>JACCIA010000005.1:5545000-6795000 GCA_018906985.1 Apocrypta bakeri
AAGCGAATTTTGATTTATAAATAGGGGATTTAAGGTATTTCTCACAATATTGTGAAATTCAATGAAATGTTGATTCGCATTTTGAAAAAGTCTATTCATTGTAAAATGTGAATTCAGTTACAAACGAAAAGCAAACTAACGTTGTGAAATTACAATTTCTCGTCATAAATGAAGCATTAGCGTTAAATTGATAGGATTATTTTAGAAAAAAAAGTTTACAACAATCGTTGATTAAGAAAACAAAAGATTTGTCATCGAGACGGATAAAAAAACGTTTTCTGTTTGACAGACTAAACTTTGTAGGAAACTAAAGTCGACAGAAGCCTATGGAAATGTGATTTTCGCAATTCGTCGTGTCATTGATTGTTTTTTATAAGAGTCTATGTAATTTTTATAGCCTTTACAATAATTAGTATTATATCGTCGAGTCATTGATTGTAATGAGTATTCAAATTAATAATAAATTGTCGAAGATCATATTCCTAACGCCGCTTTTTATCATCAATCGTACGGATAGCACTTGTCTTTTTTATCGTGACGGTACACTGAGTGTATAAATAATTGTTGTTTTTTTTTCGTTCTTATAAATAAATTCCTAATTTATTTTCCACCGAAAAAGAAGAAATAAATAACTAAATATAGTCGTAGTAAGGATAACTGTAAACTAAGGCATACATTCGCGACGATGAACATTTTGTATACAATCAGAAAGGCAAGAGCTATTCTTAATCTTTGTAATATAGAAGTGATTTTTTGTAAATTTTTCATGTATATAATAATATGTGTATGATATATGTGACGTCGAAATTATTTCTCGTACGAAAGTGGAAAGTTATTCAGTATTGGAATGTTATTTAATGGTCTCAAAGTGAATTGTTTTTCTTTTGTTTTACGTTTCGTTCCTTTATAGGCGAAATAATATTGTTAATAAATTTTTCCACTTTGTAAAAAATATAATGTATTTAATGTTCGTGCGTTTTATTCCAAAGAACAATCGCATTAGCGATAATCTCGTCGGTGTTATCGTACGTATAGTACATGTATTATACACTTCCGCACAGTTGCACGCCAGTATGGAGACTTCCGCCAAGTGTTTCTCTCGCGAAAAATAATGTCGAATGTGATGTTTTATTGCTTATTTTGGTACGTTATTTCGGCCTGGAGTAACGTCACCACGAAATTTCTCTTATCGGAATTTCCTTATCCGATGACTGTGACACTGGTCCAATTGGTCGTGGTGACGTTGTTGGCGAATTTTCGGAAAGACCGGAAATCGAAGTTGGAAGTGGCAAATATCGAATGGTCTTATTATTTGAAATTCGTCGTACCTTTGGCTTTTGGCAAGTTTATGGGTAACGTTTTGACTTACGTCAGCATATGGAAAGTGCCGGTGTCGTATGCGAATACTGGTGAGGATGCGATTTTTCTTTTTTATTGCAGCTTTGTAGTTTATAGTGACTTCTTATCTTTGTTCTTTGCTGTTTATTTCTTATCGGAATTTTTTAATCTTCTTATCTGTGGTTTTTGTGCGATTGTCCGGATAGGATTGCTGATTTTCTGAATTTTTCAAAATTTGATGTAATTTTTGGTGAAATTGCTCGTATTTATTTCAGTGCAACGAGTAATTATATTTAGTGAATAATCTGTTGAATTCTAAATTTTACGATTTATTTAGAAATATAATATTTCATGTTAAATAAAACGAATATTTTTTTATTCCATTCAATATATAAAATTTTGATTTTATAAAATATCTTAATAGCTAGTTTTTATAAGATTTCAGTGTATAATGCATTTATATTGAAATGCAATATATTACTAGTTTCTAAATTTTCTATTTAATTTTGAGATTAGATACGTTTTATCTGAAATATAAAATAGTAATTAAATTCAAATAGATATACGACTATAAAAAATAAATTTGTTTATTTTAACAATTTGTTTTCAAATTGAATTAAATTTTTTCTCCCCAATGTGGCTGAAATAAAATTCGCATTATCGGGAGGAATAAAATAAATATAATCAAATTTTGGTATTTTTATTTTCAGTAAAAGCTTCGATGCCACTATTTACAGTATTATTATCGAGGTTTATACTACAGGAACGTCAGACTGTAAATATTTATTTGAGTTTAATTCCGATTGTGGCTGGTGTAGCTATAGCTACGATGTCTGAGATAAATTTCAATGCTATTGGTCTGCTAAGCTCGATAATTTCTACGTTGGTCATATCTTTTCAAAATATCTTTTCAAAAAAGGTATTTGGATAATTAATGTCTATTCCCTCGAAATTTGACATGGTGAAAATTGAAACGCCCTGTGAGAAGAATAAGCCAAAAAAGACTTGTGAATTATAATGTCTTTATGTTACTTCACGTCATGAAAAATGTTTATGTGTGAAAACGTATTTAGAATTATTTCAAGAATACGTATGTTTTTTTTTACAATTTCCCCGACAATATTTAATATTTAAAATAATTAAAATATATCTTCTTAGTAGAAAAATACAAATTTCCATCTACATAATCAACTACAAACAATTGAAATAAAAAAATCTAATTTTTCCAATTATATGCGGTTTTGAAATAATTTTTTAATGAAGCAATGAATATACTTTTACAGGGGTTCTTTACCAACGCTGATTGTAATAACTGTCTTCGATTTTTTAAATTCATAATAACGCCATATTGGATCCGCCATTTTGAATTTTACAAAAAAAAACCGAAGTACCATCTTGATTCCGGTTGTCGGTTTAACTGAAAAATGTGGCCCTCAAAGGATATTCATTACACCGTAAAATTAATTTCTTATTACTAAGTGATAAAACTATTCTTTACTTTGAAGTATAGCGAAAATTTCACTTTTTCAAATTTAGAGAGTATTTGGACGATTGAGGGAAAGAACCGAATGATTCAATAAAAGCTCGAACAACCAATTAAAAAATGTCTGAAACGAACATACAGTTCAGAATTAAGATTACGTACATTGAACATACCTACATATACATACAAATATATATTGTGCGATAGACATACACTGCGATATGGTATACACTGTCTATCACTTTCGAATATTTTTTTAATTATCTAGTTATTATTCAAGATTTAATTTGAACTCTCAACTTTTTCAACACTTTATTCGAATCGACTAGCTCTTCCCTTCAGGTGTCATTTAAAAATAGCCGAATTAAATTCTATAAACAATTCTATTTTTGTTATGTTCAGGTATTGAACGATACCGGTATCCACCATTTGACGCTACTATCAATGATCAGCAAACTATCCTTATTTATGTTTCTACCAATATGGCTAATATACGATGCTCAACCCGTTTCATCGAGTTTGATTTCACTTAAAATTACAAATAGGACCTTAGGATTATTGCTGCTCGACAGTTTTCTCAATTGGCTTCACAACGTCGCCGTCTACTCAGTAATGTCCTGCATGTCATCCTTAAGTTTTGCGGTGGCTAATGCTTGTAAAATTGTCTTTATCATACTTGTAAGTTTAATTGTACTTGGAAATCCTGTTTCTGTAACGAACGTACTTGGGATGGCAATGACAGTCACTGGTGTGGTGTGCAAAGTTACCTTTGAGCATAGGCAAAGTGATAAGAAGACATTGTAAATTTGTTGCTTATCAATATTTGTGTAAAACTATTCGAAAGTATAAGGTTTGATAAATAGAAATAAAAATTATTATTTATTATTACACGAGAGAGTTGGGAAGCTTTATGACGGTATACAACATGACAATACCGATCAGACAGATGTTACTTTGAAAATCATTTAGTATAAAGACACATTAGAGGACGTCGATCCTATTCACGCTGCGAAAAAAGATAACTTTTGCATCACATACTTGGAATTCACTGATCATTGCGACATATCAGTTTGATTAGGCTCCTTCAAAGAAGCGATTTTATCATTAGACATGTTTTGCTTAATTGACATTTTGGAAATAGTTAAAGAAAGTTTAAAGAAGGGCTGCGGAAGGAAAAATATACATACCTATTGAAAGAATGAAGAAGCAGCTAATGCGACCAGGGATTCGGTCCCGAAAAAGTTAGTGGAGCAGAAGTCCTTGGATTTTGACGAACACGATAGTTTTATTTTCACCTAATTCGGGGTACGTATTGATTGGTTAAATAATTTCCGTTAAATTTTGATCATATTATTATTATATTCATCAGGAAAACCTTGATGACAATGAAGTCAGGCCAGCAGTTGATACGGAATATCCCAATTCGAATCCCTTGAAATCTTTCTGATGACAGCGATTATAGTTAGGCCACTGCGTTTAGGTTGACCAAACCGCGCCAGCTTGATTTTCTCATTGGGACTTTCGATTAATATGACTTATTTAATATATTATACGAACATGGTTTGTCGGTGTAATATTTCGCCCTTTAACACTCAATTCACAAAGCTTTATTCTGTATGTTACAGCCTGTTCCTTTCACAGATCGCGTATTACTAGTGATCGGATGGAACTAGGCATTAAATAAGGTACTGTACGAGCATCGAACAAGTGGATGAAGGGGTTGGCTCGCGGAAATGAATGGATGGGTTATTATTCTGTTGCATTTATTCTAATAAGCGGGTGTAGTTCCAGCGAATAGTAAAATATGTATAAGAAACACGATTACGTACTGCAGTACAAGCTCGCCAGTGTAGTCGACGGAAGAAAACAGCACTATGAAGACTGCAGGTAGTGCCAACTCTTAAAAAATAAACTCTCTAGTCTTGTAAAACTAATTATAATAGTATCAATCCAGTTTTATTATTTCCTGTAATGTTATATCTGAAAGTGGTCGCGTATATTATAAAAATGTATTGCTATATAAAGTTTGTAAACTTGTAATATATTTGATTTACGATAAAGTTGTTGAAAATGGTCGTTTTGCTGTAAAACGACACTTACGGGGTCAAATCTAAATTATGCTGAAAGTTACACAAAGAGAATATTAAAAAAGAGTTAATTTTTTAAATTAATCCACTTATTGCATAGTGTCATACTTCACACACTAATTAAAATCATAAGTTCTGGTGGAAATTGGTGAATCATACGATACGCTAACGTAAGAGTGGACAAAGTTTTGTATTACGAATGAGCTCGAAAAAAATGTTATAGTTGCTAAAATAACGAGTGATAAACCGTTTGATACTATTTTTATGATTTAACATTGGCTTTACCCTTGTAAGTGACCAAATAAACATAAACTAATTTGAGTCATTCTAATATGTTATATATGCAGCACAGAAGAAGATACAAACAATCGATGCCTTGTATTATTTCAATGTAAATATTAAATTACTGGCGATGTGCGGTTTAAAATGCAGTATGACCAAAAACATTGGAAAATTCGCTCACAAGATACCAATATTTATAGTTAACGTAATAACTGCCGTTGCGTTGGCAGTGGAAATAAATTACTTAAAATTGGCAATACGCTCGAAAAATATGGAATCAGCCGTAAACACTTCCAACCAAGCAATCACCTCGGCTCAATGCATCTCTAAGGTACAGCCACGAATGAAAAAATGTCTTGACCTTAATTTTCGACGATTTCATCGTAATTTTAGGGATTTTTGATAGCCATAGCTGTGGAAAAAATACAAGACGTACTTCAGCGCATACGACTTTTCTGGCAAAGAAATCAACCGGATGATCAGATAAAAGAAACTACGTTAAAAGATGCGGATGCAATTTTAAGATTCTGCAAATACTATATTGCGGTCCTTGTCATTTGCATAACAGTTTACTCATTGCCATTTGGAATGTAAGTTGTACATAATTACTTACATTAGCCCATAGTAGCGCCGAAAAAGTTTTCAACGATTGTCCGTTTAGGTACTAATGGGTTAAAGCTTCTATTCTATCAAATAAATTACTTACATTTACAGACATTTTTTTATGCAATTTCGATCTCGCGATGCAAATAATAACGATTACGATCTATCGCAAACGATATTCGCAGTTGAATTTCCAATTAAAATACCGAATATATCAACATATCTATGTATTATATTTTGCGAACAAGTTGTACTCGTTGTCAATGGTATTACATGGGTCAACACCGATATACTGTTTGCTCAAGCGACGAGTCACATTTGTTTACAATTTAAGGTAGTTATCGATATCAATTTGAACAATCAACATTATACACTGGACAATACAGATTTTGATGAATTTTCATTAGGCATTGAAACATGATGTCGTGTGTTCGTTTAATCGCGATGGCTCTAACAGTAACCAGATTCTGATCTTCTTCGTAAAAAGACATTCCGAGCTTTTAAGGTATCATAGAATAGAAATATTTTTAATTCCGAATTATTATTGATTTAATCGATATATTCTTGCAATTTAAATGTGTCAGAATGTGTACACTGCTGGAAGAAATTTTTAGTCCGATTATTTTTTTCACCGTAATGCTGACGTCCGTAGATTTGTGTGTGGATCTTATTTGTATCAAACAAGTATTGACATGGCTTTACTTAAAGTTCAGCGAACACATTTATAGCGGTATTGTTTAATGCTCGTAAATTTTGTGCTTAATTTCAGGCTATTTTAAAACAGTCCTATGCTACTGCAGCCGTTTTCCTATTTCGGTTCCCAGTGATAACATTTCAGATGATGCTTTATTGTCTGTTTGCAGAGAAAATAACGGAAGAGGTAACGTTAAATTTAACGGAGATTCTCAGTACAAAAGCATAGAAGTCTAAAACAAATAAATCTTACATTTTGCATAGACAATGTCTGTAGCGGAAATGGCATATAATTTGAATTGGACGACAAAAAATCATAAATTAAGATGTTATATACAATTTATATTGTTGAGGGCTCAAAGACCATTTCAATATACATCGTATAAGTTTTTTCCCGTCGGCAATAAAACACTTGCCAATGTAAGTTTACAGATACTTCGACAAGTACAGATTACGTAAAGTTTACTTTTACACATATATATATATATTACAGATAATCAGAAAAGCCTTTTCGTATTATATGCTGTTAGAAGTGACGAGTAATATGGTATGAAATGTATCTACCAGCATTTGCTATTAAATTAATATTATTGTATATAAAATGGAAATGAAATTTTGAAGAGAATTCTTCTGTTTTGCGTATTTTATAATTAGATTTCGTTATTCGGTTATATATATATGTATACACACAATGTGTTGAACTTAGGCTGCTGAATATCGCGTCAGAGGAACCACCAATCCGGAAATGACCCAAGATCAATGCCAGGGTTAAATCGAAAGTCACGATACGATGGCCCCCTTCGAATCCAAACCAATTTTGCTCTAAGGTCACTTCTGGATTGGTCGCTTATCCAACGAGACATTCGGCTGTCTAGGTTAAAATGCTATACCCAGTACATATCAAGAGGGGAGTCTGATTTACAAGCTTTAAAGAGTCGATTTTTTTTCTGCGCTTCAATCGATTCTAAAACTATTCAGAAATACGTGTGGAGAAATTCAGTGGCGAATTTCATGTATTTCCAAAGCTGGAGCACATCACGTCACCGTATTGTAAGGTCCAATCGATAAAGACAATTTGGAGTGTCAAAAGCTGCATCTAGTAGTAGTGGGAAGGATATAACAAAATTTGATATCTCTCCATTGTGTTTTTATTATTTCTGACAAGGCATTATGCAGAAAGGGCAAACAAAGGGCGGACATCGAGGACTTTGATTTAAAATTATTGTCCAATAGATGTGCGGTAGAAGCGAAATTCATTCCGGAACACTGTCAAATACCGGATATGAAGTAACAAAACTTTATTATTGGCTAGTGGTACCAAAATTTCGCTGACGCGATGGTAACCTCGACTAATCCATGTACGTATTCGTATGTCGCAGGAATTGCAAATCAGCATATACTGTAAGTAGTCGAAAACGAAAAGTGTCCTTTTTTCTTAGATTTTTACGCTTGATCGAAATAAATCGAAGTCTAACATCAATCTGGAAAATTATTGGAAAAATGGCCATAAAGTTAAGATGTATGATGATTTTTAATAAAAAACATTGTTTCGCGAAGCTGACGTTTTAATTAACACATTCCTTTTCTGCCCTTCCGCAAAAATAGCCAATAAACAGCGTTTTCTTGGCATCCACAACCAGACTTCCTCCTCGGTGGCTGCAAGGAGGCGTGTCTAGTGAATTAAGCCCGCGACTGAAAATAAATCATTACGAGGTTTTTGAAAACTTTCTCAGCGATTTATGCGATTGCTGGCTGTACACCATCTCGCACCACCTTTACACTGTCTTATCCAAAAGTGCGACCCACTTTTGGATAAGACAGTAACACGCAAGAGAATCGGCCATCGTATTTGATTCAATGGACTGCATCTCAGTGCAAGATCGAAGCAAATCGGCAAAAATCGTCGAGCTCTCAAACGTTCGATTTGTATTGCGAATTTCGAACGGGTGTGTGGCTTTACCGAAATAGCGATCAGTCAGTGGTTCTCGTATTCCAAGCTTTCACCGACGAACATATACTACACCAGAAGACGTTGAAAAGTTAACCGGTTCACTAAAAATACACTACGAAACACGGACTTCTGGATCTATTTCTCAACTGACAAAGTTACGTGCTTCCTTCGTAAAGAAGAAAATGACGAGGCCGAATTCCGCAAAAATGCAGAGGACCTAACACAACTATCGAATATCCAAAAAAAAAGTCGCCGAAAGCTTGACGAATAATAATCTCACCTTCTCTCTCAATCCCAATAAATTTAAACTTCAGATGGAGGAAATGACAACTTCCTCGCTCGCTTATGATGGCGTAGTCCGCCTTCTCGTGATTATGTATCACGCAAGAAGAACATAGTAATCAATATAATGTAATTAATATTCTATTTAGGAACTTCAATTAAAAATCATCTAAGATGAAATTTGGCTAATCTCCACTGACCAGATGCATATTTCTGGACTTTGAACATACGGAAAGGTCACGCACAATTTACTCAAGGGGAGGAAATATTAGCATTTTAATAACTTTGCGTTTATCAAAATTCAAAATCTAATCACTCCTAATCGATCCGTTGAAATTTGCGGTATCGTAAAATCAATGACGTAACAATGAAAAATGCTAAAACTTATGAAAATGTGTGTAATCTCAGTCAATTTTATTCGATTGTCTAGTAAAATTTATATAATTTATAAATTTATATATAATATTCACCGTCGTAACTATGACACGTGAATCCCAGTAGATAACGAAAACAAATGAAACATTCTTGGAGAACGAGGACCTGGCAAATATTTACATAACCTTCTAACCGATAGTGAATAAAATGTGTTCTGTAATTTTTCCGATGGTGGCAAGGACCCAGCGAATGAGTTGTTTTTGCAGAGAATTAAATTTCTAAGAAGTAAACTGACAAGCTTCCATCTACACAGCGGAAGGTATAGCGCCCAATGATGCCTTGGACGTTGCTCTGAACAATAATAGGCACGATATGTTCATTTCCTCTGGTTCCCTTAGCGCTCTCCAGTCGGTAAACTCTCTCAATGTGAAGATCAAATACAACAATTATATCCTGAAAATGAAGAAAAAAAAGAATCAATTTCTACGAGATACAGCAAATATCACTCTTATTAAATATTGCTGGATCCCCGCTCATGTGGAAGGCAAATGAAACTTGCCAAAGATGCAACTGTGTCAAACGCAATTCTTATAGTGTCAATCCCTTTTTCTGAATTGATCAAAGATTATAAAACACACACGTACATAGAAACTTTTCAAGAAATAAAAGCACAAACCGGATTCAATAGAGCAGTGTATTTCACACACTACTATAAATCCGCTTTTCACTCTGTTTAATTAAACCACGTCTGACTTTCGGTTAAAGTATCATATTGTTGCGTACTGCACGCGATGGTCAATCGTTTTAATATTAATCTCGTATAAAGTTATTACACAAAGCTTAATTCTAGATCCGATGGACGGTTCCGTGGATCGTCTATTACTAGTGACCGGATGGAACTAGGCATTAAATAAGGTGCTGTACGAGCATCGAACAAGTGGATGAAGGGGTTGGCTCGCGGAAATGAATGGATGGGTTATTATTCTATTGCATTTATTCTAATAAGCGGCTGGAGTTCTAGCGAATAGTAAAATATGTATAAGAAACACGATTACGTACTGCAGTACAAGCTCGCCAGTGTAGTCGATGGAACAATACAGAGCAATGCAGGCTGCAGGTAGTCTCGAGCAAACTTTTTTTCACTTTTTTCAATTAATTTTAATCCGATCAACTCCGTTTTATTGCTTCCTTTAATGATACCTACAAGTGGACCCGTTTTTCATAAAAATATTTTACTTTTCGAAGTTTGTATGTATCGAACACATGTATGATTAAGTTTCAGTCGATTTTCAGGTACCGAGGTAATCCTGTATTTTGTGAATTTACTCGTATTCGATGGCTCTGGAGAAATGTTTAATGGTTGAGCGAGAGATCGTTTTGGTTGATGAATGTTCTATCAGAATGGGGATATGTAGTGAACAATTTTTTTTGTACGAAGAGAAAATATAAAGCTGTTAAGCCTAAAGGTTTTGCTATAATTCATTATTACATTCCCTTCAAAAAAATCCTCGACAAAACCGTTTTTGTTTTTTTTTGCCTCCTGCAAACATTCAGCGTCAAGGGACGGAATGAGCCTCCGTCAAGATAAGCACATTATAGTTGGTGTCCAAAAAGTCTGAAATCACCTGAATAATTATACATTTACCAGGAAAATTATATTTGGAAAATGTTCGTTTTTGTTCAGGAATACATTTCATTTGCATAGTCACTTTGTTTATTTTTTCCTGTCGCACATAAAACACTTGCTGACGTAAGAGTACAAATATTTGAAAAAATATAATAAACAATCTTTTCACATTGATCATGAAGAGCCTTTTCGTATGACTGTATATGCTGTTAAAAGTGACGAGTGGTGAGAAACGAAATTCAACTACCCCTCCATTGCTATTGAAGTTATATTATTAGATATAGATTATGATTATAGAGATTTTATCATACAGGGTGCCCGATTTATATGAAATTTCATATTATTCTGGTGAAAATTTCACTATAAATTCGCCAACCCTACGCGCAGTTGGTCAAATTTTGATGTCGTTGTTTATTAATAAGAACAATAAATTTCAGAATCAGTAGTTAGATAACGATTAAGTTATATCATTTAGAACTATCGAATGGATATGTAGGCGTTGAATAAGGTATTATATTCGTCGAGCGACTGGACGAAGGGGATATAACGCGGAAATGAGTGGAAGAGTTGCTATATTAACTTCGCCGTGGCAAGAAGACGTAGTAACAGCGAATAGTGAAATATGCATAAGAAAAAGTATATATTAAACGCAAGAAGACATCGTTACGTGGATTGCAAGTAATCTAATGGTTTGGGAAATAAATTGTCTAGTTTTATAAAATTAATTATAATAATTTTAGTAAAATTATGTAAATTGCCGCAGAGGTATTAACTTTTAATTCATGAACCTTTACTCTAGAGCCAATGGTCACTGCCCTTTCGCTCTATAGATCGTCTAGTATTACGTGATCGTTTTGGATTCGAGGTTGAAGGGGTAAGGGTTGAAGAAGCGAATGGATAGATTGCTGATATGCATTTACTGTAATAAGTGGGTATAGTTGTAGCACATAGTAAATAAGGTAGAAATAACAAGAAAATTATAGCCATGAGGTTGGGCGACAGTTCATCAGAGCCAGTATATTTATCAAGACTACAGTTATCTCAAGTCTTAGAAAATAAATTCTCTAGTCTTATAATACGAATTACAATTATTCTAGTAATATGTTAAATTTAACGAAAATTCAAAGTATAAAAAACTGAAAATTATTTATTATTTATTATTAATATATGTATTATTAGTCAAATAAATGAATTATAATTTTGTAAGAATAAAAAAATTATTTCGCGTTTCGGTTTCATAATGATATATATTTGTATTTATTTACATTGGGTACAGTATGATAATTTTCAAATGAATGACACATATCTATATTTACTATAATTTATTGTCTAATTAATTAACTTATTTATAAAGGTAAACTTATTTGTAAATTCGAAAAATCGCACCTTTCCTGTAAAATATATTGGAGTGTCTTTCGCTGAATCAGCTATGTACAGTAAATTTACGTGCATAATTAAAAAAAAAAAAAAATGAAACGTGTATAAAAAATATTTATTCCATAATTCGAGGCGATTCGATACAGATAAAATATACAAATATATTTTTAAGAATGTTGATTCCTTGGGTGTTATAATGTAAGTGCTAAATAAACGACAGGTTTATTTTATAGTATTATCGATTTACAAAGCATTGAAAGTTATTGTAATCGGTCTGATAAGTCGAATAGTTGAACAGCAATAAACGGTAGTCTGCTTCTATAACATCATAAGTCCACTTCACGCTATCGTTGCAGTAAATATCTTGTCGAATTCGGAAGGAATGAACGAGCGCCAATACACAAAAGTCGAATGATTTGTAACATTTATAGCGAAGAACGATAAAAAAACAAGATTCAGCGGCTTTTTTCATAGAATTCAATCGTGCACTAGTAGAAAAATGCACGCGTCATCGTTTAAAAGAGTTTGGCGAGACTCTCCGCAGGAGTGAGAGGCCTGGCGACGGTCAGTTCTAATCTGGCACCAGCTGCGGCGATGAGTGGTACAGCAAGACAACAGTCACAATCTTCAGTACTGGATTCGTTGACCCTCAATATTCTGTCGTAAGGCCTGAGGAGTCCGTCACAAGGACCGCCGGGTCTCAGTCTGTTGATGTAGACTCCTCGCTCGTAAAGTCCGTCCGAGACCGAGAATCCAAAGTCTTCGTAAACAGGGTCTTTGTGAAGAGACACGTGGACTATTTGCTGTTGCATCGATGGCGCTGGTGGTGCTGCTGGCGGTGACGCCGAACACGTCGGTAAAACTGGTAGAGACGACTGAAGTAGGGGCGACAACGGTGGGTGAGGACTCCGATTCTCCTGGGGACTGCAGCTGCAAGCAGGCCGTGGAGAGTTCGAGGCTAAGGAACTGCGCCACACGCACAAGGGGTAAGGGCATATTTTGTCTTCAGTATTGCAGCGTTGAGAGAAATGATTTTTTGAGGCCAGGAGTGTCTTTGATTCGGACTGAAAATTACTTAAATAGGGGTTCCAAATTCCTATTTTACCGACTTAGAGCTGCGATAACGCGTTTTCATATTTGTAGCCTCGATAGTTCATGGTTACACAGTTTCGAGATAACTTTTCTTATAATAACTGCCATATACAGCGTCTCTCATCGCGTGTATTAAGATATCATTTTTTTTCTACCACATTGACTCAGTCGATAAAATTGAAGTATGAAACCCCCTTAAAAACATTTGCTCAAACTGTTTATAAAATTCTTCGATTTCGTTTCCAAACTATTTTCTGTTTGAATCGAAAGATTACCTTCACCCACAGTTTTCCATTTCTCTAAACGCAAGAGTTACAGCACGACGTGTTTGTTAGTCTAAGCGTAATGCCATACCTGGGATATGGATATGGCGGCATAGGTAAATCCAATTGTCCACTGTCGACGGAAGCAGTCTCCCAAAGTCTCATGATTTCGGGTCCATTTACATCCGTCATCTCACCCCAGGAATCGACCGCACTGTCGACGCTTGGAAGGCTTTCACGAGCCGACCTAAGGCCTGAGATACTGGCGATGCCAATGGTACTGTTGCCGATACTACTTGAGTACTGGATCGACTGTTGGGCCACAGATGAGTCACCGGCGATACTACCCTCTCTGCAAAAGCCCGTCGAGAAACGAGAGTTTCTTTCATTTTCGTCGGGTTGACAAATTTTCAAAAATTTTTATTAAAAAAAAATCGCTGCCAATTCCTGGCACGTAACTTTCTCTAAACTAATTTCATGTTTCCTTACATGAAATTTAAATGAACAATTAAATAGTTGCACACATTGAAAATGGACGTGAATCATTTGAAAATAATATTTATTCATTAACATTGTCATCAAAATAAAAAGTAAGCTTGAATATTCTTGAACCAGATTTTCAAAGTAGTTCATTATTGACTCTAGAAATGACGGCCTTTAGCTTTAAAGCAAAGTATATATAAAATATTTTTAATTATTAAATTCGTTAATTGCTTTCTACAGAGCAGCGAAATTTAAAATTTAACAAAATAGAAAATGTTTCTTTCTTACCTGGCACTGTTGGTGTCAAGATCAGGTTTGCGAACGGTGAGGGCTACAACGGAGCTTCCGGGTCTGTGTAGTAACTGAGCCGCCTGTCTTAGGTCTCCAGGATCAAGTTTCTGCGAGTCTATGGCGAGGAGTCGATCACCAGGTGAGAGACTACCGGTTCTATAAGCTAGTGATCCACGACGAACTTCGGAAATTCGAAGCTCCTCGTTGACTGTGAGTCCTAGGTCTGGCTGACCACCTAAAGGCCGTGCAACTCGTACTGTAAATACTCCAGAGGATGGAACTACAGCACCCCCAACGTTGTACTCTACCACTAATTCGACCTTCAAAATTTCGGGTAAATATATTATTTTTGTACAACTACGTAGTTATAATGGTAATAATTGAACTAAAAGCAGGCTATAGCCATATAAAAATTAAATGGATGAATGGAATAAGCAGCTGAAGAAGAGGACAAAAAATACCTTTAAAATGATGATTCTAGAAGTTAGAATATAACATTTATTTTCCAATGCAGTCATAGCTTAGACTTATTCCAGTATTAAGAGATCTATTTACCTATGGTTGAGGAGATCTAGGACATTTTTAAGTCACTTTTATCCGCATGATTCAATAGGAACCAATGGATGGCTTGTTATCAGAATTTATGGGAATGCTCATTAACAGTGTCCTTAAGGTGTAAAAACACAGATTTTAAATTAAAGTGGAAACATACTTATTATAATTATTTTTTATTTTATAACGTTCAATTTGATCTACTAATTCATTTTCAAATCCCTTAGTTCATACCGAAATAAGACTGTCAAAGAACATTGTCATTAATTGTTAAGTCAAACCATTGATTAGTTCAAATTTCTTAATAAAACAAACGAATCGACGGAGACAATCCTCCGTTAGAGATAAACGTCTTAAAACAACAACACTTCATATGGCAACTTTTCGTCCTTGGTAAGGACCTCTTCAAGCCACGAAATTAATTATACACGAAATTAAAATTATACGAGATAAATATCTCTAGTTAGCTAATCAACGATGACCAGATTACTAACTGATCACATCCATGTATTCAAACAGTTCAAATTTCTATTTAGTGATTTAATGAATCCTCGAGGAGTTTTAGTAAAGTAGTGAAGTCCTGCACCTCTTTAAATATAAGTAAATTTTAATTCTAATTATTTGAATCATCATTTCAACAGTCTTTTGTCCTTTGAAAAAAGCTTCGATAAGCAAGACAATTCAACTGAAGAACCACCCCGTTCAGAATTTTTCAATCAAATTTTAATAACAAAATTATTAAATGCCTTTGATTAATCCTGTATTCAAGAAACCTGTGTATATCCACATAACGTAAAATAGTTTTCTAAAAATTACCTGTGGTGCCTCCATAATCATGGCAACCTCAGTAGGTTGAAGATCCCTCAAGGTCCTCCTGTTGATAGCGATAACCCTATCACCAGGTAAAAGTACTCCACTTCGTTCAGCTGGTCCTCCAGGTTCGAGAATATCGACGACATAGTCGAATCTGTCGTCGGTCTGTTTTAGAGCTATACCGAGACCTCGATGATCCGGACGTAACAGCACTGTCAGTGTTTCCTTCACGTAGAGGGTGTTTTTCGATTTCTGAGCTTGCGGCTGAGCTCTACGTTTAATTGTGCGACTGGAAGTGGCACTCGGTGGTCTCGGCACTATTTGTAGCCTATACTTAGTCAAGTATTAAAAATAAGTCCGGAATGCGAATGAAAATAAGAGGTTTTATGTGTCTGCATATATATATATATATATAAAATTTGTGGGTCACTTCCACTTGAAATATTTTGTCTCCTTCAAGTTTTGGAAATATTTTAACAAAACATCCACGGTTTGCATAAATTGTATTAGAATTTTTCAACACTTTTCGATTATTTGTTAGCATTTCATTTTTAACATTCTTGGAAACTCTCCAGAATAACTGGTATGGATAAAGTGTAGTGGTAAAGAAAAGTTAACGAAAACTAGTATTAAATACAAAAAAGCCAAAAATCCCAACTTTGATTCTCAGTAAATTGAAAAATCTACGTGAAAGAAGTGTCAAAAAAATGGAAACGGTAGATGATGTCGAAAATGTATGGACTGCCGAATATAGATATACCTTGCGATGCGACAGTTGTCGTTGGTGTTCCTGAGCAATTTGGCGGCACTAACGGCATCCTGGACAGGTACATCGTCGACGGCTAAAAGTCGATCTCCCGGTTGCAAGGCACCGCAACGATCGGCCGTACTTGCCGGTCGAAGACTCTCAATATAGACGCCACTTGGGGTTTCTCGTACTGTTAGACCCAGTTCACCTGCATACGTTAACAATTCATCATTACCGCGACATAGCGTTTTTAAAGTATTTCCAAAATTTCACATGGAAACATTGATAATTACTTTTTTCATTTATATTAAATAATTTTATTGTATATTAATAATAAAGTAATTATAAAACATACTATATTATACGGAGTGACCAAAAAGTCTGGAATCACGTAGATAAATTTTAATTTCCTGGGATAATGATTTTTGAAAAAATGTCATGCATTTTTAACGGAAAAATCGAAAATTGACTTTTAAATCTATTTTTTTTAATCTTGTACATTTTTTGATGCTAAATTTGTTATTTCTTATTCAATTGAAAAACCCGTCAAATACAGTATAGTACAAATTGCAGGTGGTTTAATGGTTCGGAGAATACATTGTCTGGTGGTATAATAGTCAGGAGAACAAATTGTCTAGTTTTATGAAATTAATTATAATAATTTTAGTAAAATTATGTAAATTGCCGCAGAGGTATTAACTTTTAATTCATGAACCTTTACTCTAGAGCCAATGGTCACTGCCCTTTCGCTCTATAGATCGTCTAGTATTACGTGATCGTTTTGGATTCGAGGTTGAAGGGGTAAGGGTTGAAGAAGCGAATAGATAGATTGCTGATATGCATTTACTGTAATAAATAGGTGTAGTTGTAGTGCATAATAAATGAGGTAGTAATATAAAGAAAAATCGACATGAGGTTGGACGACCGTTCATCAGTTCAGTATATGCATCAACACCACGGAAGACTATAGGTTGTCTCAAGTATCAGAAAATTGATTCTCTTACTTTTACAATACGAATTATAATTATTTTAGTAACGTATTATAAATAGTTTGTTATCATTGAAAAAATAGGTATAAGGTTTGTGTGGCACTTCATCAGTGTATAACTCAGAGTGTAAGGTAATCCGAATCAGTAAATCGATTATCTAGTTTTATAATACAAATTATAATAATTGTAATATAACGATATTTGCATATGCCATGGGCAAAATGTTATTTCCTATAAATAACTTTTATTTATTCATTGACCTTAATTCTAGAGCTGATGGTCACTTCTCTTTCTTCCTATAGATTGTCTAGTATTACGGAAGGGTATTTGGATCAGAGGCTGAACCGGAAAGGTTTAATGCGTTTACTGTAATAAGCAGGTGTAGCCCCAGTGCATAGTAAATGAGGTTGTAATAAATAGGCATAACGTTAGGTACCTCGTCAGTGCAGTATGCTTACGAAGACTGCAAATGGTCTCAAGGAGCAGAAAATTGTTAGTCTAACTTTAGAAAGCTAATTATAATCAATTGAGTATAGTAAAATAATATAAATTTTTTATTTACTTAACACCCAAACTTCGCAATTTTCTATCTCATTTTCGACTTGAGATTTGAATAAGTTATCAATGTCAGAAAAAAGTACACGTTTCTTGTACTTATTCAATCTCATATTTGGAGTCAATCTTAGGTGAAAAGGTTAACTTGAACGCTTGTCTTTTAAAAAATGCGACTTTTTAGTAAAATTACAATTTTAAATGCAAATTTTCGTATTGAGAAAGGTGAGTGTAACCTTCGATAGTAGTGACGTAATGATGTGTATTCTGAGATCATATCGATGTAATTTTAAAATGTAATATAACGGACGCGAAAAAAGGACGTTTTACACATAGATTTTAATTTTTAACTCAGAAACGATCCAGTTAACATAAACTGTTTATCAATAAAAATGTATTCAAATAATTCGTACAAATATTTCTTCAGTTCTATGCGTTCAGTATTAAACGTGCAAAGAATGGAATAAACATAACAAATTAAAATTACAAATATTAAATATGAGCTAATTAAATAGTTAGTCTAATTGCAATTACAATTTAAACTAAATTATTTACATTGAAATAAATATGACCATTAGATTCAAGTAAATTCCTAGGACGATCCAAAGAAATAATTTCTTCGAATAAAATATATTTTTTTATACTTTTAAAAATCCCGTTACATAAACGTAATAATCTCACCAGAAGCTCCACGTTCCAACTGTACGAGCAATGGACCAGCAGTGGCCGCGCGGATTTCATCCATATTCGCCACGTCGTATTCGATGGTCAAAGATGCTACAGGAGCTTCGGAGCTTCTCTTCAAAGCTCTTTGAGCTTCAGCTAGGGTCAGCCCGCGAAGCTCTGCTTCGTCAACTGCCAGTAATCGGTCTCCAGCTCGGACTCTGCCTTCTTTTGCAGCTGGACCTTCGGCTTTGACATTAGTTACGACAAGGGCACGACCAACTCCACCACGTAAGGTCACTCCGAGGCTGCCACCTTCGCGTTCCACACGTACCTGGATACACGTTTTATGCCATTAATTTTTCATCGTACATTGATATTTTTATAGACACCAGCTTTGATGTTGGGCACAAAAGAACTCGAGGTTTTTGTACGAGCGGAGTACTGTTCTTGAATAATTTTGCCTGGTTTCAAGGGATTTTAAGTCCAGTGAAAACTGGTACGTGGAATAAAGATCCATTTTATGAGAAAATAAAACATTTATAAAATGAACTATGTCACAGTCCAGAAGTAGTGCATGGAATATTTTAGGTTGTATTTTTTCTGTGACCTATAATTCGTTACCCGGACACGTCAAGGGTGATGTGGATAGTATCAAAGAGTATTGCTATTCAGTTTAATCAACTTTCTATTTTTCACAATTTATCTGGTCATTTAATTCAAAATCCAAAAGAAGACTTTTGGTGTGAATATAGGGACGTTGAATAACAACATATGGTAAATAACATTTCCTTAAATATGAGCTCAATCCATCCATCGGTTCCATTTAAATCTTGCGGATAATAGAATTTCTATTTTTTTGAAAATTTTTGATAACTTCTACGTTATTTTGAAAGTACTGTAAAACCTAATTGTTGACTAACGAAATATTATATATTAGATATGGCACATTAGAGAAGTGGTCTAGAACAAAACAGCAATTTCACTATCCCAAACAAGATTTAAAAGGATCCGATGGATGGATCGAAACACCAACCACGATTTTCTTTAACTTAAAAATGGTTCGTAAAAAGTCTAAAGAAATGAATATAAACAGTTTCTAAGAACAGTTTAACAATATATACAAATCCAAGTATTTACCGGGTCAATCTATCAGAGAAGCACATGCGATAATAGATACTTTACGACCGAGTGTTCTGGACTCATAATTTCTCAAAACTTCACCAGAAGACATCGATTATCATATCACGTATTTACAACTTTGAAAGTCATTTTTCCAATGCTAAATCATTCCTTTCACATCTCCCTACATCACACAGACAGTACAACACACAGTACACACACAAACACACACACATATATATATATATATATCTCTTCAAACACTGACCTGTGCAACTTTGGATGTAAGACTAGTAGGAGCAGTACATCCGGTTTCCGTCACTTCATCAAGAGCAATAAAACCTGGAGGAAAGTATCCACTACTTTTGCTTCCATTAATATTGCTGTTATCTTCGTTTCCCCTAGCAGAATCGGAACTCGCGCTCGCAGCAACGCTACCGGGCCTCGCCTTCTTATGCGAACGCAGCGTCGCCAGCCTCAGCGAGCTGAACATCTTGGCCATTTCTTCTTTCGGAATTTCGCCCGCTTTTCTCCTCTCCTTTATTTTTCGAACGCTTCCAAACGACCTTTTTTGCCGGCAGCGGTTTCTACCTTTTTTTTTTCTTCTTCTTCTTCTTCTTCTTCGCTCTCCCTCTTCAGTATATATTCCCTGCTTCAGGCGGTGCAGCTATAAGCGACGCCGCGACGTTAAAAGCTCGGTTTTCTCGATCTTTCCTGCACAGACAAATATACGCAAGCTCGAATTTTTTTTTTTTTTTGTTTACGAATTTTATTCTATTTTCTCATACGTATGTGAACTATAGAGACGGTGGAAAAAATTGGTCATGGTTACTTTGTCGGTTGGCGAAATGAAGGTTTTTAGCAATCGGTCTCTGTGTTGGATGAAGTGCCATGGCTAAGGGCTCATTCGGTAACGAGTTCAAAGTGAATTTCGGAGATTTGTACAATTTTATAATACAGATATTAGTCGAGATAGATGCGAATTTCTTCGCGTACTTAACTGACGACAAAAATTTAGCTTTGCATTTTAAAATGTTAATTTTCTCAAGTTATAGCCTGTAAATATTTTGTTATTTCGGCTCGTTAATATTAATGTACATCAGCACTTTTTTTCTCGTCTCGTCATCATTTTTATTTTACTCTATCGAATTCACTTTATATTATATTCACTGTATATGTAAAAATTATCTATTTTTCTTTCTCTGGATATATCCATTATATAAGAGATTCTTCTATGCAATAATAATTACAACATATATACATGCAAACTCGATTTTTTCTTATTTACGATTATTTAAATTATTTATTAAATTAAAAAAAAATATTTATAAATATATATATATATATATATATATATATATATATAAATTTAGATTATTTAAGAGACTCTATACAGACTCGAGTGTTCCTCCTCGAAAATCAGCTCTATTTTTACAACGGAAAGAGATAAAGCCGCTGATTTAGGCATAGCAATAAAAGTCCAATTATACATGTGCCTGCGAAAACATACATCATCGTGTTCGAGTTCTTTATATTTATATACGTATATATATATATATATATATATAAGAGTACACGCGCCCATGTGCTTACTCGGTAACATAAATTATTCTCCTACGACAGTTCGGTATTTTTTGCAAAGCGCAAGTGCTATTCCTCTTTATATTTCACACACTAAAAGCACGTCCGCGCGTTGTTTGACTTTGGCTTTGAAAAATTGATTATACACAACGACTTGTGTACGTATACGACAAGTGCATTTATGTCACGTGTATATGATGTACTTGCGTTTTTTCATTCATTATATATATATATATATATATATATATATATATATATATAATTACATATATATAATTACCCAAAAACCAAAGTCGATGATAACGTGTAGTCATATCGTTCAATTGAAATTCGTTTTTCGTTCTATCCGCAACAATAGTGACCAATCGTTTCGTTCGTCGATTCATCCGTTCACTCCCGCTCGACATTATTTCTCACACCGAACGCGCGTTTTAATGGAAATTAAAAAAAAAAAAAAAATTTATAACTTTATTCAATTTCGTTGTGTACATGCAATACAGGCGTTTCTATACCACTCGGTCGGTCGCGATACGTTCGATGTCACAGTTACGCACACACACATGTGTGTGTGTATATATATACATATATATATAGGTGCATACATATAGCTTTGTGTACGTATGTGTGGGCGTGTGTACAGTATATATATATATATATATATATATATGTGTATATATATATACACGCGGCGAGACGCGCGCGCGCGAGCGTCTCGCAGTCGCGAAGAAACGACCGAGTAGAACTGAGAGGAGAGAAAAGTCGGAGATGAAACGAAGGCACTCGCGCTGCACATAGAGCGAGAGAGCGGAGGGAGAGAAAGGAGGAAGAGGTGGAAGGAACACGTGCGCGACTGAGCGACTGGAAATTCGGAATGATATTTTTTTTTATTTTTATTTATTTATTTATTTATTTTTTTAATTTATTACTGAGTATTTTGCTATTTTGCGAGTGAATTTTGACATTCTTTAAGTATATCAGATTCGGAACGATATAAATATTTTTTTCATTCTTATTTACTCTTTTTTTTTTTTTTTTTGGAGAATATTTCATTATTTCGCGAGTGGAATATAAATATTTTTTTTATTTTCATTTATTCTTGCTTTTTTTTTAGTAAATATTGTATTGCTGAGCTGTAGTGGGATCGATGAAACTGTGCTTCTAATTTGACAAAATTTTTTGGTATTTTTTTCAGATTTTGAGAACGTTGTAAGTATATCCGATTGGAAAATTGGAATAGCCACTAACGAGTTTGTTACGAGCTAGTGCGGAAATTATTGAATTTTTTTAAATACAAAATTATTGTTTCACGAACGCAATCGATGGAACTGAAGTATGTGATTGTAATGATTTGTATACAAAATGAAAATAATTAAATATATTCAGTGTAAACTTAGGCGTTAATGTATCATTTAAACGTAGCCGTATATATACTTGAACAGTAATTACTCGCTGTATATATAGCATAAATGTATGTGTATTTACTACGCATACAACAAGATGTACACTTTTAGTTGCAAAACTACTGTAAATGACTATTGAATTGTTAAGATTAAACAAAACTGTAAAACGTATTATTTTAAGAAAAAACACAGTTCTCTGTTTAAATGGAACCTGTTCATGTGTTCAGTTAGAAACAATGAATTTCTTTATTAGCAAAAATCACTATTTTAAATAGCGAAACATCGCTGAATTTATATATTCAATCGTACGCTGTTGCCTGTGATTAGCGATAATTCACTGAACTCAAAAATGGATAAAAAAATTTCTCCATTTAACCCATCAGCAGTCAGAGCACTGGATGTTTCCAGTCAACAAGTGTAAACAACATTGATACGTGGATTCTATGAATAAATTAAAATCTTATATAAGACATTTATGTACAAAGTAGCCATTAATAAATTAGTTAAGTATGTGCATTTGATTAAAAAAACATTTTATTACGTTAATGGAATATAACTTTTTAAGTACTTCATACTCGTTAAATTTATGGTCAAATTCAAAAAGAACAAGAACATTTTTTATCGTACATAATTGTATAATACTAAAACTTTCAGAAGAACTTTTTATTTCGTGGAACGTTGGGGATCAAAAAATTGGAAAATCTTATATTTATTTGTATAACAGACATTTGTCAATTTTGAAATTGTATCGCCAGAATCCAACGCTATTCTAGGTATACCTGTTTCAATTCGAAATTACGAATTAATTTGTTTAAATCACTAAAAATCGTACTTTGTGAAATAATAATTCCTAACTATTTAACCATCCATTATTTGCTTAATTTAACGATAGTTCGAAAAATAAGAATAATAGAAACCCTTTGTAACATAATTTTCCAATCTTGAGTAGAAAATCTGATTAAGGTAGATTAACACTTATTCCTTCCTTTAATTTTAAATGTTTGTAACAAAAAGCATAAAATTATTACAAAGCTCAATAATTTTTCTTAAAAGTATATTAAAAAGCCTATTTAATACGACCTACCAGGAGTTGGTATAACCATCCTGTGTAGAGATATGATTTTTTTAATGTTGGCTTTAGCTTCTTCCGGTATCATAAGTCTTAATAAATAACATTTTTAATATCGTTGAAAACAACATTATTAACTTACTGCAATTTTTAAATTATTACAAGACCAATTTTGTTATCAAAAGAAAACATCTCAAATTGTGTAGAACCGATTTTTTAAATTAACAACTAGTATATTTATGTTATTTAAAAAATAGATTTGAGAAATCACTGATCTCATCCTAGTCAGTAGAAAGCTTACTTTATGGGTTCTGTAATAAAATATATAGATTTAAATGAAATTCGAATTTATACGCAATTACAAAAATAGTGTTCTTCCACTGTGAATCTATCTCCTCTGTTTCAGTTTCACAGTATATATCAAGCATTATATGTATATATGTGTGAGTATGTGTGTGTGTGTGTGTGTGTGTGTGCATCAGTAAATAAAAATATTATTATAGCCTTTATTAAAAAATCATAGAAATGTTAAAGCTTCTGGAAAAAAAAACTGTTTAAATATAGTCGCTCTAATTTCCCAACGAACTTCCCTGTG
Organism: Apocrypta bakeri; assembly: GCA_018906985.1. Lineage (NCBI taxonomy): Eukaryota > Metazoa > Arthropoda > Insecta > Hymenoptera > Pteromalidae > Apocrypta > Apocrypta bakeri. Next base: position 5,569,312 of record JACCIA010000005.1, read on the forward strand.
TATCCCTCTCTCGCTCCCACAATTAAGATTTATCTCTCGACTCTCGTGCTCGAAAACGGAGCTTCTCTCTAAACTGTGAATGTAGACAAATCAGAGAAAACTCGAGGAATTTAGTCGCCAGAACCAAGAATCTATACTCGTCTCCTCTTTAAGTAGTAACACATATCCACGCACATAACATATATATATGCACACACATAGCACTAAAGGTATATAGAAAACAGTCATTATTCCATTATCAGAATCTAAGACAAAAGAAAAAAGCTTCCGTTTCTCGGGGAGACTAAATACGCTCTTGGAAAGTAAATTAGAGGCTCTCTGTACGTGTCTCGAGCGGGTAAATTAGCAAGAGAGAGAGAGAGAGAGAAAGAGAGAGATATGAGGTCCGCGTGAACGGAAATAGTCAAGCGCTATTTTTAAAGGGCGCTGCAGCAGCCGACGCAGAAACCGCTGCAAGTGCAGGCCTGCCGCGATCGTTGACCGGCGAGCTTTCGATGAATGGAAGATGCGTGAGTGCGAGAACGTATTTTTTTTTTTTTTACTCAACCAAGAAGGCGATGATTTTTCAGGGATATAAGTGTTCATTTCTATATATACATGTGTGTATGTGTGTGTGTGTGCGTGTGTGCGTGTGTGCGTAAGATATCGAGCGAGAACGTCGAGCTAGATTTGACGCTGTGCAAGATGTTCCGTGTTATATTAAACTCGACGATGAAATTGTGAGTAATTTTATGGCAAATTCGAGATACTGATTCTTTGTAATATTGAAACAGTGAAGTTTCACTTTTTCATTGCATATACATATATACATATATTTATATGTATATTGTATTAACGTTGTAAACACATGTAAACTGAGAGTACAGTGTAAAATTGTTGGAGTTTCTTTCTGCTTAGAAATGACAATAGAGGGTAATTGAAATATTGATTTGACGTTTAATCGTCAATACGGCAGTGGTCTTAAGATTTGAAATACTCAGTGAAAACTTACTATGATTCCAAAAGAGAGAATTGTTGCTATATTTAAAAAAATTAATTTATTAAGAAATTGGCTGATTTTAAAGAAGAAAATACTTATTTAAATTTAAAAAAAAAAACGATAATTTGGATAAAAATTATTATTTGTACACCAAAAATTATTTCTATACGACTATTTAGTATATAATATTTTAAATCTAAAATTTTTATTAAAAAAAATCCATATATATATATATATATATATATCGAATTGTAATAGTATATTTAAACAAATATTTTTTGAAGTTTAAATTATTATTTAAACTAAATTTACGTTCATATATGTACTACGGTAATTTGTTCAAGTCTCTCGCTCACATCTCTTAGACTAAACACAGTGTACAAAGACAGCGTAATACAGTGAAATAACTAAATTCAGTTAATTTTACGGTCGACTCATATCTATCGATTCGGCAGGTATAATAATATTTATTTTTCTTAAGGTAACTTGGAATAGTAAACTGCAATTTTTTCGTAACATTTTCGAAATGTTTTTAAGCTCAGAAATGATTGAAAATTAGTGCGTTTAAAAAATATCCACATTTTAATGATTTTTATCCAAAAATTATTAATCAAACATTGTCTGATCGTTTTATTTTCAAACTAACTACTGATAAATATATTGTCAAGGGTTATGAGAATTATATATATATATATATATATATATATATATATATATATATATAATTATATATACATAATATATACATTATATAGACATTATTACATATTTATTTATGGATATACTCATGGTTGCTTCTGGTGTGATTATTTATAATTTCGAAGGACGTGTCGACATTAAACATTTTTATTGTCTGTGAACATTTTTCTATATTTCTGAAAATTGCATAAATACAAGAAAATAGCGTAAATAGCTTGTTGAATATTTGAAAGACATCGATTTTAATACATAGAACTAGAAATGCAGTTGAAAGAAACTGTTTGCCCATACATGGATTGACGGAGACGTTGAAGGGATATTTTTTCAAAACAGTTAACTTTGGCAACAAATTATTTATCCGTAATAAAAAAATGAATCTAAAATATTTCCTGAATTTCGTTTGCATCGCCACTCTTGTGAAATATATCCAGACTAAATCCAATAATATTTTCGGTATTTTACCGAGAAACAACAAAGTATCCCAGGCGATCGTAGGTTTTTCACTTTTTTATTGACAATATTCACATCCGATACTAAACGTAACGAATACCATTCTTACAGATAATGATTATGAATTGTTGCATTGATGACAAAAAGGTGGTAATGTTGTTAACGGATGAAGTGGAAAACGAAATTTTTGATTTAGATACGTCGTGACATGACAATGCAGTCATGAAGTTATTTGGAAACAAAGTGTTGTGTAAGTCCAAACGTTTTCGTGAAATTCATATGACAAATGAATCGAGTGTTCGAAATATTGTATTTCCAATTAGCGTTGCAATATTTGCTGTATCACGCGAGGATCGACTGAAAGTCATATTGGAGGAGTTCAAAAATTCCATTTGGTGGAATAACAAAGCGAAAGTCATTATTGTCAGCAGAAACTCTATTCATGGGTGTCAGATTGCTAGTAATTTCTTAACGACCGCTTGGAACTACAAGATCATGTCAGTTTTGTTTTTATGCACTAATTTAGACGGTCATCTATTAGTTTATACTTTCAATCCATTTACTGACACTGCACCTTGGATTTGGACAAAAATTGTGGACAAATCGTTGAATAATACACGTTGGACGTTATTTGCCAGTTCAGTTAATGATATCGATAAATCTTTGATACTCAATGGTAAGTTTAACATATTAATGTTACAAATATGTTGAAATGACCCTGGTAAGATTTTGATTAACCATTAGCCAATCTTAAATAGCATTTGGATAAATTACGGTATAACTATTACCAGAAATTAACCAATCGTCGATCAAATCATGGTATAATTACAAACACGATAAAACAGACTTGTCCCAATTATAGTATTTTTACTATCAGGGAAAGTTTAACATATTATGGTTAGACCACAATACGTTAAACTTTCCCAATTCTAAAACCCAAGTTTGAGACATTGAGGTTAGACCACTGTTAAACCAAAGTTTAAGATATTTTAAGTTACAATCGAGTTACAACTAAGATACTTTCATTATTCTTTCTAGGGAGCAGATATTTATCTGGTAAGTTATTTTACGATAAGGCAGTGAACTTGAAGGGCTACAATGTGAAAGGAGTTACAGTTGCAGTAGAGCCGGAAGACAAATCTAGTATTCACTTTTACAATTCATCAAAATTGGGTTACGATCGTTTCGCTGAATCTCACTTGGCAATAATAAGTTCTGTTTTGAAACACTTAAATATAACAATTACTGTGAAATTTAGTCATTCATTGACCATAGCAGAACGCGACAAAGCAATCGGAATGGCTGCTGATGTGATAAATGGTCCTGTAGATCTGATACTCAACAAGTATGTTTTGCGCAACATTTGGAAAATGCAAGCACATTCATTCGACATTATAGCTGTAAAATTTATTTCTTTAAAACAATCTGTTTTCTACATAAATGGATTAGCAGATGTGCTCGATTATAAATTCGTAATTGGCATATTAATCGTTTACTCCGTATGTCTGCAAATCCTGAGATATCTCTTAAACGCATCGATCTGCGAGGCTATTCTGGAATTCGCGCGAATCCTGAGCCAACTTCCAACAATGAGAAGACCACAGCTTCCAATTTCCAGAATACAATTCATCATTTTTATCTTTACTGCATTTTCTTTTAGCTCGTACGTGCAAAGCTTTTTAAAAGTAATCAGCACAACCAACAAGCACTTCGTGGTTATGGATACAATAGATGATTTGATTAATAGCCAATTGCCAATTTTCGCTTCTGATAGTCACAAAGACCTGATAACGATAGATTCAATTCTACAAAGAATCACCGTCACTCCCGATATAACGGATTGTTTCGATCGTCTTTACGGAGGCGATAATATTATTTGTATTGGAACACAACAGAATTTGGAGTACTACATACATCCAAATGATGTGACCCATGTATCATCAGAAAATTTTTTAACCAAATCGAATGGGTTCATATTCGCAGAGGATTCGCCACTTCTCATGAAATGCCATGTTTTATTGCTGAGAATGAGCGCAGGTGGTTTTATATCGTACATCTATAAGCATACAAAGATGATTTCTCATTTGACCACTGAAAACACCACGATTAATGCATTTCCGAATACTATTAATTTGGAGTATAAATGGATGTTCTTAATTTATGGGCTAATTGCAAGTTGGTTGTTTGGAATTTTAGTTTTATTTTTTGAATGTTCGTATTTAAAAATATATAAATTTGTGTGTTCAATTTTCTAATAAATTTGTAACAGACATAAGTACAAGGCCAGTCGGGCGAATTGGCAAAGCCGAATACTTAACATGTCAGATCCAAAGTGAATTTTGAAGGTTAAAATATATTCGTATACTTTTTGGAATAGTTTGGCGCATTTATTTGAATTAATGTTGATTGCACTAAAATAAAATAATTATTTATTCGGAAATTAAATATTGTTTTAAACTACGACGTTTCGTTTACGTTATACACTAAAAAATGAGTACTTTATTTTTGTTAGTAGAATTAAAAAACAATATGATGGTGTTATGAAATATTTAGGTAACATTAAAATTATATTCAATAATACGTTACTTCGAACTATATACGTTTCAAACTTAGATTGAAAATATGTTTTTTCAAGCCAAGTTTATTTGCTGAAATCGAAAATATTTGTTATTAAATTATATAAATGAGGTAATTTAGTTAATAATTTTTTTGTTGGTCTAATAAAAAGTAATTTTCTTTAAATTAATAATTTATTAAAATGAACGTAAGTAATTACTTGATTTAGATTAGATCGAAGTTGATATGTTTTTACGACTATCCAAAATCATAATTTTTTTTCATTTGTTTTAATTCCAGCAATTATTTTTTTCAGAGTATATATTTATTAGTAGTAAAAAATTTCATATTTAAACAAATGTTTACCGCTATTATAAGAAAAAATGTTGTTCGATACTCTGGGTAGTCCTAAGAAAATATTTACTCGAATCTAATCATTATATTTATTTGAATGCGATATTAGTTTAAACAATAATTTTATGTTAATATAACAATTTTACTTTGAATGTCGACTAAAGCTTTTTATACACTAATTACTTCCTATTAAAAAAATACATTGATCGTAGCTTCACTTATAGCTTCAATTACGAGGATGAGCGGGTACGTTAAAATGTATACGATCAAGATTAAAATTGTCTATCTAGTCCTCCTCAATATATAGACTCAATTAGCTTGGAGTATAGACCTTTGAATGAGAGCTTCTCCGAACTCGTCCAATTTAGCTCGTCCCTGAGCTTTTTCGCTCTGAATAATCTTACTGAGCATGATTTGACTATATATAGCGATTATTTTACAGGATTTACTATGTGCAGCACAAAATACCAAAAGACTGACTGGATGTTTTGATAAACAACAGATTTTCTCATGTGGAATTCTCTTGCTTTTCAAGCCATTGCTATAAACCAAATAGCTAAATTTAGCTTCACCTAGGAAATAATTCACGCTTTAATACACGTGTGTGTGCAGTTACCGCCAAAAGTAATATGTTATCTATAAGATCCAGATTATTATTCATTGAGCATCCGGTTTTAATGTATATGGACGGCCAAAATATTTTGTTTTTAGTATAGTTAATTGTGAACTGCCTCGTGGCACTGATCGTTTTTACAAGTTTATAATTTTACAAGTGGTTGATTTGAATAATTTTTAGCTTCTTCTAAGGAGAAGGCACGTTTCACTGAATCTACATAAAATTAAAAATTTTAATTACTTATATTATTTATATTGTTGATGTATTTAATACCGAAGCTTTAGATACGTATACCTTGAATTTGAGCTTTGTTTCACATCTCCAAGTCCTTTTTTAATGATTGTATTACGATTCAAGTAAATATTTTCTTAGGACAACCGGAAAAAATTATTTTTTGCAATCGAACGAAACTTCATCTTACATTTATTCCAACAATCATTTTTCTCGTCGTACTTACCGCGTCAATTCAACATTATCCTAACAACGTATAATAAAGAAAAAAATTTTTTTTTATAAATTAAAAAATCATTCGATGCGATATTTCTAGAAACAAACATAGTCCGCAGGCTGTACAAACGCAATTCCTTATCGAGATATAATAATATTTCCATCCGATACAAAAAGGGATTTCTGTCAGTTTATCTCAGCTCGAATCTAACACTCCGTTTGCAGCTATTATCGGTCAAACACCGCACAGCTTACGATTCCACAAATCACCTCGAATCAAAGCATAACAATCCACTGAAAAATCAATCAAATCACTCGCACACCATCGCATCTGTGTATATACACCGTCTAGCTGGAAATTCTATATATCTATATATATGTACGACTATAAATATACGTATATAAGAAAGTCCCGTTTTTCATCAGCGCATCAACTGTCGCGCTTCCTTAGCTGCGGAAAGCGAAAATAAAAGAAGAGCCAGAGAGGGAGAGAGAGAGAGAGAGCAGTGTATATCTCGAAATCACGTGGAGTCTCTATTTCTAGCGCGTAAGTAAGGAACGGAGTTCTGTTTTTCTTTTTTCACGCGTCGAGAGAGACTTGACGTGAGCGTCGTGGATTTTGCGCGCGAAAATTGAATTTTTTTTTTTTTTAGGTACCACCGTTATAAGGGAGAGTCATGTGGTTTTACTATCGCTAAACCATGTATTGCCATATCCTGTACGATCGTCGATTATTGAAATGCCAATTACTAAATTCCAAATTAAAAATATCAATTATTACAATGTAGATATAATTTACACTTATTTTAATAATATAGCAAAATCTCACAACTGCACGGTTTATATTCAAATGTTGAAGGTAAAAGTTGTACATCTATTAATTACTTTTCTTTCGAATATAATAAATTATTTCAAAACGTTTGGCAAATATTCTATCGAATAAACATATTTTTCTAGCATAAGAATCTTACTGTAGAAAGAATATCTCAATAAGATTACGGAGAATCTGAGTACAATTTTTTAGGAGTCACAGTCTCATCCCAACAAAATGTCCCATTACAATTCAACCTGATCAATTACATATAAAAGACGAATTGCAATTTTATTGAAAATATCGCTGTAAACGTGATATTTAAGTGTAAAAACGCTTTACACACCGAATATCTCAAGAAGCTTAAATCCGAGCTTAAAATAAAATGGAAAAAGATATAGGTCTCATCCCTCATAATATGGTGGAGTTCTCATAAATGACATGTAAGTAATATCATTGAAAAACTGCTTAAATCGATTTTTGTATATGATAACAAATACACTTTTCGTTCGTTTGTCTTTGATGTAACTAAGAACAATTTAATTCAAAATTTTTATTTAAACAATGGAATGATCGCGAAGTCATACAAGGCGGTTGTAGTTTTTTGAAAATATGTATTAACTGTATTTATTGCGCTGTTCGCTAATTGTAATTCTGACAATAAATTAAAGGTCTAAATTAGATATTAACATTGAACAACAATAAGAAAAGAGAATTAGTAATACGAAAGTAGGATAGACAGAGAAAGAGAATGAGAAAGTTTATGGGTATATATAGATATAGGTTGTTTTGAACATTGAAAGAGGTGTGAGGGCGGTGTTGGAATTCACTTCTAGTTCTGACCGGCATCCCAAGAATGCCGGTCAGAACTAGTTTGTTTATTTATTTGTATTTTTTTTATGTTTTTCTAAGACGTGACCTTACACGATGCAATCTTTGTATTTATGTTTTATGGGCTATTTCCGAATGTATTAAAATTGGAATATGTGACGTATTCAGAAGAAATTTCTCTTTTTTTTTTCATTTGCCGTTAAATTCAGTCAATTATGGATAGTTTAATCGTTTAATTCGTTCCTTCGTATTCAAAGCGTCTGATTTCGACGATACAATTTCAAAATTGCCAAACGGCCGTTTTACCCATAAATATAAATTTCTTTTTTTTCCACGAAATTTAAATATCTTCTGGAAGTTTTAGCATTTTGACTTATATTTAAAAAATTTTACTTCGTAAGATTCCAAAGAATCGCGAAATAAAAAGTATTTATGGAGCGAATTCCAATTTGAGATTATTATATCTACTCGTTACATTACATACAAACGTGAAGATTAAAAAATCTAATGAAGCAAATTGAAATTTAAATCATTATATACAGACGATATACGATATAAAGACTAAAAATAGTTTCTTTACTATTACATTCGTAATTAAAAAAATTATCAACTCTCGACTTCAAAGCCAACCATGACACTTCAGATACGAAACACCTGTAAGAAACACAATACAACTCGACACAATCGACAAATCAACATCTCTACAAAAAGTCCAAACATTCCAAATATTTTCAAGCATATCTACTCGGCGCACTCCGACAAATAACGATTCCCAATCCTAAGACAACACGAGTAAAATGCCAATTTTCCAAAAGCACAAAAATACAACAAACACCCTCTTCCAGCACAATTTCCAAATATTTTTCTCTATAAGATCCAGCGGAAAAATAATATACAGCAGCTCGGAGAAAATCTCGTAAATATAGGTATTATATACACACAGGCGCATAGCGAGACACGCGTTGAACTCGATTTTCTCGAGTTGAACTCGGCGAGAAAGAGGCCGCAACGCCGTTGGCACTCGGTGCGCTTAAACTTAACGTGGACGCGCGGCTACAGTAGCAGCAGGCTTTATGCCAATTCCCTCGGCCGGTCTAAAGTTAGCGCGCCGGAGTGAGACGGACGGGAAGAATATAAGAGAAAAAGCTTCGGGAGTTACTTTAATACCCAAGAGATGCTTGGATGCGGGACGCTTGACCCTTTCATCTTTTGGATTGATCGTTTCTCTCTATATACATACACGCGCGAACATTCTTAAATTTCATCTCGCAACGCGACGTTATCGCGTTAATCGGCGAAGTTGGTCATCGAAACACTGCGCGTCTCTGTGCACATTTTTAAATATTCTTTTGCTTATTACATAAATATTTATATATATTTATATATGTATATGTGTGTATGTATATGTATGTATATGTGTACGTATATGTGTGTGTATGTGTGCTTGTATATGTGTGTGTGTAGGTGTGTGTATGTGCGTGTATGCGTGCGTGTGCGGGCGTGTTACACATCGAAGTTGATTATATTATTTCTAGCGAAATTGTGTCTTCGACTAAAGCTATTGCGAAAAAAATACTCACTGGTCTTGAATATATAGGAGGCGATGAAGAAGCTCGGGCCACTCGAACTTAATCTACCGAGGCAAAAATAATAAAGCGCACTGCTTTGTCGCGACGCAGCTCTATGTGCGTACTATTAATAACACACTCGCTCTCAAGGGACCTGACTTCTCTTTCTCTCTCGCACACACTTTCTTGACTTGAAATGTCTGAATATATATATATATATATATATATGCCCAGTCATCTCTTATGACAGATAGATATTCATATATATTCATATGTGTGTGTGTGTGCGTGTGTGCGTGTATGCCTCTGTGTGTCCATACTGGGGTAAGAATATGATTGCGAATAGGCTGGAAGCTTAGCGAAAAGTAGAATAAGCCCTCATTCTCTATTTATGAAGCGGTAATTTTGAGCTTTAATGCGAACTCGTTAAATACAAAAGTTGGTTTGTACCGATTTGTTAAGTACTCTATAAGTTTTATGGATCTTTTATCACTCTGCAGTCGGTCCTTTTTTCTGCAGGAGAGGATCGATTTGCTTTTCTTTGGTAAATAATATAATAATAATTTATTATTATAACGTTGTGTATATATATATATATATATATATGCACAAGCGTGAAAAAAGTAAATAAGCAACAATTACATTACTGACACAGCCACTTAAGTTTTTTTTTTACTTTCGTTTTTATTTAATTTTTATTGACAATTTTTAGCGTTAGTGGAGATGGTTCTCTATTGATTATCTTACACAGATAATAAAATTTCCTTTAATATCGTATAGGTATACAAAAAAAACATTTTTAACTTTCTATAATCGCCGTTTTTTGCGAAAGTGTACACGATTTCTCGCGACAATTAAGAAATTCAACAAACTTACTATCCTTTGTTATACATGTATGTATATTATAATCGTGTATAATCGCAGTGTAGCTTCGATTATATATACACATATGTATATATAATATGTCTCATTCGAGAGAAATATATCCTTATCACATAAGAAGAAATAACTATAAACATTTGCAACAATAAACAATGCGGCATAACATAACAAAAAATATGTGTACATCAGTCAACGAAAGACTTATACATTAATAATAATGATAATAATAATAATAATAATAATAATATTGATGATGATGATGATGATGATGATGACGACGATGATGTGAGGATGGAAGGGATAAAGATAAAATGGAGAGAAAAAAAAGATAATAATAATAAGAAAATCCGTATAAATATCCTGTAATAATTAACGTACTGCGGTATATTGCTATAAATATCTCGTACATATAATTACCCTCTAATACTTTTTATTTACAAGGTCGGTCATAAGCGGACTAGCTCCGAGTAAGCGTTCGAAAATATTGTAAATGCATCCTCGATGAAAATTTAGAATACAAAAGCGATGCTTTAGCAAAGCGAAGTGAGGTTTACCTCTCGCTCGTTAAGAAAAAAAAAAGCTTCGCGTCTTTCGAAACGCTATAAGCGGAGCTATATAGAGAGACGAATCCGACAGAACTTGAAACTCTCGTTTCGCCGAACTTCCGTGCAGATCGCGGTTTTTTTTTGTTACCGGAGACGAGCCGTTTCTAGATTAAACAAGAATAGAATCGTCGTTCTAATCCAAGGGTATCTTCCGACCCGAATCCAGCTTTCTTTATTGCCTTGGAACTTTGAGTTGGAACCTTGGCTTCAATCGAAATCTCGAGTATCTTCAGTTGATACGATCTCAGTCGGTGGCATTGGGATTCGTGTAGGAGAATCCACGGAACACCTCTTGGTCCATTGAGGTGAGTATCTCTTCTGGTACTGGTGTGAGTCTGGGTCGTTCGGTTGTAAAAGCTGTGTCGAAGTATCGGGTGTCCAGGGTATGTTCGACTGCTGGTTTGAACGGCGCTTCGAGTGAACGTCTCTCTAACTTGTCCCAGGCGATCGTCTGTGGATAATCAAAGGATTAGTCAATTATTCGATGAGACAGATTCTGATTGAAGGTTTAAGAGATGGTTAATTACACAGAAGAAGGGATGACAGGCGATTTCATGACCGGGTATTCTCTTGCCGGCGTCCTTTTCGAGGAGACAGACGAGAATATCGGTAGCGCTTTGGCTGAGGTATCGCGGAATGAATGGTCTCTCGTTGCAGATGCTCCAGAAGAGCTCATCCTCGTCGCAACCGGAGAAGGGCGATTGTCCTGTTAACATCTCGTATAGTAACACACCAAAGGACCACCAATCGACTGCTTGATTGTACTTCAGACCCTTTATTATCTGGAAATCGAAGGATAAATCGGTAACGTATTTGATCGTTCGCACAGCTTATTTCAGAGATTCTAAGGGATTCAACTCACTTCTGGTGCCATATAGTCCGGCGTTCCGCAGAACGTATCAGCAGTCCTATCCAAAAAGATCTGCAACTTGCACATACCAAAATCGGCAATTCTTATGTGTCCCTCGAAGTCGAGTAAAACGTTGTCTAGTTTGAGATCTCTGTAAACTATGCCCTTTTTATGGAGAAATATCAATCCGGACCATATCTCAGCCGCATAGAATTTGGCTCGCTGCTCGGAGAATCTGCCGCTTTTTTGGATGTGGAACATCAGGTCACCTCCATTCAGATACTCCATTACGAAGAAGAGATGTGAATCGGTTTGGAAAGTGCAGAACAGGTGACATAGGTACGGGTGTCGAGTTGCCAGTGTTAGAACTTTGCGCTCGATCAACGTGCATTCGACGTCGTCGTCCTCGAGGACCACATCCTTCTTCAGACATTTCACCGCGTAAACGCATTCGGTGCCGCGAAGTTCAGCCAGGAGAACTTTGCCGAAGCTACCTTTGCCCAAAACCTATGGATAATGTAAGGCATTAATTTAAAGTAATTTATACGATCGGATAGTTAACAGAATTATAATGATGATCATCTGTTATAATAACGATCATCTGTTACCTTAAGGAAATTGAAATCGGTAACTTCGTATTTCTTGAACCTCGGCAAATTCGTTGCTGGTGGGGTTATTCGGCCACTCTGTTGATAGTTTTCGGCCTCTGCACTTCTTTGATTTTCGGATGTTTGCGATGGTGCTATTGAATAAATAAAACAATCATTATTTAACGTTCACTTTGTATACTCTATAGACATTTAAACGGTCAATTTTTGAACAATGAAATTTTGTTATTACTACTTTTGTTGTAACTAATAAATAATGGCAATTCTATCTACATATTCGAATTAATTATCTCACCAAAGTAAATAATAAATCGTCAATGCTATTTTACACAATATGAAAAATATCATACAAAAATACTTACATTGTAGTATATTTCTTACAATACCATGGTATTTTCATAATTGGATTAATAATTCGACAAAAAATCTTTCTGTTTTCAATATATTTTACGTGATATAAAAGTTATCATTAAAAAATTCAGTAAGCTTTAAATTTGAAATAGTGATAGTATTACATTGTAATATATCCCTTACAATGAAAATACCATTGTATTATCATAATTTTAAGAATATCACAAAAATGAATTTAATACACGACATCTTTCAGTTTTACATCTATTTATACGCGCGTTAATGAACTTCAGTAAGCTTTTAACTTCAAAGTTAGTGAAATGACATTGCAATATATTTTTGATACATCATTATTACTACAGAATTGGATTAATAATTTGACAAAGATGAATATAACAATCGACGTCTTTCAGTTTTCAATCTATTTTACACGATCTAAAGATTATTACTATTGAAGTTAAAAACTTCAATTATCTCGAATAATCAAACAAAATCATATCACATTACAATATTATTCAATTATTAACGATATAAGAAAAAGCAATAAAATCGTATACTCGATATAGCAAACAAAGCATTGAATTCATAAAATAAAATTAATAATCCAAGCCCAGTAAAGGGTGAAAAAAAATCAGAACTTACGTCATGGCCGTGAACCTTCGAGACGTTGCTGTCGGGTGTTGGTTAATGAGCGACAAACGTACTCACACACAGACAGAATCGCATGAGAGCACACACGCATCGAGAACAAAAGGCTTTTTTATAAGCGAAGAAAGCCTGCGGTGAATGTGTGTTTGTGTGTGTACACAGTGTTAGAAATAGTAAGAAGTAGCAGCGGCAGCAGCAGCAACGATGCATCAAAAGTGACGTGGAACATTGCCGATTCTAAAAATATTAGAGGCAAATTCAACGCGAGTCTTTTATCGCGCGTCGCTTCGCAGCATTTCTTTTTATTTTCTCTTTCTCCCCTTCAACAGATGTAGTTTTCGACTTCTTCCAAAATGAATAATCGTTTAGAGTATTTTTTCTTGCTTTATTCTTCCAATTAAATCTCGGCTTACGCGTGGGTCTTTAATTGTTTATGATTTAATAGCGTCTCTGTCATTTTAACGTATGCATCGATTTTTTTCGAAAGAAATGGGAAATCTTCGATTCCGAATTTCAGCTCGAAATTAAAAAAAGTTCAGAGATTTTTAATTATTTCTATCCAATCTCGGCTCACGTATAATTACCAAATTGTTTATAATTTAACCGCAAAGCGCAACATCTCAGTCTTCGAAGGAATTATTTCCGAAACGAAAAAAATCCTTGACTCAGAATTGCATCTCGAAACAAAAAATAACGAAATAACGAACCCTTGAAAAAAAGGACGAGACGACCCTTTGACGCGTATCAGCTGGTGGGAGTAATTTCTCGGCCTCCGCGTGTAACATTCTTCGAAAATAGACTTGGCCGTGCGTCGGCGAACTGGATCGAGCTCGATTTAAAAAAGAGAGAAGTGTGTTGTGCAAAGGATTAGAGGCACAGCACGGCTATTCGATCGAAGCGAGTACGAGTCGCGGATTTTGATGATTGGCCAACAGGTTGCACCCGACGAGTGATCATGTGTGCGTAGAGGAGGGGGGGGGGGAGGGTAGTGCAAGAGAAGATACTCTCGCCGCGATTTCAGAGCCTGTCAAGGTTGTGTGCGAATTCTTTTTCGACTTTCGATGTCTCGTCGATGTTTTTTTTTATTTTTATTATTATTAGTGGTAGATTTCATTAAGCGCGTTGTGGGTGTGTATTGTTTTTTTTAGCGAAATGACATGTATATATTGTTTATAACTGGTATATTTATGAAAGAATAACCGATCAAAATACGATAAAATTGATATTAATTTTGATGAGGTTGAGACGAATAGTTAAAAATTTCGCGCCATTTTTCAAATCAACCAACCGATCGTTTAAACTGGTTTAAGTTGGATTTGATGTTTATTTCTATCGATCGATTATAAATCGACGTATTTTATTTTATAAATATTTAGAAATCGGTTTTGTTTTATGAGATTGATTTATTAGCTTAGGAGATATAACAGGTTAGTTTTGTGATTCGCGTGTTTATTGCGTCACGACATTCAAATTTCCCGCTTTTTTAGTCTGCCGAGGTCGTAACGTTTGTTCGTTAACGCAAATGCTTAAAAATAGTCAAAACAAAGCAGCTTTAAGAAAAATAAGTGTCTTTCCATCCACAATCCACCGACGCTCGATTCCTCTAATTCATTATGGTCGCGTCTATACGACAAAGCTCGGTATATACACCACTTCGTCACGAGCTTTTTTTCCCGATATATTTTACAGGTATTTTTAAGACAAATAATGAGCTCAGAAATAAAACAAAAAATTTGCTCACACGTGTGACGCATACGATATTGTTGAATGAAACTGGCGACGCGATTCAAACGTCAGAACGCGTGTATGTCTCATTTTCGAATTCAGCAGCCAATTTGCTTGAAACCGATCGAATATCGCTAAAATATTATATTTAAATTATTCTATTTCCGGCAGTTAGACCGTCCGATTGTCATATCGATTTATATAACACCAGTCGAATAAAAATCATAGTTGAAAGTTTCATGGTCGGCGATTAGGCTAACCGATTTTCGTATCGATTTATACGATCGATCGATTAAAGCATAGTTAGATGTTCCATTTTCAGCGATTAGACCAACCGATCTCCGCATCGATTCTTATGATACCGATTGAATAAGGCTAAAATATCATATTTTATTTACAGTATTTCCTACAGTTAGAACTATCCGATTTTCGTATCAATTTTTACAACCGATTTTTACACTGATTTCTAAATATCAATCGAATATCTCGATCTGAAAAAAATCACTTTATAAAATCATTTTATTTAGTTAAACCATCCGATTTTTGTATCGATTCATAATAAAACCGATCGAACATTACGCTCCTAAAAATCGCAAATAATTTTTGTTATTCTCAGCTGTTTTTCATTCGATTTTGGCATCGATTTATACAAATCAGATCGAATATCACGTTTAAAACGATCATACATTTATGTATTATACGTAAACTGGTCGCCACATTGCTCTCGCGTCACTATCCGCTAAAGAGCAGTATTAGCATCAGCGCATCTCTCGAAATAGCTCGATGGAAACACACAACAAAGCCGCGCTCTGTAAACGCGTGCGTTTTCTTTCTGTTTCTCACTTGCAATAGCCACTGCTAGAGGCGCGTCCAAATCCACGACGTAGTTGTACGGCCTGAGTCGCCGGCGTACGAAGGATTTCCGACCGGTACGAGCGTAAGAAGGACCTGTTTTTTATTTGTTTTTCAATTTAATATTGTCGACACTTAATTGAACAATCTATCGTCGCAAATTTTCTTTCTCGTCTTCTGGTGGAGATATATAAACAAACATATATATATGTATAATTTTTAAATTATATAAAATTATTGAACTCGGAATATTCCAGTACCATCGAAGTGTCTAAAGATGAGAAGTTTTCGCGTTTAATCCGTGAAATATTGTATATACAAATTAAGGAAAAGCTTAGCGACAATTAGAGAGGACTAATTTTAGTTTCGCGACGGTTAAGCCCATTGCGCGTCGCGCAATAAACACTCGCGAGCTTTTTCAATATAAAATAATCGTTGAAATATAAACTTAACTTCGCGCATGTTTTGCAAGCTCTCATAATTCACGCGAAATTTACAAATTGCAATTATTATGATACTATATACAAGTTAATTTTAGCGCTCGAATTGGGTTAGCGCGTCGTAAAAGAGTTTGGAAAAAATCCTTTTAAAAAAAAATACACTTCTTCGAAGACTTATTATTTTTACTTCGCACTCACGACACTATTCGTTTCTTTAAAACGTATTTACACGATCGCACACCGTTGTAAGGCGTTAAAAATAAAAAAATACGAAAACACAATACCCCAGTCGCGGTGGCAAAGACATCGCGCAATTGGCAAAATTTCGATCGTCTAATCGATTCCAGATTGAAAATAGAGACTTCCCGAAATATCCAAAGCGAATGAATAAATATTTATTCACAAGCCGATTAATCCGAACACCATTGACTGCAAGCTCGAGCTTTTCGACCTTATCGCATTATTCGTTGGCGAACGCAATTGCCGAATTGTGTACGTAATCGTCATATCTTGGCAGAAAATACTACCGATCTTTTAGCTAATTTATCGGTAAATTGTAAAATCGAAGCAAACAAGTTAAAACGATATACTCTAGTTACAATAAACTTATTATTAACTAAATTATTGGCAATTTCCTACTAGAATAAAGTGAATTATTAAACACAATTTTACGATTTAATATCGAGCTGTTCGATAAATCGGTATTAAAATCTCCACCAACCGATCGCGAAAGAAAATTATACCTGCAAGTATACCGTTGTCCGCGTCGAGGGCCATTCGTCCGAGTAAAACCCAATGGAGGCAACAACTGGTCAATATATTATACGAAAAAAACAATAAGACGATTGAAACAGACAAAGAAACAGTCCTCGCGCTCGGAGTGTCGCGGAAGCACTGCCGCTGCTGGTTTTCGATTTTCCCAGTGAAACGTACCATCGGCGCGTTGCGTCGTGCCAATTGTGCGCCGAGTTACAGCGTCGGTCTTTAAGTATCTATATACAAGTCGCAACTTAGAGCTGATATCGGTTGCGCATTGATTCCAAAATTTTATTTGTTTTCTGAGCGGGGATTAAATTGCGCGGGAAATTTAAACATTTTGAACTCGTTCGACTCTCTTGACTGAATATAGCCAGTAGTTTACGAATATTTTTAATGACATTTATCTGTATCTACATCTGGAAATTTCATTAATTGTTTATTCATTCAGTTCTCTCTACTTCTCTATACTCAGTATATTTTAAGTATTTACATATTTTAATCTTAATATTTATGAATCATTCGATTCTCTCTTGAACTAATATTCGGTAGAGAATATTTTGAAATGTAAAATATCAATTCGGACAGTGTAATGGAGAGTTTGGGATTTAAGTCGAGCGTAGAATACATTATTTAAAAATGTTACAATGTTCGTTAGGGAAAGAACAAGTGTGTTAAACTCACGCAAGAACGCGGTAGAATCGCCACGAGAGCCAAGTAGGAAGAGAAAGATTAAATTATTAATAAATGTACAACATTTTTGTTGTAAATTTTTTGTTTTTTTTTTAACCGTTGAAAGATATAAATTCTCAAGATTCAAAATGTACCTTAGAAGCTTAAAATCCTAATATACAACCGGAAACTGCGAAAATAACGACACGTGCGATTTCTTGAATGAATCTTCACTCGTTAGTTAACGTTGATAGCTAATAAAAATACACCAACCCCAGAAGTGTCAAGTATCTCTTACAAACGTCAAAAAATCGATGTCACAATCGAAATTCATCGCCGATTACCTACACTATGAAATCTTTACAATCACACAAAAATATTACGTCAAAGCGATTCCTGCTCGATTCTCTCAAAGCGTACCGCGTCAGATCTCTCGATACATTGACGCATATATATATATACATATACATACATATGTATACACATACACAGACGTCGGTACGTACGTTAGAATTTGGCTCCACGAAGACAAAACGAAGAAAGTCTCCTTGAGAATCGAGAGCCATCGCTCTTCCTATACACATGACATTCGGGCACGCGAGTCTCGTGCGATCGGTGACGCGCAGCCACGGTTATAATGAGGCGACGATGCGACGGCAAAGACAAGAATAGACACCTATGCGTGCGAGCGTCCGATATTCGAGTATAGACATAAGAGAGACACGCAATCGACGGACCTGATTCGAGCGACGACGAGCTTGCGACTTTACCGAAGAGCATCGATTTTTCAGAGCTTGCGACAATGGCAAGTTCAAGGATTTGTCTATTCTTTTATCTTGATGCGTGTAAATATATTGATATTTTTTTATGGACGTTCCAGAATTAGACGAAGTTTATTAGCCCGGCAGAGATTTATTTTTACGTTTTTCTGTCATTGCCGAGCTTTGGTGTTTCTATATATGTATGCGATGAGCATTGCGTGGCTAAATTATTAATCAGAGTTATCAAAGCAGATTCATTATTGCTGATTGACTGGGTGGATGAAAACAAAAACACTCACCTTTCTTGAGAGCTTGCAAAGCTTCGGCAACGAGCTTTTGATTGAGTCCACAAAGATTTCCTGTTAGTTTCTCACACTTTTTGTGGCAGACCATATCGCAATCTAATTAATCGTGTATACACATAAATAGAATGAATTCCATGTTAATATAAGAAATTTTTTTATCGACGTATATATTCAGGAGCTTGGCTGTAATGTACACAATACGTGCAAATATATCGCTACTGTCACAAGTCCAAATTCTCATCAATTTCATCAGATCAATATTTTCATTTCAGTTAGCAAGAACCGCGTCATTGACGAGGAGAACCTCGTTAATCACAAGTGACAAGTAATTGCATTACTTCGTCATATCTAGCACTACCTACGATCAATCTACTTTTTACGTCCCCTATCTACCTTTTTACGATAAATTTTCTCCATGAAGAAATGAAGTTAACGAGTTACCGATTCGAATTAATCAAAAGACTTTCGAAGCCTTCATCGTAACCTCCTAGTCTGCCACAACATTTTCAGTTACACGAGGTATGTGTATATTTATGTGCACACCAAACAAATATACTACGAAAGAAAAAAAATAGGAAAAAAATATTGATAAACAAAAATACACGTCGTACTGGAAAGCCTCGGCGATCCATCGAATCCAGAGTCATTACTTCTGGTGGAAGCGAGTCTCTTCCGTTCCTCATCCTCCTCGCAGTTGCTTCCCTCCTCGGTACTGGTTGTAGCTGTACTCCTAGTACTTCCAGTACTGTCACTGCTTAGGGATGGTGTCCTACTAGTCGGTGGCTTTTTCCTCTTAACCTTGGCACGTCTGACCTTTCGCAAATCTCTAGGTGTGGCGGTTAACAGGATTGCCGGCGTTGTGTAGAAGAGCTTCGACAGATCGGCAGGACGTTGACCAGGTGTATTTCTGGGTGAACCTGTTGCAGACATTGCTGTTTTCACTTGGGCAGTTTGTGGATCTTTCTTCAATGGAGTTTTCTTGGTTTTTACGCTGCTCTCGATTTTTTCCGAAGCTTTCTTCTTCGGGGTAACGGATGACTTCTTGCGTTTCACCACTTTCTTCTTTGTCGTTGACGAAGCTACTGAAGTTCGAGGACTGACTTCTTTTGAGGCAATTGGTGTCGCGTCTTTGTCAGCCTTGTTCAGGTTGTCCTGGTTCGCCCACTTGGAGATCTTCTTCACAGTACCGGAAAGCTCGGTTTCTTCGAGGTTTTTCTGTTCAAGCTCACTATTCGACAATCGGTTCTCTAATTGAAGATTTTCAGCTGGTACTTCACTGAGGTTCTCCACTAGAGGTGTGGATGGTACGTCTATCAGTGGTGTTTTCTCAAGATCCTCCAGCAATGGTGTCTTTGAATCATCGAGGGAAACACTTGTATCTTCGATCTTTGACAGATCTAACTTTAGATTCTTCGGCGAGTGCCTACTCTTCGACTGCATCTGCTGCTCCTCGACGTGAGACTGAACTTTCTTCGAAGAGACCTCTTCCTCGGGTTGGATCTCACTCCAGAAATCTATTTCCGGCTGCGATGCAGTCGTCTCGCTCTTTTGCTTGGTCGCGAGACCTACTTTCGACTCTTTTTTTATCGGCAACGAAGAGGGTATCACAGATTCGGGTATCGCTCCAGTGACAATCTTGTCTGGTGATTCGGATTCTTCGAGGATTTTCTTTTCAAATTTCATAATAGCTTCGGAATCGACTTTCTTTTTGGCTTTGTCGTTCAAGGCTTTGCTCGGGAAAAGCTTCTGTTGCTTTTCAGGAGATGCGGATTTTGGCTCTTCAGGAATACGAGGCAGATGATGATCTTTGAACAACTCGAATTTGGGTTTGGTTATTGCATCATTATTAACGAGGGGCTTATTCTCAAATATTTTCGGTACCTCCTTTGGTGAATCCTTGATAGAGATCGATACTTCCTTTATCGGAACATGTTCTGGGCTAACAGTCTTCTGTTCAGTAACCAAAGTAATGGGATCAACGTTAGTACTACTAAACTTCTTCTTTTCTAGAATAGGAGATTCTGGAGCTACTTCTTCTTTAATAAAACTTATCGGTTTTTTATCATCAACTGAGGTAGTAGTAGTAGTAGCAGTAGTAACAGTAGTAGCAGTAGAAGCAACAGGTTCTTCCTTAAACGCAGATATAACGTCCTCTACTTTTTTATCCGAAATCGGTGATATTTGATTTTTCAACTGTGGACTAATCGATTTCTTTGCATACGAAATCAAGATCTGGCTTGCTTCTTGTTTCAACTTGTTTTCAGTCGGAGCGATGATTTCTCGAGTCGGTTGTTTATCTGGACTTGCCGATTTTTTAGTTTCGCTTTTCGGTTTCTTTAGTACCAATTCAGGTTTGATCACTTTTTCCTTTGCACCTTTGACCATATCATGTTTTACTGGCTCAACAAGTTCTTTTTCTTCGGTCTCGTCCCACCAAGAAACAAATTCCTCTCCACCCCTTGGGGGACTTTTTTTAACGATACCTCGATCGAAAACTGTCGGTTGCTCCACGAACTCGGTCTTATCTACACGATGATCGACGTCGACGTGCGTCTCGTGACTGATCGATCGCTGTTCCCTCTCTTCTTTAATAATCGCTTCTACGTTCGATCGATCGGTAGTTGTGACGGCGCACTTGGCAGGCCTTGACTCGGCGTTTTCATCCTTATTGGTCTCATCATTAATACTCGTCGACGAGTAGACGTCGTCATTGAGTTTTTTCGCTTGGCTAGGCTTCAGCGCTAGGTAGACGCTATTTCGCGAAGTGTCTCGTACGTATGGCTTCCGTACCGGTAATACCACTTCTGCCTCGATGTTGACGTTGAGTCGACGCTGACGAGGCGCCGGTAGTCTTATACTCTCACGGAACTGCTCGATACTCCGAAAGTTCAAATTGTTCTGGGCTCCTTTGACGTATAAGGTGGAGAAGTCACCTACACTGTTACAGGCCTCGATCTTAAAACGTGGAGCCGATGTCTCTTCAGTGGAGATACTTCGTTTCGTAAACTTCTTCGGGCTTTTGTCACGAATTTTTTTCTCCTTGACCGGTTGCTTTTGAACAGGTTCTTTAGTAATCGTACCAAGATCATCGCACTTTTCCCGGTCATCCCATTGGAATTCCTGCTCTTCCTGGATGATGTTTCCAGACTCCTCATCCTCGCTCTTAAGGAGCTCGTCGGCGATGGTCTTCCGTCTTTTTTTCTTCTTGTTGATCGCGTGTTTTTTTGTGCTGTCATCGGTGAGTCTTTCCTGCTCGTCAAGTTCGTCGTCTTCCTCTGTATCAGAAAGTGCGCTGATTTCCATGGGTAACCTCATAGCTTGTCTCTTAGCGAAAGTACCCCTTCTGACTTCCACTTCGATTTCGGCCTGTTCTTCAGCCACGAGGCTGTCTAGAGCTTCAGCCTGTGCTGCTTGTATGGCAGCCTCTCGTTCTATCACTTCAGGATCAATGGCTATCATCGATGCTGCATCGGCAGAGGATCGTCTCCTGGTCATACGTCTGGTGATTCGTCTCTTGATGGCAGTCAGGATCTCGTCCTCGTCTTCGGGGTCTTTCGACAGCTCGGATTCCTTGTCGTTGCTCAGAAGGCTCGGTTGATGATACAACTTCATCTTTCTTTCTCCCTCTTTATCCTTGATGAGAAATTTTTCAACCAACAGTTCTCCGACGGTTTTTTCGTGTCTCTCGTTGTATTCTCTTAAGGCAGGATTGTCCTTCAGAGCTTGCGATCGTATCTTAATAGTAGGCCGATCACGCCGAAGTCGATGGCGTTGTTGCCGATTTTCTTGTGCCAAATGGCTTCGAGGTGGTTTGCTCACGTCGATATCCGCTGTATCGATGATCCGACGTGGTCTGCTCAAGGTCGTCGAGTGAGACGAACTCGATACTGCTGGTGAGAAACGACGAAGCGTCACGAAAGGTGATTCCGAGATCGTGCTCAGGTGCGGCGAGTATCGCGCCGCTATTGGGTTGTGATAGCTGCATTAGGAAATTTTTTTTTAATTTTTATGTTGTCTATTTATTATATATATATTTCTCCTCTCTTTCTCTTCATTTGAATGACTGTTCTATAAATGTAAGGTCATCTACCTTACAGTATTTTTTTTCTTACGCACAGTGAAGGTTTTCCGCTATTTCGTTAATTCACCTCGCGCTTAATTCATTCTCAATGACAGATACAAAAAAAACAAAATTCATAGTCTTTACATAAATATCGAAGATCAAACAATGTTCGATTCAACAATTGATAAATCGTCAAAAAATCGCATGAAAATTTACTAATCAATCCCCAGATTGTCTAAAATTACACACGCTTATCACCACGTGTAACTTCAGATACGAGACTCTAGAAGAGGCGTTTCGAAAAACAATATTTCAGACCCGCGCGCGAGTCTCGAGTGCCGAAAGATCCGAGAGAATTTGCGTAATAGGTTTAGCTTATTCATAGTAGCACCGGTATTAGGCTACTGTATTTTTTTATTTAATTTTTCGAAAATAAATCGAGCTTCGGAGCGAAAAAATACGTAACCGTATAAAAATCGTTTTTTTTTAAATAACGATCATCGTATAGCTTTATTTACATCGTCTGGTAAGGTTCACACCAGTGGAACATAACAAGCTTTACGGGATCATTCGCCCCGTTTATATTTTCGTCTTTCCCGTGTCGACTGGAGAAACTCCGGCGATACGAATGGAGGAAAAACCTGGAAGGGTAACGTGAAACGACAGTTTCTATATATTGCACAGTATATATGTATACAGGAGATTAACGATTTTATATCGGTTTTTCCCAACCGATTGCTCAAGAAAAAAATACACAGTATATCTATATATAGCATACAATATATGTTATTAACGATTTAGTACCGATTTCTCGAGAAAAAATACACGTTTTCGCGAAAATCGTTACGCGTTGTTAAACGCGCTATTGCGGTCGCTGAGTTATATATATATGGCTATTCAGAATCGTGTATTTCTCAGTATAAAGCGAATCGTTTGCCAAAATGCATAAATCGCTAGATGGAACGGAAAGGAAAAAAGAATTGCATTAATTCGAGCGCGATAGGATGAAGAAGTGGACGAGGTACGGTTGCCAACGACGGATTACCGTCGAAATAGAGACATCTACAATTTTGGAGCAACAACGTCCATTGAACTGTTGCAAATCGATCTTAAATAATCGCAAGAAATAGACGATAAATTGACGAGATAAAATTTAGTGCATCGCGTTATACCTCGTGAACCTAATTTTAAATTCAATATATACATAGTCATGCAATAGGGCAAATGACTCTTATTCCAAGGAACACTTGTTCGGCAGGGCACAATTTTAGCTTCTTGACGTCGTAATTTTCCGAGAGAAAAGGGAAGATATTTCGAGATTAAATATGAACCAATGACGGATTTATGCTTTTCAGGATTACGCGCAATTTCATACGAATTTCATTCTAATTATTTGTACATCAATGCTACGGAAAATAACAAAGCTCTTTCTTATAAGACAACGAAAAAGCGCGAAACTCTTAAATCGAATACAGGAACTTTCATAAATATTTCGTTACGCAATTATTAATGTTGAGTTATAGATATAAATTTTCGAGTAGCGAAATTACGTAAAATTTATAACCGATCCAGACTTCATTTTCTAAATGCAGCGAGAGTTGGCATCGCCAACCGAATGATTCATACGGAAATTTTTAACCCCAAATTTTTCAACCCCTGTTTCAAAAGTTCGAATACATTACGAATGTTTAATGGACTTTAGCGATGTATTTTTCATTCAAATTATCGTCCAGAACGCGATTTTACCTCGGCACGTGCGCATCGACCTAAATCGAATTTTAGCGACGATTTAAAAAATCAACTCGTGACATAAGAACACTCCCCCGCAGAGCCTGCGTATGTATGTACACACACATGCATATGTATACATGTATATATAATTTTAAAGACTCGAGTCCGGCTCAGTCTCGCTTTGATACTCTGCCAAGTGCGCGAGATCTTCGGAAGAAGAAGAAGAAGAAGAAGAATACGAGACTGCGAGCAAAGGGGAGCAAAGGGAAGGTGATGGATAGACTCGAGAGACCGAGACAACATAAAGGGGCTAAGAGGTGGTTCAACCCGTTTAAATTCTCTGTGTCTTCGTATTAGTTATGAAATGAAACGCACGGCCGACCATTCCCTGAGCTGTTCTACTGAGCTTCCATCCCATATCTATATGTATATTACAGGCTTCTCAGGTGGACTTTGTAAAAAAGGTTGTAAAACATTGGATAGCGTATAATAATAATAAAAATAATAATAATAATAATAATAATAATAAAGTAGAATAAAAATAAAGAT
Organism: Apocrypta bakeri; assembly: GCA_018906985.1. NCBI lineage: Eukaryota > Metazoa > Arthropoda > Insecta > Hymenoptera > Pteromalidae > Apocrypta > Apocrypta bakeri. Next base: position 5,594,421 of record JACCIA010000005.1, read on the forward strand.
TACGAAAAAAACTAAGTAACGTAATAGCTTGTAAAACGAATCATTAACACAAAAATTATGTAATCAGAGCGACGAGAAATTTGATCTTGAACTACATAACTTGACGACTCGATTAGATGCTGAGCGAAATATCAACACCGGCGTATTAGCAACAATCGATTATAAATGTTACCCAGGGCTGACATTCAACAAAATTACTCCACTTGTGCTCACCAATTGACGTAAGATCCCGATCTTTTTATATACAATTTTTCTTATGGCTTCATAATATATCTATTAATTATCACATAATATACATATATACAATAGACACTGTTGAAGCTTTTTGTTTATCCGAACGCGATGAAAAATGTATTTTGAAACTTGGTCGTTAGCTCGTCGATTCCGAAGGTCGTAAAAGATCGTAAAGCCGTCAATAGGAAAAATAATGAACAATGAGTCTCTCCTATACCTGCATAATACATAAGGAAGGCTCGCCTATTGCAAACGACAATTTTCTTGGCAACTCGAGATACCTCTTTTCTTCTAACATCACTGTGGACTTTTAGAAATAGAGAAAGCACCTGTACCAAAAATTATATAGAAATAGAAGCGCATCCGAGAAAAGACCCGTCGATTATTGTCTTAAAACAAAAAAAAAAGAAAAATGTTAATTTCTCAATTAACTAAACATATCTTTCAAGTAACGACTATTTTCTACAAACACTGCAGACTTTCAGAAACAAGGAAAGTATCTGTACCAAAAATTGTAAAAATAGCCTCGAATCTTAGAAGAGACCCGTCGATCATTAACTTAAAGCAAAGAAAAAAGGAAATGTTAATTTTTCAATTATATAAACAAATCGTTGAAACAACGTCTATTTTCTTCAAACATTGCAGACATTTAGAAACAAGGAAAGTATCTGTACCAAAAATTGTAAAAATAGCCTCGAATCGCAGAAAAGACCCGTCGATCGTTAACTTGAAGCAAAAAAAAAAGAAAAATCTTACTCTCTCAATTATATAAAAAAATCTTTGAAACAACGTCTATTTCCTCCTAGTACTGCGGACTTTTCGAAATAAGGAAAGTACCTGTACCAAAAATTATATAGAAATAGCCTCGAATCTTAGGAAAGACCCGTCGATTATTGTCTTAGAACAAAAAAAAAAGGAAAATGTTATTTTCTCCATTACATAAACAAATCTTTGTAATAACGACTATTTTCGCAAACGAATCCACGGTATAGCATTCCTCGCTCGTATATCATTAAACGGCACGTATAAAAAGCTCCCGGCGCTTTATCGCGATTCTAAAATCACTATTTCGGAATTACAACGTCAACGAAGTCGCATCGTTGGGTTATTCTCAGAGCAGCTTCAAATCTCTTTTCACGCTCCGAGTTATATATAAATGAAAAAGGCGAATTTTCGACGCGAATAATTTTCCTTCTCGCGCATTGCCTAATTACTCGTGAGATAATTCATTCCAACGATCGACGCGATACTTCAATTTTCATTCGACGTTCTCGATTATATAGATATACGCGCTTTGTCAGTATACACAACCGCGAGACGCACGCGGCCAACGCGGAAGGCATTGCTCGCATCTCCTTTTCTTCTTTTTCGCGCTTTATTCTTCGCAAGCTCGCACCGCTCGTTGCTGCGCGGCTATATAATCCGTTCGCCGTCCGAGCTTTGGGTTATTTTTGGTAGCAAGTACACCGAGCTGCTATATAGTCATCTCGCGAAAGAATGGTGAAATTCATTTTTGACCTTTGCTTAATTATCCGCGATTTTTCATTTAGAATTTTCCGAAATATTACACACCCCCTTTTGTTCTTCGATTATACAATACGTTAAACTATAGCTCGTACGTGTATATATAGATATAGATGTATATGTATGCGAGCTGTAGTTCAATTGAAAAAGTGGAACGCCTGGAAGAGGCTTGTTTCTTCACTGTGCGACAAAAATACATCGGGTGCTGGTCGCACGGAAAAACCTAGCAAAACAAACATTAAGATTGAACGGTTCACTCGAGAGAAAATGAGTCTTTAACGGCGGAACAACACGTTCAATGCTGCTCGAGCATTTATTTTCGCGAATCCGGATTTTTCATTGCTCAACTATAGTGTCGTACGTTTTACCGTGAAAAATAACGAGAAAGAAATTTAATTTTTTTTGTCCATCGAACAGTTAAGTAGAAAATGTTGGCGTCGACTTTGTCGTTGAAAAATACGTATTTTATTCGATCAACCAAGCGGTTATTACAAACATTTACGATGTATTATAAATAGGTGTCTCGAGAGCACTCAGCGTCGCCGTGACGATTAATTTTTCAAACGTTTAAAATATTTCCGCGATTTTTGAGAGATAATCGTTACACGCCTACGCATTGTAAACAAGGCGTATACGACGAGAAAATATTTATCGACTTTGAAAGAAGATCGCTCAACGACGTAACGATAACAAACAACAATAAACGACCGAGCGATCAAAGACATCGAGATAAAAAAAAAAAAAAAAAAAAAAAAACCGGCAAGAGGGGAAAACTCACACTCACTCGAGTCCCATTATCGCTGATCGGTTGCAACCGATCGGTATCGCTTCTCTCGGTCAACTGCCAGGCCTATAATCCCGATTGATCGATCGATACATTGCACCTAACTTTCGCAATCGCTCAATCCAACACATACAAGCATACGCACACATGTCGTAGAAAGAATGAAGAGAAGAAAGGAGAAGTGAAGAGAAGAACAGCCTACCGGTTGATACCCGTCATGAGCGAGCTGTGGTTGGCAAAGGCTCCACTGCCACCGGTGTAAAAGCCGTACGGCGCACCGTCACCGTAATACGGCATCTTTGATCTTCTTCTACTTCACTGTGTTGATAATAATTATTTTTTTTTTCTAACGACGCTTATCTATTTCTTCTTTTTCCAGGATCGACGTCGTACACGATCGGTTCAATAGCACACACTCGCGCGTTTAGGAGGTGAAGAGGCGCCGGTGCGCCGCCGAGGCCGTCGCCGTCGCGCTGTTCTCACGGTTCAGGGAGCCAACACCGACTGCGCGAGAGTTTGTTGTAAACGGCTGCTGTACTCCTCGGCGAGGTATAGAGAGCGCGAGGCAGAGCAAAGCAAGAATAGAATTTCTCGGCGGAGCCTAGGTGCTCTCGCTCTCTCCATATGTGTGAGTTACTATACGTGTCTGTGTGGAGCAACAGTGTGCGTTGGCTGTGAGTTCGAGTTTCCGGATTTCGAGCAAATTTTCTCGGCAGGGCTTGTGGCGAAACTAGAAGGGTTGCCTGCGATTTATAGACGTGCATTGATCGCGAGTTACTTGAATTATTAAGGTTCCACCCCCCCCCCCTTTCTTTTCTATTCCGTAATTGGATAGAATTTTTTGTAATAGAAGGGAGTAGACGCGTAGCGCCGTAGATGGGACGTTACGGGACTATTTATTACGACGTATGGAACTGACAAGCAAAGTAGATGTGAAAGTGTCGAGTAAGGGAACGACTAGCGGAAATAGCCTCGGCCAACTAGAACTTCTAGCTCGAGTATTTTCGTATATACTTTTGACCGAGAATTTTATGGCTGTATCTATATCTATATAGAACACTGCCTTAAACATATGATTTCGTTGTGTTGTTAATTAACGTGATTATTATTTTTTATTATTTCTTATCATCACTCTTTTGCAGATGTAGAGACTCGTAATAAATGAGTTGTAGCTATGCAATTCACCGTCACGAGAGATATAAGTGCGCTGAACTACGTGTTGGCGCGTCTGGCACGAGCCACGCGTTACTACTTATTTGTCAGCGCTCAGTTATGCATGTACTTTATATCTAAGCTGTTTCACATAGAAACAGAATAAAATTCGTACAAAGACTACATTTTCTTCTCTCTTTCTTCAAGAGTCGATTCCCCATTCACTAATAATAGTAATAATAATAGTAATAGTAGTAGTAGCAATACTACTAGTAACAATAGCAATAGTACTTAGTAGTAGTAGTAGAAGTAATAGTACTTGTAATACTAGCGATGGGACTAATTAAAGTAATATAATAGTAAATATTATGGGTAATTGAATATTCTATGCAAATAATTATTTCGTCTTTATAATATGAATTCAAAAGTTTTTAAATGTATTTATAACCAAGCTCCTGAATGACATTCATTCGATGATAAGATATAAATGTATTGGTATATATATATAAATATATATATTTTTTAATTTGATTAATTTTAGAAAATAATAAGTTTACTTAACTTACCATCGCACTTCAATCCTTGGCGAAAGAGACCATATAGCATAGAACCGCAGTGATCGCAGAACGTCGGGGATACGAATGTATGAAGTCGGAATCGATGAGGTACGTCAACCTTGAACCTTTCTCTCAAGTACTACAAACAAAATAGAACTTTTTACACTTTTGTTGCAATTTTGTATATCTATTTTTTTTTATTTATCTTTGCAACCCCTCCAATGACAATCAACGACAAATGAATGTTACTTATCGATATTATTGTTTCAAAATTTATGAAACATGTGTTACTATCATTCGGCCAAAAATTACACTTAAAATACTACACTGTTATCGAAACGTTATTTGAAAAGTCGTACTATTATCATACAGCATTATGTATAGTTATAATTTAAAAATCATTAAAATCATTAATTCTCATTGACTCGAGAATGTCCGATAAGAAAAAAAAAGTCCACATCGCATCGAACGAAACTTCCAATTGATAGTCTCCTCGGTTTAATGACTCGATAATGGATCCGCGATTGGCCATTTGTCTTCAACGCGCGCCAAACGAGAGAAAGAGAGAAAGACATAAGGAACGATTGCCAAGAAGTTAGCGCGCGCGGGTGCGGAATCACGCGCTCGTGGAACAATGTGCTTCTGTATTTAGACAACAAACACAAGCTAAGAGCTTTTCTCAATACTCTATGTGCTCCTTCCTTTTCGAAGACAGATTTCATCGATTTTTAACATTTTCCAGATACATTTTTTGCACTTATATATAATAACCTGTACACGAGAATAGTACGCATAAGCTCCGAAGCTTGAGCTTGCAAGCTCGGAACCGATAGCGCGATTATTTACGTGTAAATACATAATACGAACTGTTAACAAGACTTTTCATTATTCCGACGAGCTTTTCAATGTACAGCTTTTCTCGCAAAATAAACAAGCAAACTAAAGTAGGCGACGAGTTGTGTAATGATGTTGTTAACTTCCGATGTATACTGCTAATAAACTTATAGCATTTATGATAATAATAATAATTTTGCATTTCAAATAAACGTCGATCTTTCGCTCTGCATTGGAATTTATCACGCTCATCCGTACAATTCACAATACGCAATATAATTTACGAAATTGTTTTGTTCCTCGTATTTTTCCAACGCAATAATATATTATTAATAAATGTGACGTCGTCGCGCATAACTCTTCGCGATTCAAGCCGTGCGTTGAATAACAAATTTTACACTCGACGAATGGAATAATTGAAGTAAGCGCGAAAGAAGAGACGGAAAAATAAGCTATTTTCCAGCGTCTAGTTCTTACAACTGTGTTTTCGGATTCCCTTCCACTCTCGGGACACTTGGTTAGCAGCTTGTCGTGACATTTCTTGTGCACCGCCGTTTGACAAGCTAGAAAAACAAAAGAAAATATTTCTCTTTTAGTTCCGACTTCTTCTATTGGAAATTGAAGCTCCAAGCAAGCTGACCTTGACACTGGTATCCCTGTTTTCCAAAGCCCCTGGAAAAAGAAGAAAAAAACAAATTCTTAATCATAATCAATCCTCGTGCGATAATAGTGACGTTACGCAATGACCGATAGTCAATAGTAATAATAAAAACCAGAGAAAGTCTTTGCAGAACGCGCAGAAGGTCGGCTGTCGGAAGAATTTGGCGACGAGTTTGTGTCCTCGAACCACGTGTACCTTGTGGTGCTTAACGGCGCCGCGACGTCGAGTTATGGGATTACCGGCGCCTCCGACGCTCGTTTCCGCGACGATGTCTCGACGCGGTACTCGCGTTCGGTAGACGTAAGAACGACCTGTTGAAGATACCGGTGGCAGATCCTCGGGATTTATCGGTGATGGAATTCTTGTCCTGTAAATTTATTGTTATTTTTATTACATGCACGTTATAGTTATTACATTTCATTTATTTGTTTAATTTCTTAATTACAGCTAATGATTCGTTAACAATCATAGACTACTTGTGAATTTAATGCTTGTACCGTTTATTTAGCTCATTTTCTCTACTCGTCATATTGTCATGCTACATATTTATTTATTTACATTTGTGTATTCAATTTTTTTTTCTTAATAACATTTAATTATAAATATTTAGAGATTGGTTAGAGTAAGTCTAAACAATACGGTGTTGTTTGTAAATTTAAAACGTGACCACTTTAGAAATAATCATTTTACCAAATCTGAATGTACTATAATAAGTATATACGTATAAGTAAATCTAATTTGAAAATAATAATTATTATAAATAAATATTTAAGTTTTTAACTGGACAAATAATATCTATAGATTTAATGATTAATATCGAATTTGATACCATTTATTTCATCGGATTCTTTTTTAAATTATGCAAAACTACTTTTCAACATACGTTGCAATCGTTAATTCGAAAATCGTTAATTTCTTTATATTAAACAGTCAACCTTATATTATTTACAAAATATGATTTTATTCGTTTGATTGATTTTTATAACAATGTCAATCTACAATGTCAGCATAAGTTGTAAACAAATTCCATATTTATCTATTTATTGAATAGATAATAATTAATCTCATAATATAAAGTAATGTCCAAACTCATATTTTTTTATAAATATGAAACATTTTCGCTTACAAAATCATTAAAATCTACGAGAATGATTAATACATTTATTTATTTATTCTTCAAAATAATTAATATCGTCATATTAAGTGATCCATCGCATTTTATCTATAAGTCGAAAGAGATCAAGTTATAATTCATTTTTTTTAATATTTACATCTATAATATCAACATAAGTTGTTGGTGAACTATTTATTTATTTACTTAATCGTCAGAAAATTATATTTCTTGTAAATACAAAACATGTCTTTTTAATTTTTCAACGATATTAGTATTAGCACAAATTGTAAATAACTAACAAATTTATTTATCTACTCGTCGCAATAATCAATATCAGTGTAAATTATGTCGAAAATAATTCATAAACTAACTGTATCCCCTAATAATCCATTTTTTAAAATTATTTAAATCTACTATATCACCGTAAATTATTACCAATTCGTAATAAAATAATGAATATAAATAAACAATCCCTTATCAGTTACAAATGCAAATCATACCAGCTTAATTGTCCTCGACTATCTCATTCCCAAATCTATTTTTTTTTTTATTACCTGGTGGAAATCCCGTATTTATTCAGCTGTACATAAGCGATTCAACGATATCTTACGAAGTTATTCTACGATAAAAGTCACGTGAGCAACGGATAGAGTGACAATGTTATGACATATTCCACCATCCGTCGTTTCGTTCGCATACACTGCACGAACGTCGGCTCGAAATTAGGGCGTTTTTTTAAAAATACTCCGCTATGTAAGATAGCAATAAATAGTAGTTTATATAGCTAGACCCCCGGGCACGAGATCACTCGTTTAGATCAATCCTATATTTAAACGTTTTTATTGCAGTACAAAACATGGAATTCGCGTAAAAAATTGCAAACACACATGAGCAAGAGAAAAGAAGTCGCTCTTTTGTACAATTGATTCATCGCCCCGAGAGAAAGCCGAAAATACCCACCGGACAACTAAATCTCCGAGCTTTATTTATCGTATATATATATATATATACTTATGGTGAGTATTCTAATAATTTTTGTCTTTATATAAGGTTTTTTTTTGTTTAGGACTTCGACGTTAAAATGCAAGAGCCGCAATTTCGAGCTCAGTTTATTTAAGCGATCGATACGAAAATCGCGAATTCCAGCTTTTAGACTTGGACCCTCGAGCTATATAAGTCGACGATTGTGTTGCAGGCGTAAAATGCAAGTTCCGTGGAAAGATTGATGGAGAATAGATATAATCGTGTGGCTGAAAACCGATTGCGAAAGAGCGAGCGATAATCGCGCGAGCGCGCGTGGATTTGAAAAGTGATATAAGATTCGAGGCGGAATTCAAATTTAGAAGGAGAGCTTTCGAAACGCGCGCGAGCGCGTTTCGGTGCGGGGGAAGAAACGAAAACAGTTGTGTTCATCGGATTCTGCGATTGTCTTCTTAATATACCGAGAAAATACAAGGGTACAACGGTATCGAGTGAAGAAATTTCGAAAGTGCTTGATCGAGCTTGCAGACTTTAAAATCATTCGGCGTCTTTCTATTTAATACAATGCGAGGGTATACGATGGGATTGAGTGAAAAGATTTCAACGTAAAATACATGGAACTATCGGAAGAAGAAAGAGCTTAGTCGAGCTTGCAAGTTCGGAAGTAAGCGAATGCGAAAACATACAAGTAGACAGCGGAACGAGTGAAGAAATCTCGTTTGCTAGGCGGATAGAAAGATAATATGAACAAGTTCTTAGCCGAGCTTGCAAGTTTAAAAATTTCTCTCTAATGATATACTACGAAAGAACTCTAAAACATAACGGATCGAGACCAAGACATATAATACTTGTGGAAGAATAGTACGAACAGTTTTTAATTGCGCTTGCATGCTTGAAAATACTGCAACAAAAACAACGAAACTGAGTAAATGAATCTCGCATATAATAAGAAAGTATGAAAAAGCTCTTAGTCGAGCTTGCAAACTTAAAAATTATAATGCGATTCTTTTTTTAATACACTGAGAGAGAATTAGAAGAACACAACGAGGTCGGTCTAGCGGGTAGAATAATATGAAAAAAATCGCTTCTTCGAGCTTGCAAGCTCGCGATCGGGTGATCGGCCGTTGTAAAATAATGTCGATAAATAATCGAACCGAGTGCATGTGCACTTGAGAGCACTCCTATTCACCTGTTGCGCATCGATAATAACAATATCTATACATCGACTCCGAAAGCTCTCACATCACCTGTAAACGTATCCCTGCGCTCCTCTCCCGTGAATCTCACTCTTGCCAACATTCCTTCGATGTCTATTAAGCCTGGCATCGTCGATCGGCTCGCTCAGTCTCGTGAGCGTCGTGGAAGCTCTCGAGGTAGCACTACTGCTACTTGGTTCCGGTGTCCTGGATTCCCGAAATCTCGTATAACCACCTGACAACATCTTCGCAAGGATACCTCTTCCTCTGGAGACGATTGGCGATGGCGATTGGGGTCGCGACGACGACGGCGGCGGCGACGCCGTTGCCGCCCTGAGCCTCCTCCTACGCTGACCCTCATCGGCCGTCGACGACGTTGCGATGGTTTTCTGATCGGTAAGGACACTTGCCTATCTCGTCGGCGGCACTTCCTCTTGCGAAACTATGACGACACACGGTATTGTTGTTGTGAAGATACGCTCGAGACGCAAGAGCAACAGAACACCAGCAGCTTCATTGACAAGAGCTGAGAAAAAGCTCGAGTAGCGTCCGCAGCCTCGCGCCGCTTTTCTATAAATACGAGAGGGAAAAGATGGGCGCCGACTCTCGAGATTTCTGGCGAGCGGCATCTGGCGAGAAGGAACATCGAGAGCTTTTTCCAATCCTTATATACATGTGTCTTACATACTACGGAAATGCTCAGTGACGACTGAGATTTTTTTTCTTTTTTTCTTCTTTTTTCTTGACATTGGCTTAACTACTGCTATAAGGAGAACATTTTCGCCTAAGGAAAATCTATAAATAAATGACTGTATTCTTTACTAGATCGAGATTTTATTTACAGGTAGTTGAACAGTGGTTTTTGCTTGAAACATTAATATTTCGTTGATGATATTTTGAAGAAACTTTATCCGAGTGACTCAACAAGACGTTTACCAAGTAGGAGGTAGTACAAAAACCGAATAATCATTCGATAATTTATGTCATTGCAAATCGTACACAAGATGGCAATGTATTTCTTATCAGCTCAACTTGTTAAACAATCATGCTACTGTTAATTCGCATTCTAAATTAATTTATTTATTATTAAACTATCTTTGTTAAAAATCTCTATCTAGCTTAGTCTATCATTCGTACATTCATTCTATTACATCACTCAGTCGCGTTATTTTTTTTTATTCATTTTGTTCTTAACAGCTACGCGTGATTCTCCGTAACGAGAATCTTGTTTCATTTTTTTCCTACTTCTCCCACTTTCCATTGAAAAAAATATCCTCAATGCGCAATCTTCGTGAATAAAACTTTGCTTAATTCTCAATATTTCGTTTATTTCAACTAAAAAAAAATTTGCATTATATTTCCGACATTTTTTCTATCGTTGCTTTGCAAAGCGGATGTAGAATTTTTGTATTTATTCTTTTTTTTACACTTTATTCAATAGGTATTGAAGATTAATCACACATTTGTCACTGTCGTAGCAGTTCACGCAAATGATTATTTTATCGACATAAAAATTGTACCCTTTCGTGTACATTTCACAGGAATGATTAAAAAAATTTTAATTTGTAATAAAAAAAAATTATCAAAAATTTCGATTTCCATGCTATATATCAAACTCGTACATCGCTCTCGCTTATGTTCTTATACGCAATAAAACTAATTTTGATCAAAGTCCGATGTAACTTTGACCGGTAAACGACCAGTGAGTCCTCAAAATGTTTGTTCTTCATCGTTTAATTTTACAGGCCTGTAAAGTTACTCCAAAGGAGTTTTCGGTCGCTGATATAGTTGCCATGATAATGTCTCAGCCAAAGACTTTTTCTGTTATCAATTTAATCGGGCCTTCGGAGTCAGCAGTCCACTCATAAATACTATTGATTAAAAAAAAAATACTTTGCAATACTATATTATAATTATTGAAAGGAAACGAATTTCCATTGACAAAAATATTGATAAACTAGAATTTCTATTAACAACAATAAGAAAACGAATGAAATATTCATTAGAAATTTATCTAGAAAACTTGAACGGACTAGCAAAACTCCGCGAACTCAATTTAATCGAGGCAACATTCTGGTGTTTCAGAGTTGAAAAAAAAAGTTTAACTAAATAGACCGAGTCGTCAGGAAAAATTTAGTATTTATTCAAAAAAAAAAAATGAAAGAAAGAAGAAGAATATGCTTCATAAAAAATTCACGATAAAATTCATCAACACCAGAATATGCCTAGCCTCAGCATAGACAAGCTAAAGTTGAGTGAACGACCGGAGCCAGTGGCGGTCAGTGTGGCTCAGAGGCGACTTTCTTAGGCTGTCGCTCCTGCGCGCGCCTCAATCGTTGCATCAATAGATTGTGCAGCTGTTCGACTTCTTTTTGCGCTGCCTGTACTACGAAAATCCTTATGTCACCCTGTACATCCATAGCGGTGAGTCGCAGCGATTTGGGACCGGCTCGTTCGACCGTCATGCCCGGCCACACTTTTGTATTGAGTACCAGCCTCTGAGTGCCTGCCGCGCGGCCTACTAGCCGGGACTCCTCGTCTTTGTCGTTTAGGCGAAGGGAACCTCGACCTCGCTCCTGATAACTGCTTGTCGCCTGTGGGAAATATATTATTTTAAAGGGATTTTTCGTGGATAGCGTTGTTTTACTGAATTCGATTAGTCTGGAGGAATTTTATTTGAATTGTGTGTAATTTTAAGCACTGGATGGAGGAAAACTTACTTTATCGAAAGCAAAAAGTTTGCAGTTGATTTGTAAAATGTTCGTTTCGTCCTCCTCACCGGTTAACAATGTCACTTCACTGTACTTCCTCTTGTTTGCACGATTTGCTTCTTCCATCTCTTGGGCAGCTTGCGACAGAGTAAGTCCAGGTTTAGTTGTGCTACGGCAGACAGCTGCGGCATTGGAGAACATTAATTCAGAAGAGCCATTTTCATTACTAGGCTCTTCCTTGGCTTCTTCTTTTTCAGAGTTATCAGAACTGTCTGCGTCGTGTGCTACTGCAACTCGTTCTTTTAAATTCTGACCGAACACAAAGCTTGGAGTTGATGCACTAGCTGCCATTGCACTGTTCAAACAGTTCTCGTTCTCCTTGGTTTCTTTTGTCTTGTTCAGTGCTAAAAACTTAGGCACTTCCTTTTCTTTCTCCTCTGCCTTCACGCTGTTTTGCTTTTCTTTTTCTTCTTTGTCGCTATCTTTTGATACATCTTGGTCCTTAGTGTTATCTGTAGAAGTAGCTGGTTCGATATCGTCGGTATTGGTAACTTTTGTGAACGGATTCTGAAATTTTGCTGGCTGTAAAACACTTTTAGTCGTGCTACTGGATGAACTGTTCGTCACTGCGTTCAACTGCGACGGCCTTAACAATGCAGATTTTGGCTTATTGCTACTGCTGCTTAAGTCTGAAGAAGTATACCAACCATAAGATTTGAATTCTGAAAATAGAATAAACAACGATACATATGTGTAAGTGTTCTTAAGGAAATAAATAACAATTAACGCATTGCTCCAACAACATGCCTTCTCTACAGAGACATTATACACACAGTAAACAAAGAACAATACGTTCTGAATAAGTTTAACTAAAACAGCCACTGCGTCATTTGGAAACAGAAAAGTTAACATGTCTTTAAAACAAAGACACTTGAGCAACTAATGTAGAAAATGAAATTACACACTTCTTTTGGCATTTGTATCGCTGTTCTGTTGATCAGAAGGTGATGTACAATTGTTCATGCGATTGGGTGAAGAGGAGTTATCGGAATCTTGCTTTTCAGTGACCAGCTTCTCCGCTTCATCTGTAGACGTACAAAGAAAGGAAGAAAATAATAAACCAACCATAAAAAAAATCAATATTTCTCTTAGAACACATACCGTTGGCAGAGTTGTCACTGGACTCCTCGGGACTGTCGAACTTCATAGTGACCGGCGGCTCGGGCTCCTTCGATGCCTCGTTGCTTTCTATATTGAGAGAGAGAGATAAAGAGAGAGAAAAATAGACGTTAGTCCCGGGTATGCGTGAAAATCGTGGGGCGACACGAGCGACTATTTTTTGCGTTAACGAGCGTCAGAAGAGCCGCTATATAACGAAAATCGACTGGGAACAGTCGAGATCAAAGCGAAAGAGAGAGAAAGCGTTCTTGCAGTGGATTCTTTAGAAAAGGATATGTACAGTGGTAGAAAGATTCACAACCGGAAAGGGAAATTTATAGGAAGAAACGCGATGACGAGGACGATATAAACGCACCCTTGCAATCCGCCATGTTTTGCACCTACAGAACTGTATATATATATGTGTCTGTATATATATATATACTCTGAGCACACTGTAGACTGTAGCTGTACTGTCGATGATTTGGATATATATTTTGTTATATAGGAACAGCTCGCGGCTGGTTAGCCAAGTGCATGCTGCGCGAGCGAGAGAACCAATACTACTACAACCATAGGGCTACATCTATATCTGTACGTACGTGTGCGCGCGCGTGCCTGATGATGCGTATGTATATATATATATATATATATATATAATAGTATATATATATAATTCAAATCTACACTACACACCATATATATATATATATATATATATATATATATAAATATATATAAAGCGTAACGAATGAGAATGAAGATTACGGACCGCGGACCGCGGACTACGTAGTGTATTACAATCCGACTGCGAGATAACTGCATTTTTATGTAACTTTTACGATAGATTTTACGACGTTTTCTCTTATACGTACGTGTGTGCAATAGCTTTATGTTTTTTCTCGATTAGCAGATTTCGTTGCGATTATTTTGATGACTATTAGAGGATCCAAAATTCCCGCGCTTACTACACGTGTATTAAAAAGCTAGAAATTGGGTTCCTAAAATCTCCCCACCTGGTATACAGTAACATTTTTACTATAATACTTATAGCTATTATAAATAATACTTATAATAGTTATGATAAAAATAGTTAAATACTCGTAAAAGTTGTACAAGCGTATGTTGTGATTATACAGACGAAATGCGATACAGATTTGTCTAATGGAATTCAAATGTTACGTGAAAATTTCAATCTGATGTATTTTGGAACATTTGCACGGAAAGCCGAGTAGCCGTTTGTACTGTATATACAAAATATATATATAATATATAATATACATATATATATATATATACCAACAAAGTATAACCTATACGTCACCACCGGCGGCCATACGGTGGTGTCTTCACTGCGTCAGTAGTTACTTGTCAGTACTTGTAGTTTGGTTTGGCGGTTAGTTTTTGTCGAGATACAAGAAATAACCTCAAATTGTATATTTTATTAATTTAATAAATCTCGCACATGAAATATTGCGTCTAAAAATGCCGCCTAATCGCGATTCCAGTGGCGAATCTGGTGAGTTATCCGGTTTCGTTTTATTGGGTATATTTAATTTGACTGGACGAGTGAGCTTACTGTTTTTTGCGTCTTTTCGCATATTTTTTATTTCTTTTCTCTTACATTTTGTTATTGGAAATTGATGCTTGCATTGGTAGTATACGAAAAATGTATTTTCTTTGAAGATGCGTAATTGAAACATTATTAATTCGTTTATTTATTCAACTATTTTACTAAACAATACAGTGTTATCTTACGTCTTATATTGATTGCTTAAAGTACTACACAGCAAAGATACACATAGTCATCTTTGTAGGTATACTTCAGTTTAATAAAATGTAATGTTCTAGGATTATATATTTGGTATGCGAGAGTAAGGAAGTTTCCTTAATTCTCTCTAAGTATTCGTGTGAAAAACTTTTACTTTTTAATATTTTATCATGTGTTAAAAAGTTTTAATTTTAAACGTGGGTTTGGCTGTTTTTTAAATGCTGATTTGGCAATGTATTAACTTAACAATATTTATCAATAGGATCGGATTCAGAAAGTGGTTCAGCTTCGTCAGCTTCAAGTCGCAGTGGTAGTCCAGCATCTTCACATGCTCCAGCGCAAACACCTAGAGCAACTGCAACGGATCATTCGGAAGATGAAGGAGGTCAAAGGACAAGTAGATCTAGGTCTGTTAGCAGATCACCTAGCAGAAACAAATCAGCAAGCCCATCTTCACACAAATCTGCTAGTCCAAGATCACAAAAATCTGCTAGATCTCAAAGTAAATCACCTGCCAGATCTGGATCTCGTCATTCAAGTGCAAAGTCTGTATTAAGTAATAAATCAGGATCTCAGAGATCCAGAAGTGATTCAGCTCACTCTGCACGATCTGGAAGTGCCACTTCGGTAAAGTCAAATGCATCAAGGTCCCCTTCACCAGATGGAAGCCACAGATCAGCCAGTCCTAAATCAGGTATTAGTCGAAGGTAAGAATGGAATATATTTTAACTATAATTTTGAACTTGTTAAAGGATATTCCAGTTCTGATATTTTATTTATTTTAAGATCTGGAAGTCATATTTCAAGGAGGTCTGGTAGTCACGTTTCGAGAAGGTCTGGTAGTCACGTTTCGAGAAGGTCTGGTAGTCATGTTTCAAAAAGATCGGGCAGCCAGACATCTAAACGATCTGGTAGTCAAGCTTCAAAAAGGTCTGGTAGTCAAGCCTCGAAAAGATCTAACAGTAATGCCTCTCGAAGGTCTGGAAGTCAAACTTCTAGAAGGTCAGGAAGTCAAGCCTCTCGAAGGTCAGGTAGTCAAACTTCTAGAAGATCTGGAAGTCGAGCATCCCAAAGATCTGGGAGTCGTACCTCAAAAAGATCTGGAAGCCAAACTTCCAGAAGATCGGGAAGTCATGTTTCTAGGAGATCGGGCAGTCATGTTTCTAGAAGATCAGGCAGTCACGCTTCCAGGAGATCCGGAAGTCGCACATCCAGAAGATCCGGGAGTCGTACATCCAGAAGATCCGGTAGCCAAACGTCCAGACGATCAGGAAGTCAAGCATCCAGAAGATCAGGTAGTCAAGCATCCAGAAGATCTGGTAGTCAAGGGTCAGAAAAGTCTAAGAAGGGTAAATCATTTGTCAAACATTTCAGAAAATCATTCTGTCTTGCAATGCTCATTGTACAATTGAATTTCTCTTTCAGAAACAACCGATGCTTCAGAAGCTTTAGTTAAAAAACGTTCTTTGATCGACAGCGATGAGTCAGGTTCAGACACAGGAAAATCGTCGAAGAAAAAGCAACGTCAGCTGATCGATTCTGATTCCGAACCCGACGACGAGATCCAGCGTGCAAGTGCCGGTAACGCTTCAGAGGAACAACCAACTGCCGATGCGCTATTTGGTGATGCTAGCGATATTAGCAGTGACGACGAGAAAGAAGAAGAGGAAAAAGAACCGGAAGTAACCGAAACTCATAGAAGAAGTCGAAGCAGGAGTAGAAGTCGAAGTCGAAGTAGAAGTAGAAGTCGCGATCGTTCTGAAGAAAGAAATCAGGTTCCTGTTATCGAAGATGTAAGTCGATTTGACAACGATTGAAGACATGTGGTTGAAATTATTATTATTTTTTTTAACAGGACGATGAAAAAGAAAAAGAAGAAGAACCAGAACCACCTCCAGAAACTAGAATTGACGTCGAAATTCCTAAGATCACTACAGATCTGGGACGTGAAATACATTTCGTAAAATTGCCAAATTTCTTGTCAGTGGAAACTAGACCTTTCGATCACGAGACGTACGAAGATGAAATCGATGAAGAAGAAACCCTCGACGAAGAAGGTCGCGCCAGATTAAAATTGAAAGTCGAAAACACAATAAGGTAATACATTTCAGAAAGTCTTCGCAATTCAAACAGCACGTTTTGCCATCTGATATATGCATTTTCCCCATAGCAGCTTATAACCAGCACATTTATTTATTTATAAGAGTAAATACAATAAATAAATACAAAATTATATGCTAAAAAGATATACATCACACGTTACAAA
This sequence comes from Apocrypta bakeri, assembly GCA_018906985.1. NCBI lineage: Eukaryota > Metazoa > Arthropoda > Insecta > Hymenoptera > Pteromalidae > Apocrypta > Apocrypta bakeri. The sequence goes on from JACCIA010000005.1 coordinate 5,611,364, forward strand.
AAACAACACAGCAGAGGAAGAGACTTTCGTGTGTGCTGGTCTGGCTCTTAAAATTGAAAGTAACAATGAAAGAAAATAGAAAAAAAAATAAAAAGCTAAATAATAAAAGGATAGAAAACAAAAGAAATTCTGAAATATTCTGTTATTTTCTTTGTTTAGTTTTTCTACTTTATTTTGCTCTGAATTTTCAATTTTAGATTACTCTACTATTTCGTTAATTTATTACTTCACTACTACTGTTCAGCTACAAAATTGTGCACAACCTATAATAAACCTATTAATAATTCTCTAAGATAAAAGTATTCATCAAAATAATATCAATCTTCCAGATGGCGTGAGACATTCTCGGACGACGGTAAATTGGAAAAGCAAAGTAACGCAAGATTCGTCAGGTGGTCAGATGGAAGTATGTCTCTTCATCTTGGCTCTGAAATTTTCGACGTTTACAAGCAACCATTACAGGGCGATCACAATCATTTGTTCATCAGACAAGGTACGGGTCTGCAGGGACAAGCTGTTTTTAGAACTAAATTGACCTTCCGTCCACATTCGACGGAGTCGTTTACTCATAGAAAAATGACGATGTCGTTGGCCGATCGATCGCAAAAAACTTCGGGTATCAAGGTCTTATCGCATGTGGGTATGAATCCCGATCAAAATAAATATGAAATGATCAAGGTAAGTTTTTTTTTATACATTAGACTTATTAGAATACTCTAATAATCCTAGTTTGAGATTTCAAAAGATATTTAAATGAACGAATAAAATTATAGAAAGAAGAAGAGAAGCTGCGTATGGCAATGCGTGTTCAGAGTAAACCCAAAAAGCCCAGCGGGAGTGGTAGAGGAGCAAATCGAGCTGCAGCAGCATATGGTAACGATCCTTACCACGACGAAGGATCCGACGACGAAAACGCCATTTCTCTCGCAGCCATTAAAAATAAATATAAGAATAAACCGGCTGCTGGTGGTGGTATTTCAAAACGTAAATATATCTCTATCTATAATAATTTCCTTATCGCATATTAGATTCTCTTTATTTTAACCGATTGTAATATCCGTTTATAACGAATCTGTTATTGTTCTGCAGTGGCCCAAAACATATACTCTTCGGACGAAGAAGGCTCCGATTTCGAAGCTGGTCGACCGAAGAAACACCCCAAGAGCAAAGCTCTCAAAGATTCGGATGAAGAATCCAAGTCTGGTTCCGACGAAGAATCCGGTAGTGCCGAAGAAAACGAAGAAGCAGAAAAGTCTGCCGATGGCGACAGCGACGAATAATGTCCTTTTATGTATAAATAAATTGTATAATGTAAGAAAGTTCGAACATTAATAAATGATGATTTCGTAATGCAACGATTGTTTCGTTCGCCTAGATCTCGAGCAAGAACGGATTAAAATCAACGATCGAACATACAAAATTCATAGCAGATAGAATGATTTATTTCGTAATAGAAGTTACAGTCAGTTCTTAATAATAATAATAATAACCGTAATCATATTAATATAATCATTATAATGCAGACAGTTCTTGTACAAATACAATCGCATCGTTCGTAAACAACGAATGGAATATTCGAGTCTTGATAAACGACGTTAGCTATAAACAAAAATAATAATAACGCTCGCAAGATTAAGAGTGCAATTAATTTCCACGATTTAACGTACGAACAAAGGGAGCAATTGAGTACATATATTGCAATGGAGAACCGAAGTCAGTCCAAGCTAGAACAATCATCGTTCCAGACATTTTCGCACTATTACCTTTCAACGAGAGATTCTCAGCCATTATGTTGAATTTCAATTAGATTCCAATCCAGGATTGGAAACTACGCGCCAAACAACAATGTGAGAGTTTATAACGCACTTCATCATGTTGTCTCGTACAAGCGCTTATCGAGAAGCTTCTTACATCTCGCTTTTGCGTTGAACATTCTATATTGCTTTAGGGGGTAGATAAAAGCAACTGCTTCGCTCTTCGGGAAGACTGTCAATTATGCATTATTTTGTTTTATCTATTCTGCTTTCTGCTATATGTATACTAGCGCAATCGAAAATTTCGAGTTAATTCAATTTCTATGTATTATGCACGCATTTTTTTTTATAATATTATTATTCTTTATAATTGTGATTATTCTCACACTTTTTCGTATAAGGATTAGTAATCGAATAATTCTGCGTAACTGTGAAATTCTCGATTTGGCTGTTTAATTATTTTCTTATTACGTTATCCATATACTTGTTTGTTTTCATTTTCATTCCAAGCTTTTGTATCGTTAATATATATATATTCGTTCGGTAAAATTTAGTCTTAAAACAATAATATATAGCTTGATTCTTAATAGCTAAGGCGCGCACAACGAGCCGCTATACAAAAGTTCAACTTAAATCAATAAATAAAAAATATATTTCACAGGTGAGACATGTAAGTCCATTCGTTCAAAATAAAAGTTATCGTGCTTTTTTTCCCCCCATTGATTACTCGATTAATCCAAACGCTTATGATTAATAACTTAAATTAATAACATTTGTTGAAGCGGATCGAATAAATTTCTTTTTTCTTGCAAAACTTTGACATTTTAATTTCAACTCGAGTGATAAGAAATATCGTCTCGATTACAATGATAATGCGCATTTAACGAACGTGCATAGACTTTCAGGCAATTATTACTTACTTTAACTCGTTACAATTATAATAGGTGATTGGTTACGAGAATTCGACAAAGAATTATGATAAACGCACCTTATCACAATAGAAGAGGGTGTGTGCGATTTTCTTATGTATTTCACGCGGTGTTTAATCAGTGAGCGTTTAATACACTCGAGAGATCTTTTTTTTAATAGCTACGATATATACGTAATATGTTTGTATTTTTTTTTAAACAACTACCAAAGGCAGAATAATCTATCAAAATTTTCATTTTGAAGATTTACATACATGTATATATATATATATAAACGCGTACATTGAATTGTACAGATTATAAAAAATTATTTGGCGATAAATTGATTGTTCTTGCTTCTAAGAGTATATATATTTCAGCGAAAAAAATCTATTAAAAAGGTTCTTGAGTCGGAATAAAGAATCAGATTCACCGCTTGAATTTCCACAGCGATTAAAAGTCCTGTTTTATGTTATTCAGTTCATATCGACGGGTTTCAAAAATGTCAAGTCTTTAAACGATCGAAATCGCTTACGCGACGAAGAGTATGAAGTATTTCGTAATTAAAAAAAAAAAAAAAAAAATTCAACTCCCTATTAACGATTCTCCATTAGGCATACTTATACCCTGCAACAAATGGAATATTGTCGTCGCGCTTGAAGAACATTAGCGCGATTAATTGCGTAAATTCGTTCAGACTCCGCACGTCGTAAAATCTCAATCTCAACATTTTTTTTTTTACAAATTTCTACTTTCTCAGCAAAATTGAAATTCAATCGTATTTCTTTTTATTTATTTGTGTGTGTGTGTGTGTTTACATATATATATAGAGCGAATAGAGTAAATTACTCGCGCGAAGAGTTTTACACACCATCCCCGTCTAATATCGTATGCGTAAGTTGTCGTATTCGTATGTTTATATACAGGTGTGTGTATCCCGGTGTGTCTCTGCCTGTTGCGTTGCCCCGAGTATCCCGGGGATTGACTTCCGGCGCTCGAGAAATATAAAGGGAGAGAAATGACAGTCTCTCTCTCTCTCTCTCTCTCAGTCTCACAGACTATGTTCTTCTTGTTTGCGTGAGTATAGCTGTGGTACATTAGAGATGATGATGATTCTTTTACAGGTCGGTTTCGAGCACCCGCGGGGCAAGCAACTCTCAGCAGGCCTGTAAACAAAATAATTATTCTTGTGTTATGTTTATTAGGATATTGGAAAATTATCGTATGAGTATTTTAATTTAAAAAAAAAAAAAGACAATAATAAATCGATGTTTTTTTTCATTCTGTGACACACGAATTTCTGGTACACTTTTGGATTAATATCATGTTTTTTTTTGTCATGGATTTGGATTATTGTGGTGTGAATAATGGAAAAATAATAACAAAACAAACAGTTTTTTTATTCCGACACACATAATTTCTGGTACTCTGGTAAGAATTGTCGGTACTGGAACAATTGTTGTTTTGTGTTTATTAGAATATTGGATTATTATTGTGTTATTTCTGCGTTATTAGGAATAATTTAATTTTGCTTAAAAAACAATACCAGAAGAATCATCTTTTTTATTTGTTTAATAACAATAATAAAATAACGATATTTTCATTCTGAGACACGTAAATTTCTGGTAAGTACTACTGGTTATCTGGTAAGTTACCATTACTGGCTCAACCTTCGTACGATATCTGGACGATAAGAACGGGATAGAGTTATAAAATAGTAAGATTACAATTTAAAAAATAAGATTTTATCTTTAGAGCACCGGAAAACCAATATATTGGCTCAAATAGTACACGCGATGAAGTGTTTAATTCTAAATGATAGGTCGATAACGAAAAGTCGAATAAGAACCAATGTTGGCTCAATATTACCAGTACTTGGTCCAGTACTGGCTTGTTTCTCCATTCCTACTGGAGTAGGTCTAATAATAAATAATGTTTAAATTGATTTTTAAGAATAATATCAATTATTATTATTAGAATCTTAATAAGTGTACTGAATTACACAAAACCAAGAGTTAGTTGCCATCCGCCTTGGTACCGTCTATCGTTATGCTAAGTTTGAAACGATAATATTCATCATATGCTGTTGAGAAATGATGCAAGAAAATTGGTAACACACATTTCGTTCTCGATTTTCTCGAAAGCCTAGGAATATTTTCGTTTCAAACTCTTAGTTTTATGCAATTTAGTGGACTTATTAAGATTCAAGCATTTGTCAGTCGTCCTACCGCCGTATCGACTCAGTCGGTAAAAGTCGAGTACGACACACCCCCTTAAAATTCCATTCCAAATAGAAATTTTTTCTCGGTGTACGCATTGAAAATTAAGGAACACGTTAAAAGATGTCTTTTTGACAGGCTATTATTAAATCTTTTCCGTCAGTCTACAGATTGAAAATGCAGAGACATCTTTTTTTGGCAACTTTCCTTTTTACCTTCCACACGTTAAAAAAACGTTCTACCAGCTACATGTAAATTTGCAAAGTGAAAGGTATTTTTCAAAGTAAATATACACGGACAAAAAGACACGGAGTAAAAGTACATGTTACATACAGCGTGAACGTGCTGTATCCGATTTTTCCACGCCAAACGATGAAATTCAAATTTCCCACAATTGCAAGTCTCGAGACTATTGTTACGAGCATCATTTTCTCCGAAAGAAATAGACCAAAGCCTCGCCGGGAGTACTGGACGTATAAATCTTTACGATCTGTCGTCTCAGCCTTGAATTATCTCACGAAATGTAAGCTCAGACCGAATTTAATTAACCCATAAACCTCGACACACGATATCGGCCGTCGTTATAACAATCGACGGTACACATATCGTGATTCTTGCTTCGACTGCTGTTGGGTTGTATAAATAGGAAAAAAAAATTAAAAAAAAAACAAAAAAACAAAGGAAAACGTCAGCATCAACTCGTTCCACTTGTGCGTGTATATTATAGAGTCGGTCTCAATTGCGGAACATCCTCAATAAATGCCAATCGACGAGGTAATGGATACGCTGGGTATAGTTAGTGTATATAGAGTAGTAGTCCCCTCAAAGGGGGGAAAAAGTATGTGCGGCTTCGGAGGTTAAGGTCGAGCCGTGTCTGAGAGAGTATTCGTGCTGAAGCGTGAAATTTTCGAAGAATTTCGATTAATTTTCAACTCGAGGGATGAAATTTCAGAGGGAGTTGCTTTACACTCTGGCTACTACTACTGTTCTTTCGGTTTAATTAGCTGGAAGGCTTATGGGTAAGTTGATCGATTGAATTTTTTGTTGCTGTTCTTGCTGCTGCTGTTGTTATTGTTGTGATCGAAATTCGGCAAGTTTATTAGACTGTAAGGCTGTTTGCGATTTATTCCTTTTTGAAAAAAGAGAAATCGAATAGGACGTGTGTTCTGATTGGGTGGTTGAGAAAATGACGCTACACTACGTTAAAAAATGATATTGTGGTTTTTAAACAATATTTATTTGATACGAAAATTTTATTAGAATATCGTTTAGTATTTTTGGATTTTATCGTAATTCGAACTTACAAATATTTATTAAAATTTATTGTTTACTAGTTTGTTAATAGTAAGTATTTTTCTTGTAATTAATAAATATTTTTTTGCTCTAATAGTACAAGTATTATTTGAACGTAAAAATATGTTTTAATAGACCAAACACGGTTTGTAATTGCAACTAAGTATTTGTTAAAATATATTATTTATGCAATTGTTCATACAAATTCTTTATTAGGAGTTAATAAATATTATTATTAAAAAAATATAATAAATAATTTGTTTTTTCATTGTAGGCTTTGAAATACTCGATAGCATCGCTAAGATAAATTACAGCGATACGAATAGTTGAAATTCGTTTATGAATAACAAATATTTAATGCACAGATATTGTATTTTTTACATTAAATTAAAAGAGTCGCGACAATAACCGTATTGCAAATGGCGCGCTACATTTGAAACTATTCGATTGTTACGGCAAATTTCGATGCAGAAAGTATATCTAATTTCAATTGTTTTGTAAATAATATGATCGAAATGTATTAAATTTCGTACACTTTTAAAAAACAGATCTGATTAAAGCCGATTTAACACGTGTTTTGATTGGTTCGCATTAAAAATAGCGCGAAATTTGAAAATATTCATATACAAATGTGAATGACGAAAGTGAAGAGTCTATCCAGACCCGTTTAAAAAACGTAGATATAAATTTTGAAATCTACACTTGGTTTATGACACGTTTTTATATATTATCCGTCGTAATTGCGCGAATAACTACTATATATATATATGCACTATTCGTATTCCATAAGACCCACTCGTTAATATTCACGATCAACGGGGTTGTTGACGAGTATTAATAACACGAACTAAGAATTAAAATTTCGTATCTTAATTGCACTTGTGAAATTCCCCTTTGAGCCCATGGGGAGGTTTCTTTTATATACAATCGTATCGACCATAAATACAGCTATATATATATATATATATATATACATGTAAAGACTCACACCATAGTTACGTACATACAATGTACATATACATGAGAGCAACGGTACTTGCGAATATGTGCGGCTATGCCGAGGGCTCGGGTACGTACGAGGCTCATTAAGGCTTCGCTCGAGATCGCAACCTCGTCGAATCGGGAGAGATACTTTGCAATATAAAAGAGGGAACGCCTACGCGTCGAGCGAGTGCGTGCGGTTCTTTTTTCGGGATTGAAGACGAGGAGATTTTTTTTTTCATTGTTTGATGCGATTTTTAAAGCGAGTTCTGAAACTTTTTCCGTGGTTGTCTCTATGGGAATATGTTTTGCGTGTTAATACGTTCGGCGAAAGCTTCATGGCGCGAAATTCAAATTTGTGGCTAAGAATATATAATTTTACTGTCTCGCATTAAAGGGAATATAATAATGTTTCATAATATAATCATAATATAAAAATATATCGTAAGGGAAAATACATTAAAAACTGTGAGAATGTCTCGACTACAGTGAAAAATTAATATTGTAGTAATGAAATAGCTGAATAGGCTATAGGAAATTGAATCGTAGTTCTTAATTTTTTTTAGCTGTATGTAATATTTCGCGTGTGCCAGTCTAGAATCAAAAATGATTTCCTTAACTTTTAATGACAAATGCTTCCCTGATAAGCTACAAACGGTTGAAAATTGTCATAAAATACAAAACATGCTGAAAATGTCAATTTCGACTCTCTATAATTTATAAACGATCCATGAAAAAAAAATACGCTAAATGAAAATTCACAGATTCCATTGTACACGACCAGGGCATCATCTCCGTCTAACGTTAATTTTTCCGGTTCAAAAATTCAAAATCAGGTGTACAATACTAGGTCGCATTAACATAATTAGGTACAGAAACGAAGCGAAAAAGGAAATGAAACGACACATTTAGCAAGAGCCTGGCTAGACGATAAAAAATATCTCCCGCGCAGCATCGATCCGCGTTAAACAGCCCGTCGTTGGCAGACTTGTTTTTTGCGCCTTCTTTCCATATTGAGATAGCCAACAACTCGTCCGTGGTACATATTGAATAAATAGCAACGGTCGACTGAGTTACTGGGTGAAATCAACGATGTTCGCGGAAATTGCAATTCTTCGGACTGAGCAAGTTGCGCGTTAAGCACACATATATACATACAATCAGGTGGAAAAGTACGTCTTAGAAATTTCCTCGGCCATCTGGGGCTTTGGGAAATGGTCGTGAATCGTTTCAAAAGTGTGAGATTTCTGATTTTTCGCAGAGTTTGCGTGTACTTAATGTAGAAATTCAGCGTCGACTTGCATGATGAGATAAGACGGCGAAAAAAATCTTTAAGAAGCAAATAATTCAGGATTTGCTTGAGTTTCTATTTCTTACAGTCGAGGAGAGCCGTATTTTGAAGCCTTATGTGTGTTATTGGTAATATTCAGGTTTTAATTTAAACAATTTGCTTTAACCATTGAACAGAAATATTTTATCGATAAATAGCTCTGAACGTGTCTTATCAAGCAACGCTTTTTATTTTATTATCGATTTTTTAAATATTAAAAGAAATTAGTTTTTAGAGACAAGACAGCATTGAGTGTCTTTCATTGAATGAGCAGAACAAAATTTACGTAATGAAAAGATTTTTTAAAAAAAGTTATAAATCTTTAATACTTCATTTAAAAAATCCTTACATCCATATGTATTAAAGAGTATTCATGCCAATTTTCATCTCAATTGGCCCATTAATAATGTACTTTCAATCTTACGGAGAGTGAGTTTCCTATTACAAGTGGCCAGCAAAGGGACGCTCGAAACGTATCAAACACTTCAGCATTAAAAATGTAAAGAATGCAATTATTATGAATAATTAAAATTTTTCATTTTAAATTAAATATATAATTTACTAATTTAATAATATGTTCACATTTATGATTTTAAGAAAAGGGACTGATGGACAGAATGTTAAAGAGTAAAGAATATTCGTACAATTAATTTTTTCGGAGTTTTCTTGGCAATTATCACAATTTTCCAAAAATTGTTATAAAATTGACAAAAAATTACTCCAGTAGATTTGAACAAATTCAGGTGTATTATGTGGCCAATTCTAAGGACTATTTACTATTGTTAATTATCTCAAAAATTCGCGAAACTTTTCATAAAAAATTTCCACTGAAAATGGAATTTTCAATGCATCGCGGACAAAATCAATCCCGTTAACAGATACATTTTGAATTTAGACGTTTATCCCATTGATTTAAATGGTTCCAGATGTATGGGTAACTGGAAAGTACTTGAATATTTTATTTAAAAAAAATCACATTTTTTAGTTAGTAACTTTCTGCGAAACATCAAGTTTAACTCGAATTTTCGATTTGCGATTTAGATTAGATAAAATGTCACAAGGACGTGTCCTCGTGACGGTATTTGGAGATAATTCCAAAATGTCTTTATGAAATTGTCTGCCCCGCATTGCTAGGAATGTGGAAAGCTATTAAGAATTGTCAAGAAATTGCTTAACTGCAATTAATTTATATTTAAATTAAATAATGTTAGGTTCAACATGTTGGTATGTTATATTAGTAATTTTTGTATAAATTCGGAATATCTTATAATGCAAATGTCTCATATAATCGATAAAAAAATATAGAACGTAGGAAGAACGCCTGTAAAGAAGTTTTTTTTTTAATAAAATCATAATTTATAATGCATTCTAAGCAGGTACTACAATACAATTCGTATGCCAACCGCAAACGTCGACAATAAAAGAAACACACATATGTATATAAAAAAATATAAGTCAATTACATCTATTACACGAGTATCATTACGTAATTCACGAATAAAAACAATAACTAACGTTAAATTAACATTCATCGAGCATTTTGAGAAAATATCTTATTCTCTTATAAGACTTCAAGATTTTTTTAAATTTCGCGGCTTCCTCTAATCAGCAATCGTTACATCGTGGAATAAGCTATATAGACGTGGTTACGTCAAGACGTTCAGTAGTGCATATCTACTCGTACCTGTATATATATGCACATATACAGTACATGTAACTTTAACATATAGCTATCTCAGTCCCTCCGTCGAGTATTTCCCCTCCGCCCGGAAGTGCACAAGGCCTTAGCCCATCGGCACGTTCGCGCATTCAATGCAAATTTCAAATTCCGCGCGCACGCGCGCGTCACAGACACGTGCGTGCTATTGCTTACGCGACGAGGGTAATGCCGAGGCTGGAATTGTATATTCTATCCGAGAAACGATTAGGGGTCAAGGATAGATTTTATGGTTGTTATTCACTTTTTTTTATTTCTTTTTATAATTGACGATTTAGAAGCTGAAAGTGAACCGATTCGAATAATTGAAAAGTCGAAATAAATAACCAACAGCGTTTAGTTTATCCGCGGAAAAGCCGATCCCAGAAATACACACAAACTCCCCTCAGAGTCCAAATAAAAGACCTAAAATTGACTATACTCCGTGTAGCCATAGGTCTAAATAGAGAGTGAAGTATGAAAACACCCTATATACACGTCCCTTTAAACAGCTGTTTGGCTAAATTTAGACAAAAACGACACGCGAGTTTGACCTACTTACCGATCACGCGTATAATACGATTTAATGGCGGATTAACCGAATCTCCATGACCGAATCGTTGAAAAAAAAATTTTCTTTTTTTTAAGAAATACCGAAAGCTTGGCATATCGTAATTGTAATTACCGGTGAGATCGGTTACCGATTCTGACGATTTACAATGCTCCATTGCATGTTCGTTGGGATAGCTAACTGTTTCTTTTTTCACACCAGTTAATACATTGCAAAATAGCTTCGATCGGTTTTCGATTCCAACGATTTAGTACGTCCTATAACAGTTTCGTTCGAATATTCGCTTCTACAGAACGGTTTAGAAAAAAAAGAACACACCTATATAGCTGCTATTTTTTTTCTATTTTTCAAATCCCATTATGTACCAGCCATTAAACAACGCTTCCTCAACTCAACCGCGGTAACAACTCGAATTCCGATCGTAAAAGTCCGAGTCGAAAATAGAATACGCGAAGCTTGCATTCGAGCGAGGGAGAGAGACGGCAATAAAATTCCGCTATATTGTCGTCTTGACTGGGGTCGATATAACTCTTTTTAAAATTCCGACACAGAACGCGTCTCGAAACACCAATGGATAGAAAACAAAAGAGCAAATGCTCGGGAAAGTGAAAGAAAAAGGGGGAAGACTATTTTCTCATTGTCTATCCGGTATAAACCCTTCGCACGCGCGAGTCTAATTGTTCTAGATTTCAAGGTCTACAATTGGGATTCAAGAGCAATTACCAGTCGAGATCAGCGCGTGAGAGCGCGAATAAGTGTCTCTCTCTCTCTATATATATATATAATGGATGCGACTACGCTGAAGAAAATCATTGTTAGTAAAATTTTACTGAAAAGTTTGGTAATAATGTAATAGTCTAATATTTTTTACAGTAGTACAGCTTTATTTATGTGACTTTAAATTGTACTATATATATATATCGACGGCTGAATAGATTAAGCCGAGAATACAAAAAAGAACTTCAAGAACTAGCCAACTTAAAAAAGGTTTCATGAAACGGTTAAATCCGAATTTACTTCGGAAACCGGGCAATTAAAAAGGGTAAATTGAAATGTTTTTTTTGATGCACCGAAAAGAATAATTGTTAGAATAAGAACTAAATTTGTTAGATTCCAATACATGATTTCTATGGATATTCCAAGGATAATATATTTTTTAATTTGAATATTAAGTTTTACGGTAATTAAAATTAATTATATTCATTTGCATGTAAACTTTAATTTGATTTACAATAAATTATATTCCACTAAACGTACTAATTCGTTATTCATATGAAAATTTTCTATTACCAAAAAACATTATTTATTTATGAACGGTTATAAGATTTTAAAGAATTAATCTTTATTTGTATACAGTAAGTGAAGATAATGTTGCATTCAAATAAATAATTTTTCAAACCAAAATATTGTTATTTAAGAGAAATTTACACGTTACAAGTATAAAAACATTTTTTAATCAATCCTACTAGATATTTATGTTGTCGTTCTGTATAGAGATATAATTTCTTCAACGTTTTTTATTAAACAATATTTTTTAATACATTTTCAAGAAAAATATATTACGAACTTTTTTTAAAAATACATTTTATCAAATATTGAAAAACAAAACTTTTACCGGTATACTCTTGCACTAGCGTCATGGAGTTTTTTTTTATCGAGTAAACTAGTTTTTATTGGCTGAATCAATTCTCGGTACTAAAACTAGTTTGTTTACGTTTAGATTCAGCGACAAATAGAGACTCGTTCATATTTCATCGTATTATCGAAGATAATTTTCATTTTTTAAAAGCAACTCAGAAATGGCAAAATCTTAATATCAGCAGAGAATAATCTAAAACGTCACATTCCATCGGATCGTTTCACCCCAAGTGAATTCCCATCATCCATCACCACACGTGCCACCGAGAAAAATATAGAAAAAAATGTTTAACTCTCCACTGCGTCAAGTGATTTTCCTTCTCGCATCGAGGGATTCGTAGCTTTAGAACGCGCGAGTAGGCCTCGACCTGTTCCACGAGAGCAGCTTGACGCGATAAACTTGTCCTTAAAGAGATATAAGAGTCGACGACAGATTAAGGTAAGACTGCGATGCTCTTGCATTCTCGCGCCTCCGTTGACTCTTGACCGTAGTAGGATAGCTCTTTCTTTTGCTTATTTTTTTTCCTTCGTTTTTATATAAAAGGGTATTTTTTGCAAAACTGAAATCGCGAGAGATTTTACTTTTTAGCGATAGATTCACACTATTTCTATATATGTTTTACAGTGGAAGATATTATTTTTTAAAAAGGAGAATATAACACTGTGATTTAAATGGAAAAGACATATTTATCTATTTGTTAATCAAAAATAATTTTTAAAGCACAATACAAAAAATAACAGTCTGTAAACAGTGAATCTTAGTTAAAATCATTCTTTTGGCCTCTAACTCCATTCCTAGTAGAAACTTGCCGATGAATTAACTAGTTCTGATACTATTAGTGTACAAGCATTAGATAATTTATAGGCAAGTTTAAGAAACTGGCCGATCGTTGGCCAATTTAATAGCGGATGCAGGTTTTCTAAATGGAGTCGAAATGAAGTCGAAATGAAGTCGGTAACAAAATCCATGAAAAATATACTGTTGATTCGAAATAATAATCAATGTTATTTAGATTTTTTAATCAAAACGATTTTTTTTTTCAAAATGATTATCTCCAGTAACTATCCGATAGGTGGCGACTAGTCAAATGAACCTGCAAGTGGTAACATTATTCTATGAAAAATCTGCTTTATTTCATTGTTTCTGCGATTGTAATAATATATAGTGTGTGTACAGTTGTGATATATTTACAACGCCAATTATTAAAATTTGATTGTGGGTTACATTACGTTCCTTATTTATTCTTGTTCAATTGTCTGAAAGTGAAATTATAATTTTTTAAGCAAATAGAATAATTTCCACTCAGTAAAGCACACAAACCCTTTTAAAGCAAAAAGATCTTATCAGAAATTCTTCCCCCCCCCCTCGATTCTAAAAGATGACTTTTTGAAAAACTATTTAAGATTATTTTCCTTTTGATTCAAGGAAATGTCATTTACTTATAATGGTTATTTTTTCAGTATACGTGCAAAACATGAAAATGGTTTGCCGCATACCAATGTAATCAGTAATTATTCAATTAAGTAACTCTATTTGATAAGAAGAGTGTTTTAAGATGAACCACGTTTGATGACGAAAAAGAGTATAAATAAATATTTGACTTATAAATGTTATAAATTTTAATTACAAAACTTTATATCGACATCTAAAAAAATACATTAAACTTAACAAAAGAAATGTTTGTGTCAAATAAACAACTTAGATTTAGAGATTTTCAGACCTTTTCTCTAGAATGGGTTTTAAAATGTTGAAACTAACGTGTAATGAAAAATATATACCATTCGGTAAAAAGTACTGGATTCATATTCGAAATTTACTTATTTAAAATACGGAAATACGGAAAAATTACTGTTTTCAAGCAAAACACCTTCATTTATTTCGCAATATTACTCTTGAAATCTATAATTCATAAATATTCACTAGAAAATGTTCATGTAAATTTCACCAATTTAATAGTGAATATCACTGTACATCAAATATAAAATCCATTACTTTGCACAAAAAATTCACTGCTAAATCCACTGAAAATTTTGCAATTTCAGTTTTACAAAGTGTAGACGATGCACACGATGCGCTCGGGGTAGTCGAGAGAGAAAATATGGAAATACCAACTCAGGAAGTTATGCGTTTAGGGCGAGGCTCGATTGCGCGAAGAATCTGAATTATGAATCAAAATAAAAAATTTCTAGCTGAATTTTCCGACAAACGACGGGATGAATGCATATTTTTACATACTTTAAAATGTTTGTGATACATCGAGATCAAACAGGCAAACCTGCTAATATATATATATATAAGCTATCGGTCGAGATCAACTCCGTAAAAAGTAGTCCACGAGAGTGTATTTTATTTCCCTTTGAAATCCGCATGCAGCGCGAGAAATTCCGTGTTTTTTTCTTTATGCAGAAAGAGAGAGAGAGAGAGAGAGAGAGAGAGAGAGAGAGAGAGAGACTGACCTTGAATTGCGCGTCGCGCGTGAAATTAATGAGCAACAGAGCGCAGTGAGCGCAACCTTGGCATTGAGGCCCAGCAAAATTATCTCGCCGCGGGGGGAAAACGAAAATCGAGTTACAAAGCTACATTGCTCTCTACGACGAGTTATCTCCAGTCGGACGAGCTTTATCGTCTCTGTGGATAGGCTAATTTCTCTCTCACTGATATATATACGTACATGGACGATTCTCGGACAAATAATGTTTTCCTTTATATTTTGGGAATGTATTAAATGATATTCTCATAAACCGATGGTTACGTAGGACACAAAGACCGGCATTCGCGTAATGGAAAAATACACACTGATATTTCTTTTGAATCAGTAGGATATTTAGTCCAAAAAATATTCGTATCGCTTTTTTCAAACAATTAGAAAACAGTCGTAAATATAGTTGTTCAAAAGGACATCTTTTAAACTCAAGGGGACGATAGTGGTTACAAGATATTTTTGCTTTAAAAGCGTTTGTGTGGTTAGACCTTTACTGAGTAGAAATTATTCTATTTCATTGAAAAAGAACATTTTCACGTACTAGACATTCCGACAAGAAGAAATAACAAACTTAAAATAATTGCATAAAATTTTTATATTTGGTGTAGCAAATATATCATAAGCTAACTACATATTATTACAATCGCAGAAACAATTGAATATGCAAAGTTTATCTTAGAATAATTTTACCACTTGCAGGTTCATTTGACTAGGCGCCACCTATCGGATAGTTACTGGAGATATAATCATTTTTTGTATAAAAAATTCGCTTTGATTAAAAAATCTAAATTACATTGATTATTCTTTCTGATCAATAGGATTTATCCAGAAAATTATTTTAAAATCAGTCCAATTAAAGACAAATTACGAGAAAGTTGAAAGTGTTCAATAAATTCGAGTATAATTCGTAAAAAATTGTGGGAGTATTGTTCAAACATTCCCAAAAAATAAATGAAAAAATGTTTAATAATTATGTTTCGTCAGAGAATCGCCCATATACATAAATCTTTTTCGTAGATGCGGGAAGCCTTTATATACGTTATCGAATGATAAAGATTAATTTTTTTTTATTTTGCGAATCGCATATCGTTCGTTCCCATGTAACTACATAATATATATTTTTTTAAATGCGGATATAATGAGCGATGGGAACGTTTCGTGTGAAAAATAAGCCGCGGCATGACCCCGCCACGGTTACTATTAATAACGTATTTATGTGTGCTGATGTTATATTTTTCCCTTGAGCTCTGAAATAAGCTATACATACGTATATATAATATATATTTATGTATATAAAATTGAAGTAAAGATAGCGCGCGAAAAGATACTGTGTTGCATAAATATATATACTTATATATCAAGTATACATATATACAGGGGCGTCAGCTGATTGCAGAAAATATAGTTAAGATAGAATCTTAGAATTATTAGAAGCAAATGAAATTTAAAGTGGATATACTTTTATGCGTATATCGCGTCTAATTCTTATTCCTATATATATATATGTATATATATATATATTACGAATCGTTATTTTTACGACAGTCTTAGTAGTCCCATCAAAACGGAAACGTACACTGCAACACTTTCTCTCGGGTGAAATAAAAAAAAAGCTTCAATTACTTATAATATTCGATCCAATCTCTTGAATACCGAATGTAAAGGACGATCTGCAGCTTTAACGGCAATTAAATCGCATATAACTCTTTCGAATCCGATACGCTGCATATGTATACAGATATATGCATCTATACGTATACAGCTTTTCTTTTCGGCCGTAAACTCGGGGGAGATGACTATGCAAATGATGCAAACGGCATAGCGCTTAAATTTCCATTGAGAAAGCTCCGGTACTAGCAATTAGCAGAGCCTTTCCAACCGAGCATTCATTAACGCGCATAAATTTATCTAATTACTAGTGCGGATCTAATTATTTGCACGATTTCTGGATACGTATCCGCGGTATCTTGGGACTGGTTGACAAATTTCATTAACGCCTCGAAATTTTAATACAATGGACTCTCTTCTCTGTGTTGTGTTGTATATACATAATTGCTTAAAATTACAACGGGGAGATAAGTATAACGAAAGTTAACATAATTTCGGCTAAAAGTTGTTATGTAGGATCGGCAGAATGTACTTTCACTATAATAACTTTTCCTACATATTTTATTACAAATATTATTTACAGTTATTTTTATTATGTAATGCGACAATTTGACAGTTTAAATGCAAAAATATTTATATTATATACATATAGTTAAGACATAATTTTAAGTAATAAGACATCTCTATATTATATACGTGATTAACCTCTAATTATATCCCTATTAATTAAGCGTAAATCTCCTGTCGAATAAAGTATTTAATGCGATTAAATCCAAAAATATCACATTAACGAAATCGAAACTTGACAAGACGATATCTTAATTTACGTAAAAAAAAGGTGACGGGAATTTTTTATATACTAACTACAGTAACGATCGACAAATTAGTGCACTCGCGGTAGGTGGGAAAACGTGAGCCACCTAGCGGACACATAATGCAACAACAATAATTTTTACACATTTCTAAATAACATCAATGAAATTATTACATTTGTAAATCGCACTGCAATTTTATCGAATCTATTAATCAATTTTCATTTTAGTTCAACTTTTACTATCGATCCGTGTGCCACCTAGCGGACATATATGCAACGATAATTCAATTCTAATGTATTTTGACACATTTAAATACACATAATAAATTGTATTCCGATACAATGTTTGCTGTCAACATGTAACAGGTACCATTACAGATATATGAAAGATCTGTATTACTACACCTAACAAAATTCCTCATATTTTGATATATTTTTCACCGTTCGTCTATCGACAACTGAGTGAAACAAGCCTTCGATGCACAACGCAGTATTTTTTAACCATAAATCGTATTACTATTTCTAATGCAATTTCACTTAGAATTTCCCGAAAATTTGCCAAGATCGTTCACCGGCAATATAACATCGCAAATTGGGTCGTTCTCGCTGCACGGCAATTCCAGATATCGCGATGACGATGGCGACGATGCTCTGACCCAATTTTCCACGGAGGTCGCGTAATGAGCCTGATGCCGTTTGGAATTTCAGGCCGCCGCTGTATAACAGCGGCAGCAATAGCAGATCTGCTTTTTATATATACGCACGCGCGACGATGATTCAATTCCGAGGAAAGAGAGGATATATTTTTGTACGATGCCATACACGAGTTTTATTCCTTTTTTTAACGAGCTGCTAAAATTTTATTACACGACAGAAGTGATGCTGAAATTTTCAAATGGCTACGCTATAAGCTTATTGTTTTATTTCCTTCGTTTGCTGTTAACTGCAGCTATATCTAATTAGAAAGTCCATGTTTAGATCATTTTCCATTTTACGAGATGAAATTTGAAATTCATACGTTGACTTCGCGTTACGCAATGTAACACTTATATGCTACTTGTACGATATATCTTATCACCGAAAGTGCTCGATTATATCGATTGCTTTCACAACAATGTATATATATATATATATATATATATTCCGTAAATCCGTGTATTCGCTTGATAAATAAATCTTTCGATATCTTTTGAGATTCTGAGTAACTTTTACATTGTAACAAAAAATAATCCAAACTCTGCATGTAAAACCGATCCAGCAACCGGTTCTCACAGCAACTAATCACAAGATATGATATGATCTTTTAAAAAAAGATTATATTCCAGACCAGTCAATCCCATCCTCCCAAGTGTTATCACCTTCGAAGTGAACAACGCAAAAGCTGCAGCCTACTTTATCAAACTAAATCAGTGCATTTTCACTAGTTTCGCTGGACTGAAAGAAATGCTACATTTGAAATCCTATTGATTCGAATTAAGGAAAATCATTGCTTTTTAAAAGGACCGACAGATCGTTTACTCTAAATTTTCATTAGATTATCCGCTAGGGGGCGTGTCCAGTTAAATTAGTCTGCAAGAGGTAAAATAATTTTATGATCACTATGTAATAAGATTTCAATCCTGTATACATTGAAATTTGATGCAACTGTAGGTAATATTACGTTTAATATATCGACTAATTTAATACGTTTAGAAGTGAAAATATTCTTTTTGAATGAAATCGAATAATTTACGATCGCTAATGATTTCAAGAACATGACTTACGTTTAAAGCAACTTTGATTAAAAAATATATCTTTTCAACCAGCTGACGATTATTTTCTTTTCCGCTCTAAAGGAAATTTCTTTTCCTGGGAACGATTATTTTTTCCAGAGCATTAGTGACTTATTAATGAAATGTATCGATGAACCTAAAATTGACATAGACATTTTTGAGTATTATTTAGTGAGTATTTATTATGTAGTATTATTTGCCAGTATTTTGAATAAAACTAAAAATTCAGCGAAGATTTATCATTTAAGATTAATAATTTTAATATTAGCCAATAATACAGAATTTCACTGATTTTATGATTCACCAGATCTTTTGAAATCTCACAGAAAGTGAAATTACTATTTCGTAATGTAATCAATCGAAGAGACTTAACGAAGTCTCTTTTAATTAAATATATGTCTACAATTAAATAACTATATGTTATTCAATAATTTTTTAGTGTAGTGGTCTTGTCCCCTCGATAAAAACATCAAAAAGTTATTTATTTTCGCTCCATAAAATTGCTCCGTTTTGAATTTGCATACTTGTAACACTTTGAAATAGCGAAAATAAACTATCTACCAAACAATATATTCGACAATTTCAGTTGTACAGAGTAATATGCAAACACCGCATAACACAATAAAACGTAAACTATCTGTAAACATCATCAGCTCATATTTTTTTTATAATTTTTCGTCTATACATTTTTGACGCTCGAACCAAGGCCAAGAAATATAAACAAACAATGACGAGATTCGCTCGTATAGCAAATCACTTTATTCTAATCTCGCCTCGCCGTTATAGATCGTAGGCGCAACGAGACGTATTTTCTTTCTGCGATTCCTCTCGCGCTCGCGAAGGATAGACATGTAACCTGTTGCAACCCACGTCTTTATGCGAATCTCGTTTGGCGGATGCGTATAGGCAGATTCACGTGTGGGACGCCCCGATGCGATGAAATTTAATAGTACAGAACTCGTTGTAGAGGATAAGAGATTTTTTCGCGTGTTTTAGATTTAAAAAAAAAATACGAACACTCGTGATTTGAAGCTAGTTTTTTCCGATCGGTCTGATTATACTCTCGGCGTTTACGTGCGGCGTAAGACTGCGTACATTTAAAGTAGAACGCAGTGCGGTGCTATATAAATTAGTGAATATTCACTACCGGCTGCAGCGGAGAGAAATTTCACTTTTTAACTTTCTCGATATAAAAGAGCTTAGGTGAGAGACGCTAGTAAAGCACTTGGAGAATTTTAGAGCCTCCTTTTTACATTTCAACGCCTATTCCGTCAAACGTAAATCCCATACTGCGAATCCTTTCTGCAGGCGGGTGTAAAAAATAGCTCTGTAATTACTCGCGAAAACTGATATGGTGAACATTTTATGTTTGGTAACGTATATTGACTATTGTAAAAGTCACTGCTAAAATAGTGAATATTCATGGTCTGACGAAGTGAAAATGATTCACTGAAGAAGAAAAAATACATACATTTGTATACACTATCTGATACAGTTTAAGTACACTGCTTATTAAAGCAATTACAATTTCGGTCATATGAGCTAGTGTTTGTTAATTCGATTATCAGCGAATTTATTTAAATATATTATCACTTTTACGACGTGTTTTACAAATAATAAACGCTGACAACATTGTAAAATTATTATCTACATTTAGAATCGTGATAAATTAATTTTCCTCTCCATATAGACATTTTTCTTATTTCAAGATTGGTATACAAAATTCATCGCGACTAGAATGAAAATAAAATGAATCTTATAATTCGATTTTTTATCAATTATAATGAACTATTAAAAATTATTCGAATCAGAATTCATTCATAGACACGATAAAAACAATAAGCGTGTACGTAATTTTAGAATAAATTATTATTCGTAAAATATATATAAGATTTATTTACGAATTAATTTATCAAACTATATGTTGTATCAAATATGTTCAAAGAATTATTTATGAATTAAACGGTAAACTTGACTTTTCACGTTTATCTTACGAGGAAACGATATGGAATAATAAAAAGTGAGCAAAAACGAATGCATTCCTCTTTAAGATAAATCGACATTAATTATCTCGTAATCGGATTAAATATACTAATTCTAAATGTTCTAAGTACCGAATACTCTTTTTTCAATTAGTAAATTGTTGTCAATTACTCAAACCGTGAATATTTAACGAATGAATTTTATTACTCATACTGACTTTTACAATAATATACGCTACCAAAAACTGAATTTTCACTAATTCAGATTTATAGAGTGTAGTCATTCTTTTCACTTTACTTAACAGTGATTCAGATAAAAAAAATTCAAAAGTGAATATAATTTCACTTTCGAGAATAATCAATTTATCACAATTTCAATTGAGGTTCTTAATGCTTCCCCGAGATTCAGAGACGTATAAGTCGGAATCTCAGTGGATAAAAATATTTTCTTTTAACTCGACCAATTTACGTTATGTACGGCAATAAACAGATCAGATCTGATTACTTAATTCCTTTCCAATAAATAACGCAAAAGTATAAATGAAAAAAAAAAATATGGAGAGAGTATTGTCGGGAGAACAAGCTGGCAAAGCTAAAACGCGTCCAGCACATGTACGAAGAAAAGAGCTTGATGCGGTCTTAGGGATCGATTTTCGTAGTCTCTGCGTTGCGACACTGCTATCTGCTATAGCGTGTACTGCGGTATCTTGGTTTTCCATCGTATATGGTCAAACCTGCGGCGGTAGCAGCTCTCCACGGGGTTTTTTTCAAAAATAGACTGCACAACGTCGACTCACTTTCCAGATTGCAGACTTCTTTTTTATTTATATACATTTAAATGGTTAATGCGGTGTGGAAAATCCACTCGCTTTGCTTCGAATATCGATTGCTACTTGAGGTGTTTTTTGTTCACGGTTTAATTTTAAACGTATCACGTATTATGTTTTATTATTGCTTCAGTAAATGAATCGAAGAAGTTTTGAATGAAATCGTTCTGTATTCTATACGGAAGTCCATTAGGTAATACATTGAATTTTATTCCGCCGCGGCTCCCTACAGCCTTGAATTTCGTGGAATGAGATTCAGAATATATCGAACGCGGTCACAGTGCCACACCTGCGCTCGGCTAAATTATGGGCATTAAAGGTCATTGTCGAGAGCATTATTTGGAAAGTTAAATTTCCTTGGCATTTATATTTTCCGAGTAATATTTCAATAGTCACTTGGGAATGGAAGAGTTGTTGCGTGTACGCGTTTTAGTCTTGTAAATGTGGCGAAGCGAAATGGGAAAGCTTTGGTCTTTGCATTGACGTTCGAGTATTAAATGAAAAGCCAAGCATAAGTTTCATTAAACATTTATCGATTCAATTTTAACCTTGGTTAGATCGTTAAGAATCATAAGATATCATAAGATACGAACTTTCATTAACCTCCGCGAATTTCTCCCATCTCTCTTTACATTCGTAAAAATGGGCCGTTGCTTAGATTAACAGCGACTGATTGTAGTCAGGGCTGTAAACGGATACTTGCCAGTCCAGTATTCAATCCATACTGGAGTGATAAGAATGAGTCATACAAATTGAAGCACCAAAATTGTAATTAGATTAAAATAAATGACGTTTGCTTACTTATTTTATTTGCGTGACATTCTAGTTAAGTGAAGTTTAAATCGAGTAAGGTTTCGGAGTTTATTGGACCAGTATTGTCAAGCTTTATTCGAATAGTGCAAAATTTAAATTCAATTCAAATCTGGCATACGAAGATTGGACAAGTACGTTATATTGTCATTCTGTATTATAGTTCTGTTATATATACTACTCGATCCATTGATCAGTTCAAATCTAGGTCATCAGTACTGGACCTGTATATTATGATAATTGTGATCTATTCTGATCATAATAAGATTCATCGTTAGTAGTTTATGTCGCATAAACAATTGACCACATACTGACCCAAGCTATCGATAATGGAAATTTTTAACAATGATTGGATAAAAGCTTGGTTACTATTACTGGACCAGTGCCTTATTGTAATTATAGTCCTGTCATACTATCAACAATAGAAACTTGTCACAGTTACCGGTTCATATTTTGTTTACCAGTATTGGGCCAAGATATTATTTGATAATTTTGGCCCGTTTGCACCAACTCGGTACTGGATCAAAGCGTCACCATTACAAGTACATTAATAATAATACCAATTCCTACCAGGTATTACCCCTAATGAATGAATAATTATTGAATCAAAATTTATTTTGGATGAAAAGAAGACATGATACTAACCTTAACACCAAAAGAGGCTTCATAACCACCCTTGCCCTGCATCTGGTTCTGAATAGCATTGAGGTGTGCACTAGCCATGTCTAGATCACCGGTACCAATATGTCCCGTGTGCTGAAAATTCGTAGGTGCACCTATCATGCTTCGGTCTATCCTGAGCCTTTGCTGTTGAGGTCTTTGACGTTTGGCTCTGGCTCCTGGCCGTTGCTGGGTCAAACAGCACGTAAACCACTGGACCCAAACCTCGCCGGTACTAGCCATCTTGCCTTCGCCGCTGCTTTTCTTTTGCGCCGTCTTGACGGTTTTACCGGACTAGCCTCTAGGTCTGAAATTGAGAAAGAATTTTCACATCAGAATAATCTTAAGTACACATTGTAATAGACACAAAGACCACTACGTACTATAATACTATTCTTCTTCCGAGAAAATTGCATAAAACCTCGCTAACAATTAACCTCGACTATTAACCTCGATAATAATAAGAAAATCGTTTAGTTTTTAAAGTATTTTTCTTGCAAAAAGGAGGTATAATGAAATTGGGTGTAGTGTATAACGAGAGAAGAGATTTCTTAATGAACCTTTAATACTCGAGCAATGCACGTCATGAGCCGCATCCTCGCTTCGCTTCTCGGTCTTTTTACAAGCGAGTAAAACGATAAATTGAGTTGCAGGCTACGTGATTTTATGCTTCAAGCGATAAAATATAGTTAGCGGATCCTTATTTACTTTAAGCTTAATGTACTGCTGTCAAAGAATCTTGACTCTGACGTAAAACCGCGCTCTCGCGCACCTGTATATATATATACGCAAAATTTTCCTTCTAAACCACGCACTGACCATAGGAAAAAAAAGAATGAGACGTTAAACTGGTTCTTCCGCGAGCGCGAGCGCGTGTGCTTGAGATATATCATTAACACTGTCATTCTATGTTTACTCCCTAGATACATGAAGAAGATACAATACCTAACTCACCAAGTCTATTAACAAAAAAATCACTTCTCTGTAATATACTGTCTTAGAAACGAAATAAAACCGGCAAAATTACCGCCCATAACCACATAAATCAGTCGTTCCGTAATAAATTAAACCGCGCGTAGGAAAAATCTCGCTCTCTTCTCTCTCTCTCTCTCTCTCTCTCTCTCTCTCTCTCTCTCTCTCTCTCTCTCTCTGGAGCTTCTCGCAAGAGCGCTCGGGCGCGCGGAAGAAATCACACGGGATTAGAAGGTATGTAGGCGGCATTTTTCTTTGTGTAACTAACATTTTTACTTAGAGCAGTTGGGACGCGACGTAGAAAAAACCGCGCCACATTCGAATCCGAGCCGCATAGATACCCACGATAAATCCAATTCCACGTCTCGGGTCAGCGATTAATTGCACAATGCACCGAATTAACGGTACCTGAATGCTGAGTCTTGTGATCCGATACAATACATTGTATGTATATATATATATATATTATACAGTTATCAAAGAGGCGGGATAAGATATATATTCCACTTAATTGCACTTCCGAGGGCCGATGCAGAGAGAAAGGTATCGCACGAAGACGGACTTATTATATATATATATATATATATATATTGCAGTCAACTAATGACAGTTGAGAGAAGGAAAGACCTTAAATAGGCTTAGATCTGTGACGCTCTTGATACGGCGAGATGCATTGGAAGAGAACGAGGGAACTGGTATTGACGAGATACGCATCGGACAAGAGAAACTAGAACGTACACCGAGAAACTTATCGTAGGAAAATTTACTAAAAACGTAGCTGAAATATATCCCCCTATTCCTTATAATATAGTAATATTATATAGGGGAACGGAGGGGATATTCTGAATGTATAAGAAAAATCATTATTTTAAGTAGTAAAATTTGCTACATAAGCTATGTATAAGCTATATATCCTATAAATTTTACTATTTAAATAGTAATTTTTGTTCTGTGTCCGTAGCCAATTGTATTACTTGCGTAAGTAATCTTTATAAAAATAAATGTTCTTATGTACGATATAATAATTTTTGTTAATTGAACTATAATGTATTTAATGTATTAAACTTGCTTAATCCTACCTGATCTAGCCGTAACTAATAACTGTTCGCATAATTGCACGCTCGCTTCGCTGAAAAATCCGATTAAAAATTTCTTTATATATTAACGAAGCCAAAATTTTCTAATTTTGTAATTTAGACAAATAGAACCTAGAAAAAGTGACTGCTATGGTATAGCAATTTAAAAAAAATATCTACTTTATCGATTGACCAATATTACTACGTGTTGCAGTAACAAAATGCGTGAACTATTGTGGATTGAATAAATTAATTTTTTTTTCCTTTTTCTTATTTTGTATATTGAAAATCAATATTCCACCAACTCGATTTCGAAATGCGCGCATTAAGAGGCAAAAACTGAAGAAAATGTTTTATTTGCTTCTTTGCCTTCGAGGTTTTCTTTAAGTAAATCAGCGATAATGCGGATAATTGATGATGATGCATCGTATAAATTTCTCGAAGCTCCTCGCCTATAAATTTATGCTTTTTATTACTTGGGTGACTTACGGAACTTTTTATTTGCTAAAACCATATTGTGCTGCTGTAAGGTTAATTCGGTTTTTTAGAGCATTAGATACTATAAAATATACGTATATAGTTACAGCAAAGTGCAGTTTATCAATAAAATTTTTATTTCTGACGTAATTCTCAAGACCACCACGTGGAATTTTTTTATTCGAAACGTACTTATTTTTAATCTATGACAGTTAAATTATTTGTGTATTTATTATCGATTACATAGTCAAATTACAAAAAAGTAACCCAGCAGAGAAAAAAGCATTCCTGTACGCTGGCCCGGTTCGATATAAAGTTAAAATTAAAAATTAACAAAATTATGAAAAACATTGCAAAAATCTCCAATTTCTAATCAACATTAATAAACTTTTCAGTTGAGGCATTCACTCTAGAAGTTGATTAATCTTTTGGAACATGTTGAAAATGTCTTTCGATTCGTGAAGGGATTTATATTTTGTCGGTCTCATATATAAAATTTTTTGATCCATTGATAGACAATATTTCGACAAAAAATAATCTGAAAAGAACTGGGTGAAAATGTACTGGAAGTTACAACGTTTAAGGGGTTAGTAACGATGATTCATTTTTCATCGTATCCGCATTTCACATTGTGATGGAAAAGTACTCGCAATTAATATTAGAGCGATGATTTAACTTTCTTCCGAACTATTTTAATCTCCAGATTTCGTACTCTCTGAGAAACTCAAATAATGAAAATTTCACTGGTTGCTCATTTATTTTCTCTATTTCAAGATGTTACAAGTCAATAATTTAGAATTAGGATAATAACTTTCGCATAAAGTAACATTAACTTGTTCTTATTCGCTTATTTTCTATTAGATAAAAAATCTATTACAATAAATTTATTGTTTACTATTTAATAAACGGTATTAACAGTTAAGTGAAGATGTAAAAAAATCAGACACCTTCTAACGGATAATACGAAAACTTAATGAAAATTATTTAATGATTATTTATAGTAAAAAAATATTCCTTTTGCATCTCAAAAGTATCATTGCTTTCAGTATAATACACTGAATTTAAAAAAGACAGTACAAATTCAAATTTGTTCTTTCTAAAGTGAAAAGTAGAGCCATTAAAAACAAATAAAAATGTATCTGTTTTAGTTTTAAAGATAATAACATATAATGTATATACAGTGTATATCTATAGAAATTATGGTACATATATAGGTATCCAGCCGTCCAAGACACTGAAAAAATATACACTCCATTTTTATGCAGATTATAAATAATAATTTTTTTGTTCAATATAGTCGGAAATGCCGTTTAAAATAAAAATATAACCTTCTAACGATTCAAAATGCTGTGCAAACTTCACGAAAAATTCAAAACTGAAAAAGGTGAAAAAATCACGTACTCATAAACAGTACGTGATATTTTTCCTCTTTCACGTATATATTGTAAAATAACTTTCGAAATATGGAACTTTTGAACATATGGATTCCAATTGAAAGAGTAGGACATTTTTACGCGATGAAACACAAGATTGTGAAAACAGTTATAAAGTCAATCATCGATTTTTACTAATTATCCTATTGTCAAAAAAAAAAAATTTCTACATTCTTTCTTAAAAGAGTGAGTTTTGAAAAACTACTTTAAGAGGTCAACAAAGCTCAAATGAAAGCTATACATCCTACCGCTTCAGTACTAAATGAATACAACTAATTAAAATTTCAGCTAGCTTCACTTCAACTTTGTCTTTCCCCCTAAAACCTCACAACTACAACAATTCACCTCTGAAGAGGTAAAAAAAATATAAAAAAAAAATCTCCAGTATAAGAAACCAGTCGAGGCTATAAAGTCTTGTATTACACATTAGAACTAGTATACAGCTCTCGTAAAAGGGCAAAAGAAAGGCTCTCGTTCGTCGTTCCCGTGCGCTAGATTCACCTTCGCGGCCATTGTCGCGTCGTTGTTGCATACACAAACAGCCGCCACTCACCCATGACCTGAAGAAAAGAGAGAGAAAGAGAGAGAGACGCGGAAGTGTAGATCGTAGACTCGCGCATTACAATAAGTGCATTTTAGCGCGAGAGGCGTTAGACAAGGCGACGACACGAAAGAAAGAGTCACGTTGGCCGAGATTCGACGCTCGATTAGGATGTCATGCGTCAGGTGTACTTATTCGCGTTTATTCTCTCTAATGAACATTTAAACTTCGTTTTATTCGACGTTACACTATGTTGGTATATGTATATCGATGTGTGGCTGATTTTCTGGCAGATTGAATTTTTTTTAGGTATTTTTCGTGGATCCTTTCCAAATCTGCGGAGGAGTGTTGGTGTTTTCAGACTATTTTGTAGTTTATACCGATTTTTATCATTTGTACCTCCCCGGGAAAGATTTTTTTGTGAATTTCGATAAATTTTTTAAGTAAAATACTTTCATGCTTGTACGTACACAAATACGTAAATTTACAAAACAAATTTTGAAAAGAATCCATATATCTTAGGATTAATGTTATTTGTTAATCATTTTTCTAGTTTATTTTAATCTCTATTTTTAGTTTTTACGCCGTTAAGCCGTTAAGTAATTTTTGTAAAATTTATTAAATTTGTCATGGTATATATATCACGATAAATTTCTGATCGATCTAAGTCTGTAAATCAAATTTTAAAAATGCGTAAGCATTCTAACTCAGGATAAAAAATTCGTGAAGACACCCCTATAATTTACAAAACAATCTGTATTAGTTATAACTTCGGAATCAAGCTCTGTTTCTAGCTAGAAATAAGTTAGATAAATAAAAATGTATTTATTTTCTACCTGGAATAGTTAAAATAGTTCAAATACTAATTGTATTTTTAAATTGAGAATTAAGTAACAAAAATATTTAGATTTGTTTATATAAAATTTACTATATATTTTACTTTTCAAACGGATTTTGAGAAATAATTAATGTAGATCTATCGGTAAGGTGGGTGCATTCACTATTTCTTTTTTCACATTAAAACATTGTTCGATACTGTTTTCTAATACGCTAACAATAATAAATGCAATTTATGTTTGAATTTGTTAATAATTTTCATAGAATGATTCACATTATATTCTTAGATAAACTTACAGATAATAACAATAATTGATTCTAAATACTAAATTCTGATTTAAACGATTCTGTATAATTAATTATAATCAATTAAATGTCTGCAAAAATACACACTGTACTAAATAGCGAACATTTACTACCTTGTAAAATTAATTTTCATTTCACACCGTTGCCGCAATGAAAGTAATTACAATATCATGAATAGCAACTTTTCGCTATTTCAAAAATTTAGATAATGCCTTCTAGCAAAATGTACAATCATTGTTTCATAATTAAGAATAAATTCTGATTTCATTAATTTTGCATAATTAATGATATTTACTTGACTAAAAACTGAAAATTTACTTACATACACACGCATGGAATATAACAAACCGAACACAAATGTTGCATGACGATTTAAGGCATTTTTTTTATTTTTTCTTGCAATAAAAACAGTCGAGTATACACAAATCTTCGTCGCTTTTACTTTTCGAGCAACTCACGCAATTATTATTGCGAGTTTGTAGGTCAGAAAAATTCATAGTCACTTTTACCGGATAATTGCAAAAACAAGTAGACAATAGAAACCGAAACAATCTTTTTCTTTCCTCATCTTGTATAAAGACATGAGTGCAGTCGTTCGCGCAATTATCCTAGTTATTATTTAAAAATTTACATAGAAATATATAACGGCCTGTTAATTCATATCCATATACACCGTCTGAGAGAAAGTATCTTACAATCCCTCGTTTACAATCTTTTTATTCTCCGGCAAGTTAGCCGCGAATTATTTGCTAATTGTAATTTGCGCATAAATTAAATGATACTTAATGTTTCTGATCGTAACAATTAATAAACAACCGAAGCTCAGCGTTACACTATAGAAAAATCGATGCTATCTTATCCCCAGTGAATTTTCGAGATCATTTTTATATAATCTTCTTTATTCTTGGAGGGAAGCCATATTATCGTCGATCTTATTTCTTAACGACGCAGCAGATTATTAACGGGATAAGACAGCTTGAAGTGCGAGATTTCGTGAAAAAAGAAATTAAAATAAAGGTAAAATCGTTATGTATGAATTATATTTATCCTTTGTTTATTATATTGTTTAGGATGTATTTACATTCTTTAGATAGTTACAAAATAATCGATTGATAAATTATTAATTTATAAATTTTGTTTATAATTTGAAGGATACAGTTTTTTTATTTTTAGAAATACTTTTTTTATTCCGTATTAAACGTGGTGTAACAAATAGTGTTAGCACGATGCTTTTTAGATCAATCAATCTCGATCAATCAATCGGGGTTTTATATTACGTTACGCGCATTTTTTACCTATTATTGCAACTATAGGTATCGAAAGAGTTGGAAGTATATGTAATGTATATGTGTATGGTTTATTTTTCGTGAAAAAAGTCTAATAGTCTTAGAGAAGAAAACTTGTTCAGTTAGAAAACAAATTTTCCAAAGTAGTTACGTTTTTTGGGCGATTAGTTATTTTATTGAAAAATGTGATATTCAGTAAAAGTTTTCTAGGAACAAAAATGTCTTAGAACTGATAAGAGAATACTTACGAATATATGTAGATTTGTTTATTACGATTTTCGAACTTTCATTAAAAAATATTGAGCGTATTCTTTAATCGATTATAAAATTTTTGTTCTTTGGAATTTTTTTAGTAAATTTGGTATTATCGAGAAAATAATTGATCAAGTTTGAAAAACATAAAAATTGTAAATCAACTGTTATTTTGTTTATTTAAAAAATTGTAAGAGTAGACATCGAGGACAGAATTTAAATAAAATAAAAAATTATTAGGCAATAATTTAAACACATGTTTGTTTAAATAAATCTCATTTTTTGATAGTTTTTGTATGATTTATTGATCAACCAACTAAACGCCAATCGAAGAATCTTCTAAATCGCTCCAATTTTTCAATAAAAGGTATAATTTTTTTCAAAGAATTCGCTATATATTTTAGTATTAATGTTATTTTTTAAATAATGTTTTTAACTTTATTTTAATCTCTGTTTTTTCAGTAAATCATGTCTTATCCCGTTAACCCATTAAGTCCATTTTGTAAAATTTACTAAATTTTTCATGATCGTATATATCACCATTAATTTATAACCAAATTTAAAATCAAATTAAAAAAATGTATTATTATTCAAAACTGAATAAAAAAATTTATGAAGATACCTTTCATAACTACAAAACTGCGGTTTCCTGCTAGAAATAAAGATATGAGTCAAATCATCTCATATAACCATTAAAATGCTTATTTTACATGTATAATAGTGGCTTTGACTGTACCTAGGAATAGGAAATTTCACATACTGTGAAAATACTGTCATAATCTTACAGTATTAACGATTCGAAATTTCTTTGCTAAAATTAAAATAAAAAAAAATCACAGCTGTATCAAATTTCATGCTGTTACGTCCATTCAGATAGTGCCATGAATCACATTATACTGTATTTAATAAAGTAATTTTATCCCTCTGTGATAGAAACGGAAATGTATACAAAACATTATAAAAAACACCGAAGAAATATTTTAGCAACAATCTGCACAAATAACTTGTCAAAATCGTCCGAAAACCCCCCATACAATTGAGAATGAAAAAATCAACAAAATATATTTTAACAATTGTGATCTCACATTCCATTAATGGTTACTGCTCTCAATAGATATAATCAAGGGCGTTGAATTCGATCGAAAGTATTATTCTTTCGATTTAATTGGTATACGCAGTAGTAGCCTTCAGCGGTATGAGCGACTTAAAACTGAACCAATCAAATGATCATAAATAACGAAGAACAGAGCATTTTGACTGATAAACTGCTCGACACACCTGCTACTCGTATCTACCCCCTTTTCAATTTCTCTAACGCTTTTACGTCGATTAATAAAATTCGCTCACAACAATGACGAAACAAAAGCAAGCGATAGCTTTCGACGATAGAAATTACGACCACTTACAAAACAGTGTATATCATTGCTACACAGACTTTATTCGGGACCGTCGGACTCAGTTGTGGACCGGACATGCATATATACATATATATATGTGGCAAAGTCGTTCCCGCGATAAATCAATCGCTGTAGCACTTCACGCGCTTGCAAGCCTCATATCTCCGCACACATACGCACACGACGACGCATTTTTAATGAGGAAGAGAGAGACGCGTGTAAACAGGATCGAACGCGTGCGTGTGGTGCATTTAGATATGTATATATGCGTGTCGTTTGCTCCGTCTCTCCGCTGCTGGTATTGCATCGCGTGATTTTCATGTATTTATTTAATCGGACTTCTTTACTACTAGATGCTCATTAAGCGTGTAACGCGTGAGCTGTATTATAGTTTTTGTGAGCATTTTTTCAATCGATTGCGTTGCAAATTATTTATTATGTATAAAATGTAAAAAATATATTTGTACCCTTTTTCCCAGTGTAATAAATTACGATATAACCGCTCGCGAGGAGATGCG
Organism: Apocrypta bakeri; assembly: GCA_018906985.1. Taxonomy (NCBI): domain Eukaryota; kingdom Metazoa; phylum Arthropoda; class Insecta; order Hymenoptera; family Pteromalidae; genus Apocrypta; species Apocrypta bakeri. The sequence goes on from JACCIA010000005.1 coordinate 5,643,805, forward strand.
TAAGAAAATAATAAGAGATTTATGCAAACTGTTCGAACTGAAGTACTAATAATAATGAATAAATAGCGAGATAAATATTAAACAACTATTTAGACAGGAAGATTTTGTTAACGACTGGAAATGTACTATCGAAATTGAAACACTCGTTACTGATCGAAATAGCTTAGTAGAAGAGTAAAATAAAGAATTTTACTTATATGGGATAAAAGTTAAAATATGTTGTACCTTCATCAATCAATGGTATATGACATTTTTGGTCAGTATCGCAGCTTTTAGGTATAAGATTTCTGCCAAACTATATTTACAGTCACGATAGTACGAGTTACAATACACAATACAATAGAATATTGATTTTATTAAAAAAAAATGCTAAATTAAACTTCACAGTACAAAACAATCTGTACCTGACGTTTTGTATCGATACACTGAGATAAATGTTACTGTGTTAAAGACTGTGGTTTAAGATTTCGGATCGCCGAATGATGCAATGTCTCCGATCTGGTTAGCAGATAAATTATTTCCTATGATATAATCTCGAGCTCAGAACTGTCCTGCATACATACAGCTTAATTCTAGTGAGTAATCAGCTAATCTTACGAGCATATCCCATATACACGCATGAATTCAAACGAGCCCTGAATTCCATCGTTGCCCCACTCGCTCGTGCTACTGAATGAGACTCTCTGGATCACTGAAGTGGAGCCGCTTTTCGCGCGCGACGTGCGTCTTGTCTTTGTCGCATGCGAAGTGGATCACAAGGGAAATCCCCCACTTGTATACACCTTTCCTCTATAGTCTGCCCGCGAACCCGTTACTTACACGTATAGTTACTTGCAATAACACACACACACACATAGGTATACATTGAACCTTCACTGAAGAGAGCCCTAGTTCGAGATGTAGATCTTCCTACAGTGTAAGAAATGATACTTTTGAAGTAAAAGGAATCGTTATTCGTATGAAATAAACATTTGTAATCTGCATTTTCGTGTAAAACGATTTCGAGGAACTTTTCCTAATGACCGATAGGTGGCGTGTAGTGAAAGCAACCTGCAAGTGATTAGAGAAATTTTTTAATTTTCTTCCATTTGATGTGAAAAAATGTCTTTTTATCAAACGATACATTTGTAATTATTCGATTAGTCTAAAAAGGGTTTCGTTTGCTTCAAATGATTATGTTTTCTCCATGTACCTTGATATTATACATTTTTTTTTTAAATTATTATTTCCCGGACTTTTTACACGTTGTTCGCTTCGTTCATTAGAAAATACGTTCGCTGTACTCTGAATCACTAAAACCATTTCGAGAATCAATCTCCGATTCCGCTTATTGAGTCAGCGATTTAATCAACCCCTCGTAAATAGAGTCTATTCGAGCGATTCGTCCACTCGACTGTAACTTACAGAGCAATTAACTCCATCGAGCTACTGATGCAACACTTCTTTTTCACTGTCTCGGATCGCGGCTCTTTGGTATCGAGAAAGACACAAAGACGACAAGTTCAATCAAAAATCGATTTGTGTTCGCTCTCGCTTTCTTGCGTTACGCTCTCACTTGCGGATAATGGAGTGACTCAAAATGTGGGTACAAAAAACGTATACATACACACACCTATACAGGGTTTCGAGAGGCTGTAAAACTGTCGTGGTCGTTTCGGAATGACAGGCGGAAAAGTGTATAGTCTCGAGTAAAAGAGTCGTCAGTTCGGTGACGTTTGGTTGGAAGTGACGGATAGGTGTCGGAGGTCGTACAGTGAGGATTTGGTAAAATGTCTCTTCGAGTTGAGCATTGATGACTTCGCGTTTTATTATGAAGGTTAAGGTTGAAAGGTTCTGTGTTATTTAGAAGTATTTAAATAATAGTTCTATACTCTCAATAAATATTAAAATATATAAATATTTTAAAGAATTTTTTCTAAAGAGAATTTTAGTGGTATATAATTATCAAAATAATATGTAATACTCTCTTTTAGGTATACTTTCAACAGAGTGTGAACTTATTATTTCAATACTTGTAAATAACAAAAATGACAGTTTCTGGACACCTGGTCGATAATTTGTAAAAAAAAAAATTATTTACGACTTCTCTGGTGGACTTTAAATATTCACATAACCTTTGATAGCAAATGAAAGATGAATTTTTCCAGTGATGATGCATTGCATGCATCTACCTTTTCATTTTGATATTTGATGTTTAAAATTCTTGAAATTTAATATTTAAATATTGACAATTCTTTTTTTACACCAATAATATACAAAATAAGCTACGTTATGAATTAATTAAAAATCGCCATCGTATCATTTTTAAATTTTTGTTTTGTTAATTTTTAAAAAAAGAAATGTTTTCAATATTAGAGAAAATATAGTATTACGTAAACATATGCGCTCATCTTCATCTGTAACAATTTTTTTTGTATCAGAAATAAATAAATGCTTTAATACCGATTATAAGTAAAATTTTATATTTTGCGTATTATCTTTTTTCATTTTGACAACAAGTATTTTGATAACAAGTACTTAATTATAATCATCTAAATTTTATTAATTTATTAGCATTCTGGTATAGAACCGAAGAAAATCGAGTGAAAAACAGATTTTTATTTAAATTAACAACAGACTAAGAAACTAATTTAATTGTGTAATTTTTGTATTTTTATTATATTTGTGTCATAGTTGTCCTTTTTAAGGAAAGAGACATTACTGAAACACAAGTTACTGTGTTAACAATGAAAAAATAATGGAAATTCTCGAATAACAATAGCAAGTACCTAAAAATAACCATGCGTGTACGAAACGAATGAATTTCACAAATAAAATGAAAAAAAAATGCAAAAGTACCAGTGAAATAGAAACAAAAACAAAAGTAAAAATAAAAAGAAGATTTTTATTTAAATTATTACATGTAAAAATTCGAACAGGTCGTTTTACTGATAAAATCAGCCCGCGAGCGTGAAGATAAAATTATTATCACTATATACACATCGTGTATCCGCGATCGAATTCTCGGTCACATTAATAGCATTAAAAGAGGTGCAATAAAACCTTGTAATACGCCTTCTTCGAGAGCAAGAAGTCAAGAACAAGAGTAAGCAATTTCTCGCGCAAACTTCAAAGCCTAAATGGATCACGTACAAATCTGTCGACGATACAATGCAATGTAACGCCGCTTTATATATACACGCGAAAAGAAAAATGAAAGGCAGACCCATATATTTTGAATCTGAATTTTTCTCCAGAAACTACGCAGTCCCGCGCAAGTTACAACCCGATTGTTTATTGTGTGCAAATACAATCTCTCGAGGCGTAAGTGGAGCGGAGATTCTTTATTGTTCCGAGTTTGTAATTTTGATGCACCGCTATGCGCGCGATGACGCGCAGTGTAATTAGGCACCGATTTTCATTTACATAAGTCGAGCTTTAAGTGCGTAACGTGAAAATGACTCAGAGGATTAGCTTGTCACGAAATTTAACCATCGAGAGACATTCGAGTGTGTGCAATTTATAATTGCACAATTTACGTAGCTACAATGTGCATTGAATGTAACTTATACAACGGTTCGGCGATTTTCGCAGATGTGAACTTTAAGAGCGTAGCTAAATTGCACTGCTGAGAAGTGAAAATCGTGACGTTGCATAAAGGTGATAAAACTTCCTTGAAAGTACGTTATTTTTTATTTTATATTCGTTTTGCGAGTAGGCAATCTCAGCATATTCGGTAACTTTTCAGGGATGAGATTATAATTACACTGGTATTATTTACGTGATACCGATGAATAAGCTAATATATTTAAGGATCCTTGGTAGAAACATTAATCAGCTATTGAGCATCGGTTGATTAAAAGTATAATTAAAAACACGTTATTTAATCAGACCTACCAGAATTTTATTTCAATTTCCAATTTGGCGTGTAGGCTACAGCTTGAAGTAGTTGATGAATTTATGATGCTGTTTGTATACCATTTAGAGCTATCAAATTGTTTATTATTAATTATTACTATTTATATTTTTAACTACTGTCGGAATGAAAAAAGCATAGTTTTGGTGTTGATTTTTCAAATAAATTAAATTATTTATACCATAACATCATTTGACCTTAATCTGAATCTTAATATCACTTTGTAATCTACTTCAAAGTCAAACGTAAAAAATCTCTCCACAGGATTATAACATCAATATCTGGTAGGTATAAGTAAATAACGTTTTAGATACACTTTTAACAAAAAAATGAGCTTTGTAATAAGTTTACATTTTTTATTACAGACATTGATAGCTCAGCAAGGGAATCAGAGTAAAGCCCCCTTATGCGGGCAAGACACATTTAAATTCATTGTTTATACTTTCAATAGTGACGTTGCAGACAGTTATACGTATAATTTAAGCTTTTTTCACATCTTTAAACTATTAAGGTATAAAACCAGTTTTTATTGTTAAAATTCCTTCATCAATGCTTTGAAGAACGCACCAAGGAGTATTTATATACTAATTTTCAGCTCCATTGGTCCATTCATTTTGAACCTTACGGAGAGAGTGAGATTTCAAGAACCTACTATAAGTGGTCGCCGAAGAGAGACTTAAAGACGTGAAACAAGGTTCAAATTAAAGTTATAACTAGCTCCGAGTTTAGTATTAAATTTATAAAGAATGCATTTAATATAACTAACTTAAATTTCTAATTTTATGTAACCTCACTTGAAGGTGTCTTACCCCCTCAAATTAACAATAAACTGTAAGAAAATAGTTGAATCATCAACATGTTAGCCAGTGAAATAGTGTAATTATCCATCATAGATTCTAAAGTTCGTAATGCAAAATGAACCTATACGCGCGTAATAAAAAGGTAAAAAACAAAGCGTAAACGTAAGCTGACTATCCATAAACTGCATCCACGACCCTCGTCGCTTAAAAGAAAGAGATTACGTCTAGGTAATCATGGGAGAGAACGAAGTACAGCTTTAAAAAGCATGTTTCCCAACAGCGTAAAGCGCAAATTCGCTCGTATATAGCCTTTTGGCGCTTGATGTTCGCGGCAGTAGGGCGACGCCGTCGGCAGCCGCGGTAATAATATACGCGAGAAAACGAGACTTCGCGGCGACTACTCTCTCGTGGCTGTTTTTCAACGCGGCGACGGGTCACGTTGTATTTGCGCGATGTAGTAGCGGCTTTCGCGCGAACTGTAATTTACTCGAGGGATAATCGTGAATTTTGATGCGAGACTTGCCTCGAGAGACTATTATACTTCGCGTTGAAGTCTCAGGAACACTCGGGTTCAAGGCTGAAGCTACCGATCTCGTATATATATCTATACAAATATATATATTCCGATGATCAATTCCATAGAACATAGTTAAAAAAAAAGGGACAAAGCTCGATCAATGTCGAGTTTCACCTGTTCTACGATGTATATGCAAAGTTTCTTTTGTCAGGATGAATAAAAGTGTTAATTCGTTCGTGATGAGTAAATAGAATTATTCCTGGAAGAGAAACGCGTTGTCGCTTATAAGTAGACAAACGACTCGGCCGAAAAATATATGCATGCACCGACGATGAGGTCACGACGCGCGAAAGGCTCGGATCTTCCTTTCGTCGCGCGAAACTCCGTGAACAATATCAATTACGGATCGAGTGACGTTCGCTTAGAGAAAGTGCAGACTTTGTATTTTCACTATGTATCACATTTATTATTTACAGTATGCATTTTCTTGTCTTAAAAAAAAACACGAAGAGAGCTGATGACGATTAAGACGTGTATTCATTGGGTTGGTTTAAAAAAAAAGCGCGAGATTTAAATGTCGAATACATATTCGATTGTATCGACATTTATTACTGATAAATCAATGTGGATTTTGCTCCGTAATAAAACACAAAAAGCAGGTAGAAACGTGTTGGCGATAACAATAAGGCACATATCTAGCCCCGAAAAAGCTCTAAATAGAGGATGAACAGTTCGAATATGCTGTGGATGATATTTTTTTTTGGTGGGTCAATAGGATTAACCATATGTTTCTAACGGAAAATGAAATTTACAAGTATAATTTGAAAACATCAATGATAATTTATAAGAAAATCGAAGATGAGCAAAAGTTCCCGTAAATGACAGTAAACCCACCTTGACTCGCGAGATTCGGTTTCTCTAATAAACGAAACGTGTTCTGGCGTAAATTACAGTCCATGTTTGGCTTTAGTGCTTTCTAACGCTGCGAAAAAAATTATTTATACATTTATGAGAAAAGTTGTCTCAAATTCTGCCATAACCTATGCAGAAGTTGAATCGAAATTTTTGACAAAGACTCTAATTTATTTAAAAAAAGGCACGTTATAACGCAGGAGGAGAACATGATATTCAGAGTACTGCTGGTGAAAATTTTTAAACTTAAATTGATATTTATTTTAGACTGATTTTACTGATAGAAACGTATGAACATTAGTCAATGGTTTAAATAACTCGACATATTAAAGGACGGTAGGTTGCTTAATTTTGACGCAATGGGACTAATTTATTAAATTCATTGTTTTTGAATACGGTAAATTATTCACGTGAAGTTAATAAGTGCATATAGATTGATAGATTGACCAGTCAAAAAATTGTTTTTCTTCAAAATATTTTTGAACTGTTCTTCTATCTTCACGAATCTTTTTAGATGTTTAACATGAAAGTTCTTTAAGTTACAGGATGTCAAAGTTTACTAACTTTTCAGGAATGCATTTTTCGCTGAATACACAACAGGGACTTTTGGTGTGAAATAATTTAAACTTTACGAATAAAATACTTTCAAACCTATATACATCGCTTATAAGAGGTCTTTGTTTAAATTAATAATATAATTAAAATACGTAATAAACAATGGCATTATCTTATAACAAAACAAAATAATGCTACTCGCGTTGCTGAGATTTTTCGTTAACTTTATATTTTTTAATGTAAAATATACCTATAGCTATTAAATTTTAGTAGTTTTCTTGTGTATGTGTATATTTTGTTTTATTATTAAATATTTTTTAACGCAGGATAGGGCCCAAATTCCAGCCACGATATTACGAAAATAAACCATCCTCAAGTATCTTAAAAACAAATTATCGAAATAATCATTGCACAATTTTTTTAAATACACACGTAAGATAATTCTATTTAAGATAATTCTATGTATACTAATCCCTAGAGGACAAGTCGATCGATCGAAAATTTTTTTAGAGCTATCGCAATCTGGCAGATTTTTCAACAGTGACAATATAAGCGCGATCGTGTCTAACAAAAAAAAAAAAATATTATCTTGCGCACGCAGAGCTACTCAATAATCCCAAGCCATCTTGACAGAGAGTATTCAAAGCTGTCCGAAAGAACTCCCCCAAAAAGCCGTCGCGTTTCGCTCGCTTTCGTGCACATTCGTATATGCATACACACGCACACACGGAGCAAACTCAGACATGTCCTGTTGGCATCGTTGTTTGCGCCTTGCGCGCGTTCCAACGGACGTAAATTATCGTTTTATTGCTCCGAAAAGCCAAAGAGCCGTGCTTGGGTCTGAGTCATCGCTGTCGTCGTCAGGGTGCTGTTATAGGTATATATGGAAAAGGACGACGACGAAGGAGAGAAAGAGAAAGAGAACCCCTTCTCGTAGTCGTGGAGACTGGAAGGATCTGCGGGGGTGTATGTGTCTGCAGGAGGGAGTTACTGGAGAGTACGAGGGAGCATTTTTAGACTCGAGCTCCGATGCTGTACTTTTACTTGCTTTTGCTTGCTCGTTATGAGCAAGGATGGTTTGAGCACATTCTGAATATATATTTCTTTTTACTTTGTCGTTACGTTTTTTTTCTCTCTCTCTCTCGTGTGACGTTTTTATGTTATACTATGTAGACGGCGTTTGTGCTCGGAGGATTGATAATTTAAATAATCGTTAAATTTCGGCAGGTTTCCGAGACAGACATTTTAACACTTTTCGTAAGAGTTGCTTAATATTTTTAGATATTTTTTAAATTACAGTTCCCTGACATGTGACGAAAGCTGTTATTTAAAAAATAGCGTCTTAAAATATTAAAATAATTATTAGAAGTGTTTGGGCATGGAAAGAACTTTGTATGGATAGACTTTCTAAATTACTAACACAATTTACATTAATATATGGTTTTTATAATTACAAATAGTTAGTCCTCGGTACCTTGTATGGTCTCTAACAACTTCTTTGAATCTTCATAACATACTTTGTAATACTAATGAATCAAAGTGCTGTGTGGTAATTTCACTTGATTTTAATTATTGTATTCGATGAAAGTAACCCGTGAGTGAAATATTCCTGTATACTATGAGTTTGACGGTTGTTTGGTACAATTATCACTAGTGCTTCAATAACGCCCTCTAGCAGATTATTGGTGAATAAACCGTAATAGCGACTGGTGTTATCAATAAATCTCTTCACTTCAGAAGCAAGTCTGTTGGTGTTAATTTAAATGCTTGCTAAAAATAATAATTGGATTTTAAATTAGGACTATTCAGTATTTTATAATTCATCAGCACTGGTATAAGCATCGTAAGACACTTAACAAGAGTTTTCTCCACCGGATCACTATCTGTATCGCTTTCTTCAGACAAGTATCTATGTATAAAAAAGCTTGTAATATAATTGACTCATTCCGAGCATTCGAACCTTGTTGGTCGTCAAATGGCGAGAATAACAAAGCACGGCTGATTTTTCAAAGATAAGATAACTAAGTATATTTACTTTTCTATCGAAAAATCCTTACGTACACAAATGACGATAAGGCACATTTAGCTCCACAACAAACAAGAGGCATTTTCCATAGTCTCCCACACAAGGGAGAGACAAAAAAGAGCTTAGTACACAGTATAGGTGCCAGAAGCGAAATTCGATCCCCTGAATCAAATAGCTCGAGCAGCTGCTATACACTTGTGCATTCGAGGTATTGTGATGTGCCGTTATTCGATTGGATGCTTCATTAGACGGTGCATGCGATTTTTGAGGTAAAAATTCTACCTCACTGGTGCACTCGATATAAGCTATACATATACATAAAGTTCGATGAAAGATAAGATAAAGCATGGGCACGCTCTGTATCGATGAGAAAAAAATACTTTTGTATATTATATAGCTGAGTTTTAATCTCTTTCGATAGTTGCTCAAAGCAAGCGACTATCGAGAGACCAGTGTCTATGCTAATATTAACCTTTTCACCTTAAGTGAACCGAAGATTAAACTCTTCTTATAGCCACACACTGTTTACGATTTGGCCTACAGAAAGTGTGCGCCACTCGCTTTTCTCTGCATACATATTACTGTGATATATATACACTGCACATATATACATGAGAACGTCGGAGATATTGCATGACGTCAGACTTACCGGGAGTCAATACGTATTCCTACTCTCTCAGTCACTCGAAGAAGAAGGTTGAACTTATATTATCCGCTTTTGCGTTTCGCTTTATTAACGCGAAAATTCTGTCGTGAACTTGCCTGAAAGTACTTCGAAAAAAATGATAAGAGTAAAGCTTTCGACCCTTTCCAGCCGTTACTCAGTCGATGCGCAGTAAGTATTGTCCCGTAAAAAGTAAAGTCTCGTATTTTTCTTCCTACAGCCTTAAACAAATACACTTGGCAAGTTTCTTCTCTGCACTGTACCGTCGTACAATAAATTTTTCGAGATTTAGTTTTACGAGAGAGACGTTCGAAACGAGACTGGTGATCGGTAGTCTATATATATATACAGTTGCTTGCGATTTGTTTTACCCATAGCTAAATCCATCATGTCACTACAAGCTTCAGTTTTAACGGTTTTGTTTTTTATCGAACTGCTTCAGAGCTGCTACTGGCTTTTCTCTTGTTTTTGCTATGTACGAGTTGGATGGGAATCTAATCGGCCTTGATCCGAGAATGATTCATTGGTCGATGCTGACTGGGTGAACATCGGCATCGTGAGTTTTGGGATTCTCCGCAAAGATGACTTTCGTATTAGGAAGACAGTTTTCATAACGGATTGATGTATAGTGGTTTAGTTTTTGTAAAATTTCTCAGGTATGCACACTAAATGCGAAGAGCACAATTATTATCTTTAGTTAAAAAAAAGTTTCTTATCCTATGGAAATTCGTCGAACGACAAAATGAACACTTCTGGCAGGTCATCGCGTTGCTCTCCAGAATAGTAAAGCTTTCTGGCGAGACGACTTGGGACAGGCGCCAAAGCTTCAGTTGCGTTGACGAGCGATGCTGTATGAAAGATCTTTTGGGTTCCTGTTGTCTTTCCGGGTCGTTAGAACTCTTGGAATCGCGCTAAAGTTCGACAATAAGAATCTTTGGGTGGAACTATGAATAATTAGGTCACGCGAGAGACCCAGTCCACACAGGATGGAATCCGTACACAAATCTTGCGTATTGACTTGTTGCGATTGCAATGGAAGGTGGCCCGCAAATGGAACAAAAAATGTCGAAGTGAGAAGAGGACTACAGGCACGATTGGCAAAGAATGAAAGGCCTATTCATCATCCATCAGAAAGTGATAATGATAAAATATCAATAGAAAGATAGCGGCGATCCATCTTGGATAAGAATATAAGAAAACCTGTTGCAGCGGGGCGAGAATCTCATTCTCTCTTTTCTTTCTTCTGGTGTACACTTGGGATTATAAATCAGATGGTAAGACCAAGATGGTCAGCAAACGAAGAGACGAGGGTAAAATTGTTGATCTGATTGTAAGCTTTGGTGGGGTTTGCGCAATATTTAGATTGAAAGAAAAAACGATAAATAACATATATATAATCATCGTGCACAAGCATAAAAAATATCAGAAATTGTATGAAGATTCAATCAATATTAAATGGAGTGTTCTCATTACTTTCTCATTACGAGACCTGTTAATCGTGAAATCTTCACTATTCAGTCACATTTACCTTCTCATCTCGTCTGTCGAGCACAATAATTTCTTCGACAGTAATTACTTTTTTTCTTTCATAAGAATCTACGTACTAATACTGGATCAATATTATTGGCAGCCTGTCCGCAGTACTGTAAACTGATACTTGTTCATTATTCAAATAACATTAGAGTGATATATGGACCATGATAATATACATTTTCAATAAGTACTTCAAGGGCATTTGTACGGATTCTTTAACATACGTACTGATATAACACTTCAAACCAGTGTCAATATTACAGCTCTGAAGTTCTAATTAGATTTAAATAAATTACGCAAATTCACTTATCATTATTTTATCGTCAAATTTACATTAAATCCTCGCAAAATGAAGCTAAAGTTGTGGGAGTCTTTGAATCGGGTCAGTTTTATTCCTCTAATGCACAATCTTATCTCCAATTCAATTCAAATACGACATACCCCCACATTTAACCAGTAAGTTATTTTAATTTTGGTCCAATATCATACCATCCCTATATGGAAACGAAGGTTCACCACTGCTGTATTGTCATTAATACTATCGTTTGGTAAAAATATTATTATAATCCTAGACCGTTCTTATTATTCCGATATTCAAATAGAGAATCGCCATATTACAATGGTAAACAGCGCCAGTAGACTGTTTGAAATTATTAGTAATTCTTATCAATGTTTCTAATGAGAAACTATCAGGAAAAATATTTTCGCATCGAATAAACAGTGATTAAACTCAAAGGATAGCTTTTGTAAGTGGGAACCTCTCATGCTGTCACTAGAAGAATTGCATCTTGGTCTCCTGCTGATTGAGTTAAGCTATACCTAACTGTGTAAATGCTATTATCGACGGGGTTGCTTCCAGTATCCCTCTCTATCCGAGATAATTACCCACATTCGATTGAACCGTATATCAGAACATAAATATATATAACATATAGACAAACAGTAGCTATTAACCGTGAGAAGGCCAACATATTCTATGACGCATTTGATATAATTGAATTTGTCCTATTGTTTCCGCAAAGAAAAAACCTGTCGAGATATTATTTTTATGGGTGATTACGTTCCCCCACGCATGCGATATATGCACTTCGGGCCAGTAGTCCATATGTACTATATATACATCTCAAGCACGAGTAGGCGCCTCGTCTGACCCGCGGCGACTTGGCTTTGAATAAACGCAACTTGCGTTCGTCATTACGACAATATATATATATATATATAATCTGCATTGCCGATGTTCTTGGGATAGGGGAAATTCCGGTTTTATGACGCCAGGGGCGACTTTCTTTGCGAACGAAAGGAGTTGCGATCGTGATATAGGTGTATATAGGTGTATATAGGTATATACAACATCCGAGGTTTATTAGATTTTTCCATTCTTCTCTTTTTATCTAGCTGGTCTTCCTTATTTCGGTATATATAAATGCTTTGTTGCAGCGATAGGTGCATATTATACTTTACGCGCCTGTTTGGAAAAAAATTCATAAAAATCATGAAATTTCTTCCAAGGGACTGAGAGAACTGGGAGGATTATTCAATCCGGCATCGCAATTAAGCTGATGAGGAATATAAAACGGCGGGCTTTTTTCAACTTATTTTTGCGCAGAGTTGAGGACTACGACACGAGTCAAGAAGCTTTGTAATGTAGGTCAAGATTTCTCGGGCCTTTTATCGCGTTCAGTTTTTAATCGAGCGCTTTGAAAATTTGGAACGAAATGTGGTGATCATTACACCAGAATCTCTCCTTTATTGAAATTGGTTACCTTGAATATTTCATTCGGATTAATATTAATAGTTTGATTCAATAAAATGCCGCAAATATACATGTCGCACACCTCGTGTAATATTGTACCTCAGGTACAAAGTGCACATAGCGAGACGAGAATCTACTGCTCGGTCCGCATGTCTGTATCAAAGAACTCGATGCGAGGGGAGTATAACTCAGAGGAGACGGGTCGTTGCACCCGAAGATTGATTCCGCGAGTGTCTATAAGCCATATATTATAAGTTTTCTATTTTGAAAGTAAAAAGCAAAAGAAGCAATAATTATTTGACGATAAATTAAACAAGATTCACTTAAGTCTGAGTTACTTTTCTAAAATAATTATTTGAATGATTAGACATATTCATATGTGATTTGCGTATCTCAAATAAGTCAAATGCTAATTACTTCATCAAGCAAAGATCACGAATGTTTATTCGAAGCGTACATAAGAATAGTTACCTTGACAAGGTAACAATTTGGTTAACATTAAGTTAAAATTAAGTTAAGATTAAGTCAAGATTAAGTTAATTTCGGGATATTGATGATATAGTGTTGTGTAATAACCGTGAAGATGCAGAATAAATCGATTTTATGGTAAGCAATATATTTTCGGTAAATGTATATAATACGGTTGTATCGGAACCATCTACAAAAAGGGAAAGTGACTCCTTCTGAAAAAAACCAAACAAGTCGATACCTGTGTTTCTTTTGTTCGAGACTATGGATCAATGCAATTTCTTTTTAAGATATGCTGACTCAGATTACTCGTCTTACTTTATTATTCGTACTCTTCGTATATTTCATAATAATCGCGAACAGCTCGTTATTCCGTCTACTGCGAATGATCATTGATATGCAAAAAAAAAAATTGCAATCGTTTGCGTGAATTTACAATGACTCGTTCGTTTATTTCCGATCACATTCAATTCCAAATGTATTATTCTACATCATCAGCTTACATTGATTTGCGATCTGTCTATTACAATTAACCGATTGTTTAAATAAAATTGAAAGTGTAATTTTTCACTGATTTGCTTTTAACGCTATTTTTTAATTTAATAACAGTACTATTAAATTGGTAACATTTTCATTACAGAGTTCAGTGGGTATTTCGTATAAAACTCTGTGAATTAAGCGAATATTCTCTTTTTAAAAATAATGATTTTTACAGATAGTCACTGATTTTATAAAGTGTAAATGCACGCGATTGAAAATAAATATATACAATGAAAATTGTTTTAAATAACGAACGTTACGGCTGTAATTAGACATTGAACAGTGCAAATTGTAACTGTTTAGCGGTTGATAAACCGCAACTATATTGGCTTTGAAGGCAAGAACGTGACAAATTAATATTAATAATTATCTTAACTAATAATTTTAATCACAGTAGCGTATATATACTAATATATTCAACACGTATGGTAAATTATGCATAAAATAATCTGGGCCCTTTCTTCCACCTTCTCGATGCAGCTCATATTCATTTGAATAAAAACGTGTAAAAATAACAGTATAACCTAATTAGAAACTTATTAAGTTTTTATATAAAGGTTTATTCACCGGAATATATTTTATATTTATTCATCAAATGAGGAGTATACCTTTTTATAAGAACTGAATCTGAACTAAATTTTTATTTAATTCATACTGTTATAATATACTTACACATTTTCTAATTGTGACAAATTTTGTGTCGCGTTTTATGGCAACATTACTATTCACTCTTTTTACTGTCAAACCGTTAAAACTTTATACATAAATATTTAATCAATTTCCAATCGTGTACATTATTACTTTTAAACAGAAAATTCACAAATTTCCAGAGCAAGAAAATTACAATTCCCTCTTTAAATTTACACACTTAAAACACATAAAATAGTGAAAACCCCCTACCAAACAGTGTAAAATTACACTGTTTCTCCATTCCAAACTACATTTACTACTCTCAGTGGACAAAAAAAATACCAACAATATTTTCGACAAATACACGAGCAGTTTCCTTTTACAAGCCAATGCGCGCAGTCGTATGCATAAGGAAAAATACTTATTATAACCTTCCTCCCTACAGGGATTCTTCATTATGCAGCAGCGACAGAAGCCAACCAGCCTTCACCTTCTCTCTCCGCTTCGGCCTCGTGCGCGCTCGCGCGCAAAAAAAAGAGTTTCAAGAACTACGACACTGCACGTAGCTCGAAAGGGCACCTTTCTCTTTTTTTTACGCGCATATCCGTCTGGCCCTCGACCTCCACGGGCAGGTGAAGACCACTGTGGGAGGCGATGCGCCAAAAGCGGCAATGCTGATGTTATTGCACGCGCGCGGACGGTACAGACGGAGAAAAAATATTAAAGGACGTTGTGTATACGACTTTATCCGCCTGCACTCTCCAATATAATGTGTATGTATGTGTGCGTGTGTGTCGGTGTAGAAGTGCTTTGTTCGAGGAGAGCGGAGTGAGCGTCAACGCTGATTTGGAGCAGTTGAGAGAAATTATATATGTTACTCGAAAAGTGAAATTTATTTATTTTATTTGAGAGATAACATTCATCCGAGATGAAGCAGAATAAACTAATAGATATACGCAATTAACGTTTGATAAGGTGAAATTATTAGTTTACGTTAATTTAATAGTATTAGATATATTAATTTTTTGAATTTAGAAATAGTTAAGGTTAAGCTTATTATGAATCGTAATTTTTTATCTCCATAATATTTAATGATCCTATACGTAAATAGTTAATCATAATTATTATGCGAGAATGATTTGATCTTTCATATATGCTTCTCTCGCTTTCACGAACACGTTTCATTATAAATAGTGCAATGTAATTGCTTTTACTTATCATAGCAAATAAATAAACAATGTATAGAATGTGTTTTATTGTAAATTTATGTTGTATATATATATATATACACAAAAAGAAATGTCGAAAGTGTTGTATGCGTTATAATAAATTAATTTGGACTTTAATAGATACAACTCCTATATTCACCATATTTACCATTTCCACGGCATATTGCTTACTGTGGCTTATTGCTTACTTGATTATTATCTTCTGCAACTGGCTTAACTTTATTTAAGAACAAATCCGAGTCAAATACTATAAATTAGCTATGATTTAGTTAAAATTAAGATAAAATTAAGTTATAATTAAGCTATCTGTTTTCTGATCAATTTACCATTTAACTCAGATTTGTAACGTAAAGTTAACCAAAGGTTAACGTTATTTTTCTATCCTAATGATTATACAGAAAATGATACAAAAAAAACATATAGTTATAGTTATGTACATCAAGTAAAGTCTCGAGAGAGCGAGGAGGAATCTGCAACCCTTCACAGACTTTGCATACAGCTTTTACTAAAGGGGTGTAATATACAGAGTCATGGAAAAAGTCTGATGCATCGCGCACGATTTAACGCCCCCGTCGCGATTCTCTGCTTCAGATGGTTTGCCTTTGCGTGTACGAGTGCATTGATGTATACTCTACTTTAGCCTTTGTTTCCATTGTGCTGAGCGGGAAAAAAATCTCTTTGGTCCTTTCCTTTTGGGGGCTGTTACATTTTCCGGCAATTTTTATTTCAGAGAAGCTACGATGAGTCGAAGACGTTTTTAATGTTGTAAACTTTTTTAAGGTAAAAATAGCGCGATGTTTGCAAAGTGATTGAAATGCCCACACTATACACTTTCACTGAGAAATCTTGGAAATCTAGGACAGGAAAGAGAAGAAAAGCACGTGAACATCCATAATTACAAGTCTGTACAACCAAGAAAAAGGAAAAAAAAAATAAGAAATACACGAACTTGTAAGTATAGGTACCTACACATCTATTTTAAAACGAGGGGGCGGTGATAGTTTTTGGACTCTCGCGGCGTTTAGATTTTTGAAAATCTCTCTCGGACGTGACGTAAGTACAATGAGGACATCACAGCAGGCTTGTTTTTTTTTAAGGGAAGGTTGTGGTAATATGCTATTCGTTTATTACGATAGAGCTCAGTAATTTTTTTTTCGCTAATTGGAAACGATGTTCAGAAGAGACATCGATATGTCATTAAATCTTTCATTTAGTTTTAATGAAAAAAAAATTAGAAAAGGAATAGCGTTACGAAGCATATGAGCAAAGTCGTCACCAGAGCAATAAAACCCAAATCAATATTTTTCCTCGAAAAATCAACAAACTATACCAATTGTCACCCTCGTCGATCCAAATTAGCACTTTCCAAACACTCACAACGTTTCCCCCTTTTCCCTAAATAAACATCGGTTTGGAACAATGGATATTCGATCAATCTCAATGTATTTATTTGCAAATGCAAGGTTCGGCATTCGCCGCTTTGATTCCAAAGTAGCGAAATAACAAACGAACAGTCACAGCTCAAGAACAAACGTGTGGGTAATTACGTTTAAATATTTGATGTTATCTGTGCGCTCGGTCTGTCTCGAAATGTTCCAA
Organism: Apocrypta bakeri; assembly: GCA_018906985.1. Classification (NCBI taxonomy): domain Eukaryota; kingdom Metazoa; phylum Arthropoda; class Insecta; order Hymenoptera; family Pteromalidae; genus Apocrypta; species Apocrypta bakeri. The sequence continues at coordinate 5,660,926 of JACCIA010000005.1, forward strand.
TTTTATATATTATTTTTAAATGTTCATTAAATTGTTTAATCTTGACAACTCCGTGTAAAATACCTTCGTAAATTTTAATGTCAAAGAACTGGAATTACATCGGGACTTATTTAAATTTACATGTACTTATTGAAATTTCAATTTAACCTTTAACGTACATGACATTTCATTTAAAAGCATTATTGTAAATTATCATTAATGTAAATATTGTATTGTATAAAGTATAACCAATTCACGAAGAAAGTCAAGAAATTAACAAGATATGAAAATTAATATGACCAAACCTGTATTTCTACTATGCTTCGAATTGTGAGGTCACAATTTCTTTCAAGATCAGCGTATATTCATATTATTCATATAAATTCTTATTTTTTTAAATACCTATTTTATTTTCGATTTTTTTCTAAGTGTACTAAACAGAAATAAAAGAAAGTCTTGTTTCTCAGAACTACAACTATTTTCCCACTATTTTCTACAATTTGAAAAGATCGTCATTCTTTATTCGATTGAAAAAAAAATGTTTATAAAGAATATTTGTAATTGTTTCCATTTTGCTCACATTAATTTCCATGATTTTGATCGTTAATGAGTTAATATAAATTTGATATAATTCAAAAGTCATTAGTTAAATGGAACATTAACTGTAGAAAGAAAAGAACAAATAAATATTCAGTAACCCGCCTAACAATATATTACCCAAATTCACTAAAGACATCAGATTCAAACTGCACCGATTCGCCAGAATCAGCTGTTCCAAGAGCTGTTGGGGTGATTCACCGCCGCCGCGTCGGTGGTAAACGATCCTATACAAACACCGAGGCGCCGTTGCGAAAATAGAAAAGCCCAAAGCGACCCGCCAGCGAAAAGATATAGTGAAACTAGGCAAGAGATAAAATCGTGTCTAGAAAAGCGAGTGCTATTATTGTATACGAGGGAGTTCTTTTTTGTTTGGCATTTTAAGAAAGGAAATAGCCGGAAGGTTACGAACCCAAAACTTTTGTGTCTGTATATCTCGCGTAAAAAGAAATCCAGTCCAAAGTCTCACGTAACGTCCCTCGGAGATCGGCGGAAGTCGAAAAAAATAATTATACAGACGAATACACGTAATCAACCGATACACGTTCGTGCCTCTGCAAAAGAAGCTATATCTTTTACAGGCAAAGTCAGACACACACAAACCAGAGCTAATTTCACGTCATCCCCCTTCGACACGCTCCGTCCGGCTGACCTGGAAACTGACCTGGAACAAGTATACCGCCAAGGAAGTACCGTTATGCCATCTCATTGTCATCGTCGACATCGCCATCATGTGTGTGTGTGTGTGTGTGTGTGTATAATCCCAAGACTCGATAAGATCGGAACGAATGAGACCAAAAGAGAGAAAGAGACTGATGCCAATAAAGCAACTCGACGTGTGTCCTCTGTGACAGTTACTGTTTGCTTTACATGAATCTACAGATGTATGTTGCATACATGTACTGTGATGTAAAGCAGCAGCAACGAGAGTCTAGCCATTGATTTATTTTCGGTCAGTCTAGTCTTATCTCCTTTGATTTATTCAGCTGATCTTTAGCGCAAATGGGATATATAGATAAGTCGTAATGAGCGAATAAGTGACAGACACGGAAGGGACGTCGCTTTCATTAATAAACTTTTTTGCGGAGGTATATATGTTGTTATATATGTTGCATATACAGTTGAAGATACTGAATATCTATGTATAACCAGGGACGATACAGAGTGGCAATTAAAAGAGAAAAACAGAGAGACTGATAAGACACTGGGGTAAAGTACGTATTTCAATTGTGAGTCTGACTACGAGTATATAATTGATGGATTTTCTGGGAAGACGTACTTCAGATCAGTCGGTCGTTGTACCGCGGCTTGGCTACTACTACGGCTGAGTGATGCCGATGCACTTTTACAAGCTTAGTATAATAATCTAAAATGATAATCTTCTTGTAGATTCTAATGTGAATAATTACGGTACCTCGTGGTACACTCGCTGTACCACGAGGTACCATCTTGACGTAATCTATCAGTCATTTTAATTTCCACATAGCTAATAGATAACTGAATAATAACGAACGAAGCAAAGTCGAAGACAAGACGAGCAGCCAAAACGCATCTATACCAAGGTATATTCCAAACTCACACAAAGAGACTCGAACGAGACCTAAACCACTAAATCATCAAAGAACAGCCAAGCAGCGATTCTAACGGACCCTGTAGACACGTCCACCTGATCGACATGACGAACGGGATCATCGCGCGTATAGAAAGTAACAAAGGACCGGGTGGATCATCGGGACTACCTACAACCGTATACAACCACTCAACGGCTTTTATTTTTTTCATTTTTTTCAAATCGTAAAGTCTGCCGTGCAGTTCTGGACGCGTTTCGCAAACGGACATCGACGATGATTCAGACCAAGGGCTAAGAGAACAGGACTGTACCTGTATACAACTCTGTCTCTCTCTGTCTCTCTCTCTCTCTCTCTCTCTCTCTCTCTCTCTCTCTCGGGATGTATAAATGGATGCGCGCGCTTGTCATGCGGGAGAGCAGCCTTTCACCGCAGACTAAAAAAAAATTTTTTCTCCGATCGGTGTTATTGTATGCGCTTCACTTTTTTGTACTCACAGCTTTGCGAATTTTAGATCTGACTGATCTTGAACTCGAACGAAAATGATGAATTCTTACCTGCAACAGAGAATGAGAAAAACACATTAATAATTGATATCACGAGGGTCTCGTTGGAATTCATGATTCATATTAAATCTGTACAAAAAAAAGAAATACATGAGACCTAACGGACGGAAATTTATATAATTCCAAACAGTCAGAGTCACTGTGCTCTTATTAAACGCGTGCCTGAGCATTGCGAAAGTCCCCATCGGGATTTCTTTCTTTCTTTCTCGTTCTTCTAGTATTGTAATGTTTCACAAGAAGCCAAAGATTTTTCACCGCTCCTTTTCCTCAGACTGTTATACCATATAAATATAATATAGGTATATATATATATACATATACAAAGTGTAAAGCCCAGAGAGCCAAGCTGCGCGAGACTCGCAGTCGCCTATCTCAATCTGCAAGTGAAAGGAGGTGCATGCATGACTCTTTTCTCTCTCTCTCCTTCAGTCTTTCCAGCAGAGCCACACACATATATTGGAAGTTTGTTTACCGGCTAATTCAATAAAAGGTCGCTCCCGATTCCGCCAGGTTTATTAATATTCAGAGAACGTTTCGTGTCTCTGACATTTCAGAGGGGATGACGTAGGTACACGAGACGTTTCTTTCATTTTTTCGCATTTCGACGGAGATGCAAGTCTGATTAGCCGATGCTATAAATCCTGTTCGACGCTAATTAAAACGATATTTTCTTCGAACAAACATCCATTCCTTAACGTTATTCCAAAGCGTTTGATAATGATTTATAAATTTTCATTTTGAACCCCCCTTTGCTTATATAATTCGTTGAATCAGTGGTTAATTTTATTCCAATACTCGTAGAAACATCGATCATCGGTACTATATCCGCTGAATCATCATTTTTTAACAAGTCACAAGGCTACCCTAAGCAAAGTAATCAATAGTATCAAGAGAAATCATTTTGAAACAAAAAGAGAATAATCTTAAATAGCTTGTCAAATATGGTTAAATTCAATTTTAATATTTCAAATAACCACTGTGTCACTACTTAATCACACATTATCACATGCATGAGTTTACCATTTGCAGGTTGATAGCACTAGACGCCTCCTACTGGACAATAGGAAGTTTTGTATAAATATAATTGTTTTGTACAACAATGCTTAACCGAAGAAACTGTGTTGAAACTAAAAGAATATATAATCCTAAATAGCTTGTAAAAAGACATCTTTTTGAATGAAAAGAAAAAAATGTTTCTTCTTATAATATAATAAATGCAGAATAATTTGGCCACTTGCAGGCTGATTCAAGTAAACGCCACCTACCGGGCGTTACAACAAGTTAATAAAAATATGCTATTTCGTACAAAAAGTTGATTTTAATTTATTCCTTTTTAACAGTAATATTTTACCTTTAGAATCAAAAGGATTTAGTCAAAACATCATTCTTCGACCGCAAAAGTATAATTTCTCTCAGTGTATCTAAAGATTTAGCGAGCCAAACTATTCCCAGACGACGTTCCTTCCAACCGTCCTACTAATTAAATTGTCCCACAAGACAATTAGATGCAGTGTACATTCGAGTGCCCAATGATTGACACGAACAAGCTGGTTAGCTTTCTTCCGTCCCTTATTCCGATTTTTTTTTCTCCTCTAGATTTCTCGTCTGCGCTGGTTTTCATTCGCGCACGCGATGCGGAAAGTAAAAACATCATGATTACATGAATTCTGGCGATTCGTGCAAGTTCATAGCGAGGATTTTATTTATTCACCGGTTCTTCAACACACGTTGGAAGAACTACAGCGTATGAATTTATGGATGAGGTGAAAACGCTGCGATCTCGATGCAATATAATTTTAGCGCTCTATCGGTCATGTAGAATTCGCGAATGTTAAAAAAAATCTGGAAACATTCTTAGACATTTTTCACGGCTTTACACGTTTCTCTCGACGTTTTTTTTTATATAAGACGCCTGGAAAAAGAGCTGTAGGATAAAGCTTGTATCTATCTTGAAACCGCAACGTTGTGTTTTAATCAACGTGTTTTCGCAAGATTTGATATTATATGTTGACGAATGAGTCAGTTTTTAATTAAATATTTATCGTATATACGCTTGTTCGCGTTGTAAATAAACGTTTATATAATTAATTACTGAATGTTACGTTTGGATACGACGGTTATCGCGTTTATACGAAAACAACACGTTTTAGAATTACATTATTCGTCAATACAAAAAATGACAAAATTCCGACGAATCCAGATAAAATGTTGTGTTATATTTTTTGTTATGATCTTTTTAGTGTTTCGTTAATGCTTCGTTTGAAATTATGCATAGTCGGATTAAAATCGGTGTACGTTTTATTGCAGAAAATATCGCTGGTCTATTTAATATTTATAACAATTAATGCATTTCATTTTAATAATTATCCTTCTACCGTTTTAATTCTTGACGTTGAAATAATTAATAGGATTTTTTTTTAAATTATTTTAAATGTGTTTTAATACTTTTTTACCATTGAAATTTCTATATATTTTTTAAATTAGGTCTCTATTAACTCTTTAATTTTGTAAAAGCTATAAATTAAAAATATAATTTTTTCAAGACGGTGTATGATTGCATCAGGAATACTCTTAATTTGAGAAAAATAATGGCTATTATATTTCGTTCTTGAGTTCTGAATATATAAAGAAGATATGCGATAATATATACGACTAAGACGATGAAAATATACAAAATTAATAAGTAAATTAATTAAAAAACTTGAATTTGTAAAAATTTGGTATGTATTAATTATCCAATCGCAGAAACACTTCACTATTAAAATTAAATGTAATCTTTTAATTTTCTATGATTACAAGTTAAGATCAACGTACACGCCTATTTGGAAGATCGCATGAACGTTTATAAGTTCTAAGTTCCACCTCCTTTTAAGAATGAAATCACGTGTATGTTGAATGAAGAAAAAATATGTAACATATAGATTATAAATATTTTCTAGTAGTAATAAATAAAGTAAAAATCAATTTCCACTTACGCAATTAGGGTTTGGTTCGATTTCGCTATGATACGTTCAATCACAGATTAAAAGATCAAAAACGTTAGAGTGGAAATTGATAGAATTAGAAAAGAAATGAGCAAACGTTGTTTATAGTGAACAATAATAAAGCCACGTTAATTAAAAGCCGGTTAAGAAACGAACACGCCGAGAGATGTAGAAGAATCTCCGAACAATAAGAAAAGTTCAGAAGAGTATAGCAGCACACGTGAGAGTATGTACACATCCACATTCATGATTTAGTAGGGTCTTCTCTTTAAACGTTCAATATTCAGTAGCACCAGCAAATAATTAATCGAGTTGCCAGTTGCTCTCCCTCGCTATCTTTCTCGCTTGCGCATATACACGCCGGATCCATTATAACTAGGTTGCTACTGCTCCTATACCATATAACTTAATCTTTATCTTTTTCTTCATTTTGCAATCACAGACTCTATACACACATTAAATTTGCCATTTTCGAGCCACTCGCGTTCCGGAGGCCAATTAATAATCTGCTGAAACGACGATATTATAGTCGCTCATTCTCATCGCTCACAACAGCGTGTATCGGTACGTTTGATTGATTGATGGAAAAAAAATAAATTTCTGCTAGCAAAGCAACCCGGAGAGAAGAAAGCTGATTGGAACAGAAAGTGCGAATCACTCTGTGAGTATACAAGCAGCTCTAAAAAGGATTTATATACATTGTCGTAGAGGTTTGATTGTCATCAAAGTGATTGTCTGATTATTTATATTCTTTCTTTTAGTAGAGAAACGCTGAACAAGCGATAAACGTCTTGAAGCCAAGTTAATGACCCACGTGTTGAATGTTTTTGCTGATTCTGCTCATTATTAAATTACCTTTGATGAAGCATGTAATGCATTACAGTGAGAAACACGGCTTTTAACCGTTTGAGCTGTTTAGTTGTTACGATAGTCCAGGCGAATTAGCCGATTTACAAATGAAATCAGGATGTTAGAGATAGAACTGTTCATACAATTGAAAACGATCCTTCGATGGTTACGAAAATAATAGGAAGTCCTTAGGTATTTTTACGAACCAAAACATAAAAGTATTTATCTCCAGAATTCGTATTGCAGTTGTCCAAATTCTGGTGTCATGTCCACCATGAATAGACAAGTCAAAATTGAATTTTTTATTTTTTACATTACATGATTTGTATGATAATATACATTACATCCGACAACTAATTCTACTTCGATTTCACCTTGTAAATGGCTGAAATTCATTTTCAATGTATGTGTGTGTGTATTTCTGTCACTCAGGATTCGTTAGTAATTGCCTCCAAGTAATCAGTCCTTATGTATATCCCATTGCAAATAATATAGGGACTTAGGTTATAGGTAAACGATCGTAAAAAATGTTAGGGAATCGTTGCAATCGAACTTTGCCATGTTCAGTTAACCTAACCGTTAAGTAACGATAAATCATTTTTATGGTCAATATTAACGAGCATTGATTATACTGCGACTGAAAACCGTGAATTTCCCGAGTTATAAAAAGAAACAGTGAAAGAAACAACAATGATTTCTTCAAAACATCGTTTCGGATCATGATCAGTATTTGAATCCGATTTCTATTGTTTATACAGTTCTACCTTTACATTCTGACAATCTTTACATCTTCTGAACTGTTTACGCTTGGATTGCACGTCGTGTTGCGTACATTATTTTGAAAAATGTACTTCTATCGATTTCCCGCGCTGTCGTCAAAAATCAGCATTACACCTTGTGTAATGATCGTGTCGATAATCGGATAATTGCAGCGGAGAAGAAACTCAACGATAAAGTGTATTATAGACACTAATACGTAACCGCACCCCCCATTGCAACAATCGAATACGCGTCGACGTGTGTTACGTAAATGTTCACTGAACGAATATAAAATAAGACCATGAGCATTTACAAGCGCGTCGATAAAGTCCAGGCGCCAAAATAATTGCTCTTTTATAGAGCTGGAAGTGTATGCTTGTGTGTGGTCGCAGGTGTGTTGCAGTCCAGCGATATTAGATGTAGTACATATATATACCTGTGTATAGAAGATGTGGACGGCTGATAAATTTCAATTGTGATTCTGTTACAAAATCAATATTCACGGTAGTCGATAATAAAATGTCTATTGTAAAATCAATAATCATCGTGTCTTATGCCTAAGGCGAAGATCATTACGCGGAAATGATGTGTATCTGATTTTTAAAACTCAAACAGTGAATTTGACATTTCACCGTTTGGACACTAAACCATTTCAAAATATTGTAATTAAGGAACTTCAACAAATTGTAACTTGTTTTTTAAAGTTAAAAAATAACTTTTTAACTTAAATTGCAATCGTAAGAATCGTTAACTATTTTAATAGTGTGCAACAGTGAATTCTCATTATCTGAATAAGTAGTGTTATTAATACAAGTTCTGAATTGGCTAGTTATTGAACCAAATTCTGAATTATCTGGTTTTTGTACCAAATTCTGAATTAGCTAGTTCTTGGAACATTTTTATTTAGCGACATCTTCTACTTAGCCAACGACATTCACAAATACTGATTTGTTAAAGTCATAAAATTGTGCAACTACAAAAGGAAAATAAATCATTATTTACTTGTGATAACCATTGGTTTACCAATGCATTAAACATCAATGATAGGAAATCACTGTATAGCACTTATAAAAAAGTTAAATACATTTTTATCGAAGCAAATAAACTTAAAATCATTAACTAACAATTGATTCCAAAACATAAAATACAAATTTCATAACTACTCTATATAAAGTCAATATTCACGTAATAGAAGAACGAATGGTAATATCTTTTAAAATACGCCATTTCAAATTTAGAAAGTAGTTTTTAAAGGCAAAGTTAAATTTTCACCGTTATCTAATTAAAAAGCTGCAATTTAACCAAGTTTATTAAACAATTAAGCAAGTTCAGAGAGTCAGCAGTCAAACATCACACAAAGCATATGTATAACTCAGGAAACTGCGAGAGGGTTACCGTCGAAAAGTAAACTATAAAATACTCCCGCAATATCGGAAAAGTCAGGTCGATTGTCCTGCCGAGAGCACATTTAACACACATTCGATTTACGAGCCTCGTTATCTACTTCTACCTTTCGCAAGTGCTCTGAATACACCTATTAAATGCTCTTGTCTATGTACACATATACCATATCCTGTACCTTTACATTTTACGCAGACAGTGTATATACAAGTAGGCAAACACCAGCACCGGTATATTTATAGGCGTTTTTCGCGTTACGTAACAGCACATGAACTGAAACGCGTTACAAGTGCAGAAAGCGGCTCCAGACAACGTGTCTGTGATGGGTTATATACCCATAATGCAAATCTCGCTATAGACATTCGAGACTCTCTTTGGGACATACAACGACGTGACACTTCTTGTATACCGGATGCACCAGATATATTTCGAGGTTCGTTTCGTTCTCTGTGTATTTCAGAGTAGTCCATCCGAATAAGGGCGAAGTATACCTATAACGTTTGCGTTACACATTTGTGTTGAAAATTCTTTTTCAACTATATAATGTAATGTATGTATTTATGCGCACCGCATGTAAATTCATCGCCGGTCTAAAGAACCTCGCGTAATATAACAACTTCAAGAAAGCTTCAATTGTATAATTATAATGTAATTTATGCGAACCCCAGAGAGAAAGACTCGGATGCGTCGTGTCGGGTGTATATTATACCTATACCTTTATATATATATAAGAAAGTCCAGGTCTTAAGAAATGCATACCGACGAGAGTATATATTATTTCTATCATTATAACGAGATTGGCTTTACAAATATTTATTTACAGCCGATGTTAATAAAATAAGTACGATTTCAGTGACGTTTAATTTCAATTACAAAATTGCCCGACGATACAATAAACACACACACACACACACACATATCTATATATATATATATATGGCCATCGATGCTGAGTATTTTCATATACCAGAGACAACATCATCAACATCAATTTAAAAGTATGAAACGCATCGCTGCGCGTATATTTCGAATACTCGCGTATATATATGAGTCGTATGTACTACTTTTTACGATTCTTCCGGAGTTCTGCCTTCGAACATGTATCGAATGATCATACGAGCTTTAGTGATCGATAAAAAAATACAAGCTTTCATTTCCTGCGAATAGCACAGAGGCTCTGGAAAAAGACTAGAGGAAGAAAAAAAACCAGCCACTCTCTCGGCTGACTGGTCAAAGGCGAGAGAAAATCTGCGACGCGTGAATCCATTACACGCATTTGATGATAAAGGTGCAGCCGAGGTAAATACGGATACAACCAAGAGATGTCGTCATTCTGATCGACTGACGTCACATATTTGTTTTCTTTTTCACTGATCATTACGACTTTGGTACAGAAAAAAAGGGACAGAGAAACCGATCGGTATGACCGATAAGAATCAATATATATGCGCGGTTGTGAAAGACAATTTAGGTTTGTCTGGTCATGTGACTTTCTCTCTCACTGAGAGATGTTTACTTTTCTTACTCGTTCGTTTTCTTTGATTTTCTATAAGCATTGAAATAACGAGGAAGAGACTAGTGAGTACGGGCGTTTCCCTGTTACGTTCGATGTTGTTTTGGTATTGCGTGTGATACAAGGATCCTGAGCTGCATAATTGAATTAGTGAAGCGCATTGAGGAGCTTGAATGTTCCAACATCGGTAGTGAAAGCTATCGGGATAATGAAAGATTCTCGCTGACTATTGTGTGCAGTGAGATTTTGTTGGTATTGTGTTCCTATAATATATATATATATATAGAATATATTTTATAAGGAAATGTTGGTATAAAGTAAGGAAATCACGAGGAACATTCGAGAATAACAATTAAGGTTTCTCCCGTCGTACGGTAGAAGTGATCTCACTCATCTTTTATCGTAAAACAATATATATGGACAATGAGATAAATTCATGCGTATAAATATAGTCTACATTAAAACTTTCTCCAAGAGATGGAAAACGTATCTCTGGTCGATCGTTGAATCATTGATATATGAGCAAATCCACGCTCGACTGAACTCAAGTAGGTACTTGGAATCGAAAACAATTTCGATCTTATTTTCGTGGTTTCTACAAGTTTGAAATTTAGATTGCTGGAGGATTACCAAAAAAATGTCTAGCAATAATCTATAGTGCCAAACTGTACAGAAATACAAAAACTTTGATCCGGAACGAGCTAGTAAATAATAAGGTAAAGATTGATTTTAAAATAATTTTCAAAAAGTCGATATAAATTATTTTAACATCAAGAGCGACTAAAGAGTTACTGAAAATAATTATCATAATGAAATATAACAATTTCATTGCATAGTCATGAATATTGAATTTAGATAAGTGAGATTTCCTGCAATTAAACATCCTCTGATCGAAATCCAATTATGTATAATTAAAAACGAAGAATTAACGAGAAACTGAAAAGGTTATAACAAAAACTATTTAAAGCATTGTTTAGCTACGTATTCTGCGGTTTATTCACTACGTTGCGGTTATAATCGAATAAAATGTTGTGACGTCAAACTACATGACATAAACAAGAAATATGACGTGTACATTAAAAATTCCAATACGTTCGAAAAGGAAACTAGAAATATTCCTTTTTTTGTCATTTTTCAAACCGCAGTAGCCACGTGAAACAGATCTCTCTCTCTCAAACCCAACGCAACCTTCGACCTACATTCAGCTCCAACAATCACTTTCACGAAATCACATCCCAAATCGATTTTCTATAGCAATTTCCCACCATCGGAAATTCGACTCTACATATTCAGATTACGAACCAATCCACCTTATTCCATATCGATTTGCAATCGCACTTTACTAAATCAATACACCGACCGATAAGGAGCAGCACATTTTTTTTTCTTCGACCATAATACATCCAAAGAGCTTCGTTCGTACTATCTCGATGATCAACAAAATGTATACATGATGTAATATACCTACGTTTCGGTATGCAAGTGTGTACGCAGGACGTGAGAAAGGAATTTTAATGCGTGGTTAGAGCTCGTTCGATATTCGTGTGTGCATCGCACGAACTGGCAAAAGGGCTGGAGGAACAAAGAGCGTAACACCTTGGCAGTGTATAAAAGTAGAGAAGCTTTGTACGTTTTCGATCTGTATTCGACGAGTCTCTTGATGCTATAAGTATATACTTAGAAGTGTTCGATCATCTATTGTTGATCGTCGATAGTCTATGAAACAATCTGGAGCGAATGTAGTTTCTGGGATTCCTTTGTCTTGTACGGGTGTGTTTGCGCACTGTGTTGTTGCGCAATAATGAAATAATTTTATAGTCAATCTTGTATCACAAGAGTCTGAAAGCAGGAAAAGGCGGGTACCACACACGGGATGTGCGATAAAACTACCTATAGTGTTTTATTTTTATTTTTATTCTTTTTTTAACTGTATTATATAAAGATGGGTCTTAACACGAGGGTCCTCCAGTTTCGATCGTGTAAAAAATCCTCGTGGTAAAAAAGACAATAATAAGAGTATCACGTAGACGTCGTAAAAACGGGACAGTCGCGTCGCGGGGTAATGACACCGCGCGTTTATGTACTCGTGCCGTGTGTATACACAAGCAAGAGAAGAGAGAGAAGAAACCGGACAGATACGTCGTTTGCTCGTCGTTTTTCGTATTCCGCGTGTGAGCTTATCGGGAAGCGAAGCTTGTTACCCGCGTTGGATTTTCGTGAGAACAGGTTGATACTTTTGTATACCTTCAATATCTGATTTTACACTAAAAATATAACCGTTTGAAGCAAAAGAAATCCTTTTTTGAAGCAAAAAGATAATAATCTTAAATAGTTTATTAAAAGACATCCTTTTGAATCGAAAGGAACAAAATTTGAATACTTGTTTTACCACTTGCAGGCTTATTTGACTAGACACCTCCTATTGGCCATTACGAAAAGTTAATCAAAGTATAATCGTTGCGCACAAGAATACTGATTCCAATTTATTGCTTTGGCTTGAAAAGCCCTTTCTGGCAAGATACTTTTGTTTTAAAAGGATTTTCGTGTTGCTTCAAACGTGAATCATTCCGAAGAGAGAAAAAAGAATATATACGCAATATTCTTGTAATTGGTATAACAAATACATTTTTGCCTAACAACTCATCATTTGCTAACGCTGAAACAATGATATATACCAGGTTTATCATAGTAGGATTTGACCACTTGCAGGCTAATTTGTCTAGACGCCCCCTGCCGGCCACTAAGAAAAGTTAAAAAAAAAGCAAAAAAAAAAAGATTTAAAAAAGTTACATTTATTAAAATAATTAAATAACAAGTTCGAGAGAGAGAGATTCGAGTTTTTTTTCGGTAAATCTATAAGTATCTTTTCTTATTACTTAATAGCTCATTACGCCTCCAAAGTCGACGAATGGAGCCTAACTGTTTAGACGTAACGATTTTTTGTAATTTACGACGTGATAATGTTACACGTTACATCGATGGACTGTCTCGATAAGCTTTCCCTGTAATTAGATTTTTCGAACGTAACGGTTTCATCGCCGTTGTCTGCGATACAGTGATGTACGCGTAGATACAATGATCTATTACAGAAGAAAAAAAAGGAGTTAGACACTGTCTGACGGAATAGTTCAATCCTCCTCAGTCCAAGTGTCTGCGCAATCGAGGAGAGAGAGAGAGAGAGAGAGAGACCAGCGGCACCGTTTTCATCGCAGTTCGTGAGGACAAAAAAAGAAGTTAAAGACTGGGAGAAGGAAGAAGAAACAGAAGAAGAAGAAGAAGCCACCGGTTGTAGACGTTGTTGAAATCGCTCGCGTGCGCTCGCAATGACTCACGCTCTCGCGACGCACGCCGCTCTATAATAGTATAGGCATGCGTATATTATGAACTCAAGTGTGTATGTGTGTGTAGCAGACATTCAACTTGATAGTTTCGAGTCCAGCTCGAAAATCATCTGGATTATTTCGTATACTTCATGTAGTCTTTTATTCGCGAAAGTGTCTCATGATATGGTTATATATTATATTACATATACATATATATATATATATATATATATATATATTATTTCGAGACTTTAGCGGATACTTACATTTTTGTTCGTTAATTTCCCTTCGTTAATTTTGTGAATGCCCGTGAGAAAAATATTAATATTTTGACAAAGCTAAACATTTTTATTTCAATTTCGGCTTTTGCGTATGCCATTTTGAACCGTCGATTCGTTTCTTCTTAACAGTGATTTTTGTTAAAAAAGACAATATATATCATACAGAAATTAACTGATAGTTATGCAGTGTAAACATTCGCTATTACAAAGTACGTTTGGAGTCACTGTTGACGCAGTGAATTTTTAATTATAAAAATCAACTACAACTACAATATTATACTTTATTTATGCTAATTAAAATGTATACAAGTATATTCTGCATCAAACAATGAATAAACCGTTATTCAAACGTTTAATCCCTTTTTGAAGTCAATGTATACACAAAATGTGAATTATTATCAATTTTCGTGAAAGTTCGCTCTCAATGTTACATAACATTCCGAAAAAAAAGTGAAAATATAGTGTCAAACGCAAGAAAATTGCAGCATTTCAATTTTACAAAGAGAACCTCTCGCTAAAACTACACAATTATACGGAAGTCGGTAAGTCGTCCAGTCTTACTTTTAAAGCGAAAATAATGCTCGACAGCTTTCCGCGTTATCTGATAATAACTGCAATCTATTCGAAGCTCACCACTCGTTATACGTTTTATCTCGCGCGCAGCAAGACACAATGTGACTCATCGTGTCGCAGCGGGATCGTTATCACCTCTCGCAAAGGTAGAAAAAAAAATATCCAGTTCCATATCGTCTTCGTTGTTATACTTCTCGTCTCGCGAAGTTTCCGCCGTTAGAAATCTCGCTCGCCGCAGACAACGTAAATCAAGCTTCGAATTACTACTGCAAAGGCGTACGCAGGCACACGGCATCCACACAATCCACCCGTATTCGAGAGAAAGAGAAAATATTCCTCCTCTTCGTCTGACGAGACAATGCCGAAAGGATCTTCCCGCATCAACAAGTGGTCGTCGCGCGCGGGCCTTTTAAACGAGGACAACGAATGAAGGTGCTGTGTCCAGCAGCGAGAGTGCATATATGCATAGCGAAGAGAGAAAGAGAGAGAGAGAGAGAGAGAGAGAGAGAGAGAAGGAGGAGAAAGAGGAGGAGGAGAGAAACGAGTCCGGAGGATATAAGAGAGAAAGTACCAGAGCGTCTTTAAGGTGTACCTATGGATATGTATATATGTATATATACGAAAGAGAAGAGCCGCAGGAGATAAAGGAGGAGAAGAAGAGGTAAAGGCTTCTTATCCAGAGGCTCATCTTCCGACTTTTTTTTTAACTTTTTGCTGGTTGGTTACGACTATCGTTAGGCCGGGAATGACTTTCAATTATTTTAGTAGATATGTGTACGACCAAATCCATGGGGTACTGGAAATGAAAAAATTGTCGCGACGCCACATGGATTTTCCATTTTTACCGAAGAGTACTGTGTTTTTTAAATAATTCTTCGAGTTTGGCGAGTTTGACTGATATTTCGTTTGAGTTTGAAAGGAAAGGTGAAAATTATTTACATTTGAAAATAGAAAATAGCATCGCTGTGAAAACACACGCACATTTGTCGTTAGTTTTTCTTCCAATGATCTCATAATTTTCTTCTCAAACGATGCTTTGAAGCGATTCGTGTTTAATAATTTTATAGATGTTTTCCTCGACTTTCTTTGCGAATTTTACTGTTACTGTTTTCCGAGAAATCATAGACTAGTTGATATTATTTATTTAAATGCGAAGATATTTCTCAAACGTTAATTTGCATATTCGTTATTTCATTGCGCCTATAACTTTTTCTCGAGAGATTTTTTCGAACAATCTTTTTATTTTTTTAATGAAAGCTCTATAGTTTTACTTTATTTTCACGTAGCATGTACTGCATTTCGTTATTTACTTGGCTATATAATTTATGGTTTCAAAGTAGTATAGTAACTCAAGTAACGCAATGTAATATATACTTTTAAACTTGAAAATAAAATAGTAGTAAAGTTCTTTCGAGAAAGAAGTTATTAGTATTTAAAAAAATTTACAAGTTAAAAAATTTCTGAACACCAGAGATGGTTTAAACATTTTTCAAATGCTTTATAAGCTGTAAACCAAAAAGGACTTAATAAATTCGAACTTATTTCTTTTTAGTTTGCAAATTTGTATTTTTATTTAATAACGCCGTTACCTGGAGAGATACGTGCTTATCCACAAAAACTCGTATTTTCATATTTTTATAAGCGTATGTGTATTTGTGCATGATGTAAATCTCAATGCTTTAAAATTGATGTCAAAATCTTTAATTTGCAAAATAAGTGATGATAATATACCTCTCGAACGAAAGATTGTAAGAATTGAAATAAAAAAACAAATAAAAACTGATGATTTTCGAAAAAATTGGTCTAAAATATTTTTTTAACAATTCCTTAAACGATAATCTGGTTTTTTATATAACCCTGGCTCTTTAAATATACTTATGATATATATATTTATAGAATATTCGAGTAAACTCTTAACTCGAAGGGATAAGCCTAAAGATGAAATTCGAAAATAATATAATTGACTAAGCCAGTATTCCAGTACCTGCCCTTTTATTAGACCAGTACTGTGCCAGTATTGCTTTAAAGGATCATCAAATTCTTTAAAGCCATCCAAGATGAAAATAGTATGACATGTCCGTCTAAGTATTAAATTCAAGAGACTCTGAATTCGTCGATGAGATGTTACAAAACTAGCGGCTACAGTAAAAACTGATACTGAAATGATTATAAATATACGTAGAAACGTGAAAACTCTCGTAAGACGAGGAGCTGAAGCAGTTGAAAATGAAACTCTCGATTCGAATTTCACTCCAGCACCTATACTAATTACACCTATATTGCGCCAGCTTTTTGTATCAGAATTGGGCCAGTACAGTATTACAACTCTGGCCCGTGCTTATCATCCTGATAGTGAACCAAAATTGAAAGCCAGTGCTGGTATTTCCTACTACTAAGGAATACTCTTTTAAAATGTTCCTTCACAATTCAGTCATAAATACCAAGTGTCGATCCAAAAACTGTGATCTCCAGAGCAACACCCCCGCGAACACTAGAGAAAAATCGATTTGCCTTGGCGAAACATGTTTTGAACTTCCAAGTACCAAGAGTCGGTTCCGGTATCTCGTGGATTTGCTCGTACGCAAACACATACGTCAAAGGTGAGAAAGAGACAGAGATGGAAGAGAAGATTTTTGGAGAAATGTGTTCGATGCACCTCCGGACACGTGCGCGACGCCACAGTGGCCAAAAGTGTTACGGCATTGACGTCACTGGCTTCCTTTGAGGAGGCGTTTACGACGCTTTTGCGCGAATGGATATCGTGTATCTCACTCCCCCTCTTTTTCGTCCTGCAGGATACAAGCTGTTAACTGTTCCATCTTGCCGTTTCGCCCCGACATCGCGAAAATTTGCATTCGCACATCCGCTTTTGTTGCTCCTGTTGAAGCGTTTCAGTACATAACTCGCGCATCGAATCGCGTGATTTCACTTTTTTTTTCGTCTTAATTAAAAAACTTCGATCGTAAAAATGCCATTGATGTTGACAAATATACGCATCGACTCCGCGAATTTCGCACGCCTCCGCTCAATAAAAGCCACGGCAAAAACGCGCGACTAGTGCAGTTACAGTAAGACAAGAAAGACGCAAAAGAGAAGAAGGGAAAGGAGGGCAACGGGCAGACGAAAAAAACGACGATGCCATGCGGCAGATGGCGATTGGAGTGTATACGAACACTTTACACGATGGGAGAATGAGACCCTTACGTTGGGGAGCCGTAGGTATAGTATGTGTGTGTGTGTGTGTGTGCTGCTGCTGCTGAAGCGGTTATTATTACGCCTAAGGGGTGGGTGTATTACAAACGAATGGACCTATCCTTTAGGACATTTTCGCATCGCAGAAATAAATTTGATGTTTAAGTAGCTTTGAATTAGAAATGCGCTCTGTATTTATAGAATTGGCTCGAATACGCTATGGACAATATATTAGTACGAGTATTCTGTGTTCAGTTGATTATGAAAGTATATTACGCTTTTATTATGTATAATACAATTGGACATTTAATCTAATATTTTTCCTATTCAGGACCGTTTTTATAAGTATATTATGTTTTTATTGTGTATAATGAAATTATATTATATTCTATATTTATATGGACATAATACAAGGACGCATTAAAATCCAGCAATGTATATACTACTGAATATTAATTAGGTAAACAGTGAATGCGTAATAATTACATTCAGAAATTCCTGAATTATAGTAACTGTAATGTATTGATTATTAACTCATCAACGAATGTAATCGTGAAATTTCTACCTTTGGAACGTCATCAGTATGGCTAGAAATGAAAATTAATTTAACGTTCATTCCTTTGCCAATAGTACCAAATAATTAGGAATAACAGGACAATCCTTTTTTCTCTATAACCAACAATTCTCAAAATAGTTGCAATTCAAGGGAGAAAATATTCGGTCTATTTTTCTAATAAATAATTTAGATATACTTCTAAATTGTAAAAAAGTTTTCTCATTCAAGTGTAAAATTGAATCGATTAAATATTGTCAAATAAAAATTCAAGATCAACGATCTACATAATACACTTAAATTATATTAAATATATATTTTTCCTTATTTCGATTCACGACTTTGAAATCAGTTTAATTTTGAAATTCCGAATATTTTGAATTTCCTTTTCAATTTTCAGTTGGAAAGTGACGAAAATTTATGATAATTATTCGTATTTATTGGTATTTATATAATGATTGATATAAGTGTCCAAGTGACTTGAATCGACTTGATAATTTATACTAAGAGTTTTTCAGAGTCGCTGTCATCGAATCCGCGGTCAAAATGTCAAAATTCAAAATAGCGCAACAAAAATAACGACGATGTTTTTCTAAATTCACTTAAAATATAATTTTGCAATTCTGTTAAGAAAATCGTTTTCAACAACCTCAAAGTCTCTTTCTCGAGTATCGACACTGTACAAGATTGATGCATATTTTGGAACGAAGAAGCTTCGAAAGAAATATTTTCGAATAATCTAATTCAAGATTGAAAAATAAATAATTAAACACTGTGTACAAGTAAGCATCATTACCTCCGTAGAATTTACTTATAAATAAATAAATAAATAAATAAAAAAAAATTGTTCACAATCTGCAAAATTCCAGATCAGTGATCTTCATTACCGTTTAATGAGAAAGAGAGAAAGACATTATTTCATCCGAATAACGATACTCGGTATTGGCTGTTTACAGTTGATTGATATACGACCAGAGAAAAGAGAAACCAAACAGCTGCGTATATGTACGCGCGTGTATATTTCGAGGGAAAAATTAAATGCCACTAATTCCGCGCAAAGTAACGACCTTTTCTCCCGCACTTGACACACATAAAATTTTTGAAGCTCGCTTCGAAAATATACGTAAACGCGCTTTTAGATCGTATAACTGATCCGCGGTATACGTTTTGACACAAGAGAGCTTCACTTAAGAGCTTCTAGTGGGTTTTAAAGTTTTAATTAAAAGTGACGATCGTAAGAACGAGCACCGCGCCCTCGTCACCGGCGTACGTTTTCTCTCGCCATTAATCACAAAAGATTTTAACGCGCGACTTATTCCACCCACTAATGTAATGTATATAAGCAAGCCGCGTACAACGAACGCGCATATAATTCACTCTTGATTCTCCAGTCTGGACTTTTACGTGTCCGAGTTATTGTACTCTCTCTCTCTCTCTCTCTCTCTCTCTCTCTCTTGCAATCTCGTTTTCAAGCCAATAGTCATCTCTTTGGGGCATGTCTTATTTGACGGGGAAGAAACGGCCGACGGCTTACACAGGGTATATACCAGTTGAGAGCTATTGTCAGGATGATTGTGTTTTACGGGATTGTTATTTATATATATTTATGCGTGTGATTAAATCGAAAGAAAGAATTGATCCACACCAGATTGACGAATTATTTAAAACAAGAAGTATAGAATGTCGTATGTGACAATTTGGTCAACTGCATAAATGGTTGGTCATCGTTTGACGATTTTATGGTGAACATTTTTACCAGGACAGTGAACTTTATTATCTAGGAAATAGCCCTGTAAAACAGTTCACCAGTAATCAGCCAACCGTTGGCCAACCACATACGTAGTTGGTCAAATTCTGGTGTAATTTTTACCAGGGAGTAAACATTGCTACCAACCGTTTGACATTGCTTGAACAAATGTCTCAATATCTACTGGCGAAATACCCTGCTTACGTTTACTTACATTTTTTTGTCAACGACATGTCAGTCGGCTGGTAAAACCAACAAATATCGAGAGAAGGTATTAAAACTATTTTTAATTTTCTTCAATAATATATTACGTTAATAATTGATATGGTTTGTTGTGCATTTTTTTACATAAGTCAGGTGTAATTTTGAAAACTATAAAGTTACGCGATATAAACATACGCGCAGCACATAACTTAACGTATGTACATATACGTAAACATACACATATAATAATAAAACGCAATCAAATATAGGCATATAGATCGGTCAGTCGACTGGCATCTTGCTGGAGTACCACTGACCAATGGTGGCACCAGCGGTTACCAAATAATATTGGCCAGCACTAAAGGAACCACAGGAATAACAGTGGGTTTAACTTTTACCAGAGTATGGAGTATAATAGACCAGTGCAAACCTACACACGAATCCAATGTACTCTTTTCAAAAGATCAACCAAAGTCTGACAGCAGTTGATGACATCTTTACATCATATTGTAAATGTGGTTCAATCCTACAACATTGAGAAACGTTTCCGTATTACGAGGTGACATATGCGTCCGTGGGTTTAACATGAGGATTTTGGAAGACTAACAATTTCGAAAAAAATAGCGATTAATCTATCGAAACGTTCGCAACAGTGACAATGATGTTGGTATGATATTGGTAAATGAGAGAAGAAGATGAAACTGTCAAAATTCAATCACATGTACTTTAAATCACTAGTTGTAAGTTAGCTTGAAATTTTGTTACATATAGAGCCACACACCAGCAAACAGGTGTTTATGTGCTCTGTTAGGTTGCGCTATTGAGACGTAATGTCTTTTATGTGTGCTATAATTACTGTGTTACTGCATTGTAAAAACTGTGTTTACTCTGGTTTAATAAATAAATAAAAAAATATATACTTGCAATTAGTCCACGATTTTTACGAAATCAATGTACACATTGTAACAACAAATAAACAGTAGTTTTCACATAATATGAATCGAATTTGAAATTCTATTTCATGTTACAGCACAGAGAAATGTTTCCACGTTATATAGTGACCAGCCTAGTAAGACCGAACACACCTTTGAGAAACAAATATTCAAAAGAACTGCGTCGACTTAAATGTGCGCGAAGGACAAGTGCCATGACAATAAGCTTTTGAAGCTAAAAAGAATCGAAAATTTTGCTTTTGCGCCTTTTTAGTGTTTTACCTTAAATAAGTTGGTTCAAATGAGAACAGGAAAATGTGTCCTCTACTGAATTAATTAACGCAGTGTAAATTGGTCTTTATACTTTTCTTAACGAATAAATAAATAATTCAGAAAAAGCTTTCCTCTATACGGAATCACTTTATGTCGTGTAAATGTACGTTAATTATTTTAAACATACTTAATGAATAAACTAACAATTCAGTCAGGCAAGTCAGGTGGATAATTATCGTTTCAACGAGTTGTTTCGTTACTTTGCCAATTAAAACGATTTGAGAACTGTAACGTCGATGACCAAAAATCGGCTGTCTCTCAAAAAAAAAAAACAAAAAAAATACAGTAAGACCCACTGTATATAGTACAGCTCGAAGAGAGCACACGCGAATTACCCCCCGCATTCCTCATCGCTCTCTTACTCGCTGTATGTATAACCCTCTCCCTCTTTCTCTTATATATACGTATATATATATATAGTATACGGTCACGATTCTTCCTCTTTCTTTCTTTCCTCTACTCTATACTTCCAGCTATATGTATACATGTATATATATATATATATATATATATATATATTTATACACATATACGTACAATATACATGTACGTCTGTATACAGACAGTCTTGAGGAGAAGCACAACTCGCAACAGCTGCACGCGGACTTGACTTTATTTTTCCTCTTTGTCCTTCCCATAGTTTTTTGCTCTCTCTCTCTCTCTCTCGCGATTTAGATCCCGAGATCGACTACCCATGTGTGTGTATGTGTGTGTTTTTGTAAATATATATATTATACACGCACTACTACTGTGTTGAGTTCGTGGAATGGAGTCTTACATTGTATATACTTTTATTTCATTGTGTAATTAATATGTAACATTCAGTGTCTGTGAAAACGAGTGCGATTTCGCGCGTATTCTACCCTAAAATTCGTTACGATACGTTAACCTTTAGAAGCAATAAAAAAAAGCGCATAGTTTAGAAAAACCCAACGACATTTCTGCCTTCTGTTTACGAAAGATAAGTAGCAATGTATAAACGCCGCGGTCAGCGGAGAATCGCAAACGAAGCTTCGCCGGAGTATATATGTAAAGTACATATATACATATATATATATACATATATATATATATTTGTGTACAGTATATAAGCTGTAGCTGTGTGTGTAAGGGAGAAAATACTGTCTCGAATTCGCGTCTGAGGTTAGAGACCGTATTTATCTATCTGGTAGGCAACGAAAGAGGAATAACTTCGGTCGATCGCGTTTATAAAGAAAATCTCGATTCCCTTGATTTATTACAACCATACACGTATATATACGTGCATACATGTAGATATGTGTAGACACGTACGCATATACGTATAAAAAACTTATACCAACCGAGGGAGTAATAACGATAAATATACAAGTAATTGTAAACGATCGAGGAAGATCCATAAAAAACGATCTAAACCTTTAATCCACGGGTAGATCGAGAGAAAGGTTACGAAGAACACAACGCGCACACACGCATAGATCTGTGGATGTACTCACCCGTATTACGTGCTAAGCGAATTTCAGTCTTCGGAGCCGATTTTCTCTCTCGTGTGACACCTCCTGGAGCTACACAGCACTGGATCGGCGTCCGATGTCTATAGCACAACACCTCGATGAACAATGGAGATAAACAAGAATAAACACATATAGATATACGTATACGTATACACGAGATATATACCGAGCTCCGCGCACGTGCGGAACTATGTTTTTCTCCGAGATATATATGCTTTCTCTGCCGTGTATGTATATACCTATATATGTGTATATATAAGTTACTCGCACGCGAGCGCTCACGCAGCCGACGAGCAGCAGCGAGAAACTGTCGAGGCGACGACCGACGCGACTGAGCCGAGAGACTGTAAAGACGGATAGACTATATAGAAGGGAGTTTGGAAATTTCGAAGTGGGGGATATTATAAGTGCAGGGACGAAAATCGCCGCAGGCGGCGCCTCGCGCGTTTTCTCATATATTTATGGTAGATGCGGGTGAACCACGCGGTTCAAACGTTATTCCACGCGTTATTCTTCCTCTTTTTTTTTTTTTTTTTTTTAATACGGTATACACCGGTACCGCGTGTGTGTGTGTTTTTTTTTTCAACTTCTTTCCGAGTCCGTTTTTACGACTGGTAATTGTGGGGGATTTTCAAAACCAATCGAACTTTTTAGCTGTGGGCTTTTTATGTATATTAGGAACCTCTTGGCAGGTGCGCTTCGATATAGTCCGAAGACACGCACACGACTACTGCTGATTCTAGTCATTTACGGAGATTTTTTTTAACTACATATTTTACGACTATTTGGCACTATGTTCGTGAACGTTTACTTTTTATTAGTCGTATTTTAACACCGTTTAGCTGTCTATCTTATTAAGCGCGTTTTGTTGTTGTTGTTGTTATTTTATATCTACATAGATTTAGAGAGATAATATACAATTGAAAATTGTTATTTTTATAAATTATACGATGACTAATTGAAATCGTAAACAGTGGATATGTCAAAGTTCAAGGCAGTCGTTATTGGATGTTTAATTACATTACAGTTTTTATTCTTTATTTATTTGACAAAGATAACGGTTGTATATAAACAATGATGATAATATGTATAAATTTCTGTGCTTTAGACGAGTTCGTGGACCAGCAGCGACACCTCGGGGAGTTTTGACGTACCACTTTTTGCGTTATGGTGATATCCTGATCCGATCATCCAATTGATGATCCCCTTTTCAATAATTTATACGTATAGTTGAGTAGTGTCAAATAAGCTATAGACAATGTTTAAATTTTCGTTGTATCATGCAAAGATTAAAGTGTGCATTATATATATGGTATGTACTACTGTCGGTATATGAGAAAATCCACAAAACACAGGATATAATTAGGTACCTGTAAATCGAAAAATTATCGACCGGATAATTTTGTTTCTGTTATTTGGATGCCCATTTACACAGTCGCTTGAATCAATCACTCGGATTTTGTGGACAAAAAATATATAACCGATTTCATTTGTTTATACAGCGCTAGCTTTTATCATTGTTTCAATTCACCTGGATTCACTCTAATATAAAATTTCGTCGTAATAGGAAGAAAACAGTGTTGATCTTTTTTAAACAATTTAGAATAATAGGCTTATAAATTTAAGACCGATTTCGAGAATAATCGGCGACTCGTGTGTTATGCAATATCGAGAATAAAATCAACCATTTCTCTCTTATATTAACCGAATTTACTTTTATTATCATTGCGTAACAAAAATATGACTACTGAAGTAAAATTCAGTTAAATAAAATTTAAACACGTACAGATTTGTTTTTAAAATCGGTATTTATCTGTACTCTCAACTAAAAATACTTATAAACACCTATTCGTAAAAAAGCTCGATTTACGATGAATAAACAGAAACGTCTAGCGATTAGTAACAAATAAATTATTTTTACGTACGAACGATCCGCTGACCGATTGATCGGTAACAATATTTTGTTTCTTATAAATAATGTTAATTTTTTTTGCTCTTTGGTACTGTATCGTAATTTTCAATTCTATTGCGTGCGCTTATGAAAAATGAAAAAAAACTGAAAATGTCTATGACAGATTCGCAAACATTTCTGTAATGTAGACATTTTTTTAAAAGCCTACGTTTTCCGAGAATAAAATCTGTTTATTTTAAACATCAAACGACAGTGGTTCGATTAAAAAAAAATTTACAAGGTCGAACAATCACATTCATTTTAAGCTCAGACATCGAGGACATCTTTAAAAAGGTAACGCGTAGAGTAGATACAAACATTTCAAGGTAATTAAGAAACATTTTTTTTTATTTTCGAATTTTTTAATAATAAATCTGCATTATAGACACTCCTCAATGCCATTATTGAACAGAACGAAATTATTGAAAATTATTGAAATTGAAAATATTGAAAAGTAACTTGGAAACGGATCGTGAAAAAATCTAAAAAAATGTGGTATCGGTACGCACAGTACGAGTTAAAATAATTTTAAAAAATCAAATAAGGCTTTTTTGAAAAAATACCATCGACATTCCGTGTGTAAAAACGCATTTTATTAAACTAACTATAATACATAACGATAGAAAGTCAACGTAAACATATCTATATACATATATGTACAACTTCGAAAACACGTGTTTTTTTTATCCGGTAATTGTTTCGCCTACACTCCAAGATACTTCGTCTTATCTTTATTACTAATATTGCCAATTCTCGAAAATATTTGTTCGAGTCTCTTTTTTGCACGCCACCTACGCATCCTATTCCTTGTCATCACTCTTTTCCTCTTAAGAGCTTCCTCGTCCATTGACTTTTCCATTGGTCTCGTTTTTCGTCGACCCTGGATTCGGTACTCGCAGGCTTCCCTTTGGACTAGTTTTAATTTCGACGTAGCTGCCGCCGTGAGAGCTACTGCCGATTGCGACGTTGTTGGGAAATCGTTGGAGCTGTAGTCCTTCGAATCGTCGTCGACGACGGAATTCATCCTTTTTTCACAATCGTTTGATTCGTCTGCGAAAATTTTCAAAGGTTTTCCTGAATTATTTGGGATTTTAATTGCGATTTCAATGCCAATGGTAAATACTGCTATATTTTAATAATTCGTAGATTGCCAAATGAGTAATTATTCTCTTACAGATTGACGAGACGAACAAATTTTGTTGTTTTTCAAAATATTTTTAAATCGTTATTTGGCTCTGTGTTCGCCATCAGGCATTTTTTAGATTCTTTTTTCATTAAGGTTATCTAAATTACAGGATGACAAAGTTCAGATTTGTCCAGATTTTCAGTTAGACAAATATCTTGATTTCCAACTTTTATCATTCAGAGACGCTTGGATGGATTTTTTCGTCTTGATACCAGTCACGGAACTGTCTCTGAACTGAATTTGTTATGATCTATATGTACAGGTTTCAAAGTATTTTATTTGTCAAATTTTACTTGTTTTACTATAAAAGTCTCGTTTGTATTTTTTAGTGAGAAATGCTCCGCTGAGAAGTTAACATTTTTTGGAAATCGTCATGGAAAGCTAAAAGTGCCTGTAACTTAATGACTTTCACAAAAAAAAATTAAAAAAAATTCATTAAGGTAGGCACGGTGCCAAAAAACAGTTTAAAAGAAAAAAATGTTGACTGGCCAATGACCCGTATGTATATTTTTTTTTTATGGTATATCCGGTTCACTATTGCAATGGTTTGAGCCATGTCTATCCGATAGAAAGTAAGTGATTAAGATTCGATGAAATTGGTGGTCTAAGCCTACAGATGTAACTTATGGAGTTGGGCAGAGTACTCATTCTGGTCCATTACTATTTTTAATTTTTATTAATGATATCACATTGTTATCGAGCACTGTAATTTTCTATTATTTGCTGATTATATGAAAATCTGTTGCGTAAGTAATGTTCCTAATGATGTGTCCCAACTCCAGTGTCATTTTGATTCTTTGATTAATTGGTGTATTCATAACAGTTTGTTCTGTAATACTAGTAAATACTTTCATTCGTGATTTGGTAATTCTTAAGTAAATGATTTAGACGACGTTATAAAACTGTTATAAAGAAAACTGGTTACGATCGATACGAACATTGTAATTACAGATGATGAGTTAATGTTTGATCCTCATATTGAGTTTATTCAAAAACTACGACCACGAAAATAAACTTCTTAAAGAGATATGCGAAAGATTTTCGTAATACCGAAGCCTTTCGAACTCACTTGTTTAATTACCCAAACCTTAATTATTGCGTTTTATACACAAGTCATTGCGTAAGCTAGTAGCGTGACGCGGCAACTTATCGAGAGGTTCCAGAAAAATGAACATACTATTAGAAACTATCTAATACCAATTTGCACTATTTGTGTAATTAGCAGTCCACGTCTATTATCAAAAGGATCGCTTTAGTGTTAGGCAGCTTAATCCATTATCTGAATTCTTATACAGATATTGAATTTTCTATTTTGGAATGGTCGTTTTATGCATAATGCGATAAAACACTTTCCGACTTTTTAAGCCGTAAACAAACTGGCTGCTTTGCGAAAATGACCCTAGCAATTTTTCGAATAGTTATTTTAACAATTGAATAACTTTACTAAACAAAAAATGTTGACAAAGATTGAAAGGATTCGTTCAGAAATTTTTTTCAGGATATTTGACATTTTCATTGCCACATCATTTATTTATGACATTTGAGAAAAGGTACAGAATTTTTCGAATGCCCATCAATCACTAAATTTAAGATCAAAATAAGAGAGTACATGAGCTAAACAAAAATTTGTTTTTCACCGAAAATTAATTCCTTTGGACAGTCCTAAAAAATTATTTATTAGAATCTAATCGGTAAATATGTGCTGATTCGTTGCGGAAATTAGATTTTTTGCCCCCAACAAATATTTATAGAATTAAAAAATTATTTATTAAATAGCAATTACAAATTGTTTTTAAATTAATGCATTTTTACTTTCAACAAATAAAATCTTTTCTAAACATGACAACCTTTTCGTCAGTGTATATAATCTTAATTCGGAAATCGTAGTTTTAAACATCATTTCCCCAGGTAAGATGTTCCAATAATAAAGGTCTTTTTCGCAAAGTCACATGTGTCTGGTACCCTTAAATATTGTCGCTAGTATCGTTTATCATAATAATATTTTAGGAATTCTCCGAACCTAGTAATCTCATTCTACCTAAAACTATTTAAATCCAGAGATTCCACTTCATGTATGCGTAAACATACGCGCACTTGGGTAGTTAAATCCGCAAGTAATTAAAATTCGATTGAAAACCGGTAAAGAAATTGCGTGACGCTTCAGAAATAAAATTCCACACATACCATCAAACTCCGCCTTAACAATGGTCAAATCGACTTCAGCCTCTATCCCGTCACGCGTCTCCTTTTCTCGCGTGGCGCTATGGCCAATAAGCCCAGTCTTCGTGTCGATTTCTGCGTATGAGTGTTCGTCACCCACGTATCCTTTGGTGACGACGCGCTGCGAGCTGTTAGTCCTCTGTTGCGAGTAATAAATCAAGCCCGGGGCAACGGCGTCACTGACCACGCGACTGTTATTCTGGTCGGTGACCGTCGGGGTCGGACCTAAATATAAACAGACACAAGAAGTTTAACGTATATAATAAGCGAATGGTCCACCGCACGTGTACTCATCTATCTACCTTTGTTTTTTCTCGTAGCCAAGGCTATGACGTAACGCGCAAGCTTGTCCCTGTCCGGTGCCGTCACCAGAACCGTCCGAGGTTTCTTCGTCACATCCGCGTTTTCGGGATCGATAAGCGCCGGTTCATCGACGACATCAGTTCTTTCGGTATCAATGACATCGTCGTCTGATTTTTTCGCGTTACGTCGTAACTCTAAGACCTCCAGTCTCTCCTGAAAGACGCGTTTTGCTTCGGACCTGTTTTCGGCCATGGCGGCATTGATTTGTCTCACGGCGTCGTAGGCGGCGTCCAGTGAGCGTACCAGGTTCTCGTATTCGTGTTGCAGATCTCTGGCTCTTGCGAGTAGCAGAACATCGCGATCGTCTACCAATGCGTCCATTGCGATCTACCGTAGTTTCCTAATTCTCGTGCAACGCGCGAACGATCCGTTTAGTTAAAAGCGCAACGACGCACTGAGGGCGTCACTCTTTCTCCCAGCGATCCCGAAGCGTGACACATCGTCATACCCACGGGCAATTCCTGTAGACGAACGACTGCAGCGCCACTGGCGTCACTTACGGAGATCACTTAATTATGCTGTCTTTTTTTCGTGTTACCTTTTAACGATATGTCAACATTGTCGATGCGTACATTGAATAGTCGTACGTATTTCGGTAAATATATGCAAATTTATTAAACTTTACAAGCGGTCTTTTCATAAGTGTGCAAATTATTACTTCGATTATTGCAAATGGTATGTCTTGTAGAACCATATAATGTATAAATACGAGTAAAACAATCAATTATTGTCATTACGGTATTTTGAAATCTTGGAGATTCGGAAAGTAATTTGGAAACTTTTAAAAATCCAAACGTGGATTTGCAAAAAAGAAAGAAAAAAATTTCAATCTCCGGTGTTTTTTGACTCATTCTGTCATTGGAAATTCAATGTTTTCTGCGCCGATGATTTAAATTTAAAATTATTACAAAAAAGTCGACAGTTAAATACATTAACGAATCTGTGAGTTTCATTCAACTTTTTATTAAAATCTTTGTTCACATTGTGTGTACATTAACAGCTATACGAAATATACAATAAACACAACAATACGCATTGTTTCACAATACGACTATAGTATGAAAAAAGTGTACAAAATAGATTTTCGTATACATATATACGTAGTGTAAATACACGTCGAGTTCCCAGTTTGCTTGCTTTACAGTCTATACATAATGGAAATTTTTGCATAAATCGTTTTCTCCCTAAAAAAAAATCTTACTGACACCAAAGAATAATAACTAGAATATTTCTAAATTGCAATGGTCATGTTGCAATAACAATTTCTTTCCAATGCCTAATGTACCATAATATTTGATTCGTAGGTCAGAGAATTGTATATAACACAGGCAGAATCATCGTGTTTACATTTAATTTCTTTCAAATAAATAGATTTGGCAACAAAACAGCTAAATTTATTCATTTACCCATTCCCCTAATTGATTATCAGAAAAATAACTGAGAAAGAAATCCGTTATACACGATGTTTAAATACAAATCCAAGTTTACAGCCTTGCGCGAATGAGCTCTATTTTCTTTGCGGCTCGTTTTTGAAGATCAGGGAGTTTCATGGCTAGACCCATATTACCCTGGATCTTAACCTTCCCCTGGAAAAATGCTTTCTGAGGCTGGAGCTTGCCAGAGATGAAATCGACGACGTCGGTGTCGCTAATAGTAAAAGTGACTTCAGGTTTGGTTTTGCCATTGTATTCGACGCTACCTTTGCCGTGTTTTGCGTTAACGATCCAGTAACCGACGGCATTATTGGGTCCGTTTACGACTTTAAATCCGTAGATACCACGCACTCGATCGATCAAACCATCATCGTCTTCCTCCATGGCTATCGCCAGAGCTTTGAATAAAACGTTAGCCTTGAAACCTTCAGGACTAGCAGCGTATTCCTTTTGCGTTTTCGCAGCTACGTTGTTACGTTGCACCGTACCGGTCTTTGGGAATCCTAGACGGTATAGAGCTACTACGACTGCTCCACCTAGTCCAATGTTGTGCTGTAGAGCTGTAAATAGTTACGTTTTAATGTCTGACAATTATGTTTTTATTATTTTCGTATTTTATTAGAAATAATATCGACGATCCAAATGATGATTTTTATAATTAGAGTTAACATTTTATCAATTATGTTGTCATCATTTACTTATGATTGAAAAGGCCTAGGACTTATTTAAATCTCTCTGATGGCTAATTATACTATAAAGTAAAAAAGTGACTAATGTATATATCGAGATAAAATGTGGTAGAAATATTCTTTGATATATACTTCTTTTTGCATTAATGTAGAGATTTTAATTTGAAAGAAAATCCAATTGAAATAAGTTTAAATTATAAATCATCATTTAAAAGGTGTCTTGTGCTCTTAAGACTGTTCTTACCTAATTTAGCACCGGGTACTTGTCGCTTATCAGCTTCACCTCTGAGTTGCCAGCATAATTCCGAACACTGGGCCAGACCAGTAGCACCCAGAGGATGGCCTTTGGAAATAAGCCCTCCACTTGGATTTATAACGTATTTTCCACCGTAAGTGTTGTTACCCGAATCGATAAGCTTTCCAGCTTCACCAGGGCCACAAAGACCCAGAGCCTCATAAGTGATAAGCTCATTGGCGGAGAAGCAATCGTGTAGTTCAATTACATCAACATCCATTGGTCTGTAGAATGTGTTTGTGAATAGCTTCTCTGCAGCATTTTTTGTCATATCATAGCTGAAAAACGTAAAAGTTGTTTACAAGACGTTCAATATAAACTGGTTCTCTTATCATGGTTGCAGTTAATTAGACTGATAATATTTATATCGGAATTTGTCATTGCATATGTGTCAGTTTTTATACATACATATTAATCAATGTATAAATAAATACGTCGATAGACACTAATAAGAATCTTATTAATAAGAAATTATATCTTGCTAATAAGAAAAGTATTTCATAAATGTTATAGAATAAAATCAGTTGTGAAATCTTCAGAATAATTGATTTATAATTAAATACAGAGAGTATAAATAAATTGATGAGTAAGCGTAAACTACTTTTCATTTCTTTTGTTTAGTCATTAAAATGCATGATGTTTAAAGTATGCCCATTATCTTACCCAACAATTTTCATACAACTTCTTTCGGAGAAAGTGGACGGTAAGTCTGTGGACATTTCCATGCCTACAATTTCTACAGCTTGATTTTCAAGCCTGTGTCTTCTCACAAAGTCTTCATTGGCCAGAACAACTGCTGCTGATCCATCGGAAGTAGGACAACACTGCAACTTTGTAAGTGGGCCAAAGATCTTTGGCGATTTCATAATCTCCTCCAAAGTATATTTGTCTTGAAACTGCGAATAAGGATTGTTCACAGAGTGCAGGTGATTTTTGTATGCAATTTTAGCAAAATGCTCAAGTTTTGTGCCGTATTTCTTCATGTGCTCCAATCCAGCATTTCCAAATAATTGAGCTGCCATTGGGCTTTCGTTCATACCTACATTTGAAGTACATTTTCCTTTAGTAATGGACAAATATTAAGAATAAGTTCTCTATCATACCTGCAACATCAGCCATCAATTCAACATGTTTATCCATAGGATTCGTTCTGTCCATAAATTTACTCGTCAGAGAACCTCTTTCCATTTTTTCGAATCCAAGAGCCAAAACGCAGTCGTTGCCAGATTCAACTATCTGTTTAGCTAACAACAACGCAGTAGCACCAGTGGAACAATTGTTATTAACATTGTAAATAGGACATCCGCTTAGTCCAACTTCATACAGCGCTCTCTGTCCAGAAGTAGAGTCACCATAAACCCATCCTATTGTAGCAGCTTTGACTTCGGCGTATGAAATTTTGGCATCTCTAAGAGCTTTGTTAACGGCTTCTTTAGCCATTTGTGGGTAATCAAAGTCATCTCGTCTACCAGGCTTCTCAAACTTGGTCATACCCACTCCTACGACGTAAACTTTTGGCTTATCAACCATTTTGAATATCTACAAAACAAAAAGAAGAATTTTTAGTCAACGTATCAACCCATAAATTTTTCAAAACTCTCATTCGCTCAGTCATCCACGACGAATGCAAAAAAAGAAACTATCAAACAGTAATCAACTGCATATCAATGTTTACTAATAATAGTCTAATCAAGCTAATTTTATGATTCAAGGCCTATAACGTACTTTTTTTTATCAACTTAACATCAGTCAATGTGGAAAAAACAAAAAAAAATATTAATGACCTGAAAACTTTCATATATCACCTAACGCAATAAGTGTACTTACTTCTCCCTATATATATATATATATATATAAAGTACAGAAAATGACAAAGTCGGTGAAAGTAGTGAAAGTCGCGAAAAGCAAAATAACGCAGTCAGTCGTACTCGAGCAAACGAAATCTCTCAACCAAATCCTTAAAAAACCCACGCAGATCCAACTGTCACGTATACGTCAACTTTGGACTTTGATCCTCTCGACAGAGGCACCGCCCAATTGAATAAAAAAAAAATTTTATATTTCTGCAAATGCAGTGACAAAGCTGAATATTCGAAAACCGGTTTCCGCCGAGCAACGAATGCGCTTACCGATTCGCTTACCTATGCAGAAGTTGATATTTGTTCAGGAATCAAATCCTCGAATTTGATTTAGGTTATTAAGTGCTACGGCGAATACGTGTTGCTAAGTCCTACGGTATTCGAGAACTAAAAGAGATAATCGTGCGGATTGAAATGATTGACAAAGAAAGCAGAGCGTCGTATGCGAAGAACGACCTATCTCGGCTATATCGCGCACTGCACTAATGAGCATCGAACGAGAGCTTCGATTGGCCGGACTTTTATCCGTTTTCTTTCGTGATGGCGCGACTGTCGCAACAACAAGTATCATATATATATCATATCGTAGAGTGCGTTCGTATGTAGCGAGAGTTCGTTCGCATGGAGTGTCTGGAGAATTAGGTCTGAAATGTTGCTCGGAAAAAGTTTTTTTTCGTGGATTATGGTAGGAATTACTATTTGTGAAATGGAGTGAGTTGAAAATGTGAGATGAATTTAGGTAAAACCGAGACGTTTTCCGAGATATCTACGATAATAAGCGCGACTTGGAGGAAAAGTGAGTTGGAATTGCTCGCTGATAAGATGCATAACAATTTAAGGGGGTGGCATACTCAACTTTTACCGACTGGGTCGATACAATGGTAGACAGACAGGAAAATGCTTGAATCTTGATAAGTCCGATGAATTAGGTAAAATCAAGAATTAGTACATTTGTTTTATTAAGTTGAGTATGATAACCCCTTAAGTGTTACAAATTTAGATTGAAAATGGGACTAGAGTCAGAGTGGTAAAGTGAAAAACTGAGCATTTTTCTGTTGTTCTACGGCTATATTGACTCAGTCGGTAACAGCTGAGTATATCACCCCCTTGATAAACAACGTGAAATTAACGTACTGCTTCTCTGCAGAAGAGATTAGATACGATGTTGAAAATGAGTGACGAATTCGGCAGTGATAATTTTTTTGCACAGGGGGATCTTTTAAGAGGATTTACAAATGTAAATTATATGTTTTCCCCCTGGACTTGAATGTCTAGACAGAACTCATCTTAGAATACTTATTAATTTGTTTATATCGTTACATAATTAATCGTAATATAATATCATTTGAGCTTTTAATTTTAAAATCCTATCCAATTATTCAAGCAGTAGCTCACACCAAAATCCAAATTAAAAAATGTGAACAATGGCAGTCCAGTCATTTTTTAACACTGAAGAAAGTTTAATGCACGTTAGAAAATGTATTTATCAAAAAACAGATTTGTGAAAGATTACAAAAATTATTTTATGTAAATCGTTTTTGCTATATATATACATACATTTTAAATTGTGCTTACATAATTCGTTAAATGTTCATGATTGAAGTATCACAAATATAGTCCGATTTTCAACATTAATAATTTGTTATTTTTGACGCATTAATTAAAGGGAAAAGTTTAGTCTTCTCTATTACAAGTGAATTGTATATATATTTTTCTTTTGTTTTTTTTAAGTTATATAAAAAAGGTAAAGCGAATTATTCTAATTAACTCGTTTTACGTCATTTTCCGCTTTACGAAATAATTGTTTTTTAATAATACATTAATTAGTTTGAACAAAAATTGAATAATATTTTACTCAACTTCACTTCTAAAATATGTAAATATATTCAAATGTTATAAGTAATAAAAATCTCGCCAA
Organism: Apocrypta bakeri; assembly: GCA_018906985.1. NCBI lineage: Eukaryota > Metazoa > Arthropoda > Insecta > Hymenoptera > Pteromalidae > Apocrypta > Apocrypta bakeri. The sequence goes on from JACCIA010000005.1 coordinate 5,695,687, forward strand.
AAAAATGGCCAACAATAATGTGGAGGAAATTAACAAAACTAATAAAGAAGAATATTATATCGATACTTTGGAGGAAAACCCCGCCAATTCAAATAAAGCCCCCAGAAGCCAGTTAAAAAAGTATCATATGTTATTTTTTAAATCGGCGGGTTTTTTCCCGAATACATGAAAAAAACATATGAGTAAATCCACAAAATACAGGAAACAACGCGGTACTTACAAATGGAAAAATTATTTGTACACTGATCGGACCATTGTTTCTTGGTTCTTGGTGATCAAGTCATTTTTATCATATCAGCTGGGCACTCAGTTTTTGTGGCAAAAAATGAATGATTACGGAATTACTGGAGCTGTTAGTCTCACATTCCGGGCGAAACTCAACACATATTATTCTTAAAATGTAACAGAACCACCAACAACTACTGGATCGATGTTAACGAGATACTGGAGATAGTGTAGTGTTTCAATTAATAATAAAGCTAAAGGTTCTTTTCCTTCGCTTGATATAATATTACGAGGGAGTAAGGAAGAAGATTTTCAAGAAAAAAATATTTAATCCTCAGTTGTTATAGCTTTAGATATAAGTTTTGACATATGACACCAGATCGGCGAACAGGAAAATGTTTCCTCTGCTGGATTACTTTTGCATTCAATTAGTAATGTAATCACCGTAACAGTTGCATTTTGTTGTTAGTTTATCTGGTTAAATAAACATTTCCCTTACAAACTCTGATATATTGTGTAACAACAAATCGCAGGTGCAGTATTTACATAAGTGTTGGAGCAATCGAAGCTCAAATTATGCTGGAGTGTAAACTTCCAAGTGATATTTAGGACACTTGGGATCAACAGGTTTACCAGACATTCACCTTACCAGAATGTGGTCGAATCATAATTAAGTCGTGTTCTTTGTCTGCCGAAGAAGTTAGACGGACTCATCCCTGCGAAAAGAATCGTTCACTTAGGGGACGTTTGTACCAACAAATGTGCCATGTCAATGAAGACCGTCAGCACTACGAATCGTGTGAACTTATGGTGGACGCAATATGTTTTGCTGGACAGATCCTGAATCTTTCGTGACTTGAAACCACAAATCTAGATAATCTCCACTTCGACACGTAATATTTGTGATACATCTAATCAACAGATCGATATTAGCTGTCCAATATGGGACACGTCATGAGTATGTCGTTCACGTTATCGACATTTATGTGAACAGATGTGACATGTCAACGAAGGCCCACAACGTCTAAGGGTATTTCAACACATTTTGATTCTCGTTAAACATATTTTTTGTTTGCATTATTTATCTGTTATATAAGTTTGTTAACTGGGTAATCTTTGTGGGAAACTATATTACGAATTGTGTGGACCTACAATAATTCTAGAAGTACGGGTTTGGAGATATATTAAGCATAACTTGTTCAATGCCAAAAACTGAATTTAAAAATGCAATTTTATTAGAAAATCGAATTTTTTTCAAAGAATTGTTTATAATTTTTAAGTACCCTAAACACCACCTTTAACTCTGTGTAACTTAAACGGACAGTGAAAAAAATCGACGAAGGTACATTCAGTGTCAAAGAATAGTTTAACATTATTTAGAAGAATACAATGGGTACACAATACAATGTGCATTAAAACCGGGGGCTCAATGAATAACAAGCTAGATCTTATAGATAATGTATTACTTTAAATGTAGTAATAAAATGAGAGCGAATAAATCGGTAATTTATTGAAGGTGTCTCGACTCCTTAATTAATTATTTCTTTATTGATCATATTAATAATGAAGAACAAGCGAATAACAAACAAAGTAACAGAATCCGTTCCTCTACGATTCAAAGAGCGCGCGAGTACGGACAGCCAACGAGCGGACGACAATGGAAAAGGCTCTACTGCGCAGACTCGTACGTAGACGAGAACAAGATACAGTGAGAGAGAAAGGGAGTCACTCAGTCACTCGGTGTCTCAGCGGCTCAGAGCAGATCGAGCATCTGATCGCATCGCACCGCGGCCCTCGCGGCTGCATTAAAATCGCGCGCGCGTGTGTTTGTGTCTATATGTGTCCGTGCGTGTGTGTCTGCATGTGTGCATATGCGGTATATACCTCGATAACATCAACGGAGAACAATCGAACAGTACCAAGTGCCTAATATAATCTCGAGTCTACCTCATCAAGGACGCCCCCGTAGACGCCATGTAGCAAGCGGTCCAGCAAAGGAGAGCCGCAGCATCCATCGTTGTCGTCGCATGTCGCGGACGAAGGAGCAAATCGCCGCAAACGACAATGGGTACATAGACAGCGTTATTTACCCGCAACTACCGCAGGATATAGAGAGGACGACCGGTCGCGTGATATATTATTGAGATCCGACGAGGTACAGGCAGTGGCTTTCTCTCTCTCTCTCTCACTCTCGTCTCTCTTTTTCCCCTAACAGAGAGAGAGAGAGAGAGTCTGTGTGTGTGTGTGTGTTTGCGTGTTTATGAGTGTGAGTGTTTTCCGAAAGATGCACCGGAGGTTACGATCCGTGGGAAATCTGATTTAACACCTACGCGAACGTGTTTTTGGCTCGTATACATGTGTGTGTGTGTGTGTTGTGTGTGTGTTTAACACTCGTTCAGTCGTAAGGTTAATAGAACAGTAACACATTGCACGAATTGAAATAACATAAAATAATTTCTTTGCCTTTTTGTTCGATCCTGCCGCGTATACAAAATATACCTTATACCCGTATATGTGTGCGATTTCATCTCTCGGCAGTGCGTCATAACCTTTTTCGCACTGGTATATAGCGGCTCTTTCTTTTCTTTTCGGCGTCTGTCGCTCGCGCCGCTCATGCATACACACACACAAACACACACGTGTACACATATATAGATGGAGACGCACACAGAACAGGGGTCAACGCGCTAGGCTGCGGCATGTTATACTCGAATCGATGGGGCAGAAAGGTGTGATTGTAGTGTGTTTTATACCCGGGGATTTAAATCGAGGAGGGAGAAAGAGAGAGAGAGAGAGAGAGAGAGAGATTCGACTCGCTAATCTGTTTATTTTGCTTTGTTTTGAGCCTCTCACAGAGCTGCCATGCTGTACTTTTTAGGATACGTATGTGTGTGTGTGTGTGTGTGTGTGTGCGTGTATATATAATTGAAAGAGATCGAATGTTATATGTATGTACTTTTACTCGATGAATATAATATCGGTGTGCACTTGCACACACACACATTCATACATGTACCGACGCAAATAGAAAGTGGAGCTCGCGCGAGTGTTTTCTTTCACTCTGATGTAATGCACGCCAGAGAGAGAGAGAGAGAGAGAGAGAGAGAGATCGGTGTGATTGATGCCATTGATTTATATAGATAATATTTTTTTATTCAAACAAGATTGATTAATATTTTTTAAATACAATCGTCGAATCGAGAAATACGAAAATTCTTCAAATTTCAAACAACTCTTAAATCACTCGACTCCGCGGCTTATCGCTCGAATGTCGTGTACTACTCCGGATAAAGATCACGGACTACAAGAGAGCCCTACAACACACCTATATCGCTCTTTCCTCTCTTTCTCGTTCTCTTTCGTATTCGAGATAAAGAACCGGCTTTCAGGCATAGGTGCAGTCGTATATACCTATAGGTATATGTGTATGCACATATATGCATGTAGTCCCTTTGTGTTGCCGCAGTGACACTCTGTCGAGGCAAACATCGGACAGCTTTTTTTTTTCTTTGACACTTTTCCTGGATGAAGAAATCGATAACGGAGAAGCTTGTACTATTTTTTTTCTCTCTCTGAGGGAGAGAGAGAGCGAGAGAGTTCTCTGTCTTTTAATCATCAGCTGTACGACATCGGGTCTTTTGTTGTGATCCGTCAACTTGGAAACGCCGGTGTTGGATTATTGATTTCAATGCCATGTGCGATTTTACAATGCACAGGAGCAAATTTTTCGTACGATTTTTCCAATGTCGCTGTGTATTCAATGGAAGAGACAGCTGATAAGATGTACACTTTGGTTGCTATGTAGATAACGATTCTCTATACAATCGAACTTCGAGGTGATGTCGATTTTCACTTTGTTATTGCTGGATGTACGTTTATTCTTACTTTTTATTTGCAAAAGTCGTTACATCAGCGCTCTTGTGTTAAACGGGACTTTGTTACAGGATGTTAAATTATTATTTTTGATATTAAACAAAATTAAAATAATTCACTGAACTGGTTTAAAAAATGACCGGTGATTATGGTTAAATATTTACGTAAAAATAAAAATATTAAAATCTGAGATATTATAATCTTGTCTACTGACTGCATCGAATTCAAATTAATGGATTACTTTGATATTTTAGCCTCCGTAATCTCTTACCCATATTTAAGAGATTAATTCGACATAAAGTAAACATCAAGTTAAGATTAAGTTAAAATTGAGATAATATTAAGTTAAGATGAAGTCAATATTAACTTAATTTCGAAAAAAGAATGTTACAACAACAGTAATTTAAAAAAAAAATCGTTAAATTAATTCACACGAATCGTCATAAAGAAATGCAAACGATCAATTCTCCCAGAAGCAAGAAACCTAAGAGAATTCACCTAAAATTCTCGCGTACAGTTAAGTTTCTTGGTAAAGGACGAAAATAAACCTGCACTCTCTCGTTACTCTCGAGACGCGTATATATTTATAAATGATTTTCTATTTAAAGCTCGGCACGCGCGTCTCACGGGGCGTGTCCAAGACGCGGAAGTCAATGCGGGTCCTGATGTAGAATATTATTAATTTTTTTTAATCAATTTTTGTTGTTGTACGCTATTATTAAAGGCAGTGGATCGAAAATGATCGGATGGGGTATCGATTTGCGAAATGAAAGATTATCTTTATTTTACTTTTTCAATACATTCAAAATGCATATCCTGGAAATTTAAATAAACTCAATCTAATATAAGATAGTAAAGTTTCTGTTAAACCATTAACGACTAAAGTCACGAAAATTCTAGTTTATTCTGAAACTAAATTAGTAAATCATGGGATGAAAATTAATTACTGTTTTTGCATTCTTATACTTTATGCTTATTAGATAAAAAGTGATTTGCAGAAAATAAATGTAGAGCTTTATATTTCAAAAAGTTAAACAAAAATAGAAATTACCTTTTTATACCAAAAAATATTTATGATTTATTATAAGAAACAGTGGTAAAATAAAATAAAATCCCCTGCATACGGTAGGAATTTAAGAAATTAGGATTTACCTGAAAAATTCAAGTATACATATTGTATCGAACTTCAAGGAATTTTTCCCCACCAAGTATCAGAAAAAATTTCCAATTTTTTCAACTGAAAAAAAAATTTCGATCCTTTCTAAACTATGGAAAATACTTGTGGTTCAAGGAAATGCATTGTTCACCTCTATTTTTCCTACTTTCTACAAAATAGCAGATATAGTAGGAATTTAAAAAAAAAAATCTAAAGCCTGAATAATTCAAATTTTTTAAAATTTAAAATTCATTCAATATATTTGGAATTTCATATTGAAGGAGGATCAACGGGAATCTGAATTATTCAGATGAATTTTAATTTTAATCTTGATTTCTATTAAGTGATTGAGTAAATAATATACGAAAACAATGCTATCCCATTCCACTGTCTTGTACGTAAAAGAAAAGTAAATTTTGTTCTGTTCAAAGAATAGCTTTCGCTGCAAAATAACTATCTGCACGTACTTAACGTGGCTGTGCACGTATGCGTGCAATGAAACCTCTGGCATCCCTCCGTCTAACTTTTTTTCTCTTTTTTTTTTCCCAGTTTCTTACACTTTTGTCGTAGTATTCACTTACTATTCCCCTTACCTTCACCTTTGACAAATTCTATTTCTTCCTTCATTGCCACAACATAGTACGAATTCTCCCTTGTAACACCTCTTTTTTTAGGCTTCACTTCGGTCGAAGCTTCGTTTCAATACCATTAAAGACTCAGCGGTATAGAGTTTATGCTTCTTATCTTGTTTATTATTTTTTCACGATAAGTTCTCAGCGATAAATTTAGTATAATTCACGCCGAGTATGAATAAAAAATATTCATTTTATTAACAATATGGAGTTAATTATAATATAGCTGAGTAAATAAAGAACAAGTTTGCAATAACCACGAACTACATATATCAACTCCAAAGAACCTCTATGGGCTGTATCAGTGGAGAATACTCCCGTTGATATTTTTTTATTCTTTCAAAATTTTTTTCGAAATTCTCGCTTCATACACGTGTCTTTTTTTCCTCGCGCGACTGTACTGAATTATAAATTTTATTACAGTTTATGTAAGCAGCGAAAAAATCGTAAAATCAGCTGTGTACCTTAGCGAAGTTGCGGAGCGACGACAAGTACTGGAACATGTCTCCAATACTAACTGCTGTTAACTGGTACACTTCGTTTATGTATGAATATATTTATCACAGAAAGTCGTTTCAAGTTATTTTTCTCAGTCGTTCGATTAAAATATCGACTCGTCCAAATCTCAATTGCAAATTCGATGCATGCAGCGAAGCGCCTCGTCACTCCTGGTACTTTCGTTTCGTTCGGAAGCATCGAAACGTGAAAAATTCTTCTTTTTTTTTTTGCTCGAAAGTTGTAGGTACTTATGTGCATTGTGCGCGGTTGTTGCGCTATATATGCTCTGGAGAGAAAGGGGACAGTTTTTATGGACGTGGGAGTGAGAGAGCGAGACTAATGTGAAGAAACGCATCTAAGCTTATTAATAATTTATTAAAATACGTTAACGCTTTGTAATTCTGTAAATGTAATATGAAACAGTTATTATGACATAATTCGACGTTAGAAAACATGTCTCTTTCTGGCAGAACATTTCTATTATCAACGGTATATTGATCGTCAATTAATATTTTTCATTAAGTGTACAGTTAATAAAATATCATTATTTCGATCCTCTGAAAGCGCGAACGAATTCTTTTCGAACGAAAAGGAAATTGATGTCTCTACTGGGTAAGAAGTTCGAGAATATTTAAAGCTACACAAACCCTTTAAAACAGAAAAGGATCTTCTAGAAATTTTGTTCTCGCAGCAAGCCGTTTCGTATTATTGATTTACAAGCATTTTTTAGCGTTACAAACGGTTAACAAACCTCTTTCTAGTTCTAATTTTGTACAGCAATTAAACAGCATTTCCACTTCGACCGAGAAACACACTCACTATTATTACTCTCTACGTATATAGAAAAGAAAAAAAAAGTCCCCCATCACCTAATTCTCGGCGCATCCTATCCGAGCTGCATCGGCCCCGTTAATTGTGTTCTATTTATCAACAACGAGGAAGAGGAAGTGCATTAGCTCTCGTCTCGCGAAGAGAGTATAGTTTAGTTGGCTCTATATAGTCATGTGCTTTTCCGAATAGATAATATGGTGTGTAGGGTATAACATTGTGCAATGACGCTTCGGAGGCTTGAATCACTCGCGAGACTACCTTTTGTTTTCTACAGAGGCGTTGTGTGTGTGTGTGTGTGTGAGTGTGTGGATGAATGGACGAGTGATTTATTGAAGCAGATTTTTGTGTTTTGTTTGTGAGGTAATTTCATCGGGTGATTGGTGTTGTGAACACTATACGAGGTGATTGTTAAATAGTATTTTCTTTATAGATTCTTTTCTGATTGATACGTGTGTGTGTAAAAAGACACTTTGTTTCGATGAATGGAGTAGATGCTAATACGAATTGTTGCTTGTGTTTTCTTCTTTACAACTAAAATAATGTTCGATGTGTGTTCGAATTAACGTACAGCCTTGTATGGAATTATTTATTACATAATCGGCGTTGCGAAGAGTTTTTATAGGTCATTTTATGCGCTCATACATAGTCATGCAAAAGAGACTCTTGTATCGACGTTGCTGGTATGAATAACCACGGCATCTCTTTGCCATTGCTTTTTGTAAAGAAAATAATGAGAAAAGCTGTAACATAGCTAACCTACATAATGATGAAATGGTTTTTTCTTTCAGACGCACAATTAGGGATGTCGCGGAACACGGGTCCGGGCTTGTACGAGTTCCTTATGGAAGCGGAACTCCAACAGTATTATCCTGGAATCAGAGGTTAGTGCTTTTGAAAATCGTGTAATTATAATTTATTTTTTTTATTTGTCTGATTCTAACTACAATTTGAGCATACAGCTCTGATGCTTTCTTTGTCGTTTGCATTGTTTCGAAATTCATGGAATTTTTAATTCTAGAAGTGCTTGAGCTACCTTCGATTGCTCACTAATTTTACAAAATACACAGCAAGAAGTTTGAAAATTTAATATATTCATAAGTGATAATGTTAGTAATTTATCGATCAATTGTGCATAAGTAATAATTTATTGTATATCTGATTAATGATATGCTACTTTATTGATTTCAATTTTTAAAGTAATAATTTATGGAGGCTATGAGTAAACGTATTCGAATGAAATGTCTGCGATGTATATTTGCGATGTATTAGTTGTTCTCTTGCCTATTGATTATATCGCATTAACTTTATTCTCAAATCTCTTATCAATGTATAAGCTGTAAAGTCAAAATTAAGGTAAAATTAAGACTAATTTATTTCGATTGATAGATTATCCTTCGATTTATTACAATTTCTGAATTACGTTTCAATTTATTGCATTTTTTACTGAGCCAAATTTATTTTAAGTAACTGGAATCTATATAACTAAGTTATTTTCCAATTTCAGGTGATCTGAAAGTCCAGAACACAGCGCAGTTGAAGTATGTGACCGAAGAGGATCTGTGTGGCATTGGAATGACAAAGCCGGAGATGCGTCGTCTGAAGAAATATTTTCAGAAGCATTTTCCACAGAACTATTTGTCTAAGTTCAAGAAAATGCTTCTGCCGAAAAAGGAAGAGCCAATGCCGGGCAGTCTAGCGATGTTGCCCGAGGAGCGACAAGACAGGCCGCCTATTCGCGTACCTAACAAGCATATGATACCGGCGGACGCTATTATCGTCAATAAAGAACTCGGTATGTAGATTTAAGCTTCATCTCAATTTAGAGTATGATTTCTGATGACTCGATCGAGTGATTTGTTACAATAAAGAGTACAGCGTAGAGTGTTATTGTTAAGAGGGTAAGCGGACTTCCATATTGAAAATTACACTCTAAATGGTTCAAACATCCGAGAAACAAATAACAATCTAATGTTAACTTACGATTGAATTATCCCGAGATTTATGTCTCGAAGTTGAAATTAAGTTAAAGATAAGCTAAACATTAAGTCGAAATTAAGTTATCATTAAGTTAACATTTAGTCAATGTTTATTTAATTACGTTTAATCTTAACATAGCGTTACTTTATTCATTAATAGATTTAAAGTATGTTAAGTGTGATCCAAATCGTACTATTATTCTACATTAAATCTCTCTGGTAGAAATGAGTTCTCTTTAAATCAAGTAGGGGATCTGAACAATTTGTGTAGCAAATATGCAATTCAATTATCTTCTTAAAATCAAATTATATTAATTTCAGACTTAAACATTATTGTCGTAACAAATGAATTTTTTTATAATCTCAGGAACGGGAGAATTCGGCGTAGTGCAACAGGGTGTTTGGACGAACGACGGCGAGCGCATCCAGGTGGCGATAAAATGTTTATCCCGCGAGCGAATGCAAAACAATCCGATCGAATTCTTGAAGGAAGCAGCGATCATGCACTCGATCGACCACGAACACATTGTGCGCCTCTACGGAGTCGTTCTAGACACTAATTCGCTAATGCTGGTAACGGAACTCGCTCCCTTACGTTCGCTTCTCGAGTGTCTCAAGGAACCGAGTTTGCGTGCCAGCTTTCCTGTGCCGTCGCTTTGCGACTTCTCCGTTCAGATAGCCGACGGCATGCAGTACCTAGAGGCCAAAAGACTGATACATCGAGATCTAGCAGCGAGAAACATATTGGTCTTCTCAAAGAATAAGGTCAAAATCTCGGACTTTGGACTGTCGCGTGCGCTTGGCGTTGGCAAAGATTACTATCAGACGAATTTCAATGTTAATCTGAAGCTACCGATCGCCTGGTGTGCTCCTGAATGCATATCGTATCTGAAGTTCACGTCCGCCAGTGACGTTTGGGCTTACGGTAAGAAAGGAGTTATTTTTTTCTTATAACGATGCTCCTGATAAAGAATGACTGTGAAAATCGAAAATTTAAAAAAATGGGATTAAACCTACTTTAATCAATCCCAGAACAGACGAAGCTCAGAACTCGTATCGGTGACTCTAAAGAAAGACAGCGAAAAAAGCGACTTACAGTGGAAGTAAAGTATATTTCCGAAAGTTTGTCACGAATACTACATGTATTTGAACAATTTCATTAGAATTGTCTGTGTCTGCAAATCTTATATTTCAAAAGCTACTTTAGCAAATGACAGTTTTTGAACAGACCAGAAGTATTCATATTCCAAATAGTTTTTCTGACCGAAATCCATAAAAATTACACCAGTCAAGTAACATCAGTTCTATGTCGGATTTTCCTGATTCTAACTCGGAAATATCATTGTTACTATTCTTAATTAGGAACCTCGACAAGATCTATAGTTGTATTTTTTCTTATCAAGGAATTTAGTTAATTTGGATACTAATTTGTGTACAAATTTTACAGGTGTAACCCTATGGGAGATGTTCAGTTACGGGTTTCAACCGTGGGCAGCATTGACCGGTCACCAGATCCTCGAGGCGATTGACGAACCGAACTTTCAGCGTCTTGAGCAACCCGATTGTTGTCCCAAAGATTACTTTTCATTGATGCAACAATGTTGGCAGCACGAGCCTACTAAACGACCTAAATTTTCGGAACTCATCTGCCACTTGCCTGACTTGAAACCAGAACAAGTACAAGCAGTCCAAGACAACTCGGAAATTGGTCAACTGGCTTATCGACAAGGTGACGTTATTACCGTACTTGACAAGGGTAGCAGCAATACCTTGTGGAAGGGTGTGTTGAACAACGGAAAAACGGGTTTCTTTAATCCAGCTCACACGATAGCTTATCTTGGAAGTAACTTGCCAAGTAATAAGCCTGGAGAGTTTACCAGAGGAGATGGAAAAAATATATTCTCATCTCAGGTGAGAAAGAATTAAAATTAATGAAAATGATTTTTCCATTAAATGTTAATTTACTATTGATATACTATTCAGAGGCGAAAGATACGCACAGACATGATCTCCTCGCCCCAGGGAGATTTGAAACACACGGGTCACGTAGGTTTGGATGGAGCCTACTTTGGGGATATTAGTTTTCTCGGAGGCAAGTATCCACACTTGCCTCGTCAAGTGGTTACTCCATACAAGCCGCAAGAGGATGTAACCGACAACAATTCTAGTCAAATGGCAAGTCAAGACGTGATGCTTCGGAGCCTCGACAGGGACAGCAACCGAGAATCAATGAGGGACAGCAGAAGTATCCAGCATACGCAACGAGACGCACAAAGCAAACACGGTAGGGAATTGTTTTTAAAAATCTATCTTTTAAATTATTTTCTAGAACAACAATAACAGTAATTTATTCATATTGCGCAACAGAGAGCTTATGGTCGGATTCATGTTCGGAGATAGCCCACATTGGCAACGCAACTAACAACATACCTCCCAGTATGGTCAGTAGCACGGATAGCAGCACTGTATGCGCAGATCACGAATACCACGAGATCAGCGACGAAGAGAATCAGGAGAGTCCTCGCGGATTCGACAAACCTCTCAGTTTTGATTTCGGTCCTAGCCTCCTTGACGAGATGGACCAAATGTTTAGATCGCTGGGTAAATGAAATTTATCATAAATATTATAATTATCATTGAATGATAATTATTATTATCAATGTACCATATTCGGAAAATGTTTGTCCCACACATCTCCTCCAGTTATAGGAAAAATTCCTTAACCGCTATGGGGGACCATCCTCGGATAGCAGATTCACGGGCATTGCATGAAAATGTGATTGGCTATTTCCTCTCCTTTCCCACGCCATATCTACAAATGTCTTCTTTTCCTATTCTCATACCGTATTATTGAAACATACATGTCTTGTGGTAATCTGGGCGAGAGAGATCCCTCCACTCACGCAGATTCCAATCCTTGTTTGGGATGAGTCAATAATTGTCCAGGAGAATTACCGACTTTTTTGTCAAGCCTTGGTGTACTCGTCTCTTACCCAATTTAGTATCTTTCCCCCGGCTAGGTATTCCGGTGCCCCGACCACGCGTTCTGGTACAGAGCAACCTTGTTGTGTAGGGCCAGTTCGTTGAGTGTCGTTTTGCATTCTCAGACCAGTGCCGTGGTGATCCTGCAAGGAGTAGGGGATAGTGACATATAAGCGCATATAAAAAATCTGAATTATAAACTTTATCCAATTGTCAAAATAATTCTACGTAGGATCGTCACCTCCACCACCACCTCCTCAAGGACATCCAGTACCAACTGAGCACGAGTCGAGCAACGCAAGGAACGAGCTACGCGAGATTCAGGCGAAACAGAGCTGCAAAAAGAAACAAGCGACCGTGAGTCCCATAAATGTACAGTACACTTTTGTTTTATGTATTTTTAGTTTCGACTCATTCATATCAACAACAGCAATCCGTCGCTTTTTTTATTCATTTTTTTTTATTCTCTTATTCATTGATTATGAATGGCGTCTCGCATTTATATACTATATATTTACTTATTATTATGTACATGTTTTTGTCGCTTCCCTCATGGCAAGTCCTCAAAAAAAGTGTCGCATCTATAGCAAAGAGGAGCAGACTTCTCAAAATCCCTATTTCTCTCTCTATATATAAACGCTTATAGCTAGCTTCCGGAGGCCTCGTAGTCACATCTTATATACTCATCCAACCGTCATTTTATCATTTTGTTTGTGTCTATTGTTAACGATCATTGTTGAACATTTGCGACAACGCGATAGCATCGACAATGATCATCGGCAACGAAAATAATAAAGAAAACTCACATCACGATTGTCGGCTACACTTTTTATGTTTTGTTTTTTCGTTGCGCGTCGAGAAGGTGAAACCGATCTCGGCAGCTGATCAGAAAACTCTCTACTCTGCGATCGCCATGGCTCAGGAATTGACAGCGCGTTCAATGACAGACTTAGAGCACCCACAGGATGCTCTAAGTGGCAGTAATGCTGTTGGTGGTGTTGGTGGCGTTGGTTCAAACGCCACGGCTCATTCACCGCGTACACCTACCAGTCCCTCGCGACGGCGCAAGTTTTCTTTTAAGTTGCCACATCAACACAGTCCGAAACCCGACAGACGACACTTTTCAGAGGAGGCAGCCAGTATACCTGACATACAGGTACATTATACATTTTGAGTTTTCTTTTCTAGTTCTGTACTGTATTATTTGCTTGGGAATTGAGTCCGCTTCGATTCTCATCTGCTAAAAACGAACGACTCGATTCCTAGGCTTTTTTGATTTATCATTTGTTTGAGTTGCTCTTTTCATTTGGCTGATCGTACTGCTTTAATGGGGTAGTGATCAGTCAAATATTTTTAAATTACTTTACTTCAAACAAATAACAAATACACTCAGTTTATGTCGTCTAAGTTTCTATTTATACTTTTATTCATTTTCATTGAGGGGGGGGGGGATATCATTTACTTTTCGTCTTTACTTTTGCACTTTTGTTTAACATTGAATCAGTCATACATGTGTACATATTAACATTTACAGCTGATATTTAACATACTCTACTGCCTTACTTTAATCATGCTACCCTTACCGTACTATAAAACGAACAACTAAAACACAATATAATACTATTGCGTATTAAAAATATTATTCGACAAATAAGCGAAATGCAAGTAACATCTAAGAATAAAAACTAAAGAAAATTTACGCTTACTACTAATCCGCTGATACTAATGTAAACGTACTCCCTTTGCTCCTTTCCTTCTTACTTTATTTTCGTTAATTTACTTTCTCTTGATTTTTTCGTACTTTACACACTCGCTCACACACCCGAATGTCGCATGTAGTGGCTTTGCTCAAGCTTACAGTCCTTATCCTCTACCGTATCGAGCATTGAATCCTTAGGTGCTCCGTCAACCCTTAAACTTCCCCTATGGGATAAAGCTTCGGCCGAATTCTGCTTCGCTAAGTCCAGGGAGCTTCTGACTAAGCCCACCGCTTGGACATCTTACGTCGATGTGGAATTCGACACGAGGATTTTAGATAATGCTTCGACTACCAGGCAAAATCTTGTGAAGAGCAGTGAATTTTTGGAGAATGGAAATTCACATAGGAAAAGCATTGCAAGTTGTTTGGAATTTGAACCCAAACAGCAGCAACAACATTATCGTCATCAAAATGGGAAGGGGAATTTTGAATTTCCGAAGGACTCGAAGAGAGTATCAACAAGCTACGTGGATAGGTATTTCGAGCAGACGAAATATGTCGATGAAGAAGCCAGTGTTAATTGTCCTCTGAATTCTGATGAGATGTCTTACGAGAATGAACAGAAGATCAATGAACTGGAGCAATCTTGTAGAAACGCTTTTCTAGCCAATTTCCCGGAGTTTGGTATTATGTTGAGCGAGAAAAACAATAGAGCTGCCGCTGCTGCCGCTGCAGCTCAGGCGAATAAAGTCAGTGAATCACCCAACAAACCAGCGACACTTCTCAAGTTTGATTTGCCTAAGTTTGAAGCAGTTGAAAAAAGACCAGCGCCTTTTAGCCCAAGACACCAAGAAACTCTTCAGAAAAGTGGGATTTACAGCGCTGGATCTTCTGACAGCATGAAGACTACGGTACCGGACAGCCCTAGAGGTAACTACGAAGCTGTGAGAATGAATATTCAGAATTTTAGAAAGTACAGCTCTGAGCAAAGCAACGGACACCAAAGCAACGGACATAGCCATAGCCATGACTATCCATATGCTATCTCTAACAATCCACTATTCGTTGAACCAGAGAAGAGAGACTCTTCGTTGTGTAGCAGTTCAGAAAGTTTGAGAGTCAACGTACAAAGATTGCGTAGGAAGTCAGATGCTGAGCTCAATCATAATCAACAACATCAATTGAACAGCAAGCTCCTAGCAGAGAAGTACCAGCGGGAAGTTTCTGGTCTCGAAAGTGTCAAAAATTATTTGGACTCGAAAAAAGGACTACAATCAGGATTGAACTTGGGTTTCGGTAAACTCACTCAAAACATGATACAATTAGGAAAAAACATCGCTCAGAACACCAGAAACCTTGGTGGCCCCGGTCATCAGCATCAATCGCCTATCCAAAAGCCCAAACACCTGGACCTTAACATCCCGAAGCAAACAAACGGCAGTAACGGTAGTGTTGTGAACAATAGCAGCCCAAGCATGCACCACAGGATCCTGGAACCACCGAAATTGTACCAGAACGAGCGAAAGATTGCCGGCATAGCCAAAACCGAAATCTTTGTCGAAAGGATCCATAGCAACACCAACTCGGTCTTCAGACCAAGAACATCGTCTCTGTCGGAGAATCGCAGACCTCACATGAAGAACTTCCGCAGGTCGTTCCACCAAGGTACTAACGATTCCAGCGAAGACTCTGATTCAGTGTCTCATTCGGAGACCGACATCCGTAGCAGGTTGAGGTTCAAACGTCGTCATAGACGGATGCCACACAATCTTCGCCTCAATTTCAAGAACCAGAAAGCCATGGCAGCGGCAGCCGCAGCCGCGGCAGTTCATCACCAGCAGGCCTTCCTTCAACCAGACTCCGCAAGAGGCTTTTCAACTCTAGAACTAAGCAGTGGCAAATCACCACCACCGTCTACTAGCTTCTTGAACTCTCTCTCACCACCATTCTCCTCCAGAAACAACATCATTTCCTGGCCAGAAAGTGCTCCAAGTTCGAGCATCACCTTCACCAGCAATTCGGATTTGGACTCAGATTCTAGTTCAGAATACCCGGAGTTCAGCAGTGACATTCTTACATTTCCTCCGTCACCGGCTCCCTAGTGATCAACCAAAATCCCGTTCCCGTCCACCCTTGCCCGCATCCTCAATCGTCTTTGTGACGCTAGCTTTAACACAAGAGCTGATCGTTATAGATTGTCTTTTTGTATTTTTTAACTTTTTTTTATGTCACACATTCCCTGGAATGTCACTGATTGTAATTTTTTTTCGGAGGATGCAAAGCCACGATGGAATGAACCTTTGCATCGTCCTCTAGATTTTTGATCGATGTAAATATGGCATCTTGAGAATGCGGCGCTTTTTCAATATCGAGCTTGCAAGAGTAACGCGAACGATGTTCATGCATGCGATTATTATTCACATAAGGTATACGTAAGATCGACGACGATAATAAATAATAATAACGAGAATAAGCGGCGGCGACAGCATCACCTTTTGATACTCGTATTTATATAAATTTATATATACGCGTTGAGATTAGATTTTGTACTCGCACGTTTTATAATATACAACATAATGGACGGAGCTCCGTATATTTTATTATATCATCCTTGAGTGCTGATAAGACTCGTCGGAAGACTCTGTAGTAGCTCGTTTTTCCCTTTCGAGTCCTTCATGTTTTAAACGAACAAGCCAACTTGTGTTTGAGAACTTGTACATATACATGTATGTGTTGCATACAGAGAGAAACGTTTCATTTATACGGGCATTAATGTATCGATATACAAGAGATCATTCGGAAAAGCAACAACGAATAGTCCAAAGCAATCCCTCAACCTTGACTCTCGCACTCGTGCCTCTCACACGCTTTTCTCGTTTCTCTCCACTTCCTATTTTCATTTTCTTCTTTATTTCTTCTCTTCATCATTCATTCAACCTTTATTTGAGTTTATGATTTTTCGTTAAGTGCATCGGTTTGATTTTTATTTTGCGTTCGGTCACACATTACGCCTACCCTCCCCCTGCGGCTATGGTGTCTGTTGCTGTCTAGGCTACTCTATCGGATGAAGCCAAGGAGGTGTACAACAGTCTGGTGGAAACACCTATAGCCGGAGCCAACGGGAACGCAGTCCCAGAACCGACTGAGACTAATCCTTTGAGGATGTTGAGGTCAGGTTTACCGATAGTTAGACCAAGGATCAGGGGAAATAAACACGCAGTGTCGTCGCTCAGCGTCGCGTCAGCTATCGTTGGGACTGCCATTGGCGATGACGAACATTTGCATCATCAGCAGGTGATGCTTTATTTGCGTATATATTTTCATTATATGCTCTGTAATAGTGACATGTCAAACGAAATGGTGCATTTACTATTTTCAAATGATATGAGTATAGAACTTCAAAATAATGAATAACTTAAGTTTGCATTATTGTCGTATTTACCAGGATATACTAAGTACGTCGTTTTAAGTTGAATATCAAATATTCAAATAATTTATTTAATTACTTTGAGTAAATTATATTATCTTTGTTTGCTAGTTTCACAGCAAAATTATTTATAGCCATTAGACCAATCGAGTTTTTGTATCCAAATTTTCAGTTGCATTTAGTTGCAAGTTATAGTGTGGGTTTTCTGGATTTCATAATCATCACCATTCACCTTTTACTTCCGAAACATTAAAAATAAACCATTTTGTAAGTAATTATTGGGTACGGAAAAATATACCAACCAAGTTACACTCAAATGAAAAGTTATGTTCTTTTATATTAGTCTAAGATAATTAATAAATATTTTCAAGGAAAAAAGGGGATCCGATAATAGTAACTAATTTAATAACAGGATATCAGAGTGAAACTTCAAATTTACTACCTATTGACTGTTTTAATTTTACAAGATCTTCTTTTATTACGTTGTTTCATTTAAAAAAATCTTCCTAAACAGAGTGGCAGCAGAAGTTTCCACTTGGACGGTCTCCATCACAGCAGCGGTGCACGAACACTTCCAAAGTTGCGAATACTTGCACCGTCGCAAGCTCCACCTCCAATACCATCACAACAACACAGCATGACTTTAAATAGGCACCATCACTCAATGGAGATCGAAAATAACCAAAATCAGGGCAACGTCGGCAGTATCGACGAAAACCCTATCCCGCTACCACCTCGAGACAGATCAAAAACTCTTCAGCCAAAATCCAGTCTTCCTCGACATCAAAGAAAACATCCACTCATTATTCCTGGTGGTGGTGTTACCAGAACTTTGGCTAAGATGCAGGCGGTTTCCAGTCCAACCCTCGAAGATCAAGTCGACGGTATGCAAAGATTTTCGGCTTTCGCTGAAGAACAAGAGGATCGAGAAGCTGCTAGTAGTGGTGTTGTTGGTAACAGTACTGCTGGAACTGGAAGCAAGGGGACTGAACGGCCAGCCTCTAGAAGCGACGTCACCACGCCGGAACTCACTACTAATAGGTAAGAACCAGTACATAGTTGAGCATGGGAACCTGAGAATTTTTCATTGGTGCTAACATTGCAACTAGTAGAAGAAGAAGAAAACGCGACCAAGTAACCAAATGTAGACGTCTTAGAATTTGTTTACGTTCAGTGTCTCTCGAATGTGGAATTAAGAAGCGTGTAATTGTACCTGTTTGTTTTTATGATGTATTTTGCGAATAAACCGTACATCAAAACTATACATGTGTTTCCTTATCTCAGTAGCGTTTGAACGGACATTTTTTGAACACTTTTTTCAGACACGAAATCAATCATGCATATATAAGTTGAGAGTCCATAGATGTTGGAAAACCACTTTTCGAGGCCCACAATATTGGATAATATCCACGTGTTCAAGTGAATTATTTGAATTTTTTTTTTTCAAAGAAATTGTTCATAACAATTCGAATTGCATGTAATCGAAAAAATAACCATAGATTTTAGAAGAACAAGGAATTTCACGTAAGAACACTTTTAACTTATTTTTTTACGTACATTTCACTTATTCGATTCCATCATTGAAAAAAGTAAATTCGTGAAAAATTCTGACAGTACAAACAAAGAATTTTAACAAGACTGATTCTGGGAATAAATATAAGCCTCTGATACTCGGAATTCGAATTGCTCGTACGAGCTTCGCGATAGGGTCAGATACACGTCGTTACTCTTGACTTTCTGGATTTTATTAGAAAAACTTTTTCTTACTCGCCGAAATCTCCAGATTTATGCAATTATGAATTTTATCTTTGGAGCTACATAAAGTCAAAGACAGTGCATAAGATGAAAAATAATATTGAAAATTCCATAAAAACAATAAGTATCAAAAGCTTTTGCGAAAATACTTTCATAAAATATTGTGTTGACAATAGCGATGAACAATACTTTTTATTTAAAGTTATCAGGTTCCTGTATGTACTTTTATAGCTTGCCAGAAAAATCTAACCAGATGCCATTGTTTAAGCTTCAAAAGTTAAAGCTTTGGATTATCTGTTCATTAAGTTAATTAAATTCTTTCGTAATGTATTTATTTTATTTCTGGAATAATGCAATTAAACGGTATTATTCATGTACACAACTTTACAGTTTATTTTACTGTATTTAACATCACCCAGTACTGGGCCATTGACCACATTGAACCATAAAGTCTTAGATCTAAATAAATGTATCTAATGTTATAATTACAGTCCCGAAGAATTCGAACGTCGCATAGACTCTGAACTTGCTGCCTTGGACTCTCTACCAACTGACCACCAGGACACTAAAAATCAACAACGCTGCAGTGTAATCTCGGAAGACCTTCTTGAATTTTCAGAAAACCTTATCGACGTTAATGCAGCAGCAGACGATAGCGATGAAGATGGCAGCACCATCACCGATAATCCTTGCTTGGACTCCTTAAAAAATGTCGTCTCCCATCAACCTGTGATCGAGCAAGCGACTCGAAAAATTATCGTCGAAGCTTCAGGAACTCCTGATGTTAGTAGGAATTCTACACCTACGAATCTCAATTGCAACTCGGTCTATAACAGAGTTAAACAGCAGCAAAATGAACAACAACAACAACAACAACAACAACAACAACAACAACAACCGCAGAACGACAAAGGCGAGACGATGACAAGGACGAGCGATCACGTGTCCTGCGAGGATTTGTTAGAGTTTGCCTGTGACGGACCAAACTCGCGAAGGACACGCGGTCCCAGAAATGGCGAACAGTCTGATGAGGTGTGTGAATGTTGAAAGATCTCGCTTAGTCGCTTACTTAACTTTAAACTAAACAAAATAACCATTTTAAGCCAAAGAAATAGCGATCCAAAATAGTTTGTCAAAAAGATGTCTTTTTTAATCGGTAGCTAAGAACCTTTTGATTTTCTCACAGCAACACATTCAAACCCATCCAAAAAGTCGAAATAAAATACGCAATATTATAGTTGAATAAAATGTTAATATTTGATGTAGCAAATATATTGAAACCTTTTAATATCGACATCGAAACAATTGAATATATCGGATTTATCGCCGAATGCTTTGACCACTTGCAGGTTTATTTAACTAAACGCCCCCTAGCGGATAGTACGAAAAGTTAGCAACAACCTAATTTCGTAAAGGAAAAAAATCTCTGTATATCAATTCAACTTTATTCCTTTCGAATAATAATGATTTTATTGCGCCTCAAGAGCATAATCTCTTTCGATCAATTTACCAATTGAATGTCAGGCACATTTTATAAAATCAAAAAATTTTAGCTACAATCATATTATCCATAATATACAACGAAACTAACTAACAATTGTCATTTTCCTGTCGATAGGTTCGAATCATGCTCAAAGTTCTACACGAGCAGTCGACGCCGGAGTCGTGCGTGGCGGCACTGAACGTCACGAACTGGGACGTCCTCGCTGCTATCAAGCTCGAAAGACTTCAGGGTTTGTTGAAAAAAGAGAACAACTTCGTGGGCCTCGAGGATTGCAAGGTTATGCTGAATCAATGCGGAGGTGACGTAGTAAAGGCTGCCTCTCTGTTAAGAAACTCCGAAGATACCGCTGCTGTTTAGGGAGCGTACTATAGAATATTCTTTTTTCGTTTTCCCGTTTTACGAGCTCACTGACTGAGCAGCGTTCCGACTAACAGTCGTGGACAAAGATTGAGAGTAGGACGGAAACGATTTTTGTTTTTCGAGTATTGTTTCGTGGTTTTTTTTATTATCATTTACCAATGTTGTTTACTGTCAACGGAGATTAAAATAGCTCTCTGGGGATTTTTTTCTCTTGCTTTGATATTCGTATTGCAAGATTGAAGATGTAGAGTTTAGTTTAACGAAGTTGCCATAGTGATTAAGATATACTTTCTTTTGAAGCTTGCAATATTAATATTTTCAAAGAAAATGTACTTTCCCGTGGGTGATTTGTGGCATTGAAGGTTGTATGTACTACTCTGTAAGTAGCTAACGTTTTTTTTTAATTGCCTTAACATTGTTATGTTTCGGAGCAGCTTTGTATTTTTATCAATCGTTTATTTATTGCACCAACGTTGGCATACGAGCTTTTTACAGTTATTCTCGCAATTAATAGGTATACAAAATGTACAAATCGCGCACAATTTGTAAGACCATGTGACGAGAGGAAAATCACGTGTAATTGATTATTCGAGAGCTTTTTGAGCTTGTTTTTATGAAACGACTGCCAAGGCGATTTCTGATCTTCAAGATATGTCTCCGATGCGATCGATGAAAAATAATTATTTATTCAAAAAAATAATTACAAGCTTTATTCTATATATACAAATTTAATTATAAATATGGATTTGTTTTTGTCGAAGAATCATTTTCCATAGTTTGAATTAAATGCATGACTCGACGGTTGTAGAATCGCCTTTTAAGTAGTAAACATAAAATGTTCGCAAAGTGTGAAAGTCGCGACTAAAAATAAAAGATAAAGGTCAAAACGAAACGCCAAATATTTTGAAGATTATTGTGTTCAATTCCGTGTTTTTGTAGTTTTTTAATGAGCTGATGTCTGTATTTTTAAAGACTATAGTTTCAACGATTGACTTAGCGTAAATTTTTTTATTTTTATGATCAATATGCAAGATAATCGAATTTAGCAAAAAAAAACAACATAGAACAGGTTCACAGGGTGACGCGTTTCTAATTGAATTTTGAGTTTAAATGTTTGTGCCAATTTTTACGTCTATATTTTTGATAAGTTTCATTAAACAGCAGCTTACGATTAGAAAAGTTATTTTACGCCTTGACTAAAATTATAATAAAATTTTGCAATTAATTACATTGCTTTACTAATCTACGTTATCGTATAAATTAACATTTTAGAATTATTAAAAGAGTTAAATGTTTTGAAATGATCAACACAAGGCCTCTACGTAATAATTAAATGAAAAACTCGATCGATCGAGTCGTTAACGAGCCTAAAGACTCTTCCTTAAGAGAAATAATTGGATGAAACCAAAAGACGAAATATTAAAAAAAAAGTCACTCGAGTTAATGTTTACTTTGCTAGCTTTGTGTAAATGCATATAACACGTAGGCGACAAATCATAATCATAACAAAAGAATAAGACACTATTTTTAAAAGAAATTTCTTTCAATCTCAAATGCGATAGACTGAAGCAAACGAGAAATAGCATACGTTTGTAAAAGCTGATGTACTTACGCAAAATATTAATTTCCCAAAATTAAATTCAATAGACTTCTTTTTAAAACAAGGAATCTTACGAGGTATTTTTTTATCAATCGTAGACAATCGGCTTACACGATTAGTTTAATGAATAAATCTACAATAAGAAGAAACCAGTTTCTTCTCTCTCCTAATGCGAAAATCATTGGATAGTCTGAATTAGATTATTGTAAGGGAACCTTTTTGTATCTCATATACACAAGCGTTTGTTGTTCCGCCGTTAATTAGATGCGATTTACTCATCTAAACGTATCTATAGAATTCTAAGATTTCGCGTAGACAACATAGGACACGTCTGCGTTAAATCTCTTTTGATACGCCTGAGGTAATGTAATGATATTTATTCTAATACGTCGGTATAATATATATACACAGACACACATACAATTATATTATTGTACGACAAAAACAATGCGAGACAAGTTTTATATCAATTGTATTTACGTAATATATACAAGAGTGCGCATTAAAAAGGAAAAAAATTTTAAAAAAGAAAACGCTGTCTTTTACATTGTTACCAACAATAGTCCATTTGAAAAATATGAGCGTCAATTGCGACTTCGCTCGCTACTCAATGATGTCGATCGGAAAGGTATAAAGCGCTTGGAAGGCATTCGTTCGCATTCCGCGACAGTTAACAACAAATAACTCGCGCTTAATAGCACCAATTACGGCGCAATTTTTTTTTCTCCGTCTTTACGCTGCTGCAAAGGGAATTATGGGCGGAAACGCGGCTCTTTAAACGCGTGTGCACGTGGATTTTTGCTAAAGAAGAGCCTCCGGCAATACGTGAATACTCGCGCACAGGTAAAGGAATAGAGAAGCTCGAGGACACAACTGTCAACGCAAAGTATATCTGTGCAGGTGTCGTGCTCTCAATGGGTATGAGAGACAAGTCACTCGAGACAAAAAGCAGTCTTTTGTCACTGGAATGATGACACCACTTTACTGTTTGAGCGTATGTGACTTCTTCTCTTTGTGTAACAAAGGTAACAGGTAAGATGTCGGTAAAAATACATGTGAATATGAATTACGTTCCTCGAGTGCGTTTTATTGTTTTAATAGAATTTGTGACTGTGGGTATGAAGGGTGTTTGCTTATAATTTCAAAATCAAGTAGACGTTACATCTTTTTATTTATTATTTACATAATTATTTGCTAATTTTGGTAACAAAAAGATACATATAACATTTATGTACAGGCACGGTATCTTTAAATATATAAAAAAAAAGGTTGAGATCAATCGATTTTTCACTTGCCTAAAGTGACGCAATTTCACGTCGAACCAGTGATGATCCGTAACTCTTCAGTACTGCAGTAAGACAGAATAATATCAAACGCTACGTGACTTGGATCAGCAAATTTCAGCATATGACTCAGAAGACCTGCTGCATTTTTAACGAGTTTGTGACGTTCAAGCCCCTTTTCAAAATTAGCTTTCATCATCCCCCAGTATATTGGAATTTGCGGTTTACTACTTTCGAATGCCTCGATGAGTTCCTTATTTCGAGCATACAATGCGGTCTCTTTCTCGTTGGCGATAAGAAAGTCAAAGAATTTGACTGTACTGTTGCCCACTTTTGTCCTCTTCATGAACGTTAGTTCTTTGGCGCAACGAGTTCGCCACCTATCGTAGCCATTTCTCACGTTGATCCAGGCATTGATCAACGTCGGTGGTAAATTTCTTAATGCTCTATCTTCGAGATTGATCAACCCGAGAATACGTCTGTGTAACGCAACATCTTCCAAGTTGATCAAGTAACGGATACGTTTGTTCAAGGCCTTTCTTTCAACACCCGATTGAAGCTCAACCAGTTTAGCCGCGTGTTCTACAAGGATTTCAGCGATGTTGTACTCTTCGAACATTATGGTCAAATGTAAAGCTGTCGTTTTTCGTTTGGTGCAACTGTCGAGCCAAATGACGAAGATCCGGTTGATGTCCGCGCCGAGATCTAGCAATGTTCTGACAGTTGATTCTTTATTTTTTTTCGTACCTCGCGCAACGATAGCGTAATACAACGGTGTGTAATCATAATTGTCTTCGGATTCTACGTCAGCACCTAATCTTACCAGTTTACAAATCGAATCAACCCTGTGAAATACACAAGCTTCGTGCAAGGGGCTCATACCGCCGCTGACTCCACGATCTTTAGGTAGAATCAACCTAAGTAGGTTAGGGCTGATAGCACCTTGGCGTTGACGTTTGCCAAGTTCATCGTTGTATATCTGAAAGGGGTTCATAGCCTTGTTGTTCTCTTGGCCAACGTCAGCTCCATATTCCAAGAGGAGTTTGATCAAGTTGACGTTACAGTTACCGCAAACGATCGCCAAATGTAACGCCGTGTTACCGTGTGAGTCAACCGCATTGACTTGGCTTCCACGTTCCAGTAGACTCTTAATTACATCCGTGTTTTCATTGAAGTTCATCACAGCCAAATGAAGAGGACACATACCGGCCACTGGTTCGGTAGCATTGATATCGGCACCGTAATCCAAAAGAACTTTAATCACTGCGTCGCGTTGACATATCGCAGCTATATGAAGAGCTGTAAAGTCAACCTCTATCGAGTCAGCTCGGCAAATGGTTCTTAGCAGTAACTTCACTGCTAAAACACTATCGTGTCTTATAGCTTGGTACATAAGCTTCGTTTGGAAATGTTTAAACTTACTTCGAAATGATTCCTTGCAATAGTTCAGAAGCATTTTTACAAAAAAATCGACACCGTTCACTTTTCTATGAAAAATTCGTATAGATTACATGCAGTCTCTCAGGGAAAATATTTCCCGACGCGTATGTACTCTAAGCCACGCGTGCGGTCTACGTTACGACACGTGGACTGCATCGACTGCAACTGATTACCAACAGTGCGTGTGGGGAAAACTAAAAGCCTAGACTACCTCCCCCACCACTGAGACCTCTAGGGATTGGTCCCTTCAAAAGGGGAGAGGGTAATCAACTCGACTATACGCTTCTCTATTGATCGTCGCTTCCCGGAAAACTTTTGAAGATCTCAGATTTCCAATTCCAAATGGCTTGCCTTTACGCTTTCTTTTCTATCATCGAATTGTAATCGACTTTAACTTCGAACGCGGGTTCGCGGAAAAAATGGAAAAAATTACCCAACGCTATATAATACGCAGTTGCGCAAACGGGCTATGGGTAGCTCGAAAAATCTCGTTTCGTAAAATAGAACGTATACGTAAAAATTATTGCAAATACGCGCGTCTATACTTTATACACAGCTTGTACGCGTTCAGCTTTGGGCATAGATCGAAGTTATAATGTAATATCGAGAAAACAATCCAACGGAATACATCGAACTTCAAGGTCATTGGCCTGAAGAGTATACGCGCCACAGAGAATTTGTACTTGTGCTGGCGTGTAATGCCAACAAACGCATTTCTACAAATTCCTCACCTTTCGCGCGCAATAAATACCACGGAAAGGCTTTTTTTTTTAAATATATATACATAGACGTGTAAGTGTAGTTAGACCGCAAGTAGTTGAAATTTCGAAATATCAGTATGGAAAATCGCAGAGCAGAGTCTCGTTTGTCGAACTTTCAGTCGAATAACCTATATAGATCAACTGCACTGAAAAACAACACAATAATCCTCCCCTCCTCCCCCCTGCCCCTCCAGTATCGCGATTCTCGGGGCTCAACAGTCCCCGCGAAGCCAACGCAGTCTCTCTTATAGGTATACGACGTTACGACAGTCGTCGTTTCGCGCTCGGTACCGCCGGAGGTGCGGCATTTATACTCGGCACCCGTAGCTACCCGCATATATGTATACGCGATATAATCGTACGAGGAAATTTTTCTTACCAGTGTAAATTGTAAATGCGTATGTCTATAGATGTGTGTGCGTATACATCGATGTAATGCATACATATACACATGTATATATGGTTATGTATCCGTAGTAGTGCCACCTGTTGAGGAAGGAGGATGCATCCGGTAAAAAAGTCATGAGACATAAGTATAATGCGAAACTGCACTGTGTGCGGAGGCGCGAGTGTGTGTTGATCTGTAATTAAAAGTTCGCTAATTGGAGTGTTTCTACTCGTATGGACTGTAGGTGCCGATGGACGGATTCGCTGACACGTATGTATACGCTGTGTATGAACACTGAGTGTTATACTTATTTACTTTGCTTTTTTTTCTCTCTTTCATTCTTTCTCTATTCTCATTAGTCGCTCATTCGGGTGAGTAGGTTAGGAAAGCGAGTTTGTATTGGTAATAGCGGGATGTCTTTTCAACGGTTTCAATTTCGAACGTCTCGCGCGCGCAACGGAAATATTCGTAGAATCCGTTTGAAATCGGTATAACTGACGGTTGGAAAGAAGTATTGCGTTTATTCGAGGAATAATTGAAATATTGAATCGTTAGAAGGTATATTTTATGGTTTTTGTTTATTACTGGATTATTATTGGATGTCTGACGATAACTTAATTTTGAAATAATATTGGAACAGCAGATGTTCGATGTTTGTTTTTCCGGATAAACAACATATACAACATTTTCCATCATGTTGTAACTATTAAACAGGCTATAATACGTTAATATTGAGGAAAAAATTGAAACAACATACGGTCAATGTTTTTTTTTCGAATAAGCATGTATACAACATTTTCTATCGTGTTGTGAATATTAAACGCAACATAAGATCTTCCATACTGATAGAACGTTGCAACAACAGATGATCAATATTTATTTTTCTAAATAAACAACATTTTCAAGACCCCAATATTGAAACGAAATTGAAACAACAACTGTTTAATCTTTATTTTTACGAATAAACAACACATACAACATTCTCTATTACGATGTTAATGTTAATCGGACCACGAGAGTTTATTACTGGAACTCCAGATGTTCAAAGTTTATTTTTCCGAATAAACAACATATGCAACATTTTAATCGTGTTATTAATATTAAACTACTTTTATGTGTGTAAAAAAACTACGTAAGAAGAAGGATAAATCGGAGAATTTATGATTTACATAACGAAAATGAAAGCCGTAGCAAACGTTAATCCTTGCGATTCTAATACTTTTATTTTGTATTTATTTTGTTGTATAAATCGATACGATAAACAGAGTACAGAGTAAAAAAAACTTGTTACTCGCCAACATTTCACATTTCAAAGGATTTTTTTTCTCAACAAGAGATTGACACATTCGACAGTTCGAAGACACTTGTACATATATATATATATGTACACATATTAGAGTGAAATTGAGAAATTAACGCCTATCTCCTGTATAAAACTATATCTATACATTATGCGAATGTGCAAGGCTCACATTACGTAATATCGAGTCTGCATCGCTTATAGCGGATTTTTTCTCCGTACACGCTTCCTTCTGCAGTTTCTTTCTCTCGTAGGCTTGGGATATCATTGGCGAGTAACACGAGCTCAATCTCAATCTCATAGCTGAGTGGCTTTGACTTCCTTTCGAAAATTCGTTCGATAAGTATGCGGATAAGCGTTTATGCGCAATCAGCTATAGCTTTATTTATAACCGTGTTTAATTTGCAATCACATTATTGAATATCAATGAGCGCGAGAGTCTGTCTACGGTTATTCACGTCAGCGTAAAATCTCTCCAGATGTCGTTTATCTTAATTCAGCTTGTTAATTTACTTATAAATCGTACAAGTTGCGCATTGTTAATTTGAATTAGTAATGAAGTGAAAAATGTCTCTTCGCGGAGATTCGTTTAACATATCTAACCCGTCAATCGTATCGATGGAAAGAGGACAATGTTGGTCTGGCTATATCTGGATTACAACTCGTGAGAGGACCTTTTAATGAATTACTGTCGTGCAGTTGCGTCTCTAATTAGAATCTCCGTACAGAGTCGTAATGTTAATGTGACTCTAGTGTGCGAATAACGGAAATGTTCACGCGCCAGATACGACATACTATTCGTAACATTGAAATCGCGAACTCCTTGTAGGATTTAGTGGATGTTGACGCTGTCAAACGTAATCTGGATTACTGGACTTTGGTCGTAACATCTATGACCATCTGGTGATCCATTTTTCTACTGGATTAGACTTGATAACTCGAGAGAGAAAATTTCATGGAGTTTACAGTGAGTTTTCGTTGTATTTCAGACTTTTAGCTTGTTAGGAACTTGATTAATGACTATATGTAATACATTATGCGCGACGTAATAAGGTGCTTTTAGGCTAATTTAGAAACCTTAACGGTATTCTCGAATTCAAATTTTACCGACTGAACCAATAAAGCGGTAATATGATAATAAAAATGGTTTTTTCGCGATAATTGGTAGCCGGAAAGTTTACTGAATGTTTTTGTCAGAGAGGGTGTAAATTATATTTATCAAGATTCGAGTATTTTTTCTACCGTATTATTGGCTCGGCCGGTAATATTTGAGTATGAGATTCCCTTAATTAATTCGTAAAAGAAATTTGTAGTAATGCAAATGGCCAGCGTTGACTTTGATACGTATTTTGGTGGACCAGATTGTTGATAAAATATATCTCGTCATTTCTCTTTAATTAATTAATTCAGCTCAACATATATGAACCATTGCATCGTTTAAAAACACATAAAATTCGCTGGTAAAAAATTATTCAATTATTATAAACATCAGTTAATCAACTCAGATCAGTTTAGTCAACCGTTTAAACTAGCCTAGTACTGCTGGCGAGAAATAAGCAGTATCAACCGGTACTAGTTTGTGAGCCAGTACCGTCCCAGTATCGGACCTGTACCGGAATGATAATATCGAGCCATACTTTGAAACCAGTACTGTGCCAGTATTCTACCAGTACTTGTATTGTACCGCTATTTTCGTCACATTACAGACGATCGATTGATAAACGGTTGATCAGATGTAATAATTTTCAGAATAATAAATTTCATAGCTTATTATTTACTACAACTATTGTATTAACCAACAATAATCTTCAGATAATTAACTAATTCAGTAATGTCTACGGATTTTTTAAATTTATTCTAAGTATTTATTGTACTATATAGTTTTAGGAAATATAGGTTATGTTATCGATATTCATAATCAAAAAAATACTAGGTTAGTACCAGGATTTTGTTTTGATTGTAATGCGCATGCTACACTACATATGCGAAGCATTCTAGACGTTGATCTAATGATATCCTGTCAAATAAATTAAAATTTACGAAAAGGCTCAGCAAGTGTATGTCTTACCCTTTAATCTACATTAAGCCTCATTAATTTGTATAATGAATGTACATTCGATTGGTATAAAAATTTAGTTGTAATAATTACCAATTTTAGTGTTTTGATCAGCCTTTGCTACACGGTTGATAAAAATCGTTAACTAAAAAGCAGTTGACTAATTTTCTGCAACGGATTCAATGGCAATTTTGTTTATTATATATAATTACATTTTTAACAATAAAAAGTTCAAACTTATAAACATCGTAAAAATGATGTTGTACATTTTAGTGACAAACAGTTTCCATCACGATTATAGATATCAAATAGACATCTTTGTACTAAAATTAGGTAACTTGACTGACAGCTTTACTCCTTATCAGAAATCAAGAGCTTCGTAGATACTTTTAAAGTAAAAAAAGACATCTTCATAGGATCGAACCTTCTCTAAGTATTCTAACTTATCTATACGACTTTAAAAGTACATTACGCAGGAAAATTCGAACCAAACTCGTTCGTGCATTTTCACTGAGAAATGCTGTATAGCCACAACAATTTTTTTTCATTACAATTGAGAAACTTTAATTCAGGATCGTTTCTAATGGGATATTTTACAGGTATACAGTTGTCATAATTCTCCATCATCGTTAATTTCCAATCTTCCGGAAAATCGTAAACCATCATCGCAGCTTCTTTCATCTGGAGCAACGCCTTAAAAAAACGCTAATCTCTGTCAATCTTCGACAAAAAATTGCGAGCGGCGTTATAATAATAGTAGCTTAAGTTTTTGGCCGCATTATTGTCGCAGCTCAGCAAATTATCCATTGTCTCTTGCCGCAACGAGAACTATCCAATCTTTTGTCCGCGCGAGAAGTATCTTTCTCTTCCTCGCAGCCAATTAACATCCGAAGTCGAAGGATCCGACGGGTCTTGGGCGCCTGTCACCCCGACTTATACTCTTCTCTCTGGAATTCCTTCTGCATAGCGCGCTTACGAAGGTACCATATGCGCTTGTATATAAACACACACACACACACACACACACACATACATAGTAAGACATCTTGCCCCGTCTCTGTCAATTACCCAAAGGCGAAAGGGTGGGGGGATGCAGCGCTTACCAGAATCGCGAAATCTCAATCGCAAAAAACCTCGCGCTTATACCGTATCCACGAAGATCTTTCTCTGCGGCGCGCACGTCTCTCTGCGCGCGAAGTAATGACCGCAAAGAGCAGTGGCCTTGAGAAAATACCTTCTCCGCGCGACTTCGAATATCTCTTTCTCTCTATCCATATGTATTATGAGAACCTGCTACGGATATATATACATGTATATGTGTGTGTGTGAGTATGTGTATATAGACAGTTGGAGCGCAGTGAAAATGTGGTGTAAGATTTTTCTCTTTCGGTGGTGCTGCCGCTGGAGAGGTAAATGGCCCGTAAACACCGTTCACCAAGGGGGGGCTGGCTTTTTAACGGTGTTTAGTCCGGCGCTGCCTGTTCTTTTTCATTTATTAAAGGGAGCGCTGATGTGTATAACTCTTAGTCGAGAGACTTTATTGCTTTTCGCGAGAGGCGCTTTTTTTTTTATTTAATATGTTTGTGTGTGTGTACACACATATATATATATATATATATATATATATATATATATATATTTGCGGTGCGCGAGCTATGGGTTATTATTGGCTTTCTGCGTGGCCTAGTTACTTTTTGCAACCTGTGCAGCACAGTACCGCTGGATCAATGGGGTTTTAGAATTGGAGATTCTTGTTAGGGCTGGCTGCGTTCGAGGCTTTCGGTCGATGAACGGTGGGTAGGTGTAATATAAGTTGAATTTTTTGAATTTTCTCCGTTTCCTATTACCATTATATCAACGGTGATATAAGATTAAATCTGTGAGAATTATTATTTTTTTTTTAATAGTCCTCTTGAATTGTCGGATGAGTCTCGTGTGACTCTGCGCATTGCTTGCTTTAATGAGTACTATATATTTTAAGCCCAGTGACTTTGATGTTGGATGCGCACGTGTAATCGAATCGCTGTCTCTAAAATCGTCCCTCGATTATTATCGCGAGTTCCGATCGTATTTTTGAATATAAAAAGATCTATTCTATCAATCGTGAAATAATCATTATGACCCAAAGTCTTCGTTCGAGCCCTTCATTTTTTATGAAATTTAATACGCGTTCGTGTATGAATGAAGAATCATTAGTATTCCAATCTTTTTTAATTAGGTATTTCCTAAACTATGACAGATAATTATAACAACTGTACTGTATAAAAATCTCATTAGATAAAATTTCAATTAATGTAAGAAAAAATAATTGTGTATAAGAATATTAAATTTTGTTAAAATAATGAACATTGAGATACTTAGACGTAATTTTGTTGTTACTATTATATTACTGTTCACAAAATTAACATGTCTATCGAAATGTCTATTCTATTATCTAATAAACTCACAATATTAAAATATTAGAATCTTCTATGTCATTCAAGTTTTCAAATTCAGTTTTGAGATAGTTCGATCATGAGTTTTAACGTAAAAAAAATTATGAAGATTCTTTACGTTATTATAAATGTGTCTATGAACGGCTTTGGAAGAAACTTGGGGAAAAAGGTTCGATCATCGGTATCAAGATGAAATAATTGATGAATATGCTTTTATAAATACAAAAGTATCTGCAAAGGTCACAAGTTGTGAATCAAGTTATGTTTTTGACTGGAAATCTGGACCAATGTTGAGAAACTCCAATTATACGACATGATAGCTTATACGATAGCTTCTTTTCCAGCTAGAAATACAACTTCGTTTCCATGTTAGAACCTTGAGAGACACTCTTATAATAGTGCTAGGAATTTTTTTTTCATGTTAAAACTAATGATCGAAGCTTCTTAAAGCTGAATATGAATTCTTTGATGAGTAGGAGATTGTTATGACCTATATTTACAGGTTTAAAAGTTTTATTTGTCAAGTGTAACTTCTTTTAGAAGAAAAGTTTCTTTTTATTTTTTAGTGACAAATGCTTTCCGGTGAAGTTCGAATTTTTGAAAATAGGCTGAAAATGCCAAATTTGACATAGAATCACTTAGAGAACCTTCATGAAAAAATCTAAAGAAATTCATCAAGGTATATGAAGTGTCAAATAACAGATTAAAAATATTATAAAAGAGAAAAATTTTCTGTCGGAGAATGACTCCATATATATATAGAATTATTAAATTTTTAAATATTTTCGAGTCGTGTATATATAATACGAATGTAAATAATGTTACGATAAATTTGTAAGTCATCTAAGTTGTAAAAACAAATATTCCTAAATGCATGTTCATGTGAGTCACCACTTTCCATGACATTTGATACAAAGAATATTCATTAGTATTAAAAAAATGTATTAACGCTTAATTAACAATAACTGTTTATAGTAAGCAATACAAATTACTTATATATATTTTACAATCATGAAAAATCATCAAAAGAAGAAATTAAACTTAGAAAAGTAAACCATGGATAATCCATGGCGAAAGATTAAAAATGCAAAAATCTATTACTTATAAGAGGAGATAATTTCAAATCCCAAAAACACTAATATGCAAAAATTACAGATTATACGTATTCTTGAAGTATAAATAAATCCTACTTATCAATAGATACAGTTGTCATAGATTCAGTATTTCGGTCAGACTAACCCAATTAACCCTTAATGCATTATATTTAAACAGTTATATTTAAACTTCTCCGAACCATTGTTTCACTATTAAAATACAAGTGTTTAGTTCACAATAATGTCAGATTCATTAACTGTTTTTTTTTATCTAACGTCGCTCTACTTATACTTCCCTTTATGGTGCTAATCAAGGACGAACAATTAACTGTTAATCCAATGACTTTACAACAAATTCTTACGCAGGCTTATATACACATAGCTTATCAAGATTTGAATTTAAAACCCAATAACGAGACAATTTCTTCCACATATCTGTGTATTAAAAATAAAAATCCGGTAATAAGAGCTTTTCATTCCAAAGAATTCCAATGATTTCTCAAAATCAACGCTTCGTATCAATACAGCTCTCTTAATGCTTAAAAAGAAAAAAAAAATAATAAAAAGAAAAAACAAAATCCACAAATATACCTACACGTCTGACTGGATGGAAAATAAAGTACCGTAACCGTGACAGCTTGATTTTCGTCCCGTAGCGCCCACATCGTTTTATGCGCTCGCGGATTGTCCAAACTCACGAGAACGCCGCACGTCAATCGTAATCTCCTCCTCCCGTTCCCTCTCTCAAGCTCGTGTACGACGTTAAATTCCCTTCCGCCTGAGCGAGAGCGAAAATTATTTTTCGTATATACCACTTATTTCGTTTATCTCTTTCTCTCTCCTTCGACCGATTTTTCTTCATCTCCTTTCAAGGGGATTTCACGCTTCGCAAGCAAAAGTCTTCCGATAAACATTTCGAAGGAAGATTTTTTTTCTTACTCATCATCTCCGGCACTTTTCTGGGAGATAGAGACAGAGAGAAGTTATCGGTTAAATATATATTGTTTTTTTTTTCAATTTAGTCGAAGTGGTTACTCTACTCCACTTTAGCTAAAATCTGATACGGTGAATCTCGAGTGACATCTCGCGGTTGTAACAGTATATATTACATGTATGTATATACAAGCGTGATTTTTTATTTTATTTTTTTCCCGCAGCTAATTACGCACGCGCATTCAATTATGAGAAAGAAAAAGATATAGAGGTTCCGCTGTGAGTTAGTGCGAATAGGTGAGAATAAATTAGTCGTATCACGCGCCGACTGCGAGATTGTATCTCGATGCTAAATTTAGCGGTCCTTTTTCATTTTTTTTCATCCAATCTTACGCTACTGATGATTAAATTAAATTTTAATTGAGTGATTAATACTTAGTTATTATTTTCTGCTCTTTAAATCTGTAATTGTGATATATTTCTCGATATTTTTGGGAATTGGCTTACATTCTTCTATATGCACTACATAGTGACAACTTTAAAAAAGTAGAATAGGAGTAATCTTTTTTTTTATAAATCTTGTAATTAAATATAAAGTACGAAATTAAAACTAAATAAATAATTTAAAATTTTTATTTTATTTATTTAATAAAACAGTCTGTTAATGGTTACTAACCAGAGGAACAAAATTTCTGTGTGTTTGGTCCAGCTCTGTGTAAAACGAAAATGAAAACTAACTTAAAGCCAGTGAAACGTGCAATTAAAAGCCCCCTGGCTTGTAATTTAATACACGATTACAGCGTCAAGTGAAATCGTCTTTGAATTGTATGTATATTTTGTTTGTGGAAATTTATCTTATCATTCATCAATATCTTGCTGGCATAGCTCTTACTGTTTCAAATATCTTAGTAGGGGTAATTTCTCTTCTTTTTATCCTTTTTCTTCTTTTTCTTCTTCTTCTGTAAACTTCTTTGTTGGCATTAGTCAATCCAGGACGTATAGAATTGATTGCATATACCTATTTATACGAGGCATTGTTTGTGAAAAAGCCACCCCCTCTGCCTAATTTTTGGACAGAGGGGGTGGCTTTATTATAATTTAATTATAGAGACTTATCATTAATTTCTTAGAATTAGCAAACAAATATTAAAAAAAAATTATTGTCCATAGCTTCTTTCCTATGTCATTAATCGCTATTTATATATATGTATATATGATCTTGAAATTCAATACAAATTCGATTTTTTTTTCATTTTTAATTGTATCAAGAAAAATAGATTCACAAACATCTTATAACTATGATAGTAATTGTACGTGTAATAACCATTTTAGTCATAACATGAGATAATAGGACAAATAACTTTATTTCTAATTGGAAGCAAAGCTGAACTCACAAGTTGTGATCAATGCAGATAGTTTGAAATTCAATAAAAATATCATCATGATATTTTTGATGTTTATTCAAAGATTCGATCCTTTCGAAAACTTGATTTCAAGACGGAAATGAATTATAATTTTTATTGCGATGCATATATACGACCATTAAAGTATTTTATTTAAAAAGCCTATCAATTAAGCTAAGCGATTTTGTAAAAAAACAACCTTTTGTGTTAAAAAATATTAAAAATAGGTACAAAAACAATAAATTTAAAAAATGTCAACTTTAAATCTCTGTAACTCAACGACGGTTAGTGAAAAAAAATTGACGAACGTAGATACAGTTTCAATAGACTGTTTAACAACTTTTTTTATCAACCACGCTGTCAGAGAATCACCCACTTATATATTATATTTAACAAGTAAGTAAATTAAAATATATAATATATATCTATAATATGTATGTATAATTTGCTTATTTGTTAAGTGTATTTTCACTATTTATGTCGTGCATCAAAATGATATAGTACACATTTACAATCACTGTTTATATAATTAATATTCACTAGTTTAAATGTTCGAACTTGAATGCATTCACTCGATTCAATTTCAATTTCAATGCTAAAAGCATTATTGATATAGCGTATTTTATTCTAGATAGTGTATCTGTTCGTTTTCATCTAGTGAATATTCATTACTTTTGCAGTTGCACCACTCTGACTTTTGCAAATACATTTGCACGTTTAAATACCACACAACTCCAGAAGATAAAAATATAATTCTCCCACAATGACCCTATACTACGGTCCTTTAAAAAAATATTACTGCAATACGTGTAATTAAAAAAAATCTTATGAGTCACCAATGACAACAGAAAATCTAATGCGCACACTAGTTTACGCGCCAAATTTTCAAAAGCATGTGATTCTGACAAAATTCTTAGTGCAATGCTTGTGACGAAAGAAATGATCGCGATTCGCAACAAAAAATCTAGTTTACTCGCCAAATTCAAAATTTTCTAGCCCGAGAAATGTTACTAAGACAAGTGTTCAAAAAACTTCTCATGACTCACGACAAAAACTGCTCGTTCAACAATAACCCAAATACACGCTAATTCACGCGCTAAACTCAAACAAACGGTCCTTTCCAACATTTTTAGTATACAATGCGTGTGATAAAAAAAAAAGTATAACAGAAAATTCTCATGACTCACTGCAAAAACTACCGTCTTCAACGACAACCCCGATACGTACTAATTGCGCGCCAAATTCAAAAATACACACACACTACTTTCAAAAAATTTTACTAAAATAAGTGCGATAAAAAAAAAATTTTTTTTTTAAATTTTCGAGAATCTTCGGCCTTGGTATCCGAGCGCAGCAGTAGTATACGGTACATAAGTTCAGCTACACACACGAGTTGCACGAGGGGGGCCTCGTGCGGCGCGAATTTCAACGGGTCCCGCGCGCGTGCCCTTGGCAAACATTCACTTCCGTTGCATAATAAAGCGCGCAGAGCAGTAGCCGCAGTGCAGTGTACTGCACTCGCGGTAGGCCTTTCGCCGGGCCACTGTATTCGCGATGTATTGAGTATACCCTATATATATACATGTATACGTGTACAGGTATGGTTGATCGGCACAACGCGGAGAGTTCGATACGTGTAGGCACTTTCGTTGGGAGATTCGGTTGCGCTGCTGGCGCAACATTTTCATGGGGTTTTACGCTGTTAAATGTGGAATTATATGTAGTTTTTTTTTTGTAATTGATACTTGTAATCGTATATACTGCAGTGGCAGTTTGGAAAATTTAATTATCGATTATTTTCCAATTACACTGGGTTTGGTGATCGAACGGGTTATATTTTGTATTTATAATGAAGCTGAAAATAGTTTTTGTAAGAACGTTCTGTAATAGAAGGTAAATGATGCAAGTCATCTTTACATATAGGTTGGATGATAAGAAATGTTATTTGGAGATAAAAACTTGAAAGCTGAAGTGTAAGAGAAAAATTGAACGTTTCGTAATCAATTTTTGTAATGTATATATATCGCATATCCTGCTGTAACAATGAAATTTTGCTTTTTATTTTTCATGCATTTTCTTTAGATTTTGGACAGTCTGTTAAAAGGCTTATTCTATGTACGATATAGCTATTTCTATACCTTATCAATTTTTTCAGTTTGACAGTACAATCTAATTCTCTAATCTTTAAATGATAGGAAATTTTGCATATAAAAGTAAATATTATTTCTTTTTTTTTTCGAATAATTTTTTTTCTTGATCGTATTTTATTTTCCTACGAAAAATTTTCGTAACAATAATAACTATTGCATTTTCAGTTTATTTTTCTATTTTATGCCTAATTTCATTAAACCATTAACGACCAGCAGTACCTCATTAGTGAAGCAGGAAATAAAAATTAATATGACCCAACCTGCTTTTATACTATTTTTGATTGTGTAATTTCGATTAATGGGATCGAATCTGCATTCTAATGTTTTACAAAATAAATATAGTGAATTTTATTTGAAAAAGTACAATATAAATGTAAATATATTTAAAAATTTTTTTTAATTGATGACGTTTTCTAAAATATGGTCAGTAGTGCGTAATTATTTTGTCTACTTTTTTCAAAATGTCACATGTAGTAGGCATTTTAGAAATAAATAATTGCCTGAAAAATTGGAACATAAAGCATCGAAATTGAAAGAAATAAATTTCCCCTATTAAGGTACAAAATTCCGAGAATACCCAATGAATCTATAAGCTAGAAATTCCATTATTGTAGTCGTTAATGAGTTCGGGAAGTATTTCTCACTATAGCAGAGATAAGGATGTTTTTTGTAATATTCACTAAATGTCTTAAATTAAATACATTAAAATACTAAATTAATAAGCCGTCACAAAGTTTCCCTCGATGTACAATTTAAACTAAGCATAGTGGTTTGATACTGATATTTTGTAACACAAACAAAATCACCGCCGATTTGCAACTTATGTTTCTTTTAAATTAAACAGATTTTTTCTCGATAATAGTACCATTCCTATCTTAGAATTAGCAAACGAATACTCAAAAATTTTTTTGATCCAAACTACCTCGATTTTCTACCTTTTCATATAGACATTCATTTATTTACTAATTTTAACTTTATTTATTAAAAAAATAAAAAAACTTGACGCAAGTAAATCCTACTGAAGGTAAACACAGTTTTATCTGTACATACCGGCTGGCACGAAATCATAGAACATAAAACTAGAAACGCATAACAACATTTTTCAAA
Organism: Apocrypta bakeri; assembly: GCA_018906985.1. Lineage (NCBI taxonomy): Eukaryota > Metazoa > Arthropoda > Insecta > Hymenoptera > Pteromalidae > Apocrypta > Apocrypta bakeri. The sequence goes on from JACCIA010000005.1 coordinate 5,734,555, forward strand.
ACTACACGTAAACAAAAGTTTTCTTCTTTTCCCACTAATACGTATAAAATTATATTTTATTTATCTACGAATATATACATGACTGAAAATACGCATTCATTCATACACTACTGTCTTCGCGTAGTTATCCATTATAATAACGACTGGAGATTTCCTACTCGTTAAGCAACAACAACGCTTTCTCAACGCAGTGGACATTCTTTAAGCGCGAGCTCATCGCTGCTTTCCTTCGGAAAATTCTCCTTATTCGTCTTCATAGCCGTATCATCCCTTTTGGCTGCTCACATATATATAGCGGTACCATCGCCGATATTCCATCGGCACGATCCGATTCGATCTTCCGTAATCTCTCTCCGCAAGCGTATATACATATATATGCACACACTATATATACAACAACTGTAACTTTAGGTGTATGTATATACACCTAAAGTTACGATGGTGCATCTCCTGCGCGCGCTTAGCAACAGGATGAACACGAGAGGTATATATCCCGCGATAATGCACTCGCGCGTTCGTCCTAGCGGTCAGTCCAACATAACTGCATCTCGCGCTTCTGTGTACTGCGCTCGTGCTCTTTCTCTCTTTATTTCTCCGTTTTGTTTAAAAATCCCATTATGAATGAAACGGAGACACGTGGGAGGATCGTCGAGAGAGTATTCGGACGGCTTATCTACGATAAGGAGGCTGAGATCAAAGAGAGAGTTTTACGAAAGTTGCGAGCGAGTGCAGAGACAGGAGTGTGAGAAACTTTTCCATTTCTTATCGGTAAGCGAGTCTACTGTTGGAGCTGCGTTTGTTTGAATGCAATTGAGCTAGAACCGGCAAAGCTTACACCCGTGTGTTTGTCTCAATGAAATCCTGTCGATAAGAGTGTAATCGATGATGCAGCAATTACAAACTGTATATACACGTTAATTCGCTACGAGTCTCGCACGCGTTAGATACCGATCCAATTTAATCAACGTATACAACAATTTTCAGCAATGACTGCATGACCTTGCAGATGTACTTTTCCCGATAAGTTTATGCGAATAAACGTGTATATGTATAGATAGATCTGACAGTTTGACCGGTCAAAATTTTTTTTCTAACTGCGTGTTCATGAATTTATTTTATTTTTTTATTTATGCATGGATAATTTTCTGATAAAGAGGCTGTTCAAGAAAAGGTTTTCTATTAAGTATTTTGAAACAGTCTATTGACACCGTATCGACGTTCGTAAATTTAAATCACGTTTTTTAAATGCAAAAAAAAAAATTTACAGCCAAAAAAAGAATTTTTGTATAATAATTCAGAAGAGAATCATCCATGTACATAAGTACGTGTTGGTTAAACGACAGTAGTCTTTTCCTACTTGAGTCGTGGCACGAAATTACATAGCCATCCGATTACACATCCATACACCCATAGATACCCAACCCACCTGTGGATATAATATATACATATGTATAAAATAAGCTAGTGACGTTGCGGGTCTAAGGATATAATTCAAAGGAACGCGAACGAATGCAGCAGTCTGTGCCCTTATGCATCGCGTATAAATAAGCGCCTCTGATGCGACGCGAGAATGTTAGAGCAAGAGAGAGAGAGAGAGAGAGAGAGAGAGAGAAAGGAGGATCTCTCGGTGAGTAAGGATCGTCGACCGCTCGAACGACGAGATCGAGTGTATATAGAGAGAGAGAGAGGAATCAAGCGTTTCCGGTTTACCTGCAGTGGACCATCGTTGCCACTGCTGCTGCTATTGCTATTTCTGATCATACTAATGTCGATTAGTGTGACGACTGCATATGTATACGGTGAGAAAAAAGAATTGATTTAAATTTCCGGCCCTTTTTCGTGGTATACGAATACGTGCAATGTCATTATATACATTAGTGTGAGGGACTGGATTACACGGTACACATAAGTCTTCTTTTTGTTTCTCTTTTTTATAACGAATGAAATTGAACTTTATAGGTAGCTTTTAATATTGAAGGTATTGCACTATTCAATTTTTGAAAATAAAATAAGGAATTTATATGGATTTTTGTATAATGTATAGTATTTAATATTGAAGGTACTTTGTGTAATTGGAATGGAAAATTTTCATTGCTCGGCAGTGAAATGCAGTATTTGCAGTACTGAAAATGCATAAATGTGCTATTGTAGTTAAAATTACACATACAGATAATTGTACATTAGACACTACGGAATTACAATGTGTACTGTTGAATCAGTGATTTTCAGAGATAAATTGCAATCGTAAAAAAATTATAATTTTTCTAATTCTACATATTATATGCAGTCATTGTTGGCATAGCGAAATTTCTCGTTTTTTAAATAATATGTACAATTTAAAAAAAATGTTACTCTCTACTATTAACTTTTCAAGCAGCGATTTTTTCACTATAAAATTAGGGAATTTCTACAGTCTGCGCTAGTATTAATTCTTTCCAAACAGCGATTTTTCTCTATAAAATTAGTGAATATATATAGTATGTTATAATATAAAAAATGATTGTTTTTAAACAGCAAATCTTCATTAAATTCGTAGTTTGGTTCCGAAATTCACTTCTAGTACATATTGGCCGATAAATTTGCTAATTCTGACATTAGAATTACTAGAATTAGGTAATTTATAGTGAGTTTCTTTAAGAGTCTATAATTAATGCATATCCACTGGCCACAAGACTGGCTATAAAAATTTCACCAATTTAATAGCGAATAAACTTTTTTTAAGTTCAGTGCAAGTGAAGTTAGCTACAAAGCCTGTGAACAATAATTTCTGAGTCAATAAAAGTGTCTTTTTGGATAAATCTGGTTGTTTCAAAAGAAATTAAGAGTTATTACTGAGTACTGAAGATAGACCTTTAATTATTCTTTACTCAAAAACAGTTATTATATATCTTTCATGAACTTTTCATACTATCCGCTAAGGGGCGTCTAATGAAATCAGCCTACAAGTGGTCAAATCCTGCTATGGTAAATAGTTAGGTTGCGATATATTTTCTACGCCAAATATTAAAACTGAATTCAACTGTACGTAATATACAAATCCAAATTTAAGATTATTTTCTAAAAACGATTTGATTTGCTTCACACGATTATTTTTTCACTGCAGATTTATTTATAAAATATACATCGGTAAATTGATTAATTAGTCACTGCCAAGGTGTACTTTTGTGTACAAATAGAAAAAGCGAAATATAATGAACGTTTACGATAGGACATCGGCTTATAATGGCGATTTTAAACTTCAAACCAGCTCTCTCGATACGCTTGTATATGTGTAGCTCTAAGTATACGTTAGCCATTGAAAAATCGTAAAATCGCAAATTAAATCGGTACCGAGTTTCTACAGTCTTTATGAATCCTTTTTACTTCATCGCCGCAAGTTCCCAAAGAGCTATAATTCGATTCGCAAAAGAAAAAAAAATGTAATCTCCAACTCATCTATCGCGCTCGATTGTTGCAGACTATTTTACATTAGTCCACGGTGAAAAAGGTAAAATCATTCCGTTGACGCCATTCAAACAGTTCCGTTTCTCTTGGTTATTATTATCATAATTAAAAAATGAAAAAAAAGATTTTTTTCACTCTAAATCTATAATTACAACACCGTAAAATCACTCATTCAACCGAACTCTCATTTGAAGCCTAAACAAAAATTCCAATACACCTGATCCCCATTACACCACTCAACACACACATATATACAATAATACACGCTTTAGGGTAAAAACAGAAAATGTAGATATACACTTAACTTCTCGCGCTACCTCACAATCAAACATTTATAGTTCAGAGAAGGATAGACAATAAGGAAGCAACAGCAGCAGCAGCTCCTCCTTATCTCCTTCTCGAGTGTAAAGTAAAGGTCTCGCAGTCGTATGTATATGTGTGTGTGCATCATCAGGTGTATTATACCATACACCTCTCTCTCTCTCTCTCGAGCGCGCGCGCGCGCTCAAGTTCAGTACAGTTACGGCATCGGCGCAGCGCGCGCCTCGACTCTTCCATTCACAGTATAGTCGTCGTCGAGCCGGGCTGTCGCGAGGTGTGCGCGCGCGAGTCGTGCGTTGCGTTATGGTATACTCCGTGTTGTACGTGTATATTTATGAATAAAGCGCGCGTGTTACGCTCTTCTTCTTTTTTTTCTCTCTTCGAAGGAGCGTCGATCACACATACACACGCGGTTGTCGTGTTCGATTATTTTTTTCGAGAATTATATGTACACACACGAGATGGTTAAGTGGTTCAGGCTGTGCTTTCGGGAAGTGAGGTGAAGATCCAAACGCTTGTGTATATATACGAGGAACTGTGTATGTGGAATTCGAAGAATTCGAGCTACTGGAAAAGAAGGTAATCGAGTTGTGTTCTGATCTGAGGATGATTTAGAAAAGTTCTGTAGTACCATTTTTTTTGTTGTGATTGTCGGTTTTGATGATTGTGATTTGAAAATTAGTAATGGTTACTTAGTGGTTCGGTAAAGTGAAAATTATAAAGTTCGATTGAAATGATTCTCTGAATTTGTTTACGATCGTTTATTGAACTTTTTGTAGCGATATTGTCTTGATATTATTGGGAATATGGTACGTAAGGACTGATTGCTGTGTACTAATGAATCCCCGAGTGACGGGTTAAAAATTAATGTCAGCGTTTTGGACGATGAAATGGAAGCAAATAGGTATCGTATTCAGTTTACAATATGTGTTAGGACTTAGTCCTAACATGGCTTGTGATCACTGCTATTTCACTCGATGATATTTACAATATGTGTTAGGACTTATTCCTAACTTGTTATGTGGACATTGCTATATTGTACTGTATCGTATTCAGTTTAGAAAATATTTTAGGACTAATTCCTAACTCATCAGTTCAGAAACTATGTTAGGACTTATTTCTAATTGTTCTTAATAATTACTATTTTACTCAATTGTATTCCGTTTACTTCACTGGCTTTGTAACGATTACCTGTATATTTTCTAAGCATTAACATACATATGTATGAATGTTAACTAGTCGCTCCCATCGAATGATAATTTTATCGTAATTCATTTGCATTGTTATTTAAAAGGTAAGCGCGTTATGTCACTATATTATGGTTTTCTAGCGGAAAACTGCACGCGCGTTCTCAGTCTAATGCCCGCGTTTCTATTTTATGAAGCTTCGAGAGTACAGACTCGTAAAAAAAATCGCTCGGCTTTATCGAATGTATCTTAGTGTGGTGCATACCGAGGAAAAGCGGCTATCGCCATTCGGTCAGTTAAAAAAAATCAATATTTTCGCGAATCTTTTAGCCTTTGCTGTTCTCCTTTTCGCAATGGGAATCTGCATATTCCACGGATAAATGTATACACACACACATATCTCTTACGATCCGCGCGTCGCGTCTCTAACGAGGCTGTAAAATTCCATGTCGTATAACGCGGAAACTCGCGCTTACGTCATATTTATAAGATATTTGGAAATCACTATCGCGCGAAATGTATATATACGCATAAGCTTTAGCACACACCTTGAGCCTTTTAAGATGAAAAAAAGAAAAAATTTCACAATGACTTCGTTAGACACATTGCGCGTACCTATATACCGAGCGCGGTTTTAAAGAAGAAAAAAAAGTAAAAATTGAATATTTACCCGCCGTCGACGTTCCTCGGTTCTCCGCGACCATAAAGAACAATAGCTATGCGTATAATACGAGAGAAAGAGGGAGAGAGACAGAGAGAGAGAGAGAGAAAGGGAGAAAAAAAATATTCGAATAAACCTCGAAGCTCACGTAGTACTAATCCCTCTTACAGATCTCCAGCGCTCTGGGCATCCGCTTTAAAGAGACGAAAGGAAAAGAAAAGAAACGAAAAGAAAAGGAAGACCTACTGCGACCCACTAGGGTCCTGTCGCGATAGTATGTCCGCGACCCTACTTGGGTTAACGAGTGTAGTGTATACAGGTGTGTGATATATATACAGAAAAAAAAGAAAAAATTGAACGAATATTAGTATTGGTATATATACATAAAAGTAATAAGTGAGTGCCTGAAGATGTTGTGCTTAAAGAAGAGGAGAACCTACAGCTTCACCCAAGGTGCCTGTGCCGATGCCCCAAGACAGTCCAATCGGCATCGATCGGTTTCTTCTTCAAAACGAGACAATGCAGGAAGAGCCGAGGAGCAGAGGTACAGCGAGGGTATCGCCATGGCTGTGGCTACGCTGCCCAGGAAATTAATGTGAGTAAATAATTTCGATTTTTTTTTTAGATTTTAAGAATTGCGCGAAATCGTTTGTGAATTCGAGGTTCATTCAGTGACTGAAATTCTGGAATTTACTGCTTATTTTCGAAATTTATTTGTAAAGTAAGATATGACCAATTTTAATTACTTGATTTTATACCATTTTTTGTTTTGGTATGTATGTGAGATTTAAATGGTAGATTCTTGAAAAAATTGGATATATATACTTTGGTTTTTCTATTGAGAAAGGAAGGATTGACTTTTGCAAAATAATTTTAAAATGTTCTTTTTCGTTGTCCTTTGGCTTCTTGAACTTTTTATGGATTACTTTCAGGAAGAATTTTTACTGTATTTTTATATTTTGTGGCTATTTTTATTAACCTATTAATGAACGATTTTAACGTATTTAGAACTTAGTAATGAAAGGAATGGACTTAACATGAGTATAATATATACACTAATTTTGATTTATGGAGTCGAAATTGAATTTTGAAATCATACAAAAATTAAGGACTAAAACTATGGAAAATTCATTTTTATTTTTAAATTTATAATAGAAAAAAGAATAACGATATTTTTGTTCAATTTGTAAGCAATTTAATAATAATTGTAGACCTAGAAACAAATTATATCCCCCCATACTTCTTCAATAAGTGACATCCGCAGGAGTAATTAAAAAAAATAATTTAATTGGCGTATAAAGCTCACAGACCAATGTAAAAGAAGTATCGCAATTTTTTCCTGTATTTACAACATCTTTATCTATAAAAAACATGTACGAAACAGCACTTCTAAAAAAATAAGCACAAGCCTTTAATTTTACGCCATCAATCAATTTGATTAATCAAGAATTTCCCATTTGACACGCTATAATCAAGATTATTTCCTTTTAATTGAAAGAGGCACTTCTGTCAGTATAGTATATACAATGTACTCGCAGATTACTTTCGTATACCACTACATATCATTTTATTCTTAATCCGTCTGTAATCGTATCGAAAAAAAAAATTACTCTTGCGAAATTAAAATATACAAACATAGCGGTAACTAAAATTCCTCCCCATTTATAATAACCTCCAGATTACACACACGCACGACTTATACACATGTCTCAACGCGTGACATTCGCTCGACAAATATAATTAGACACGGGTTTATCAATTAGCCGTCGAGTCCCGTTTAATACACACTCGCGTTCAGTTAGACAATCATGCAAATGCAAAAAAAATAATCATACTTCCCTATTTTGCTTATCACGTGAGCGATTATGAGCCTTTATTATAGAAGCCCAGGCGAGGAAGTGCGTCTTAAATTGAGGTAATTCTTTTTTCTCTCCGAGATACAGCTGTGAAGGTAGTTCATTAAAAAAAAACCCATCAGCTGGAAAGAACGTGTACTTCGACGGGAAGATATTTATGAATTGTGCATTATGTGAGATTATGCAGTGTAGACGTATATATATACGTCTATATGTATAGAAAATACTGTAAGGAAAGTGAAAGTGTATGCGCGCAGGTATTATGTACAATCGAGCGACGATTTAATAAGATATCGTGAAAAGTCTAGTGGTTCGAAGAAGTGAAGCTGCTTTGAAGGATAGACTCTGCCGATGCGTTAGTTTACACACTTAAGATCATATATATACGTAATAGCTTACTTTGGAACAACAAGAATAACGTCAAAAACCCGGCAGTTTTTCTAAAAGTTTTCCCGACCTTATCTGGAAAACTTATCTTACGCAATCTTTTTATATTTACGACCCGAAAATTCATTCGGGAAAAAATGCGCGTGTCCATAATTATTATATATATCGTACAGTGACCGGTATATTCTTAATTGGTAAATATATAGTGTCGTGCTATACACAGCGAATGGATAATTTTTTTTTCTTTAATATAGTACTTGTAACACTACCCGCGCGCTAATTACGCAAATTTATAACACTGTAAATCATAGGAGCAAGGCCTCGTATAGAATGAAAAATTTTCTTCTCCAGCGCGTAACGCGATTATTAGACGCTTTGAGTATTACTCGGACTAGCGAGTAACGAGCATGACCGAATCGAAGATGGTTAGAAATCTGTTTAAGTTTCACTCTGGAAAAGCGATGCTTATATACTGTTAAATATTGCTTTGGTCATTTTAGTGTCAATCAATCGAAGCTGATCTTGTGATTGATCGTGAATAAAATTAATATTTTGTTAATTTAAGCTTTTAAATTATTTGCCAGATATTGATATCGGTTACGTTTGAACATAAAATTACAGAATTCTTACTTATAAAAAACATTTTTTTAAATAAATAGTCTACTTTGTTATTAAATTTTAAATATCTGTGCAAGAAATTTACGTTACATTTGTGGGCTTTGTTCGCCAAAGTTATCGCGTATACAGTATGTTGGAAATTTTCTACAAATTGCATTATTATTATTTATTTACTGGAATGCATACAATTACGTTAAAAAATAATAACATATTTTTCGATGTACTACAGATGTGTAATTATAAATACACCTGCATACTTTCACTATTACTTAAAATTATAATCTTTAAACTACGAATTAGTAAAATTTAGCTGAAAATCGGAAAAATTACACTAATCATAACTGTTGAAACTAATATTTAATTACATAATAATTATTTTTTTCTTGTATTTTTCAATATAGTATATCGCAAAAATAGTAGAAAGAAAGAACTCTATAATAAGATCAATCTCTAGAATTCATTATATATTTTTTTATATTTCAAATAGTACATAATTCAGTAGCTTTGTCTCCGGAATTTATTACAAAATTTTTACTTCTATTTTCACTCCCATACGCTCTGAAAAATAACGAAATTTTATTTATTATCTAAACCTACTTTATATGTTCGACTTCAGAATTGCTTATATATATATTATTTAAACTGACATATACATATACTCTACATATATATATATATACTCTGAAAGAAACTAAATTTTATTTAAATTAAATACGTACTTTATCTATCATTAAAAAAAAATTCAATAACATTCAATGTACACTATCACGGATTTTAAATTACACAACAAGAAAATTTCTTATACACAGCCTAAGATTATCTATCGTATAAAAAAAATTAAATAACATTCAATGTGCACTAATACGGATTTTAAAATACACAAAAAATTCCTTATACACAGCCTAAGATTATCTATCCTATCAAACAAAAATTAAATAACATTTAATGCACACTAACGCGGATTTTAAAATACGAAAAAAAACTAAAAGAAATTCTGATAATACACATCTTAAGATCATCTCCTCGTGCGAGAAATTTTTCGCTCGAACGATTCGAATCTTGTTGATTCTCGCGAGGGACGAATTATAAATGCTTCGCGGGAATCGCGAGGATTACCGAGAAAAGTTCGCGGAACGATCCTTATCGATTTGTTGGCTAGTCGATCGACGCACAGGAATTTCGCTAGGATGGCGCTCTGATGGAAAGCAGTTCTTGTACTATGCAAAAGGAGTGGGGAGGTTTGATGTTTTTGTTGAAAATTCTGTCTCTCTCTTTCTCCGAGGATTACGAGGATAATTCGAATTCTCGGAAAGTTTATGTAATAGAAACTGGTGGAGCCGAGAATAAAATACTGAAATAGATTCCTATTGTAGCACTGGCAAATGACTGTGATTTTGTTTTGGTTCGCTTTGGTAGGAAAAAAAAACATTTATTTTTCAACTTTTCTGTCGCGGTCAGCTCCAGAGAGATTAACGTTTCGCATTTGGTTTCCATTAAGGCAAATCAGTTCCTCGAAGTAGTTTTCGACTTATCTGTCGCGCGTCACGGCAGTGCCTTTTTTACCTAATGAGTGAATGATAATAAAAAATACAAGTTCCAGTTCACACACGCGAATCCTATGGTCCATTAACGGGCCAAGACACCTTTAAGTAAGGGTACCTTGAGTTACAAATCTTAATTAGTTATATTAACTGCATTCTTTACGTATTTAATACTCATCTTTAAATCTCTTCGTCAATGACCTATTAGTAGGTTGTTGAAAGTTCACTTTACGTTAGGTTTCAAATGAATGAATGGACCAATTGGCAATTAGCTTAAATACTCTTTGATACATTCTTTAAAGTATGAACATAAGAATTTTTAATCAGGTTCTTAAAATCTGATTCTGACGGTTGTTCAATTCTTATTTTGAATTGGCGGGTTTTTCGTCCAAGGCGTGAACGTATAAAACTGAAGTAGTATACCTATAATTTGAGCTTTGTTTTAATACTTAGTCCTCTCATTGATTACCTGCAATAGAATGTTGAAAATTCACTATCCGTTAGGTTCAAAATGAATCAATGGACCAATTAAGTTGAAAATTGGCATACATATTTTTTATACATTCTTTTAGACATAATTGCAGAGATTTCCAATCGAATGAGCGAACACATTTTACATGATGAAATGTAAGACATTTTTTGTTAAATCGTAATAAAGTTAGTTTTTGATTTATAATAATTACTCTACTCGTTCAGTACTACAACATTCCTACTTTAATATTTGCATCAAAGAGTATTCGTACTATGAATTCACTTCGAACCTTACGGACAGTTAGGTTTTCAACAACCTCCTATAAGTAGCCATCAAAGGGACTTAAATACGTGAAAGAAAGCTCAAATTACAGGTACAACTAAACAATACGAATAACATCTAATTAAAATTTTGAATTTTTTGCAGCCTCGCTTAAAGATGGCTTGCCCCCTTAAAGAGATAATATCCCTTCTTCCTCGCGCTTCGCGCGCGCCCAAGTTAACTGTATATACGTAATACGCTCTCTGGAGCTCACATGCGGATGAAAATTGTGAGAGAATCGCGCGGGGCCAATTTGCATGTAAACGAGTCCGTTAGGAGAGCTGCTGGATTTTCCGTTGCGGCAGGAGACGAGAGAAAAGAGTCTGCACAAGAATAACCAACGCGAGAGAATAACCGATACCGGACCAATACCTCGCGGTATTTAGACGCGGTCGCGTGCGTTTTGCGCGGCGGACCGAAGATTCTTCTCTTCTTTTGCCATTTTCATCTCTCTTTCTCTCTCTCTCTTTTCTCATTCTTGATGTTGCTTTGCAATTTCGCGCTAGAAATTTATCCTTTCCTTCTGTGTCTATGCATATAATGTATCTCTGGTAAATGCATGGAACTATGCAAAATTTTTAACTGTAAAGCCTTCATCGGTTTTCAGAGCGTGTGCTTCGCAGCTGATTTGCGAGTTGTATATATAGAAAATTTGAAAATCTGGAGCGGAGCTGTGGCTGTGGTGTTGTTTTATCGCGTTGCAATTTGTGCACAGCTAGAATAATCTGTACTGCGAACGGTTCGACTCTTATCTATTGCTTTCTATCGTCAGTGTATACGACAATTTCATTCGACAGAACTATGCATTCTAATCTTGCAAACGAGTTTCAAATCCATTTTACGCTTAGAAAATGATAAACTAGAATCGACGATGATTTTATCGAGCAAACAAATCAGGCGCGGCGTAACTGTCAACACCTTTCGACATTCCGCACTTTAAACAGTTATGTCTGTGTGTGTGTGTGTGTTTTGGTAGAATGACCGGTGAAAATATTTTTCTTTTTTTTTTTAATTTAATTCTTTTGAATATAATTAAAGTGACTCTTGCGAAATATTTTATCGAAAATCTGGATAAATTTACACATGTGAAAAGGTTATTCTGTTCATCGATATCGTTAAAACGCCGAACTTCGTTATTATTGTATACGTGAATTAGAAATTTCATTTGTAATAATTATTTTTTAAACTCTCATCACCTGTCAGTGGGTATCAGCGAGTGTAATCAAATTTTATATCAATTTCAAAATAAATAAAAAAAACTTTCAATAATTAATGATTTTACATTATTATTTCATTACGTAAAAAGTAAAAAAGTTATAAAACTAGTACTTACTTAAAAAAGATAACTGAAAAACCAAACTTTCTTAAAACTTGATTTTAAGCCTTAGATAACCGTCGAATTTATTATAGCATATAAATACAACTTTGAAAGCGTTTTATTTAAAAAAATATAACAAATTTTCCTATTAATAGCGTAAAATATTTCCCGGAGAGGCTACAAATTAATATAAATATTCTTTTAAATAACTTCGTCTCTGTCCAACTTCAAAACACTTAATAAAAAAAACCCAAGGATTCAAGAAGATAGATACAGTGTCAAAGAAGAGTTTTAAGTTATTTAAGAAAAAAAACGCTTTTTTAACTGGTCAATCTATTAGAAACCGCCCATATATATATGTATATATGAATTTTGTAGCTAGAAATTTTCGAAACGAGTGCTTTTCTTGCTCGTGGTTAAAGAAGAACAGGAGAGAGAGAGACGTCTGTCTCTGCGCGACATGTCGAGGACGATCGTCATAAATATAATGGAAGGTCGTTCTGTTCGCGCACTGAGGCACTTGGAAAATAACCGACAGTGCGGTATGTATGTATGTATGTATGTATGTGTGTATACCGTTTTTCATTATGCCGATGAGCAGCACTTTGTTTAGTGCTATATGACGTTTTCTTTTTTGCATTCGTCCTCGTCGTTTGCGTTTGGCTGCTTTCTATGCTGTGCGCTTTTCCGCGAATCGTCGCTCTTTCTTCCCCTCCGTCTCTCTCTCTCTTTCTATGGCATATTTACATATGGCAGATAGAACTGTGTACTCAATTTTTTCCAATCGTTCCGGCGCGGTCAGTGATTTTTTACTTTTTAAATGCTAATCTGCAAGTTGCAAGCCAAGCGGTTGATTGCATAATCAGCACTGAAATCGAAAAAATACACATATACGTATTTATAATTACATATGTATAATAAATGTGCAGCTGTTCCTGCTTAACGAGCGATTATACAGCAGTGCTAGAGATTACACTTCTGAGGCGAAAAAAATATCGTTTAGCTCAATTCATTTCATTCAAAACGAATAAACTTCAATAATGAACGTAGATTTTATAAATGGTTAAAAAAACGTTCCATCCACTCCAATATTCAGTATTTTGTTAGAAAATGATTCGATCTTCATTAACTTTACACATTTCCTGCTAGGTATCGTTTAGTCAAATTATCCAGAAAAAAGTTTTGAATGACATTTTGGCTCAATCCTTTAGATGCAATAGGAATAAACATGGGTAATAAACGTAGATTTTTTCATAGATTGCTAAAAAAACATTTTCATTAATTCCCTGTACTACCCGCTAGGTGGCGCCTGATCAAATTATCCTGTAAGTGGTTAAAACCGACAGTGATGAGTTGTTCGGTTGTGGCATATGTATATATTGTACGAACTATGTTACAATTCTTAATTATTGAAAAGTACTCCCTGGTAACAATTAAACTAACAATATTATTTGGTAGTAACTGGTGCTTGCGCTAGCCAGTGATGTTCCAGGAAATGACAGACGGCTGGTCGATTTATATATATTTTAGAAAAATAACGGTTGGTATCAATGTTTACCAGTGCTGACTAACAAATACGAAATAATTTAAAATACACCCTCTTGCTAATTAATATGACATCAAAAACTTTGAACACCTACGATTGAAAAATATTAAATGCCTTTATATCATTTCGACTTATTGTATAAGTGAAGATATTATTTTTTAAACGTTTTCACATTTGAAACAAAACGAATCGTTTGAACACAAAAGGATATTTCAAGAAAAAGGCGCATTCAAGATTATATTTTCTTTTTGTCTCAAACGAATTTCTTTTCCTTCAAATCATTATATTTCTTCCATTAAGTGAATAAGACAGGGACAGAAATGGCAGCAAATCGAAAAAAAATTGTATAATAAGTAATATAATAACGATTACGGCTCTTCGTCGTCCAAGACACTTGCCCCGATTAGAGACAGGGAGATCCGTTGATCTCATTCGTTGATAAGAGTTTGTATGCACGCCCGTCGATGTTCATCACGACTAATGCGCTGGAGAATATCCCTCGTGTGCGGCCTTTACATTGCTTGTACGCGCTCTTCTTAATTAGCCCCAGCGCACGCTATATAGAGCCTCGTATAGATATATGTACATATATGTATATTGGATTGATAAAGTACAGCGTACAGTACTACACGCGGGTCTTATTATTATTTATCGTTAACCGATAAATCTGCCGGGAGGTGATGGCTGCTGCCGAGAAAGATCGTTCGGAGATCGGTATATTATCGAACCGATCGCTTATGTATGTATACAGCGTATCCTGTGTGTATATATATATGCACACCTATCTACCTTATGGTATATAGACACAGTGTTGACTATGATGTGTTTTTGCGCTGAGCCAAGCGCGACGGCTTATAGATCTTGAAATCGGCAACAAATCGGTACGCACACGACCGGCAAATAATCAAAATTCCTCTTGAGCTCGCGCATAAGTGGCTCGCACGACGACTAACGAGATACGCATCCTCCATGGAAATCGAAGCGTATATATACTTGCTGCCTATATACCGATACCAGTTCCTCTCGCTCGCACAAGCTCGTACTTTATTTGTATTGTTTTCCCGTGAGAAACTCACGCTTGTATATCGCTAACAAGCTACTTCAGCTCCAGGGGGCAATTGCTTTGTCTTCTTGCTCTCTGGCTGCTGTGGAAAATTGGAAAAGTCGAAGGAGTATATAGATTGGACTCTCGTCTATTGTAGCTATGGAAAAATCGGCGGGGGGATGGAATTTCTATAAAGAGGATACCGCGCGCGTGAAAGCAAAGAGTCCAAAATCCTTTCCTACGTTTTCTCAAAACCCAGCGATTCCTCTGGCGATTCAATGGACTTTCGAATGTAGTGGAGAAAAAAGTAGAAACTAGCCTACGATTAAGAAATAATAAAACTAGTACGAATTACCGCGAAAAAATCAGTTATAGTATATATAGCGCGAGTGAAAGCAGTAGCAACCGGTACTCCTTTGTTACGCGTATTTTCCTGCGGCAATAAAGAACGTCTCTGCTGATTGAACGATATAAATATATAGCCGAAGTTACGCGAATCAACGAGATTACCGATCAAATCTTGATGAAACTATGAAGCGACGACTCTCGTGCCATTAGTATGTGTATTTGGCTATGTTATGGAGAGAGACCGACTGGTTTCTCTTTTCTCGAGAGATTTTTTGGATGTCTCTGCAAGCACAATGGATGCATACATACAATATCTACACACACACATTGTAGATGATAGGGCGAGAGAGGAAATTTCTCTTCGAATTAACTATTGTCTTTGAGAACGAGATCTCGAGTCTAGCCGAGCGAAGTTCACATCCGTCCGCTGCAGTTTCTTAATTCTACAGCACTTTGATTGATACGTAGAGAAAAAAAACTCTGTTATTCGAGGGAATTTCGCCGATTGTTTTATTTTTATTTTTTTTTTTTTCAAGTAAAATTATGAAATTGAAAATAAATTGAAAATTCATTGTTTTATAGGTAGGTGTAATGATAGAGGAAGTGTACTTTGTGAGGAATGAATAGTGATTTTCTTTACAATGATCGATCAAGTATTTAAGTAACTTTCGCAATGAAGGCAAAATTATTACAGGCATTTTTGAACGGTGACATTTTTTTCGTTCCCTTTTTTGAACTTTAATTTTAATGCAAAAATTACTCTCAGAGGAAAGAAATTAATGTTTAAAAGTGATAATCAACCGAACGGTTAAAATAAAACGTTGTTTTTATATTGAATAATATCGTATGTATAAGTTCTTTAACTGTAGATTAGTAAACGTGGAGAAAAATTAAATTGTTTAATACATTGTAAAATTTTCTTTGATGGTATATAACTATTTTTTCAAAAACCTACGTATTTCTAGTTAGAAATGAAGCTGTTGTATAAGCTATTATATCATGTCAAAAAATAGGACTTTCTCAAGATTGGTCCAGATTTCCAGTTAGAAACATAACTTGATTCACAACTTGTGACCTTTGCAGATACTTTTGTATTCATACAAGGCATCTTCAAGAATTTGTTCATGTTGAAACTCGTGTACGAACCTTTTCAAAACTAAATTCGAAGACTTTGACAATTTAGGAGATTTTTGTGATCTATATTTACAGGTTTGAAAGTATTTTATTTGTAAAGTCTAATTTATTTTACAACAATAGTCTCTCTTGTGTTTATAGTAAGAAATGCTTCCCTGAGTAGTTAGAATATTTTTTTGAACTTTGACATCCTGTAACTTAAAAAACTTTCGCGAAAAAAATCTAAAAAAATTCACGAAGGTAGATACAGTTGCAAACAACAGAGTGAAGATAAAATATTGTTGACTGGTCAATCGTTCCGAGAATCGCCCATAATATATAAACTCATTATACTTATAACGAAAAAGGAAACTTGCAGCTACCCTATATTTTATTACAAATATATACGCGCGTTTAAAACTCATCTTCGACTTCATCGAGAAATCAGCTCGTTCCCTCGTCTCATTTCTCTCCCTCGGACTCGTGTCAGTCTGGAATTCCCTCCGCCGAAGAAAATGAAAAATAAAAAAATGCTCCACCTCAACCAATAGAAAAGGAAGAGTCGAGGGACTCGTTCGATTTATCGGAACGCTTAATCAGTGGCCGCGAGGCTTGCTAGCGCTTTTACAATTAAACTTATTTATAAGTTCACGTCCGTGACACCGCGAAAGATCCAAACGACGAACGTTGCATATGTGTGTGTGTGTGTGTGTGTGTAAGTATATAAATGCAAGTATATGAAGCAGAATAGCCGTCGATTTAAAGCAAGTGGCCTTCGGGACTTCGCGATCGCGATTTCCTCGATCGTTTTCCTTTCGCCGTTATGCGTGTATGTGTATGTATGTGTACGCCGGCCGGCAAGCGACTGCGCGATCACCTGTTGCTCTGGAATCTCTATGTGCGTGTATATATATATAATAAGAATTTATAAGCATACAAACGTATATATATAAAGATAGATATATAAAAAAGAAAAGTTACGTATGATTTATCGAATCGCAGCGAGTGGTCGATGCTCTATTTGTCGTACCGTTAGGGTGGATCTCGAAGTGAACTGTTCGTTCATTTTCACGGCTCGCATTTCCGCTTGTTGATTCTGCTTTAAATTAATGTAGACGCTTTCATTTGTACTGTGTCAGTTTGACCGGTCGAACATTTTTACCCAATTTTAAGACTTTGATCTTATCGCCCTGTGTAAATATGATTTTTTAATTTTACTATTTGCGTAGGCTTCAGTTTGAACAGCTTAATTGATTTTAGACATTTAAAGCTACTTCTATATCACTTTGAGTTATCGAATTGAAAATTTCTGATATAAATATGTTATTGTACTAGAAAGATAAACAACAAGATAATGCTTTTTTATTCTGAGTCTCATTAATATATAAATAGTAATAAACTAATAAAATAAAATTGGATGACACAATAACATCACTTGAGCTTTAAATCTTAAAATACCATATTTTTACACTGGAAATAAGATCAGATACTTATAAGTGTTATTCATTAATTTTTTAGTTATAGAAATTCAAAGTTAAATAGTGAACACCCACAATAATATGAATTAAATAGAAAAATTTCACTACTTATTCAATTTTCTTATCCTCTCGATTTAACACCAAAAAGCTCCCTAATACAAAAATGAAACTAATTTTCCAATCAAGAACATTGAATATTTTATTGCGACAAAGTACACATTCATAAAACATTAAGAACAAATGAAAAAAAGTTAAAAGGAACGATTCTGTATAAAATCGTTCATACATTAAACTCCGAAGTAAAAAAAAAAATACAAATCGGTGAAATAAGCTTCGTAATCGACGATATCTCAATCGAGCGAAACTAATCACTCGCACATTTCTTTCGCAGCATAGCGTCTCATCTAGCGATCGACGATCGTCTCTCTATCCGACTTCCATAAACGTACCATTAAACTGTGTGGCCACATACACACGTATATATCGCTGATCGTGAATCATTTCCAGTGGCATCCGCCATAAAAATAATAAAATAACGCAGCGCAAATTCCCAACCGTCTATAAAAGTCGCAAATCGAAAGTACCGGCGTATAACGCAATACACCGCGCAATATATCGCTTTCTTGTATACCGATCAACCGGGGAAAAAAAGAGAAAGAAAGAGAAAGAGAGAAAATCGATAAGGTTGGGGATTAGAGATACACGAAGGTATACGTGCTTATATACAGTAAAAAGGGAAGAAGTTTATATCGAATTGCTCAATTATTCGTTCCGCGCGGTACCAGTACAGTCTTTCCGGTTGAGCACCGGAAACGACGACGGTCGTACATACGCGAGACTTTATTTAGCCGATCCGCCTAGGGATTGGACGTCTAACTTAGATTCACCTTCGTTGAAGACGGTTTACGCGATGATTCAAGGCTTTCAAGTAGATATATTGCGCTGTGAGAATCGCGATATGGGATTTTTATATAACTTCACTTATGGAAATAATGCTTTTGAGGTAAGTTCCTCTTTCGCTCGGTTTGGCTGAATACTTTTAATTTAATAACTTGAATAATACTTTTAACTCAAAATTAAATTTTGTACAAAATTATTATATTTTCATTAACTTATCGTACTATCCGATAGGGGGCGTCCCGTCACGTCAGCCTGCAAGTGGTAAAATTTTTGTATGATAAACACGCGGTGTATTTAATTGTTTTTACGATATTTGGGTATAACAATTTGTATATTTGCACGTTTTGAAGTGAACGTAAATCTCTTTAATTAATTAAATCGAATTAATTCAACTCAATAACGATTTAGAGGAAGTGATTGACGTATGAAATAACACGAATCTTTTAAATCGAGATAGTACTTTTCCTACTATCCGGTAGATGGTGTATAATCAAATCACTCTATGAATAACTTGGTATATTTAATTGCTTCAGCGATAGCGATGATGCGTTGTTACGTAAAAATATACGTTTGGAAGTAAGAATATTCATTTTGAACCAATACGAATTCAAATTTAAAACTACTTTCTTTCAGTGTCTACACACAATCTGAGCTATAAAACATTGCGGTTGATAGATAATTAGAATTTTTTGATTGCATGTCGAGATTCAATCTCTAAATTATTTTTTCCCAGCAATTGCAAAGTTTAATGCTTATTCCTCGTAGTGCTTGATAAAAATGTAAAAAAAAACCCAGACGTATCGCGCGGTACGATCGAGATGCATAAAAGCAAATATTCGAGCTAATTAACATTGACGATCTTACCAGTAAATATGTATGTATGTAGTCGAGAGAAAATGCTCTAATACGCATAAATACGCTGCGATTTATCAATGAAACCGGTCGTCCCCGATCGTCTAACTCGTCGCTATGCTCATAGGAACGCCCTGTAATTCTCTCTGTATATATATATATATATATATATATATATATACTGTTGCATAAATCGAGTTAGCTGATCGTCTTGCCGCTAGACCGGCGACGGCGGCGGCACCTGTACCGCAGTCAATATCGGTTCACTGCACTTTATATTCCAGTCGCTATATTCCTCTCGATTACAGTACGATGCAGAGTATTACTTATTAATACCGGATTAGAGATGCGATAGTCGTATGCGCGAGAGGCATATACGTCGCGAACTGAATATTGATTGGATAATTTAGAATATAAGCGAGTGTATGCGTATACGGGAGTAAACTAGTGTATGTTATAGGAAGGAATAAGCTGTTATGTCGCTTGGATGTATTTTTATTTTGGACTGGTCTAGTCGTTTTTTTCGTCTCTCGGAGGTAATTGTTTCGCTGGAAAAATGCGGGTATTGAAAATGAAACTGTTTATATAGGGAGTGCTTAGATGAGTTACGTCTGTTTTTATTATATAGCAGATGGTCGCACGTGTCGCAGAGGATATTGAATGTGGTGATAATGAAAAATGCAACACACGCCAAGGATATTTTTTTCAAACTCACTCGTGGATATTCTTTAAACACCTTCTCGTCGCGATTTTCCTTATACTTTTTTAAATAATCTCTCAGCTGCTACATTATACAGTTGTTGAGTACATCATTCGAAATCACACACATTTACATTGTTTTTACTCGTGAATCTTGAGAACTTCGAGATTTATTATTGTTTATTCAACACACGTCGTTATCTCTTATCTACGCATGTAATTAAAATGAAAAAAGTACATTATGTGCATATGCGCGAGTAAGCGTAAGAGTAAATTTTCTTGCAAGCCTTGTACGACATTCATTGAGGTTAAGTAAATTAACGGATTACATTTCGTATACGTATACAAGTAAAAAAAAAATGAGCGGAAAAATGCGCTTATCGATACACACACAAACCTGATTCCCGGTATAGAAAGCTCTTCGCGTCGCATAATTTCTATTTTATTTTCACGAAACATCCCAATCAGATTTTTTTTTCTTCCTATAAAGTCAGCTTTCTCGTCTTTCCCGGAAGAAAATCTAAATGCCCGTCATCTCGAAGTCACCGCCGTGAACTTGAACCCGAACTTGCATGTCATAATGCAATTTGTAGTTTGGTTGAAAAAACGCGTGATAGACTGTTGCGGTAGGTTTCGATTGTCATGGCTAAATCGCTTTCTCACGTTATTGTCGTTTCGGAAATTATCGTCTCGAGTGCGTCAAGGTACCGCTACGACAAATGACATGTGATCATGTGTAACGCTTTTTTTTCTCAATGGAGAAAGCCATTTTTTTCTATTCATTTACGCGTTCTCCGTTTGATCTAGATTTCAGACATGCGATGCGTGTACAATCCTAGAGTTAAATGCGTTAAATTATTACGAGTAGCTTTACATTCCACGAATAGCTGAACATATATTTTTTCAAATGTAAATGGAAGAATTTCTTGAGAACAAGTAGTTTCTCAGGCCCCTGTAAGAACGCTACCGGAACGACATCGGTGCATTGGCGGTTACGTTCGTACAGGCGCCTAGAATGTTATCTTATCTACACTGAATGTCATCGCTGGATATTTAAGCACTCGTGATAGTCGAGCGATCGATTTAAATACTTATTTCGGTTATTCTCGTAACGTAGTTGTTCGGCCGATTGTGGGTTGTCGAGCGCCATCTGCCGGGGAGTTCGCGCATTAAAGGGAAATTTGATTTTTTTTTTCTTTAAGAAGAACGATAATTCGCGAAATCTCTTATCTCTTCGTCTTTCCGTTGGTTTTAAGTAGTCTGTCGTCGACGTCAAGTAAACACAGTAGTGGCAGTGCAAAAGCGCGTGCGACAAGCGTGTTAGGCGCGATAAGTGAACTGCGCGCATATTTACCTTTTAACGAGTTAGAAAACGAGCTCGAGAGAGTTTAAGTAAGCGAGAGAAAGAAAATCGTAAAATCCCTGTCAACGGGGAGTTAACGGCTTTTCGCAACTGCCCATTAAGACAATTCGAAGGGATTAGCGCACCGCTGCCGTAATAACTGGTTTTCGAAAAATTGTTTCTTCGCCGCTGGCCTGTATGTATATATATATAAATACGTATTACACACTGGTGTGGCAATTGATATAAATCTAATGGATTTTTAGACGAAAAATTCGAATATTGTGAAAATTGTTTTTTTATCTTAACAGATTGGTAATACAAATATTTTATTTAAAAAAATAAGCTGAGCTGCGTACTATAACAATAGTGATTCAGCATTACCTCTACATATCAAATGATCCTTGACTATACTCTCCGTTGAGTCTTTTTCACGCGTTATTGCTCTGTACTGTACAAAATTGTTTCATTAAGTGCCACTAGTATAATTAATTGCTGTGCAATGAATGATATTACATTTTATTATTTAATTTAAATTTTACGAAACAATCGAGATTCAGAAATACTTTGAAGCTATGGCTCTCTGCAGTTTTAATTATATATTTAATATTTATTTACTCTTTTTTTTAAGAAAATTATAATATATTTGTATAATGTCTTTTTAATGATAGATATTATTTTTTGATATATGCGAGGCTAACAATTACAACAGAATATTTGTTAAATTTGCATAATGCATTATAAAATAACACTCTTTTATTGATCGTCAATAAATTTATTTGTCGATCAATTAATCAATTTATTGAAATACGCGTTTATAATTATTTGATTAGGATATATGTGATCTTTAAAAAATGTATATTTTTAGTCTCAATCGGTATAATGATTAAGAAATGATTTTTTGTAATTGAACATTTAGTTTTTATTTATTTTAGTCATAATGTGGTTCGAAAACATTGTGGATAGATAATAAAATTGTGAAAATAAATCAAAATTTTTTTGACTCAAAAATACCATTTTATCGAATATTTCAATCTAATCATTAAATTTATAAGCATTAATAAATGTATTCATTAAACGGCTATTTCTATTTTTAGTAAAAACTGCCGTCCTTATGTGCTACAAACTATTGAAAATAGGCATAAAATACTAAAAATGATGACAATACCAACTAGGAATCACTGCAACTTAAAAAAAGTTATGCTGATAGAATAAGTGCTAAATAGCCGTTATAAATTATTTTAAAATGAAAAAAAAAATTGTTAGCCAGTCAATCTGTCAGAGAATTACCCGTATAATTATATAAATATAATACCCGTAACATACGTATGGTTACAAAAGCACATGTCTAGCTCTGCAGCGAATACGTAGCCTCGATCGGGAAAATTGGCAAGTTTCAGCGTCAGCTGTAAACTCGCAAACGTCCATACTTAATTAGCTCTCACGTTACTGAAAATCGTTGCGATATAGATAAGGACACACACAAACACACACACACATATGCGTGTATATATATAACATATACAGGTATGTGTCTAGATAATACTTGAAATGCGCGTAAGCGTGGCTAGTAAATACAACAAGAGATATGAGTGAGCGGTGTGAGAAAATTATCATTGTTTCTACCATTGCCGTACACGACTTATCGACGTGTAGATCAGAAATCATGTCCTACCGACAATGAATTTTCGTTAATTTTCGCACGACCCAATTTCCCAATGCCTTTGTATAATACAAATGACTTCGATCGTCCATTGGACGTGTAATCTCCAATCAGTCATTTGAATAAGAAGAAAAAATAAAAAAATAAATATTATCCGCATCCACCACGTGCCAAAAATGCCGTATAAAACTTCAAACTAATAACGGTGTCAGACCCCCATCTGCTTCACCCCACGTCACCTGATATATATAACACTCCACGCGCACTCACTCACACACTCGCGCATATGATAACGAGATACCTATATACACACATATACTCCGAAAGAGCAGACACCTAGCGAGTCAGATAGAGGAGTGGGGGGCAAAAAAAGGGTTCTCTCTCTCTCTCTTCGGGAGCACAGCCAGTCGGTCACGTGAAAACAAGAGGCAGCGCAGCGAGACAGTAACGTTCCAACGGTCAATGGCGGCTCCTCGTGCGTGACGTGCGCCTTCCGCGGCACCCTGAATTTCGTGCCTCGTATTTCTCTCTCTTTCCTTAGCCTCTGCGTACGATACACTCGAGTCTCATTCTCAGTTGTTGTAGCGAGACTGCCGAGGAGGTATATTTCTCGCGCGAGATAATGCCGCGCGATTTTCATTCCAGTGTCGTGGAATAATTGCGAATTTATGCTTAATCGCTGAACTTTTTTGTTCCTTCGTT
The DNA here is from genome assembly GCA_018906985.1 of Apocrypta bakeri. NCBI lineage: Eukaryota > Metazoa > Arthropoda > Insecta > Hymenoptera > Pteromalidae > Apocrypta > Apocrypta bakeri. The sequence continues at coordinate 5,758,369 of JACCIA010000005.1, forward strand.
ACTTCATTTATGGATATAATCAAGCAGTGCGAGAAGTACAGTGTTTATTAGTGAGTGTCGCGAAGGTTTTTTCAACGGGGGACCTTGAATCTATTGATTTTTCTCGTTCGTGTCTTGGGGTGTGTGTAGACACACCTGGCTGTATAGAAATATTTCGCGATTCAATTTCGAGACCGTTGCGCGAACGCGCGAACTAGACCAGAAACTATCCCTGATGAAGATTGACAAAAAACCGACGTATTTGGTTTTTTTTCCCTCTTCTCGGGACACGCACACCGGCACAATGACCGGCACCGGTCGTTCGCACCTTGCGAAAATCGGAGACACGCGACGCTCAAAAGTTCATAAATTTACGCGAGGAGAAATCGGTAGTGACAAAGTCCTCTGTTGGGAGAATATAAATATCGGATGACGAGACGCGTGGAGATGCGTTGGTTCTTTTATATTTTCTTACGTAATACATTCTACCGATCGTTTCGCGCTTATTCATTATCGCCGATTAATTTCCTTCGATCGACGCTTCTTTTTTTTTGTCACGAGATCGGTATTAATTCATTGAAATCGACAGCTCGATCGGCATAATAACACACTCGAGATAGCAGAATCGTATACTCACTTTATGTGTGTCTGCGATTTTGTTATTCAACGCATTTTCATTCTCGATCGACACACTTGTCAACTCGGATCAAGTGGGCAAATGTTTATTTACGTCGGTATCGATATTCGTCGCGATAAATTTACACTTCACGACTTGTGTTCTTACGATTACTAGTCCGTCGGGAATAATGGAAATTTAATTCAGTTTTAGTTTACGTAACGGCTCGCGCAAATGTATTTATCGCAACGCAATTCCACGCGCCAACTTTGAAAATCAATTTTTTTTTGCTTCGATTCACCAGGAGAGCAACGATCGGACGGAGAAAAAAAATGGTCCTGAACTTCCGTCGACTTTTCGGCGCTTCACGGTGAGTCTAGGGTTTTTCCCATCGATTTTGATACCTTGTTTTTACCTCGTTCTCGTTTTTGTCTCTTTCTTCTTCTAATGTAGCGTGGCGGAGATCGATAGGCCTTACCGATGACTATATAGAGATACCGGTGTGTAAAGCTTCTCCGCAGGGAGACATTGAGGTGACGATAAGACCGAGGGAAAACGCGAGCACAGACACGGCTTCTTTTTTTTCTCTCTATTTTTAAATTCTAACGCGTAAGACTGCACACCGTTATAATTTTTTCCCCCATTTTTTTGTCTGTATTTGATCAGGTGCTTTGATCGGTATTGTTAATATAGGTATAATTCATTTCGGCGAGTTTGCCCGACGGGTCTGCTGTTTTTTTTTTGAGATGTGCGCAATTTTCGCGTTTAATTTTAATCGAGGCTTTGTTTACTCGAAGTTGCTTTGGTAGTTTACACGTTGAAAATAATTGTGTAAAGATCGACGAGTGCACGGAAATAACAGTAAGTTTCAATGAAATTTTTAGAACAAATTTTGTATGCTTTAATGTACAAAGATTTTTGAAAAAATCGGTATATAGTTAGTTTTTCGTTTATGACGATTTTACTATTCATTAAAACTAAAATGAACGTTACTTGCGGATGAGACACAAATCTGAAATTACTTTTAAATAGCCTCGCTTAAAGTGTCTTGACCTCTTCCAAATTAAATGTTGCCATGTGTGTACCTACTGTACATGCTTTTGATTTTAAATTTAAAAACACTGTCAATATTAAACTAATTTCAAAACCAGAAAATATAAAATTCGCATCCAATATTAACCATTTATCAACTAATCGTGCATGCAGTGAGTACATGCAGGTAGAGAAATGAAAATGAATGGAAACATTTTTAACAATGAAATATTACTTCTTATAACCCTCGAGAGTGAGTTACGAGTCTGAATCAATAGGAAAAAAACACAAGGGTGTAAATTACAGTAATTTTAGATTCAAACCGGAGTAGAATCGTCTATAGACTCGGCTTTCTCGACAAATCCATTATTTAAACAAATCTATTTTCGCGCTGTAGTTCATAACGTTACTTCGCAGCAAAACTACACAGCCGTCGAAGACGGAGTATACAAATTTTTTCTCACAGATCTCGTAAACCCTTGAAAATGCTTCTTAATGAAATTCACCGCGAAACCCCAAACTGCAACTGCGGTAAATGCTTCATGTGCACTTTCCGATCGTCATCGACTAGTGTAAGTTAAAAGAGACAAAGAGACGTATATATATATACATGACATTGTGCGTGTATGTATAGCTATATATGTACATGCACAATGCCATCTACAACAATCGCGTGAGTTCGCGCAACTTATGGTGGTCGTCGAAGTAGTCGTCTTACGGAGAGAGAGAAAGAGGATGTAAACACGAAAGACCGGTAGGACGACAGATGTACGTATGCGCTTGCTAAAACGAACTCTTTAAATTCAAAGAACGAGATTCTCAAGACTTGAGCTATAGCAATATGTTGCAGCTCCGCAAGTGTGTGTGTGTGTATATATATATATTTATCGATAAATAAACGGTTGATCGCCGGTGACAACTTCGGTGTTATAAATATAATTAATAAAATGTTCGTATAAATTTCAATTAAACAATATTTGCCGTGTTATGATTCAGGGTTGAGGAAAAGAGCCTGATAAATTTTGTTTGATGGTAACGTAGCAACTGATGCGACGAGGAGGAAAGATAAACCCGGTAACGGAAAGTAGATGAGTTAGGGATAGTTTTCTTCCAGTACTTATTAAACAGGGACTCAGTGATCGTTTCTAAGACGTAATTTCAGCAACAGCTGTACTTTAAAACTATATTGGTTCTTTCTTATCCACCAAGATCTCCACAGTTTTATTCAGTTCCGGCTTTTATCTTTGCCTTTTCGTTAAATTTGAATTATTTTTTCCAGATTATTCTATTATATTAAAAACATATATTTTCTTTTCCAAACTTGTTTAACAAGTGGAATTCACATACGCAATATCACGTATAATCGGGTCAAACTTTCATGTTTGGTATATCAGATATTTTTCTTATCTAACAACGAAATATCGTTACCACAGAAATAATAAAAAAACCGAAATTATCATAATATTATTTTCCCACTTGCATACAACTTTGACTAGACGCCCCCTAGCGGACAGTACAAAAAAATACGGAAAAAATGTGCTAATTTTGTAGAAACATGAATATTTCTTATAGCGTCAAAATCAGTTTTGATTCTAATATTCAGGTTTATTATTTAAGTTTACACCTTTCGAATTAAACGAATTTAGCAAAAGAGTCATACCTTACTTATCGAAAGTACGATTTATTTCTATCTGTACATATAATCCATTCATCAATTTTTTTCATGTACATCGTTTCATTCAATGAAAGAAACGTTAAGCTACAAGAGCTATACGTAGTTGAAGTAATCATTAGAGGTGGAGAAAGAATTAAGTTAGATAAGACTTGGATCAATCGCGTAACAGAACATTGCTCGGAGGTAAAAAACAGCCTTACCTCATACTGCATTATTTTTCACTCGATATTTTCTATTGTTCAGAGATTAATGGACTGTATTACAACGAGCCAGAACGATTAAAGTTCCATGAGGTTACATTATATTACAATAAAAATGAAAAAAATTGCCTTGTTCCGGGATACGCGCGGAGGAAGAGAAACAATGCTTTTCATTACAGGATCGTGAATGCAAATTGTTCGTAATGGATATTTTCAGGGGATACATTAAAATATTCGATTGTACATTTCAAGTAACCTTGAAGGTTAAGAGTTGAACACGTATGCTTCTCCTCCTATGTTCGTACAATCTGTTAAATACATGATTTACTGGAGATATTAAATTAAAGTAGACTTAGAAATTATGCGAAAATCATTTTAATTCGAGTGTAGTTATAGGATACCTTTACTCTAATAATTATAGTAATTTATCAAAGGATTTGAATTAGTGAATGGATGGAAAAAGGCGATATTGTAAAATGGTTTTATGTTTTTTGAATAATTAGGTATTGTTCAATTCTGTTTATTCAATTTTACTTCTATCCGATGGTATTCTGATTATGAAGTCTTGAGAATAATAAATTTTCTAAATCCTAATATATCTAGCTCAGTAGAATTTAAAGAAACCAGAAAAGACCAGTTTCATTCTAGTTATAGTTACTTGATTATATTTTTTACATTATTTTTTTAAATAACTCATGTATGAAAATTATCTTGACCTATTTAGAGGACCGAGACACTTGAAAAATGACGATTTCTTAAATTAGAATTTTAAATACTGTAGGCATAATTTAGCATTATCCCAATATTAGGAGGTATATTTATCTGCAAAATATACAACTTCTCTAAATCTGTTCGATGGCTAATTACTCCACTAAATATAAATTTCACTGTGCGTAAGATTGAAACGTAACCAGTAGATGGATTAATCTCAAATTTATGACAATCATCTTTGATAGTTTCAACGTAAGAATTTTAAATTGAATTGACAGAGCAGTGGTTAAAACACCGTTTCTGATTTTTAATCACTTTTCTATTCATTCAATTTAAAATTCCCGTATTCGCACCGAATGAAGACTATCGAATCATGAGTTACATCTATTCCTTGATTCTTTTTGAACCTTACGGACGTTAAAATTCCTACTTCCTAGTGTAATCAGCCAAATCACCTGACAGTGGGGTAAGTTTCACTAACTACACAAATCAATAAAAACTTTTTGTAGTATTAAAAAAAATCCTGATTTTTATTAATTATCCAATTCATTCAATTTAAAATGTCCAGACTATCAAAGAACATTTCCCATAAATCGTGATCTCAATTCATCCATTGATTCATTTTGAATCTCATGGAAAGTGACAATCCTATTTTCTCGTATAATCAACCATATCTCCTAACATTGGTGTAAATTATGACTACATCATTGCAAATATTTTAAATTCTAATATTAGGAATCATCATTTAAATGTGTCTTATCCCCACAAAAAGTGGAAAAAAAGTAGTGCGTGTCTATAGATACAGAAGACAGGAACGTATAGTTGTAGACAGTTGGCTCACTTGGAGATCGCTAAAAGCCAAACGTCATCATTTCGCGTTAATGCGAGATAAGAGGAAAGGACGCACCTGTGTGTATAGCTGCGTTGAATTTACTTATCATCGTGCATTATCAGCTGCTCGAACGGGAGAGAACCTCGCGCGATTTCTCTTGTCAAGAGTTGCTCCACTACGCAGCTCTTTTTTGCTCGCACCAACGATAACGATGCGCCAAAGGACGTAGATTTAATCCGTTCATCGAGTAATTACCGATACGTACTAATAAATCGGGATTTCAAAATTATATACCGGAGATGCGTGCGAAGATGCAGTTAGATCTTGAAATTACTTATTTGTATTGCATTTATTGAACTAGAAAAACATTCACAGAAGTAAATCAAGCTAAATGAACTTTCCTGTAGATACAGACTGGTATATTGGATATTTTTTGTGATTCAAAATTTCAAAATTAAATATTTCGTAATACTTTTGATTGGTAATCTTAAATATTGTATGTAAATGTACTTTCCTGTAAATACAGACTGGTATATTAGCACATTTTTTCGTAATTAAAAAAAATCAAAATTAAATATTTCGTGATCCATTGATGGTACACTTGAACGATATGTGTAAATGTACTTTCCTGTAAATACAGACTGAAATATTGGATGTATTTTGTGATTAAAAAATTCAATATTAAATATTTATTAATCGATTGATTGACAAACTTGAACAATATGTGTAATTTAACGGAATCTTTTAAACAACTCGGTAATTGGTAATCAAATACTTTTTCGGACTCCATATTTCTGGTTCCTGAGTGTCTCCGGAGTACGAAAAACAAGGAGTTTAGGTTGACACTTAGGTGTTTATAGCCAAAACGCAAAAGAAATATTGAAATGATTTTTTAAGCATTTCGAATCAGCGGATTTTAATATTAAGCGATTATTTGCATATCCCATAAATATATCTAAGAAGTATATTAAAATAACTTCGATTTATAAAAAATTTGTCCAGATTGGCTAAGTAGATAATAACAAGTTATCGTTAAAGAAGTGCAAAACAATATAAACTGGTCCCGTTTTTTCGAAAATCACCAGTTATTCTCGTTTTAATTCAAATGTTCGGAAGTTTTCGACCAAGAAGTATCTTTTTCAATTTATTCTGGATATTGTAGCTTTTCAGATCAGTAATTTATGTTAACATTTTAGTTTGTAGTTTACTGTATATGCGTTTGAATATTTTGACAAACCAGTTTTCATTGATAAGCATATATATATATATATTTACATGTAAGCTCATAAATAAGTAAATAATATGTTAATTAACTTCTGTACAAAAACTTCTGTACTTTTAATAAAATCACATGAAGTAGTATAATTTGATGAAAAGAATACTTTAGATTGAGAAAGAAATATTTAAAGAAAACCAGTGTATTGCTTGTCTTAAAAACGCATATTTTCGCAAATCCGGATGTTTTCCCAAAGATTGTATTTGAATCAAGAAAATATTTTTCAGTCAGTGTGTATTTGCGAAAAAATTTTCAATTTCCAGGTACCGAATTATTTCCCGTATGTCTTGGACACTATGTAACGATGACATTATTTATTTTGCATTTTGTCTTTTTATTATTTCTAAGTGTAGTACACTGTTCGTTTTAAATTCTTCTTTTCGTCTTCTTCCAAGCCCTTATTTTTATTTAAAAAAAGGTTAACAATTTGAGCGTTTGTAACAAAAAAGTAATATCATTAAAAAATTAAACTTTCTTTTTCTTAAACGTGCACTAAAAACATTATTTAATAAGTCCTACCAGAAGTCGATGTTATCGTCCTGTGCAGAAACTTTCTTTCGGAGATCTGTTCATTTTTTTTCGGAATTTCCAAAATCATTAAAACCTTTTGAACATTATCTCACGTAAATTTTTAAATAATTTGAAAAACTTTTGGCTACGTGAATTGTTCGTAAACTAAAAATTGAAGATTCATTAATTAAATTTTTAGAAAAAATTCCCATGGGAAATCATGAGTTTGAATTGTTCACGATACACAACATTTATTATTTCACTTCGAAGTCTTTGTATGAAATTTCCAATATTTTTGTACTCACCTCCGCAGGCAGTGGTATATATTTTGTATTAAAATTCTTATACGAAGTTGTCGACGGTAACGATCTCGGAAAATACGCCGATATATTGCCGAGATATTACATACGCAGCAGCAAATATCGATGCGATACTGCACGATTGTACTTACACTTATTTAAAAATTTGAGCATCGACGAGTATCAATAAATAATCTTTTATGACGTGTAATCTTCGCCACGCGATCTCTAATCGGTACATCTGATAGCGTTGGATCGTGTAATCGTCCCTCGATACGATTAAAAAATTAAGTAAGCTCCGAATTAACGATGAAATTTCTCAGAAGCTGTATAAGAATGAGATTCCGCAATGACCCCTCGCTTTTATTCGCTTCGCCTTCCTTCCTCCACTTCCTCTTTTAATTCATCGAAAGGAAGCTACTATTATATATAGCTCTCTTCCTTGGCATCGCGCACGCTCGAGCGCCTCGCATTTAATTCGCGTGTGCGCTGGAAGTAAGTAGCGCGCGAGCATATGCCAGGGTAATCGTCCGGAAAAGCACGGGGAGATAAAAAGCAACTGAGAAAGGCCTTTTGGAGGAAGGAGAAAGGCTTGGAATCAGCTGTTGTTCATTGTGCGCTATGTATGTGTGTGTATGCATTTATTGAAATTTATTTCGGAAATAAGAGCAATATCGATTGTTGCGATGGCTTGAGAAATGTAGTTTTGCGCGCGTTGTGTTTTGAAATAAGATATTACGATAATACGTGTGAAAGGAAAAAAAATGCTGCGGTTCCAAAAAATGATTTCTTTGAACAGTCTTGGAAAAATAGTTACTTTAATCGAATTGTTATATTTATATTTATGTATGTACAATTATTAGATGTAATCATTCTATTAGTAATGATTAGATTGAAGTAAAGTTTGAAGTTTCAATGGAAAAATATATATACGTTGTATACAAATATTATTATTATTGTGTATAAATTAGCGTTAAGATTAATTTTTTAGTTTTTGTAAATGATCTCTTGAAGAATATTTTAATTTTTGTTTTTATACCAGTTTATTTACAGGTCACTTGATTATTTCTTGTAGGATTACTTTTGTAGTAAATAAAAAAATAAATATACGAATTCGTTATTCATATGAAATTGTTTAATTCCTCATAAATATATTTACAGAAATTAAAAAGAAATTAATATATTAAAATATTACATTTAAATAAATGCATTAATTAATAAAAAGAAGTAAACATTTTCTTTTCTCACAAAACCAATTTTGTAGTAAAAAGATTTTCTTTACAATAGCGAGAAACTGCCTTATTTATACAATATAACCTATTTTTTAAAAACCCAAAGATTAAGTCGCATAAATACTATTTTCTCAAGCATACGTTTCTGATATTACGATTTGTTAGTTTAAAAGCTTATATTAATAATTATTAAAATTATAAATTAATGTTAATGGAGTTATAATATTTAATAATTCATCTGAGATGGATATGTTTCCGAATATTTCCATCAAACGTTGTAAAATCCTTTTCATTGACGTAACTTGAATTTTAATCACTTAATAGTTAAATTTTCAATGGCTTTTAAATGACTTATTTAAATAAGACTGTTAGCGTTTAAGCATAATATTATAATATTTCTATATTTTTCCTACGTTTTACGCGTGCATTATTTAAAGAAAGTTATTATACGCTAAGAATAAATTAGCTAACATTGAAGCGGTTTGGAAATTCTGCAAGTTCATTGGTAAAATATATACTGCGAGTAATAAATAATTTTGTTCGACGTTTATTTCTATCTTCTTTATGTCTTTAGTAGATGTGATTTGCAGAATTATTTATATAAAAATTTGATGAATTTAAGTGTAGTGATGGATTCCCATAATTTACCGCTGAATAAACAAAGTTTTATATTTTTCCAACTTAATCAACAGGAATGTTGGAAATATATATAACTTATATCATATCATTTACGTATACGTATACTGTATGTAAAAAAAACATAATAAGTTTGTATATCATTTACGTATACGTATACTGTATGTAAAAAAACATAATAAGTTTGAAATTATTGAAATTTCTGTGCAAACTTATGAGTTTGTAAAATCGAATGAAAATTTATTATATGGACTTTCATTTCAGTAGTAATAAATTCAATTTTCAGCGACAATATGTTTGAGAATCATTTTTATTTGAGATATAAGCAATTTTAACATTATTTCACATCGTGTGATTTAAGGTAATAACACACACAGTGATTTAAAGGGTTAAACACGTTTGAAATGATGATTCCAAAAATAAAAATTATGTCTTAGAATTATATGTTTAGTTACGATTGAATAGATCTGTCTTTACACCAGAAAATAGAACTCTCACTGTCCATGAAGTTCAAAAGGAATCAATGGATGAATTGAGCTCACAATTTATGGTAATGTTCTTTGATAGTCCTTTTGTACAGTACGAATACAGATATTTTAAATTGAACGAATAGAAAGATTGCAAAAATTCCAAAACTTTAAGTGAGCCTATTCCGCATCTGACCATTAAAAAAATTGCTCCGATTAACTTAAGAGCAGAAGACATTTTTAAATGACGATTCTAAAAATTAAATTTTAAAATATTTTCAATCATTTTTAGTTGTTCCAATTTTAGAATAAATTTGGTATCATAAAAATTGTTAGATTTATCAAAACTAACAGTACTTTACCTTAATTTTTAAACAATTTATTTTTATGAACTTTTTATGTAAAAATATCCAGATTTTAACTTAAGGGGTCGAATAATACCTTAAATTATAATTTAAATAATTTTCACCAATAAAAATTTGTAATCAAACATTATGAATGCAAAATTATAAAACAATTATTTATAACAAATGGTTGGAAAACAAGTTTTTAATTTAAAAACTTTTCTCCGTGTATTTAATTTAAAATCCCAAGTTATTACCAATTTAGAGCTGAATTCAATCGATTGGTTCCTTTCGGATTTTTCGGATAATGAATTATACACTTTGTTGTGTAATTACTCATCGAAAAAATTCAATCGTAGGTAAACGTATCTCTCGATATTGTAATAAGTCTAAATTATGACTATATTATTAAAAATATTTTAAATTCTAATTTCTGTAATCATCATTTCACAAGTGTCTTCTCCTCTTAAAACACACAAATTCTTCCCATTACATTCGAAAATCTGACCCCCTTATGCTCTCATCCAATTTCTCATCAGATTAAAAAAAAAAAATATCTCGATAGAAATCATCGATCCTCCTGGTTCTCTTTCGAATCCGAGTACAGTGTATACGATGAATACTCGCGATAATTTTAAAAAGACCATAGAAAACAAGCGACTGGTATTACCACTATATAATACTACTAAACTAGTATTCACCGCGCCCTCCTTTAAGCTCACGTTCGGTTCCATTTCTTTCTATGCTTCAACGAACATCATCGATGCTTATCCCCTCGACGTGCGGTGCTAATAATTTGCGTCCGGCGCAACAACTGTAACGACTTTGAATTTTTGCAATTTCGTAGGCACGTCGTCGTCATTGCTCCTTTTTTTGCATCGAGTCGTTAAGTTGCTGAAATACGCCGATCGTTCAGAGGTAAATAAGAGAGAGAAGGAAAGCTCGAGTGCAGTCTGTGGGAAATGAGTGTTTTATCACCGTTTTTACATCCGCGAGCGCGCACAGTGATAGGAAGATTTCTCAGATCCTTTTTTTTTCTTCCTCGACGTGGCATTTGCGGCTTCTGAATGAAAAATTCAAGCAATTTTCGGCTAGTGGTTTCGCTCTGTTTGGTGGAGCCGAGTTGCTTTTTTTTATCCATCGAAGTTTTCATCTGGAAATAGGATGTCGCCAGCCTCGCATAGTGCACGTAACCAGATAAGAGATGAAAGTGAGAAATTGTCATTCGTTATACTCGCCTTATAAAAATGCACTCTCTGTCGGATGATTTGGCGGTTTTTTTTTTGTTTAAATAATTTCTCACTATTATCATTGAATACACAGAGACTCGTTAAAATCAACTTTCGGATAGAAATTAGCTGCGAAGCCCACGCGAGTGCTTTCTAATTAAAAAAAAAAATTATACACGCGTACTCCAATCAAGTATGGGATGCTATCGGGCATAAATTCAAACGAATCTAACGGTTTATCTCGGCTCTTTTAATCCATCTCTTTTTATTATTAATTTCTTTACGGAAGAGGTTATGCTACGGTAGAGATTCAATGTCGCTTCGCGCTGTAAAGCGAGAGAATAATCTTTCTCTCTTTTTTTCTTTTTCGCGAGGCAGATGGGGAGACAGAGAGAGAGAGAGAGAGAGAGAGAGACAGGGTGAGAGACAGATACCGAGAGATAGATGGAAAGTAAGGAAAGGAGAGATCGCGAAAGAGAGAAAGAGAGAGAGAGAGAGTAATGAAGAGAAAGAAAGACAGAGAGTTATAGAGAGTGAGATAGAGAGTAAGAGAGAGAGAGAGAGAGAGTGAGATAAGCAGAGAGATAGAGCCAAAGAGAGAGAAGCTATCGAAGCAAGCGAACCGTCTTGTATTGTCGCGCTACTGCAAATACGAGTGAATAGGTAGATCGAAGTCTCGCTTAGTGAAGTACTTGAGTCGCTAAAGAAATTGTCAATTGGATAATTTTTCAGAACTTTTGATTCCTCATTGCCTTTATTCTTTTTTCTCTCTCTCTCTCTCTCCGTTGTATGTTTTTGAACATTCAATGGCTTAATAACAATTAAGCTATATATAGTATCTCTTGTGGTCGACGTGATTCGAAATCCACGCTTCCTTATGTATTGTTCGTAGCAAGTATCTTGTGTAATTGATGCAGATTCAAATATCCTTTAAAATTCAATCGCATCGTGTATTAATGTAATTCCTTTATTATTTTAATATTGTGTTCGATATCCGCAAGTAAAGCAAGAAATGAATATTAACGTAACCAAACCACATGCATACCGTATTACTATTTTTGAAAAATAATGATTTAGGATTTAAGCAAAGGATAAGAAGCAAAATAAAATTGTTCCAAACAAACTTTCAATTAGAATTGAATATTTTTCATTTTCACACCTAAATAATCGGGGCACTTATGTCGGTTTTTTTCTTTTACAATTACCCATAAACAATTAAAATCAGGAATTTTCTAGTTTATTTTCGAATTTAATCGATAAAGTAGGAAAAAACTTAGCAATGATAATTTTAAATATAATTTTTCAATTGAGAAAAGAATATCGATTCTCATTTAATTGTGAGATAAATGGCTGTAGTTCAAGGATAACAACTTGTTTTCAAAATGACTGGTACGAGTATAGGAATTTAAAAAAATAAGAATTCGTTTGAATAAATTTTTCCCCCTTCGAATGTATAAGATTCCGTGTATATTCGATCAATAAAACTCGTGTACTCGTTATTAATTTATCTTATTCAAAGTTCGTTTAGAATAAAGATCAGCACTAGTTATATGACTCTTTCAAATCGTAAACTATAAAATCTGAATAAAATTTAAATAACAAAATTTTTTATTTATAGATAAAATTCTAATTGTAATTCATTCGTTATCTTAACTCTGTCTCTAAGTCTTTTAAAGTAGATCTCTTTATTGTAAAAATATATTTTTACAATTAATAAAAGAATGACGGTCGGTTTTAAATGGATATACAGCTCTATTTCCAGGAGAACCTTTTTTCCATTTATAATTCACTAACTATTAAAAAAAAAGAATTTGATAGATTCGAACACACGCGAACGACTCCAATTTTATAATTGTAATTGATAAATTTTAATAAAATGAATTAATTATATTTATACACACACACATTATCTATATATATATATAAATCACAGACTGTAAAATGTTCAAGATCTATAAATCAGAATTGTCATAATTCCAATTGTCAATGAGTAAAAACGTAAAAATGACATTCAAAACTAGCTTCTTTAAATACCCACATAAACAATAAATATATATACATATACACATACATACACACACAAAAAACATAAACAGTAAAAACCGCAAAAGCAATTAAAATTTCACAATTTTAATTCGCAATAAATTAAAGTAACTCTTTTGTTAACCTTCCCTCTCGCAAATATCAAAAACAATCGCAATTTCACCTCCGTAAAAATGTCCCCCTAACAAAGCAGCACTTTTTTCCCCGCACTACAAAAGAAAAACTTAAAAGCCAGTAAAAAGAAAGAAAGAAAAAAAAAGCGCGAGAACCTCCACTCGTTTGGAACGTCGCTTGTTTCGGTGTGTAAGACACATACACGTAACCTCGCACGCACACCAACACGTGTTTTCGCCTTAACGCGCGACACATTACACCGGAGCCCGAGCAGTTACGGATCCAACCGAGGCTCGCCGTTCGTGTCCCCAGGTGCGGAACAAGAGAGGAGAGTGGCGGCACGAGCGGCAGCCCGTTATACATCGCATGTACTGCCGCCAGTCGAGTGCCGACAGTTCGCCGGGACTGTTGGCCGCTGTTGCTATCGTTCTTATCCTATTCCGATTATATATTTCATATATACATATACCTATTTTTTTAAATTTTGTGTCGTTCTATTGCGTTGTCACTGTGTTCCATTTAGAACGTTTCTATATATATATATACCAGAAAAAAGAGTGCACCGACGAGAGACGAATCTTTATATATATATACATATATAGGTGTGTATAATATATTCTCATTGTATTATACACGTGTAGACTCTGTGTACAGAAACAGATCTTTGTGTGAAGTGGGGATTTTTGTTTTGATAGCAGTACACGTTCGATATCTTTTTTTTTTCTGCGAGTGTGTCGATGATCATGGGATCCAGGTGGTTTTGAAGCTTATACAAAGGTGAGTTGCGCGAAGGCCAAGTTTGTTTTGTTGTTGATGTGACAAATTTTTTTTTCTGTGTCGTAAAAGTGCTGCGCTGGTCAATCGATTCGAGATCCTCGAATGCAGTCGTAATACGGTGACTCGTGTACGTGTGATGTAAATTAAAGGATGAATTTTTCGATTTTTATTTTTAATCGAGAATATTACGTAATCTATGGTTACTTTATTGAAATGTTTAATTATTCCGTTTGCCGAAGTATCGAATAGACGAAATATTTACTGTTATGACGTGTGACGAGTGATATTTTGTATAGATACACGGTAGAGTTTTCTGGTATTTTTTTTTATTTTTTAATGAAGATCGTATTATGTGATGGACTTACTGAATTAAGATTGAAATTTAAGATTGAATTCTAATATTCCGGTAGTCCAAATATTGAATAGACGAAATTTTACTATTGCGGTGTATGACAAGTAATATTTCGTTAGCACAGGCTTATACGTACGGAGATATTTAACGATTTAATCAAGATTTTATTAAATTTCTTTGTGAAGTCAGTAAGTAGATTATTATAATATCGTTTCGTTAGTTCAAGTAATAATGAATAGACGAACATTTTTATCTGAAACACACACACAGAGGCATAATTTTTCATTTTTTTATGGTTAATCAGTGTTGTATTATATAATCTACTTATTGGATTACAAGTGAAATTTCGGTTTAAATTATACTGACGATCTATACGTCCAAATATTGTATTGATCAAAATTACTATTACGAATTACTGCGAGTGATTTTTCTTCAGTACAAATACATAAATACGTAGATTGTTGAGTTTTAAGAAATTTTATTACACTTCAGTAAGTTTTTATAATAAAATTTCTTTAGTTAAAATATTCTGTTAACGAAAATTAAAATGACAATACACGGCGAGTTATTGTTCTCCACTACACATACATACGTATAGCAATTATTTATATGTCAATCTTAACTCATCGATTAGTTTATATAACACTAAGATCAAATTTTAATAACAATCCATTCTGTAAAATATTCAATAATCGAAAATTACTATTACTTTATACGATAAGTGTTTTTTCTTCGCTACGCACATATAAAAATATAGATTTTCCAACATTTAGTTGTTTTAATCGATATTTAATTAAATTTTAATCGTAAGAAGATTATTACAACAAAATTTCGTTAATTAAAATATTCAATAGACGAAAATTACCATTACGATGTTCGACAAGTTATTTTTCTCGACTGTACACGTATAAACACGTAGATTTTTCAATTTAAGTTCTTTTAATCGAGATTTAATTAAAATTCAATCTTAACTCATCGATTAGTTTATATAATACCAAGATCAAATTCTAATAACAATCCGTTAGTACAAATATTGTATAGATGAAAATTAGTATCACGATTTACGACGAGTGATTTTTCTCCAATATACACACACATCCACGTAGATTTTTCGATTTTTATTAATATTCTAATCAAAATTTATTGAAATTTCATTCTTAACCCATCGTTTACATTATATAATAACACTAAGCTCAAATTCTAATAACAATCCGTTAGTATACAAATATCGTATAAAAGAAAATTAGTATTACGATTTACGACAAGTGATTTTTCTCCAATACATGCACTGTCATTGATAATAATCGAAAAAGAAACTGTTACTGCCAGTGACAATGACAGTCACATTAGTAATGATATTACATCTTAATCTGAAGAATTTACAGCTTCCCCATATATACATTTAATCATTTGTCAATCACTTTAATGATGAATTGACTTTGAAATAAATCGAGCTTACGCCATGTCAAATGTAATTCTTCATTTTCTTATCGACGATTTCGCTTTTCCAATACTAAGACGTACCGTAAAATTTTACAACATGACTCATTTCTCGATAAATTTCTTCGCCTCATCGAATTCTTCGACTGTTTCTACCTTGTGTGTATCTTATCGTATCGGCAATTTTCCAATTGAAACTAAATCTCTCCAAGAAACTATGTGTACACATGAGTAATATTATACGCTTCATTTACTTTCCATGGCGAATACAAACACATATTCCGCAACATCTTATCGAATGAGTAATTGTTTTGAATCGAATTGTATACATATATAATATGTTACATATAGTTTGAAATGAAAAAATATAGCTCAGGAAAATTGCTTATAATGAGGGTAAGCTAATCCCACCAATGGAATAGTGTAAAATTATTTATTCTACATAAAATGCTGATTTCAATAAAGTTTGAATGGTAGAAATCGGATTATATGTACTCGAGATATTCGAGAGAGATATATATATATATTATTGTAGGAAAGGATAATATAGCTGTTGACGCTCGAGAAATGTGAATTATCTACTGTTTCGAAAGTTTCGATTCGGCGAAAATTTTGTCAAATTGAGCCACCGTAATTTCGTTGCACCTATTTTGTTACGATTTTAATAGGATTTTATGTAGAAAAAAAATTACGCTGTACTTTTTTTTCGGCATTAAAAAAATAAGCGTTTGAAACAGTGCAAATAACAGCTCGATTTGTGTAATAACACGCGTAATTGGATTCTCATAAAAATACGTCACGAAACGTTACGAAAAAAAGGCCTTTCGATTTCTTTATAGCGATTCGGATTACATTAATTAGGACAGTGGCAAGATTGCATACGTATACTTCGTTAAATAGTCAGGTGGTACAAACCGGATTTTCATTAATTAAACAAACTTTCTGTTAGAATAAAAAATCACACCATTGAGCTCAGTACTAAAAATAAATGTGCACACGATTGTACTACATACACGTCACCTATATATTATACGCGCACCTGCTTTCCACCTATCAATCCTCTCACTTCATTTTTTTCCATATGTATACACATCGACGAACAATCGCGCAGTTTTTTTCGCAAAAGAAAAAATAGAAACACTTGCGAACTACCGGTATTATATATAGAAAAGTAAAAAATTAAACCGCAATCGTTCTGATTTATGGTGCAGATATGTTTTGGTACCAGTGACTGGCTGATTAATTGAATGAAAATTTTTTCATTTTCTAATTGATAATATTATTAGACTGTGTGTATTTAAACGGACAGATAAGTTTAAAAAAAATATATATTATTGGTATATGAAAAAATGTTTTGTCTGTTCAATTTTTTTTTTAGTTGTAGTTTTGATATTGTTAATTTATATTCTTAAATAAATATGGGATATCGTACTATAAAAATATATACTTTTAATAGATATTTTTAATTTCACCAGTAACAGGAAAATCGCTGGTACCAAACCGTCAGATATTTAACAAGAATTTCTCCAGCAGGTACTGACACTTAGCCAAGCACTACCGGACAATTGGTAACCATTTTTCCCAGTTAAGATTTATTAAGTTGTTAGGAATGGACAGCTTCTTTGTTAAAAATATCAAAACAAATCCACACTGAGGAAAGGATCTATTTACTAAAAATAAAATAAAAAATTTGCTGTCGATATAGTAATTTATTAATTGTTGATAAATCTTTCTCTCAGTGCAGCTTCTAAAAAATCGGTGACCATCTTTCCTAAGGGAAGACTTACAAATAATCGACAACGATTATCACGTCGATAATGATTTTTTGCTCTCTCGCGATCTATATATACGTGTACGTAATAAGCCTTTCTCGACGCCGATGAATGCGAATTATTTCCCGTCATCGCGTAATCCGCTTTGTCGCAACGGATCTTCTTGCATCAGACAATATAATATACATATATCGCGCGCTCGTAATATATTTTTGTTTTTCCTTTCCGAGTCGACTTGAATTTCGCACGCGCTTTCCTCTTTCGAACGCTTAATAACAAATGAGAAATCGGCTTTGCGAATTATCGAATCGTCTCCAGCGCACTTGAATTTAGATTAATTGTCAGATGGGGTTAAACGAACGAAATTTTTGCGGCATTTGTTGGTTAAGAGATAAAATTGCCGAAAGTATTTATATATGTGTACATATTGAATGGAGAGCTTGTTCATAAATTTGAGACGGATGTAAAAATGCGCTGGGAATTAAGCAATTTCTGATGTAATTAATGAATTGTATAATAAGTTTATTATATATTGTAAATTAATGAATCGCCCGAGGGAAAGTACGTAAATATTTACATAATCCAATAAAAAAATAATTAACATCGTGGGCCTATATAGTACGAAATTAAGTGTCATTTTTAGAAAATTTGTTTAAGAATATATAGTCGTGCGTATATTTCAGTGTAATACTGTACGTCTTAATAGGTGCATTAACTAGTGTGTAGAAAGTGAAGTTTAGAGGTATATTTAATTTATAAGTCGTTAATCACCTAATGCACAATAACGCGAGTTCGAATCCCTTTTGAAAAACATTCATCCGGCTAAGACGTGTTTAGATTGTCTGGTTGTAAAAATGGAAATATCCACACCTTTGAACAATGGAAACTATGCTTAACAATGAATACTATAACGTAAAATCTTAAACGTTTCTATTCCAAATAAATCCATAAAATCTACAACGTCATGAAATAGGCTTACGAAAATCGCGCATCATCTATTCGTATTCCAAATACCTTAATCAATACGATTAACTCGGAAAAATGCGCGACTCGTCTTTATAACTCTTAAAATCAGATTATCTCGTCTGGATCGATCAAATCTTTACCTAATCCCAATTTTCTCAACGTCATCGTCATCATAATCATCATCATCATTGCGGAAGTCATGTCTCTTTCTCTTGTGTTACATATATCCATAGCTCATATTCACACAATATACCGATAGGTAGGATGATTCGCGAAGCAGAACAGCGTCACGCCCTGGACCGTTACGATAATGCGACATTCGAATCGTTCCCCAGCGAACCGCTGATGAACCTTTCGTGATGCTTGAACTGCCGCCACCACCGCCGCCGCGACAACTATACGTGCGGTTGTGCGTGGATCTGCACCTTTTTTTGCAAGACCAGCACCGTTACACGCGCGCTTCTGTTGCTGTTCTGAGTAACTCTGGAAGGTGTATACTGTGATTTTGATTCGATTTCAGAAAGAAAGAGTTTGTATAAGTTATCGAACTGCTTTATCAAGGACAACTGAGGTCTGGTGTATAAATGTATCAGATATTCGAACTGTTGTGTAGTTAAAATGAGTGAATTTTGTATTTAAAGATGAAATTTACATTCATAATTTATTGGTGATGACTATTCAAATGTTATTACTTCAAATTGATATTGGATGCTTTATACTCATTTAGTTCTACAACAATTGGAAGATTAGGAATGTAGTTTTAAATGTAGTTTTAAAGAAACGAATAAAATCTTAACCAAGGATGTGGAGCTTTGAAAATTTGTGAATTTTAATAAGTCATTTAGCAAATACAATATGTAACAGAAATTGTTAGTTTCCCGTCGGATAGGTTTTGAAATTCTCAAACCCAATGTTGAACAATATGTTTCCAAAATAAAGTAATCAAACGTGTTGGAAAGCAATAAGTTGTTTGAAATCTGGACACCCTTATATCACACAAGTTTCATATCTCAACAATCGGTCTAATCAGGTATTCCAGATCCGAGGGATACGTGATTGATGTCAGGTGTCGTATTAATAGTTGAATCATGTTATATTTACCAGATTACACAAGCGATGGCAATGTATACATAGTATCGCAACTAGTCCAAAGTTATATATTTCAATCCTACTGATCTCTTGCTTCACCGTTGGAATAAAATTCAAGGTAACCGAGATATAGGAAAAGAAAATTGAAATTCTATTGTAAAGTAATTTTCTTTCAAGGATGTAGTATTCCATTACATCTTATCATCCACTTGGAGCTTCTACATTCCGAAGTGGACATAAAAAACTCTCGTGACATTATTACTGCATTATGTTCCATTTAGCGAAACTCGGCGGTAAAAACGTCTCTTCCATTTGTACCAACGAACGTCACTTAAGCACTTGTTTTATTCGTACGAAGCAGCTTTTCGGTGTTGTGGAGAGGAAAACGAGTTCGAAATCGAAGGTCGGTAAGATCGATAAGCTTGCTTTCTATATATAAACAAGCCCAACAGATCCATTTTCCTTTCGACGAGAGGATCGACTAGTGGCATCGAGCGCATCCATCATGTGCGCAGTCGCGGCGATTAAACAACACAACTGCTATGATCATTGCGCAGTTAGCCATGTGGTACCTGATAAGCATTTGCAAGGTCGACCGAGCGTATATGAGCCTATTTCTTATTCTCTCTTAGCGGTTCTCTCTGTAGGTTCTTTGTTCTCGCCGTTTGATAACGATTAATTGAACATTTTTTATCTTCTGTCCTTCTCGGATGTATGATTATTGGAGGATAATGATTTAATTGCAGACTGTGCGATTTCTGACGATAGATAAGTGCCGGGTTTGTGAATTGAAATTGACTTGATGACAAATTAACTCTGTTGTGATGATGATGAATTATTGGATTAATTATACATTAATCTTTAATTGGTATCGATTTCTAGGAACGAGAATTTTTACAGTTTTGAATCATCGATAAAGACTCTATCGACGTTGAATAACCTGAACCGTACGTAGTTCATTTTTAGAAAATTATAATTAATGCAGAAAATATATCGATTTGCACAACTGTCGAAGTTAATACATCTTCGGTGTCTCTAAAGAAAAGAGTGTAAAAACAGGATAATGTATCAGTTCTTTTTTTTCTGAGTGTGTAAGAAGATCCTTCTGCGGTTTTGATATACAGGAATGTTGTCTTATCCGATTTTCTTTTAAATTTTATTTTATTGTTGAATCCCTAAAAAGTAAATCGACATCTTGATAATGTACACAATAAAATTATATTTTTACACAGGTTTATATTTATAAAATGTAACTCGCATAATATAATTTTTTTTTCATATCCAAAATTTGTAACTGGTTTCCCCCAATTTTACATGTTTGTCCTTCGGTAAAGAATATTAAACGTGTCGATATTATATTGCGTCTTTATTCAAATTCACATCAACACAAAAATATTATTCCATCCAAATGACTATAAGCTATTTTAGTAGTAGTGCGCACAATAGCTTGTTATCAACTACTAATTAGGGAAAATTGCTTATTTATCTCTACTTCAAATCTAACGATAGTAATACGTAAAAACGTAATACACAGAGTCTAACAGTATACGCAAAACCTTTTCAAACACTTTTAAGATACAAAATTAGCGCGGCGGCGCCAATCTTTATCTGCCGCCGTGCAAATATTGAAGATCTACACACGTACACAGGAGTCGTGATTTTTATTTTCTTATCCAACGAAAAGCAAACGAAAGAGATACGAATCGGAATTCTTCAAGAGTTCCGAATGTCGGTCAAACAATTTAAAATTCAATTTTAATGAAGATTCGATATTATTACATGAAATATGACCTTGTCACTTCTTTATTCGTCGCATTTGTATATATTTGGAAGTAATTTTTAACTATTCTGAGACTATTGAACCTCGATTGCGACATCGATCCATCACTAGTAGGAATTGATCAATGGCCCAGTATTGGATCACAGATACATGGCCAATAGTCCTGCAAATCAGTGCCATCCCAATATTCGACCAGTACTAGAGTTATAAGATCGGGTCATATTTTAAAACCAGTAGTGTACCAGTATTGTATCAGCATTGTGCAGGTATTTAAAGTCAGATAGTGGTGTTTAGTATTCAACGGTCACGCAGTTTTAATTTTGGTTCAAATCTGACACGCCAGTATTAGGTCAGCAGGATTACAACTCTAGCCCGTTCTTAGCATCTGGATGTTGAACCGAGGTTAGACTAGCACCGATAACGAATGTACTGGCTACCAGTAAAGGATCAGAACTGGTACAACGGGCCAGTACTGATTCTTTATGGCAAATCCTACTAAAGATGGTATCTATAGGTCACTTCACAATGCGGAAAAGCCATAAATGTTTTTAGGTCTTTAGAGAAATAATTTCAG
This sequence comes from Apocrypta bakeri, assembly GCA_018906985.1. Taxonomy (NCBI): domain Eukaryota; kingdom Metazoa; phylum Arthropoda; class Insecta; order Hymenoptera; family Pteromalidae; genus Apocrypta; species Apocrypta bakeri. Next base: position 5,780,314 of record JACCIA010000005.1, read on the forward strand.
TTTATGCCTTAGTGTATTTTAAATTCATTTGTTGTTTACTCTTGCATAACACATATATTTTTAAAAGTGTTTATTTTTTCGGTTCGTATATCATTTTTTATCCACTTCGTACGTGAACAATAATTTTGATTGGATGGCTAATGTAAAGTCTTAAAGAGATTAGTTCTCGTTTGGATTTTTGTTCTTTTGCCAAGAGATTTGCTCATTTTAAGCTCACGTTTAAATCATCGTTCCTCGAATATCTATATTAGAGCTGCTAACGAGTCGAATCAACAAGAAACGTTCTTTTTAACTTGTAAAAAACACAGAGTAAAAATTAGGATGAAAGCTGGTACATGATATATATTTCAAGCGTATCGCTAATATATGTCATGCAGCAGAGTATCGTCCGAGAGCACTCGTGCCGCCAGTGAAATTCGCGTGAGCATAAGTAATGTAGAGAGAAAAGACCGAGCGACTGTGATAAAGTAAAAAAAAAGAAAAAAAAAGAACTGAGTACCCAGCAGAGAGTCCGATTCGGTCATCCTTTGAAGCTACTCGCATGTGCGTAACATATTACCTCGCGCCCGTCGAGATACTTTTATAAACGGCAATAAATTTCCAGATAATCTCGCGACACTAGCTTGTTTTCTTCATTCGGAGGTACAATGTTTTAAGTGTGATTTTTCACACTTGTGCGGCTCTAATGACAAGTGCGAAAATTAGGAGTATATATTTCTGGAACTCATCGGTCTTGCACAGCGCGAAGAATTTCGTTCTATAGAGTTGTTAAGGCTACAGTTTAATTTGAATTTTTTTATTTTTTTAATATTGCAGTCATAATTTACACTTATTTCAATATTAGGGGATATATCGAAGGATCTAGATTTTTTTTGAGTCTCTATATCATAAAATTGAAATTTCAGTGTTTGAAAGATTCAAAAGGAACGTGAGGATAGATTGAGCTCCTAGTTTATGGACCTTTCGATATGAACATAGGAACTTTAAATTTATTGAACAGAACAAGTTTCAAGCTTTTATGTTAAATAATTTTTTTGATTATTGGATTTCAACATTGTGAACATTTAAATTCATAGGGTCAAAAGTGTCTTTTAATCAATGTAAACAATATTAAAAATTGAAAACCGGTTTTTTAACCACGTTTTAATTAATTTAACACCAGCAGAACCTGCTCATTTGTCTATACACCTCATGACGGTGTTTCTAAGATTAAAATTAACTTATATGTGGATTTCAATTATTAATTTACTTTAACACAATAAATCCAAAAAATATTCACCACATGAGGAATATATTTTTAATCTAATATGATTGATATTGTTTCAAAAAAACAAATCAGTTCCGCTAAATATTCCCTAATATTAAAAGCTGTCTTCTAACCTTATCCTCAAAACTAATAATTCAAATCAAAACAACCTTTTTTTTAATGTTCAAGTGTGAAATGGACACACTTACGTAACGAGGCATTTAACAGACATCCATAATAAAACTATGTATATACGTTAACTAACTCTCGCCAAAGGAGTAAATTCAAATAGCCAATTACGAATGGTCACGCGCGTGCGCGCACGATAAATTCCAGAAACTGGAAATCACACTGGACTTGCACAAATCGAAACGTAAATCCAAAGGTTTTCCCGGAATCTCTCGACTGTCGGCTAAAAGTAGCTGCGCGATTCGTGGTGTACCGTCGGCCATTTAAAAATCATCAAGGCAAGCCTACACATACACACACGCGACGGGGATGATGAAACGACGCTGTCCGCAGTTTCGCGTTAAGCCGTAAAAAGTGGTTTGGTATTTGGAAAAAAACTGGTCCCGAAGCGAGCGAACTCGCAACTCTGACGTTGGGGCATTTTTTTATTGTCCCTTAAGGATGTTGGTATGGAGCTAAAGGAGCGATTCGATGGGATCATAAGCGACGATATTTTTTGGCGGGAGGATGAGGTGGAAATTTATGCTGTGCGATTCAATTATAATTTATACGAGATGATGACTATTTTTTACGCCTCGATGGATTTGAACTTGTTGATTTAGTGTCGGGTTTAAATGATTGAAAAAACAAAATTGTTTTTCTACCCAAGGCTGTACCGTAGTAAAAGGATAAATTATGAATTCGATAGTAGATGTAGATCAAATATTCCATAGTCGGTTTAAGAACAGCCTATTTATTGGATGTTAGAGCTTGCAAATCAAGGTGACACTTTTTCGCTTCGATTAGTCTATTGTACTTGGATTTACGATAAAAATATCGAAATTGATGTTTTGTTTGTTTATCTACTTTCTTTGAGTGATTTAGTAGATTTGCCTTTGAAATATCAATGTTATGCTATTGTCCTTGATAATAAATAAAAATAAACTAGTTGTTACGGTAGCCGCAATGTGAAAGGCGAGTATAGGATTTCTTGCAAGTAAAAATCAACGGTATAACGTTTCACGGGATTTAAAGGTCCGTAATAAAGAGGGCTTCCATCAGCTGGTGGTGTAATGAGTGAACGGAGTTTTTATTTAATATTATTTTTTGTTTGTTTTATTGGAATTTTTTTACATGTACAGACCATTAATAATCTTGAATATTCTCTTTGAGGTCGTATTTTCAATGCTACTACGACTCGTTGAATATTTTTTCAATAATTTGTATATTCAATACATACCGTATAAAATAGAAATAAGATCATTTCCATTTCACTGTGTAGTTCGAAATATTTCAAAAAGTTTGGTAAAATATATTGTTTATATTGCCATCCTCTATAGCGATACTATTTTTTTTTTATTTTCAGCTTAATATTTATCATTTTTTAAAATGTTTATAATTTTAAATTTATAACAGTTTAAATTAAATGGATAAATTAGAACTTGTTTCATTGTTGTGTAAATAAAGTCACAAAGTGAAAGAATAAATAAAAATGTAATAACTCTATAAACTAGTACAACATTAATTAAAATCGCAAAACCCGATATTAAAAAAATGCATAACAGTAACTGAAAATATTCGCAAAAGAAAAGTAATTTTTTTAATTATAGAATTTAGTGTCTTTTAATAACGAATCTTTACTAAATTCCCAGTTTAATATCACAAATACACTGTACTTTAAATCAATGAATATTCAGTAGATACAAAAGTGGCCATGCAAATTTCACCACATTACTAGAGAATAATTCACCATAATTCAAAAGTAAAGTTCCGAGATTTACAATTTCCAAGTTTACGACCTGAACAGTTTCTGAATTAAAAATTAGGGTCACCAGGAAAAATTCTCTGTTTCTATTTTACGCGCATCAGCATAATTGAAGCTTAGACAAATATTTGCAATTCGCAAATATACACATGCATTTATAGAGGCATAAGTCAACGCAACCTTTGTCGTCATTCTATTGGACGCGCTGAGTATCATCAGCGCCATATACGCATATTTTCTTTATACCGTCGTTTACCGAGCAGTAACTTGCTCTCTTCATTTTCTTCGTTCACCACCACCGCCACCCGCCGTCTTCGCGATTTCCGTTCTTGCGATAGCTACCGTACGACTTTTATTCGTCCAGACGGTTTTCTTTTTTTTTCTTTGGCAATGATTCTGTGGCCTTATATGTTACTCTAACGACTACTGGAATTATTTTCTTCTTACGATCATAATTTTTATGCTTTATGGGTGATGGACGATGTTTCGAAGGTAAACTTCCAGTGATTTTTCAATAATAATTAGAATATGAACTATAAATGATTCTTTTTTTAACTGGTTTTGTTGGACCTTTTTTCTATAGTATTTAATTTATAATAACTATTATTTAATAAAACATTCTTACATTTAGTAATATTTATATTTTTTGTGGCCATAACAAATATAAAATTAGTCGCTAGTGACTGGACTATCCATGTGAGATAGTATTTACACAAATTATAAATATTACAAAATAAATGTAATAATTGTAGTAACTAATAAAGGCATTATCGGTTCGATTCTAAAAGATTTATTTTGTAATATCGACATTTTTTAATGTTCTTCATTATAATAATAATAATTTAATTATATTAATAAGTTCAATAATATTTCCATTTTTGTTACCATGAAAATATAAATACAGTAGTCAAATCGAGAGTCAAATATATATATATATATGAGGAGTAGAGAAGTGTAAAAATCAGATCAGAAATTGGTTAATGGATGGCGAAGAGTATACAGCAGTTGGCCAAATTATGGTGTAATTTTTACCGGAGAGGGGGTGGCTATAAAAAATGAAATTATATACTTTTTTTTAATAATATGTAAAAATAGTAGTCGCCCATTACTGGGTTATCGAGATGTGAATCTAAACAAGCACACGTGGATACAGAAATGTTTTTTTTTAATTACTTTAAAAAAAATATCCACGATAGGGCCGTTAGCGAATAAAAATTTTATTGAATACCACAGCCGACTGTATATTCCGCATTTAATTTGATTTCTCTCTTTTCTGTTACAGGTGAGTACGAAAACGAGCACTACATTTCATTCAAGTAGTATAACAACCGTAAACAGCAGTGAGTAAAAATGGCATCTACATTTTTTACCTTAGTAGCTTAAATTTCTCTTCGATGACAGCTTTCGCAATGTAAAAAAACGATGAAATAAATGACAAGAGAGAGAGAGAGAGAGAAAATCGCGAATAATTCTCTCGTCGCAATGCCGAGAGCAGAAGGAAGTCACATGACTATAATGAAGCCTCGCGTTATTAATCCAATAACTACTCGGATACCTCTCACTGCCAGCGTAGCGAAGGCATAATAAAACAGTACATGCACACACACGCATACGTTCAGAAGCCAAGCAACGGTTGTTTAACTCGGCGTAACGCATTCATTGCATATACGGAGGAAGGAGCCTTATCCTTACGTAAATTCCTTCAGACGAGGACCATTGATACCCTAATTGTCCAAAGGTACATTGCGCAATACGAATGTATCTACAAACACAGGAATGAATGATTATTTTTAGTTCCTTTGTTTTTCAGACAGGCAATTTATTCATTAATTTAGATGCACACTGGTTTCTTTGGACATGGCGAATCGGTTTGAGATTTTCTCTGAAAAGTAGGTTTCAACATCGACATATCCGATCGATCCTTTCATTGCCATATTCTCTTTTCTCGCCTTTCTTTTCCGTATATCGACGAAACAGCTTTTATTTCGTCCGACGAACCCGCTATTTATAAGCAAAGCTATGTAAAGAAGGAGTTTTACTTACGTAAGCGTCGAAAAATGCTTCGCTATTTCGTGTGTGTGCATGTGTCTCTCTGTTTCTTCCTTTTTTTTCCATATTTTTCTGAAAATAAAGGTGAGATTTTTATTCACGATATCCTCTCGTGCGCCGAGTCTTTTTCCTTTCTTTCGAAAAAGTGGAATTGGTCAAAGAGAGGTAGATACGGGTATACTTTCTTGAAATAACGCGATGATAAATTATTATGCATCGCTTACGTCGTTGCCATCGTGTGCTGTATTTTTGAGGTGGGCACATTATTATACGCCTGCGGCGAAGGAACTGTTGGAAACGATCACGTGGTTATTTAATATAGGTTCTTAAATGGAGTGCGTTCTCCTTATTCAGTGCTTGCGCAGTCGAGTTTTTCAATGTGCTTCGTATGATTTCGATTAAACATATTGTGTGCAGAAGGATCGGGGATCATTTTTAAAAATTAATTTATGTGTATATTTCTAAAATTAAAAATTAACTTTCGAGCTACGAAGTGTAGGGTTTTTGGTGATTGAGAATAAGAATACTTTCATTGTATTTTATGGTATTGATTATTTTTTTATTTTTAATTTAAGGGATGAGGAGCTCGTTGATAGAGGTTTGATAGTTTTGAATAAAAATATTTTGGTTAAATTCAATCTTATTTGTTTATTTTTATTCTTTATTTAACGGATCGCAAAAAGTGATCTTGACAGTTTGGTAAGAGTAGTGTAGTGAAAGTCTCCAAGACTTGTCGTAATAAATTTGTATTGTAAAATTATAAATCTTCGGTATTACAAAACAAACATTCATTCATTACAAAACTATATAAATATAAAATGTATAAAATAAAAACGAAATTGATGTATAACAGTTTATCTTTGGTAATAAAAAGCTTAAAATATGTTTCTCAACTTGGTTACGCATCCCTTGTTCGAATCCAGAAGCTGCATATTTTCGTAAGTGATATAAGTCATGAGTTTATGAACCACATCACACGGCACAATGTTCATAAATATCGTGTTTAAAATTTCCTCAGCGGAATTCCGCACTCTTAACGACTCCAAAGTCAGCTTAACACATTCGTATCTCTCGTTGACATCTTGAGCGTAGAGCGGAAAAAGTGTCTCGGTGTAACCAGCCTCGAAAGCTTCTCGAATTTTTTCGTTCTTCATCATTCTCACAAGCTCATCCTGTGGCACAGTGAGGATTTTGAAGAAAGTAAGATCGTCATAAAATTCTGTTTCCATCATCATATTCATCTCTTTCAAACACATAAGAAAGTATGGAGTGTTCTTGTGCACCTGGCGAAAATATTTACAGATGGACTTAAAATGCAACCAATTTTTCACCGCATATCTGGTCAACATATTTCGAATTGTCAAGCTGTAGCTGGTCTCCTTGTAACGTTTTGTTATTTTGATTGTAGCGCCGGCTTTGAGAAGAATGTGGACTATGTCGTCGTAGCCATTGGTGCAAGCATAAATAAGAGGCGTTTTTCCGCGTATGGTTGTAACATTCAAGTTCGCCTTGTGCTTTACAAGCAAAATAACGATATCCTTGAAACCTCTCCCACAAGCGTGATGTAGAACTGTATATCCAGTCTCCTGGTTAATTGCTACGTTAGCATCTGCACCTTTTCTGAGCAACAGATCAATTATCGAGATGTCTTTGGTCATTGCGTAGAAAAGTGGCGTCATATTCTTGTAACATTTAGCATTGACGTCCGCGCCGTGGTCGATCAGTGTTTTTATCTGAAGCAACGTGTAGAATAAATTATTTAAACCATTAGGGGAAGAAAGCAAAGGACAATCGTTAAATATAGCTGACCATGTGAGTATTTTCCGACATAACTGCAAGATGTAGTGGAGTTTCACCATAATTATTTGGTTGGTCTACTTGCATACCCTTATCGAGAAGCAAGTTTAACAGCTCCATATCTTCTTTGGCTCTGGAGACTGCGTAATGCAACGCGGATTTGCCTCTATATCCGCGGCACTGCATGGCATCTCTCCTATGATCGATTATTGCACGAGCCACTTCTACATTACCTTGATCCGTAGCAAAGATCAGTACGGGATCGCAGCCAAGGTCGATTCGAGCGCCGTGTTCCAGAAGACAACGGGCCGTACGTTCACCCCCGAGCTTAGCTTTAACCGTCAAGTGTAAAGGGGTCTCACCGTTTCTGTTCACAGCATCGACCTTTGCACCGTTATTGAGAAGCAACGCTGCGAGCTGTTCATTGCCGTAAATCGCTGCAGCGTGTAGCGGAGTATCTAAAATTTACAGTCAATATCGCGTTCGATGATTAAAGCTTTTCCACTACGTATATAAACTCAATCGAATTAGTACTTACCTCCACGATTAAACTGGTAATATTTACCAGCTCGTTGATTAACATCTGCTCCTGCTCGAATGAGGATCTCGACGATTTCTTCACTCGCTCGTTGAATTATAGCGCACCAAAGCGGTGGCTTCACTCTAGTCCTTGACTCATCGATCCTTATGGTCACTCCGTATTCTAAGAGCAATTTTACCATATCTACATCATTGTTTGCTACGGCGATGTTGATAAGTTTCGCTCGATTTTCTCCCGAGTGTGAATCCTTCCACTTGAGTGTGGATTTGAACTTTATTTCACCAAGTATCTCATCGATGATGGGACGCAGACCATTTTCTATTGCACTACGTAACCGGTCAAGTTGGATGTAGAAATATTTGTTGTACGGGTCCATGTTGTCGGTATTTTAAATCACTAAGTCTATGTACGTATGTTTATGTACGACGCGCGTCAGTTTGCTATATAGCTGCCTTGCGCAGCTGAGCTCGTGCGCTGCGCACATGCACGCGTGAAGATCACAAAGACTACTAAGAAAAGACTAAAAGCGGGAGAGCTCTCTCTCTTTTCGAATAGAGGGTGTCATTGTGCTCAGGCCCAACTTATGTTCTCTTAATTTCGTATATAAAGCATGCGCATGCGCACTACCTCCCTCCCCCTCTTTCTTTGTTTCTCACCGTACGATACGTCACCCTTGACACAGGTTCATAATTTCTTGTACATAGTTAGATGACAGAGAAATTATTCCTGCAATTACATACAATTATTTAAATAGACGTGCTTATCTATAACGATGACATTAAACGCGGTATTGCGCATTCCAATCGAGATGATGACTCGGACAGACGTAATTACTTATCGTTACATTTCTCCGTTGAATAATTCGTTCGGTATATCCGGTGTATCCCGATCGCACTTTTATATAATGGAAATAAACAAAGGTATATGTGCGCGTCTATAGAAGCGTAGAACATAAACTACGCAGTATTGGAGCAGACGCCTGCGCATGCGCATCCTTGCCGGCCGCCTGAAGGGAAAGAAATGGAGCTGTATGTGTATTTTTACCAGTACGAGAGAAACGGATATAGAAAAGGAAACTGTTTATAAGTGTGTTTTATGGAAAATTTAACATACTTCTTTATCGAAGCTCACACACACTCTATTCAATAAGCCTACTCCAAGCCTTGTTGAATTAAACCATGGACTATGCGTTATAAGATATACAAAACGAAAAGTTGAACACAAATTATGCATAGCAGCTGAGGCTATGTCAAGGCAAGCATTGCAATCTCTTGTTCAACGATCGTTTGTTTTCTTACGTTCGTGATCCTCCGATTTCCAGCGCATGTTTGCCGATTTTTCTGATCGTTAAGTATATATAAACACACTGTTTGCCTCCGGGAAATATAGATTAATCATTTTCTTTTGCCAATAGAAAGTTGAGAATTTTCTACCTACTTAGCGTGCACTGCACCTGTTCGTGTGTTCGTGACACCTCATTGTGTGTGTATATGTGTGGGTTATGGACGTGTACAGTAGAAAATCTTTCAATTGATCGAGTTGTGTCGGTTCGAAATGAGTTCGAACGTGCCGGTGTATATCCAGATGATGCTATACCGAGGTATTGCAGCTTTGCTTTCCTTAACGAAGCCTGATTTGGGTTGCATGTCACGTGTAATAGACGTATATACGTTTACACTCGATTGTTATGACTGATTTCTTGATGGAAAAATTGCGTCGCGTTACGCGTTCGATTTGAGCTATTCGAAATTCACGGATGATACGATTTATTTAAAAGACTTCGTAAGTAGAGAGTTTATTTTATTGCTCAACGCTGAAATCGCTACGCGTTTATTTAATATCCGACGACGTAATGAATGCAAAAATTGGCCATCCTAACGTTGCAAAATTCACCTGAGCTCAAGTTTAAACATACCGCGACATTCCAAAGGTTAAAAACGCCGTAATTCTTCACGTACTCGATAAAGACGTAAAGTAGTAAAATTTGAAAGCCATTACTAAAAAAAAGAGAGGAGACGCGATGGTCAAACAGAAGCGCACTTTAATTCGCGTAACGAACATTCAACTCGACGGAAAATGCAATTCGCGTTAGTGACGGAAGGAGATTGAGCAACGAAGGTGACACAACGATTATATATTTTGTTTTTTAAGAGCTCGCATGATTGTGTGCTTCCATGCATGCTCGCGATCATAAAGCTTGTGTATTGCGTACGTTTACGATACTTTAACCGGTGTCTCGTGTCATCAGGCCGTAATTTCGATAATTATTTACAGGACACGAATTTTAAACAACATTCTGCGGCAATATTCGTTTATTGTGAAAAGATCTAAATCGATCGTACGATAATTGATTTCACGATATTATTATTTAATACTGCTGCTGTACTTTCAATGAGCTTATTATTATATAGCAAGACTTAATTTACCGTGAAATTTACTGTATTTAATTTAGTAACAATTGTGGTATAACTGATCATTTTTACAATCAGTGTGCGTGAACACGTGTCAGTGCGGTTAGCTCAATTTATTATATATTGTATGTAAAAATTCAGATTTTTAAATATTACAATTCGAATCTACATTTTAGTGGTTATTTTTTGTTGATTCTTATTTTATATTACTACTTAGCAGCAGTGATTTTTACTATATAAATAATGAAAATGCTATATTTTGCGAAAGGAGCGTCCTCTCGAGTGCAATTCAGTACTAAATTAATTATACGTTTAGCTCTAGGTGGCGTTGTATTTTTTTAAACTCAAGTAGCAGGAACACTTATTAATTAATATACAAAAATAATTCTCAGAATGTTCTCAAGCTGATTTGGACGTGTTCACTTAAACCGTGAAATTGTAATATGTTGTTTATTTAATTAGGTTAAGTTAGATAGGGTGAGAATTTAAAAAATCAAGTGATAGATAGAGATATGCTATTAAGATAAAACATCGCAAAAAAAGGAAAGCACTAATCAAAGCTGATGAAGAATGCCGTACAACTGTAATTTAATAAATGGTAGCATTAGATTAGACTTTTAAAATACCATTATGCGTGTATGTAAAACTTAATATCTCAATTAATAAAAATGACCGTACTGTACACTGAAATAAAAATGTTTGCTGTACATATTATCAAATATTTTTCGATTAAATATGAAAATGTTGAAAACACATTTTTTGGAGTTGAATTTCTAGATTACTGTAATCTTTGTTTGAAAACTTTCTATAAAATTGATTCAACTGTGCAGTGAGTCTGACCACAGATTAACGAGTATATTAAATTGTCCTCTTTAAAAAAAAAACTAGTAGAAAAATCTACCAATCAGTACAAATTTATAAACGAATGCAGTAATTATACACACGTGTGTGTAATATACTATATAACAAAAATTACTATATAATACTATTATAAAAAATACCATCAAACATAGTCGATAGCCAGATAGTATTTTTTATTGAAAATTATCATAAATGATCTCAGTCTAGTAAACTTTACAATCTAAAATAACAAATTTTATGACATTTTGAATACATGCCAGTATCCCTTCAATTACAGAGCAATTTTGACAAAATCGTTCGTAAAAATGAAACTGCAACGATCTTCTCATTGCTGCATATAGCACTTTATTTTTCAACCTAAAATTGCTACCCATTCATGGAATGAAATTAAAAGCCGCATATCCTCTTCTCTATTTCGCTGTACATATCGAGCTCCTATTAACACCGATATCCTCACCTCGGGGCCTATCGGTGTCACGCGGCAAGGACGCGTGTACACGAGTCTCTCTCTCTCACTCTCTCACTCTTTCCTCGCGCGCGCTCGCACTTAATTCGCCCAGGCATTTTCCATTATATCCCGCGGCTCTTTCATTTACGACGTACACTGCAATTTATCAAAGCCGTGTGGAGACTTTCATGTTTTTGCGCTCTCGCGCGACTGTAGCTGCATATTTGGCAGATAACTTTTTTTCTGTTGCGTTCATTTTTCTGTCTATGGCTTTATTTTTCAAGTAATCCTTGAGTTGATGAAGTGACTTTTCATTGGGTTTAGGTTTTCCTTTTATCTTTCTCAATTCGCGGCTAAAATTGTGATTTACATCGGAGGAGTTTAATCCTGAGATATAATTAGATGCAGAAGTCTACATCGATAGCATCGCGGTTTACGCCTCATTAGACAACCAGGCAACAACGTTTAATTTTCCACATACGTTGTTCGAATATGGCGAGAGATATTTAGCTCAAAAAGTCAATGTTACATATAGTTAATAGTTCGAGAAATATTTTCCGATATGGTTTTGCAAATGTAATCGATTGGTTTTCCGAGGGAAATATCTTTGATAAGTTTGATACATCCGGTGAAGATGCACTTTTTCTCTATTTATTTCCCGATTAACTTCTTCGTATCCGCAACTCGTGAAGCACTTTTACTCGTGCACATCTTGCCAACCTTCGATATTCCGCTTCGTGATCATTTAGCGCGAACCTGCTTTGCTCGTATAATCTCTCTTTAAGATCTCCAGTTTCATTAATATTTTTTTCACAGTCTACGATCATACAGGGGTACTATGAAAATTCTACATGTGAGATTTTCTGAAGCTCACGATGATTTACGTAAGTGGCAAAGAAAAGACATTCACGAGGACGATAATTCATGATAATACTTCCTCGTACGTCACACAATTCTTCGGCACGAAGTTTCCTCTAAAAAAAATTTCGTATAAAAATGAGCTTTGGCAGATTAAAATTCGACTCCTAATTACCGAGATAATGAGGCATATGTGTATATTTGTGTTGTGATGAATTTTTTTTTATTTTAAAGCTTTTAGATCGAAAGGAAGTTTACTTAATTTTAAAATTTTTGCTTAAAATACGTTCGACAAAGTTACTACATTTAGGATAAAATAAAATTTTGAAGAGATAAGTTAGTTGAGAGAGGAAGCAACGTGTCAATGAATTATCAATGAATTCCATTTTTGTTTTGAAAAATTGAGCGTAACGAGGCATGTCAATAAATCACGTTGCGAAGACGCGATTCAGTACGGTATATACTTTAATCATTACTTTAGTCACGTGGGGTAAAATCTATATATATTATTCTTTATAATTTGCTATTTCACATTACATAACCCGCATCATGAACGTATGAAGGTTTTCCGCTACTCAATCATGCGATTCGAGACTTTTTTGAACCAAGTAAAAACTATCATCCTTATTCTCGCTACGTTATTGCAACGGGTTATCGTAAGATGCGACGATATTTTTCAAAGCTTGTATCGCTTACAAATATGCTAATTTCAATGGATATAGATTTTAGTATATAAGTAATCAATTCTTATCGCTGCCTGTGTGTTAATTAATATTCATTAATATTAATAAATCATCATAACGATATTGGTGCAAAAATATAATTAGCATCTGTGTATTCTTGACAAGCTCCTATAAGTTTTATTGCATTATGGCAGTTTATTAAATTCAAGTGCGCTATTTTAACTATTGGCCAGAGCTATTTATTCTTACACTACTGTATATTCTAATACTACATTGTAGAAAAAAAATTAGTTATAAATCAGTTTAAAGTTTGGTTTGATCGAACTTCAGTAAACTTCCATGTCAGCTTAACAAATTCACTTTTTCACGTTTAAGAAAATAGTTACAAACTTAATTTACTAGCTTTCAGAGCTTCTTTTGAAAAAATACTTTAACTTTGAAAATATTCCAAGGCTCTATTCATTTTACATACTCGTTTCCAATATGAACGCAAAAACGAGGCAAAAATAGAAGATGACATAGGGATGACAAAAAAGTTGAATGAATAAATGCACATTAAACTCATTAGCCAAAAATTCCTTTTCGCAATCTCGTATACTCAGTTAAAATTATTTTCGGGCTATCTTCTCGTAGCGCACCTGTAGTACGGCCCTTGTCAATCATCGTCATCAGCACCATCATTATTCCACCAGCAGAGTTCTTCTCTTGCGTCAGCCACAAAATCTCATTTTCCGACTCGAGATCGTTCTCTTCGCTCTCCGTCCTCACACAAACCTGTAATCTCGTGCAGCAAAGCGGCTCATGATAATAATGAAAAAGCCCCGTTTGAATGTATACGTTACAGGTCGAATAAACGAAAGCGCGAGCGCAAATGAAGGTCGCATATTAGGAATGAGATCGAGCGGCAGAAATCTAGGCTGCGCGTGTGCTTTCGATAGACGATGTTAATTGGTATATGTGAATACAACAAGGGGACAAGACGACGTTCGAGGAATCTTAATGAGTATTCGGGAATGTAGCAACGAACTTTTCACCGTAATTATTTCGCACCAGGGGGAAAATCCTAAGAAGAAGAGCTTAAGGATATGCACGCGAGAGTTTGAGTTTGTACCTGTTTAGAGGTGATACGTGATTTATGGGACAGGGAAAACCAATTTGACTAAGAATAGTCGTTTGTGTTTAGGTAGAGTTGGTACTTTTTATTTAGGTATAGTTAACTAAGCATTGATTGATTTGGAATTAGTTAAATTGAAAAAACGGTGAAAGTTGGGACTTGTTTGTATGTTGTGGTCAGAAGTGATGGTATTGTGGGTGAATATATCGTCGTCATTTAAGGCGATTCTACTGGATACTAATACAGTACGTTAAGTTCAATAGTTTGGATCGTTAACCTATTGAAGATGGATTTAAAAAATAATTACTCCGTTATAAAACTATGGCATTTCGCTATCGTTATAATTGGTCATTGACTTTTCATCAGAAGTAGTTGGGAATAGTAAATTATTCTAAAAGCCATTGTGTTTGAATTAAAATGCGTCTATATAAATTGTCCGAAGCTTGAGAAACTGCAGGTGATTAATTTTTAGATGTTATAGAAGTGGAGATAAAAGATTTACATTTTTTGAAAGTAAAATTTAAACGATTTAAACTGCAGGAGAACGGTATGCCAGTAAAATTTAGTAGCTCATCAAAATATATACGGAGATATCGAGATAACCCATGAAAGTGACAGGAAAAAAAATACGAAGATCATTTTTCTTCGACTTGAAATGTAACCAAAATAGGTAACAATTCTGACGAAAACTATAGTAAAACAAATGATGCCTAAGTTATTAAATTTCCCTAAATCTTACAACACGTGGTCAGTAAAAAAGTAATACTTGGAATAGATCTGGCGAACTGAAGCTAAAGCGAGGATTGATTTATTCAGACTTTCATCAACGCTTTCTTAGCTTCATTTACACACAGAGTTTGGATTAACGCCCAAGATTTCGCATCGCCAAATGTGTCCATATTAATGAGTTCGCTCAAAGAAGATAATTTAAACGATCGCCCAAACTAAAATTATTTATAAATAGTTCATCTTTCCAATTTCTCTTTTGATTCAATGCTCAAACTACTTCGATCGATGTACCATCTCGTCAATAGAAAATCAGTCCTAACTCGCGCATTTACTCGTCGTTCACCAAATGGACTACGATTATGATAATCGACTTTCAATAGACTTCGCGCCAGCTTTCGATTTTCCCTTGGCTATGTAGCAGTAGCAGCAGTAGCAGCAGTAGCAGTAGCAACAGCAGTGCACAATGTCACCGTTCGATCTCTCCCCTTTTCCGTGATGCGCGTACGCGCGGCTGATTCTCTATTCTCACGGACCGGCTGCTCTGCTGCATTTGTCGCTATTTTCACTGCCACTCATTTGCTTGGAAATTTAAACGACTGCAATTTCTCACATTGAAAAGGAGAGGAGAAACGACGATGTGTAGACACAATCGAAAGTTTAGTTTCGGTATCAGGCATTGTTTTAGTTTCGACTTACGAAAGGTTTATGTATATATTGTATATGTAAGCACGCATGTTCTTTTTTAGGGACTGTAGTAAGTGAATGCGCGCGAAGGAAAAGTTCGTTCTTCGTGGGGAGACAGGTTTGTTTATACTCTTGGTATTGTTTTGCTTAGAAAATTCTTTTGGTAATGGTAGTTTGTTAATCTGACAAACTACCTTTGTTTCCGCATTTTATGCAATGCGTCAAGACGGTCAGGCTGAGTTTAATGATTAAATTTATCTTAATTTTGACTTAATTTTAACTTAATCTAGGTAATCATAGTTTATATCGTACACTGAAGTAATCACGTATGACGCGTATATTATTTTTCTAAAATTAAAAAATCATTATTTTAATTATTGGGCATACTTGTATGTGATATGTTTTTTTAATAATTTACATATCTGTTAAATGTATGTCAAATCATTAAATGCCAATTACTTTAGTTCAAACTGATCATGTATTTACGTATATATTAAAAGCATAAAAGTCAAAGTTATATTTAGATAAAGTTAAGATTTAGTAAAATTAAGTTGACATCAAGTTAACAGAAAGTTAACATCAAGTCAAGATTAAGTATTTTCTCTGATAA
Source organism: Apocrypta bakeri (assembly GCA_018906985.1). Taxonomy (NCBI): domain Eukaryota; kingdom Metazoa; phylum Arthropoda; class Insecta; order Hymenoptera; family Pteromalidae; genus Apocrypta; species Apocrypta bakeri. Next base: position 5,796,278 of record JACCIA010000005.1, read on the forward strand.
ACTACTTATTTTGTATTAGTTGATAGTGGCCGGCCCCTTAAATAATCGCGACACACATTAAACAGGAAAATGCAAGAAGTAAAGTGGTTATCAGCGAATAAACGATAACTTTAGCGTAAGATTTTAACGGGGGCACGTTTTTTGAGAAACGCTGAGAAAAATGTCAATTTCAGGAATCTAGATACTTTCCACACTGCTTTCCACCGCATCAGTCAGGCGCAACGAAACTTACAGAAGTTCCAATGTATATATACTAAAACTATATCAGCGTTCAACGTTAGCGACACTATGGCCCATTACCTTTGCAATTAAGCATCCAATTAAAGCTCACCGTGGCTAAACAAGAAAACCATCGTGTGGCTATTCCCCCTTCGATCTCTATTGAGATATATATATATACTCGTTGAAAATAAATAGACAAAGAATAAGAGTATCAGAAGCAACAGCTCCCGCTTATCGGTTTATGCTCCAGTGAGCATGCTCCTATATAAGGAGAAAGAAGACATGCTATATATACCCACACACATACACATTTATATGTATATAATCTTCGATTTATACCGTGTACCAGGGCGCGTGGGATCAAGCGCGAATAAACAGGATGCGCCTGCGCCACGGCTTAGGACGTAATATCGCAGGCAAGAGAGGAATAGAGCTTCTGCAAGGTCGTTGCCACGTGTCGCGTCGCACGCTCGGCTGCTCTAGCCTTGAACTTGCCGGCAGTTCTATGTACCTGTATATATATATACACATACCGCACTTGGTTAAGCACCTCGAGTTCCTCTTGCTCCGTACTGCGCTCGATGCATCCAGTTTTCAAAATATTTATTATGTATACACGTATGGTATTTATATATAAATGATGCATGCATCGCATCTCGTACGATACTACGTCCAGTCGACCGCACTTCCAGACAAATAGCGTGTTTATTATTTTTTTTTTTCATTTTTAATTTTACGACGATCGTAATATCGAGATGCTGCACGCGCGAAACGTGAAAGTATGTGGAAACAATTTCATTGTGTTTGCGTGCGCACGTATGCATAAACATCACCGCGAGAGAGATTACGTGCTCCTAGACGCTTTTCAGACAAGGCGACTTTTTAAATCTCCCGTCACCTGTTTGTGTGCGAGGATGCAAATATTGCTCCTTATAAACGCTGCTGCTTACGCGGGTATATTTAGATCTTGAAAGTTTGACAGATTTTTTTTTTTTTATTATTTTTTACTACACCTTTCGTACAAATAGTCCGCGAGGCTTCGTACGGACTACGCATTTTTTTATCGCAAATTACTTTCACACGTGGCGCAGTGAATAAGTCGCGTTACCAAACTATCGCCTTTGCGCGCAAACAACACAGGCAGAATTTCTCGTCGGCCGCCAAGTGCCAATATAATCGCACAAATGAGATGCACAGCTGGAACGCCGCTTATGCTCGCTTCAGGGCATGACTTTCTATGCATAAACTATAGAACTTATATATCTGGCATATATATATATATACAGATATATAAAGAACGCTTGGCTACACAAAAAGAGAGAAGCATATAATAAGCTCAATTGTAACGCGTCTATCACGTGCAGCTGCCAATATGTATGTAAAGAGTTCGATTCGCGGTTGTTTCTCGACCTTCTCAGTTCATTGGCTGATTGCGTACTTTCAACGAGATGTTATCGGTAACAAACCTGCTCGTGGTCTTTTCGTCATATATACGTATATATCGATGCGTTTCGCGATAAATGAAGAACTTATGTTACGAGTTGCGAGAATAGCTATGAGAAAATGAAGATATTGGAATATTTGTAAAAGAACAACCAAAGAGATTTCCATGGATTTCAAAGGTGAAAACGTCGGAGGGACTATACACAAAAGGATCACACTGACGATAATCCATAAATTGTTTTGTCCTTTTAATCCGGTTATATTCGTCGCTACAATTATTGATAAAGTTTTATTTATAAATTTATATAAATTTTAGTTTTATATTTGTAATTTAGGCTTTAAATATTAAGTAATGACGAAGGGCAACGACCAGATTCCCTCGATTTTTTTCTGAAATCTTACCTAGCTTAGAAAAATGAGGTCAAGCACTTAAGTGTATTCGAAGTATAAAAAGTTGTATCTAATATTAAGTTAATATTTAGTTAAAAGTAAGTTAAGATTAAGTTAACATTATAAGTTAAGAAAAAGTTTTTTTTCTAATAAATTAAATCATTTTGTCTTCGCTTCAATAATCGCGACACACATTTAAACAGGAAAATCCATGAAACAAACAGCATATCACCAAACATACATATATATATAGCTGTAATATAGTTTCTTGGAAAAATGTATTTCTTTTTTTTATGTATTCTAAAGAATGATTTCCACAAGATTTTTCACTAAAAATTTTTTTCTCTCTTGTTTCAGGTGAGTACACACTTAAAAAGGCATATATATATATGCCTATACATTAACGACGGAATTTTTGAAGGATCATCTTCGTAAGTCTTGCATCAGTATTTAATTTACCATCAAACAAACGACTTTATTACTCAGAGGTCGGTCGAATTTCCGTAGAAGTATAAATTTCTTTACAACGTTTGCATCTCAGCTTCGAAATACCCGCATGTATAACTCCACCTCTCTCTCTCTCTCTCGCTCTCGACACTCGCAGGCGTGTTTCTGCCACCAGTCCCGTTAAAATGAAACGACGAAGAAGAAAAAATGGAAAGCAGACGCTCGCCCACGCTACTCCTGCATATCTGTATCTATATACATATATATGTATAGTCAGTATATGCCTATAGGTATATGCATATATATATATATATATACATACTTATAAGCCGAGCGTAAGCGCGGCGCCGCGTGGAACACGTACAGCCACCGCCATTGTGCAGTGGCGCATTCTTTAGTTGTATATAGTTATGAATTCAGTTCGCGCGCGCCAGAGACGATGTGATGTGTCTTGGAAGTAAATGGCGTACACACCGGCTAGTTTACGCACGTTGAGAGTGTGATTTTTAACGATTTTTTGCGGTAGGTTGGGGATTCAACAGCAGCAGCAGCGGTAGTAGTAATAGTAGTAATATACGATGTTATCGTTGCTTATAATGGGACGGCTCATATTTTGTTATCTGGACGTTTATTTGAAAATTTTCTCGGATATACACGGAGCTAGGTTATATCGATATTTTATTAATGTACAGTAGAAAGCGTGAATTATACGTAAAATACTTCTAGATTATTAGAAAAAAAATCCTCGATAAATATGCATAGCAATCCAGGAATCAATTATCAGTGCATCATAATTTGGCGAACTCCTACGTACGGCTGCAGTGGAATTTTTACCAAGAAATTAACAGCTGCTTTAATAAACAACAACGGGAGCAATAACGATTAAAATTATTTTTATTAATCTCTGCAATAGAAATAGAGGGCTTAATAATTCTTCGCTCTACATCATCTACCGTCCTTACCATGTCTAACTACTAGAACAAGCTTAGCGGCGATGCACCTTGCAAGTCGTCAACTCCTGCGTTCCGCGATAAATTGATTTTAATAAGCGATACAAGCAATAGTAATAACAATAATAATTTGTCCCCGAGGCTGTACACGAGCACATATAACGGCAATTTTCATTGCAAAACGCATCTTTTTATTCAACCGAATCGCTGCCGATAAGAATCAAGAAATTTTCTAATCGCACGCGAAGCTGCAGCCAATTACGAAGCGCGCGTTGTTTCTGTGTTATAAATTTTTTTACTGCTGCTTCGCAAGTCCTTTGCTTCCGACGGTTAACGAGTGCAGAGCGTAAGCTCTTGGAATTTTTTTTTATTTTTTTTTCTGTTTTATACACCTTTACGCGTCTCGGAGGATGATTGTTACGCGTCAGTTTTTACGCGTTGTTTAACTAGAGCTGTATATTTATTTATGTTTTTTTTCGTTTTTCTTGTTTTTTTCATTAACTTCGCACTTTCTAAAGTCGTTTACTTTTTTCAACAAAATTTCTGAAAAAATGTTTCCCGATTACTTTATCGCGAAAAAAAAACGCCAGGTATGCCTTCATATCGAGGTATTTCGTATCCGACATGCAGTCGGTCTAATTCTGCCAAACGGTCGGTCATTAAAAACGAACTTTTGTCGGGTCCAATGTTTGTTTGTCTTTTCCCACACTCTCCAAATACCCCTTCTCAATTTTTTTTCCTATTTAATATACGATCAGTGCGCGCGCATGTGGCGGCCATTCACTAACTGGAATCTTATAGCTAAGCCGTACCCGAGACTTTAATTCGTGGTTGGCATGATAACTAAATAATTACACGTTGTCGGTAATGGTGCAATTCGGTCGGCAAAATCGCTAACTAAACGCGCGATTTTTTGTCATAATCAAATATAGGTTATGGCCACTATAAGTCGATTGTTGGCTCCTGTAATGATATTTTTATTTTTATATTACTTATATTGTTGAGATTTTACAATCATCGATTCATGAACGCGAACTTTGGTATAAACAGTGTAAAGTATTTATATTATTTATATTGTAACGCAATAAAAAAGTATATGATCTATAATGTAATATAATAAAAAAATATTCTAAGTAAGTCGTATAGCACATATAGAAGGTAATAGCAGTTACTGGTACACGGGCTGACTCATAAAAAATTCTAATCTGAAAATTTCATAAATTATTGTTTGACTGTATGTCAAATAATATGTCTAACACTTTGCGTTTAATTTTGACACTTTAGTATATTTGACAAGCGGTTAAAAGACTTATATTATCTACTACAATATAAACCTATTTTTTATCGCTTGTCTATTTCTAGTCTTAGATTTTCCAGGTGCATTGATAGTATAATACTTTGCGGATTGAAAACCATTGTTATTAGAGATTTTTAGTTAACTTTTATTTACTACTAATTTGTATTGTTATAAAATTAGCAACTTAATTTAACTATAATTGTTATTGTCGATGATTTCTTTAACGACAAAAACTCACAATCAAATTTCACGGAATCATAATATACGATGCATTTGTATATTAAGCTGCATAAAGGAATCTTTACAAAAGATTTTAAATATTTTATTTGAATAAATAGTGGTTTGCTCTTTCCTCGAAAAGTTGCTTTTACTTAATTAAACATTTCTTCGCGTTTACTTAATTAAGGGATCCCAAAAAAAATTTTCAGAATTTCTGATTGTATTGTTCCTAATGAAAATTGGAATTGTTTTATATTCGTCTCCAAACGGTACAGAACGCACTGGAATTTCATTCTAAAAATTCAATAATTTCTTTGTTACTTAAGGTATACAGAATTCCTTTACAATTTTTAAACTGGCTTAAATGAATAAGTTTTTGTTAATCTTAAATATAAACGCGAATTTACTTAATAAAAACCTTAAATACATATTCGACTGCTTCAAATCCAACCATCAAAATATTTTTTAATCACTGGAACCTTACCGTAAATTTACATTATATTTTAATATCTCCTCGGGTATACAGTTATACCATAATTTATTGCACAATGAAAAAGGGCATATTATATATTTATTTTGCATCTTTGTGTAAATAAATATAAAATGCTTCGATATACATTTGATATTACATATATTCCTGTACAAGCATCTATGTATAAATATTTCTCAAGAAAATTATTCCGAGCAAATAGTAAATAGATGTAAAATGGAATATTGCGCCGACGACAGTATCTTCATCAGCTAGTTACTCTTATATATATATATACACGTACTGCTATACAGTTAATAATATATTCATCAATATAAAAAAAAGAAGAAGACTCGATCACGAAACATTAGCAGTCATCAAGCAACTGCATAGTATCTTCACGTCTGAAATCAACATACTAGCCTTGCGCGACAAAAAAGGGGATGGACTCGATTCTAACGCTTTTATTTCCCCGCGCAATTACAGCACGGGATGTGCGCGGGAAATTTAAAATTTAAATTTAGCCGCGCGCGCGCACGTCGTCGTAAAAAGAAAAGCGAATACCAAATATTTTCCATCGTTGTATGAGTCATGCCGTTCGTCTCTCGAGCTTTGCAATTAAGCCCGATAACGTCACATTTTCCAGCGCGTGTGAGTTTACAACTTGCGCGCATTTTATTCTTCTCGAAAAAGATAAGGACGAAAAAGCGCGTCGATGCCTCGTCGTTGTTTAGGCAAAAGAAATATTCCTTTCGCGTATGTGCGCCGATAGGGAATTTTGTCTCGATTTTTCAAGCATACGTAATTGCGAGACTGCTTAGCACTTTCTTACATGTACCGTAAGTTGCGCGGACGCGGTAATTTTTTTTTCTCTCTCGAACACTACCATGTGCGGTTATGATATTACTCGAGTTTTTTTTTGTTTTCCTAACCAAATGGAAAGTACACGACGGATGTCGGTGATTCGTTATTTTCTAGAAATAGTTTAGCCGCGTGCGCGTGCGTATACAATAAAATCTAATATGCGCGTGTGTTTTCACTACTAGTCGTAAAACGAAACCTGCGGTTGACTTTAAAGCTTCTTGTGCGCACGCGTAGCTGACTTTCTTATGTAATTAAGCGTTCGCTCGTATAATTTATCGTTTTCGATCGATTCCGTTCCATAAGCGGGTCCATCTAAATATTCATTAAGCGCTTGTTTGATTGCAAATTCCAGGTATACGTGTAAATCCTGTGAAATTGCGTATAAGTACTAGATTGTATTTTATTTTATTTTTTGTTTTTTTTTTTTGTTGAAAGCTTGGAACCAGTTCATCAACAAAGTAATCGTATCGTTTAGTATAATATGATAAAAAAAAATATATATATCCCTCATCTCGGTTTTGCAAGGCTTTTCGACATCTCTCGCCCTTGCCAGGAATGCGAATCGATCACGACTCGTTAATCTCGATTTCGATCTCTCAGCGTGCAATAGCCTATTGTGCAATGTGATTGCCGCACGTGCGTGTATATATTCTGTTCTATTGAAAGTCTCGTTTTATTTTTTGGCAAGTCGAGTCACGTATGTAAATTGCTGCGAATTTGGACATTATGTGTGTTTAAAAGCATTTCTAGTCGTCTTATAATTAAATTCTTTTGATTTATGAAATAGGAAGAGGAGGTGAAGTCAATATGGCTGTGGGTATAGGTTAATGGCGATAGAAAGTATGGATTCGATGTTGGGTGCGCTTATTGTATTGGAAAGTTTACCTTGGCATGATGTTTCTAGGAGGAAATGTTGTTTCTTTGATTTACTGCTTCGGTGATGTTTATACTGACTTCTATTTTAAATAGTAATCGCTGTTATTTCTCTTGTTCTATTCCTGAAACAGCTCTCATTATTATTTTCTCCTTAACGATTGGATAGAAGATTCCCATACGAGTATGATTGACCGCTTTCTGAAAATCTCCTTTACGAGTTTGTGAGATTAAGAAATTTAATAAAATAATAATCGAAATTTGCGGTGAATCTCATTATCGACCAAACGGTGAAATAGGAATCTAACGATACTGCCAAGCTATGCACTCCGGCGCAATAAAATTATTTTTATGATTCCTAGAATTCTTAATTAACACGAATAATAAAGACTATAATATTCGTTTCACCGATGGTCATATTCTCTCTTTATAACGCTGAAAATTTAGCCAAGACGTAGCTCCACAAGTTCATTAATTTGCCTTCGAATGGCTCATTCTATAGTGTTCGGTCTGTTGCCGTTATTAAATCAATATACAAATAGCAATGGCCTTTAACAACCTACATTCAACGAAATGTTGCTTTTGTGGAAAGTTATTTTTTGGCTAATGCGAAAACACATTGTTAATCAATATGAATAAATTAGAATAATGTACACAATTACAATTTTTTTTTTTGGCTCAAATAAAAAGTTTACTTTTACTTCAAAGTTAAGCGCATTTTTGTACAATATAATTACATTACCATTAACATTTCATATTATCCGCTAGGGGGGCGTTTAGTCAAATTACTCTGCAAGCACTTCCTTTAAAATACAGCGATCTTACAAGAAAATGTTGTAACTTAGTATTCAAAAAAATGTTTGTTTGACAATCTGTGCAAAATGATATTTTTATTAACTTTTCGCATTTCCCGCCAGGTGGCGTGTAGTCAAATTAATCTGCAAGTGGTAATTTGTTCTATTATAAGTTAAATTTTTGACAAGTTATTTAGCATCTCAAGTAAAATAATATCCTTTGCTTCAGATGATTATATTTTTCGGTGTATAAAGTAAGCTTTTTCCTTGAAGCCAACTTCTGTACACATTCAAAGAGTCATAAAAATTGCTGTAGTAGCATCGGATCTGCGCAAGTTATTCTCTCTTTCTCTTCGGGCGATAAAATGCGTATATGTAGCTGCAGAATCCAGGAAGAAGAGTGCGGACTCTCTGAAGGCAGTCTTTATTGGCCGCTCGCGCAACGGAAAGTGGAATTGATTTAACGCTCGCGTGTCCACGGGGAGCCGTGAGCAGAACGCAATCCAGTTATGACGGCACGCTCGGCGGCCTCGTCGAGCTTCTTCTTGTATACAGCCAATGCACACGCGTTCTTTTTCAAGTGTTTGGCTATGTGTGGCCGCCCTGCCGTCGTTACAGAAACGCGACTTTAATTAATGCAGAACTTACCTTTTCCTTTTCCTTTTCTTCTCTTATCTCTTCCTTTATTTTTCATTTTTAACTTGTCTTATGTCTTATGATGGATAGGAAATATATCGACCTTTCGTGTAAAAAATCTCATAGTTTACACTGTTTATTTAAGTGAGCAAGACACCTTTAAGCGAGACTTCAAAGTGAATTAATCAACCAATTGATCTGAAAATTGGAGTAAATACTAGGGATTTCTAATCTATTCAGTGAATTCTTTATTGAACTATTATTATTAAATTACTCTAATAGTCGTGAAAAAAATTAAAAGTAAAATGGCGATCCTTTAGTCTGAAAAAAACTAGTTACTACGTTGCGCAAAAACCTGCGCAAGGACTAAAACAAGTTTGGTTAACAGCATCACAACAGAATCACTATAGAGTCCAAATATCATGTATTGTCATGTCAAGTACGAGCATTTGAAGTGTAAAGAATTGCTAGATTAAGTTCTCTCTTTTCTGTGCCCAATAAAGCAAGAATGTAATTAAGGTAACTAAATAAAAATTTTTATTTTAGATAACATCACTTTTAAAGGCATCTTATCATCTTAATGCCTTGTATCTTGATAAATAGTGTGATCTAATTACAGGGAGTTTCTATAAATATCAAAATTCAATAAATATACAATATTCAAACGGCGAAGCGACTTGTAATTTTATTTCCAATTTAATTTTAATCAAAGCTTGTTCATCTCAGAAAGATACGATTCCAAGGTTATCAAGAATTAATAAATTTTGATTAAACAGTATGTTTATCTCTCTCGACTGGTGTTACTTACAAGATTTTAAACTTAATTTAGCAATACAATAACGATACTTTTCCACAATATGACCAACTAACAAAAATAATTATGATTATACTTGTACTTATTTATGAACTTTATTCCATTGTGATAATCTATAAGAAAACAGGTTCAGATGGACGTATAATTAAATCTGCTATTAGGTTTATATCGGTTAATCGAGTTGCGGGTTACAAGTAAAAATTCTATACAATTTCGAGTAGTGCAAACCTTTTGACCTGAAATGGATTGAGTATTAAAATACATTGTTTGGTTTCTCGAAGAACTACTTAGCAAACTAACCGATGCATTGTGAAACTCAGCACTTAAGGTACATACGCACATGCGGATGACGATTCAATGAATTTCGATTTAAAAATCTGTCAGGATCGAATCTATCTGGTTCATTCCAATAATGGTTCGTTCCACTAACTTAATTGTAAATCTTCTTATTCACGTCGGGAAACAGTTGCTACTGGTGGATAAAGTCTCCGAGATTCTTTTATACAGAATTCAGTGTCATGAAGCTCGTGTATGGTTGTAACATTTCCTTTACCATTGTTCTTTTCTAAGACTTCATTTATTTCAATTCTAGCTTTATCTTCTAAAGAATAGCTTTCATCGTGACAGAGTAAAAAAATTGAATTAATTATTGGAACATAATAATAAAACATACTTGAACATCTTTGTTTTCTGCGAACAGCATAAATACAAATATCAAAGCCATTCAGGTTGTATCGTGACCCTAAATTCAAAAACCAAATAATATGTAAACGACTTGAATAATTCACAAGATATGGTGTAATATATTCACCCCAAATGTAAATGTACGCATTTCTTCTTTCATACCTTTGTCATCGGTGAAGCCTTTTTTTGAGCTGCCAGAAGTAAATCAAGCATAGCCAATCTTTTCATAACGTCCTAATAATTTTAATTTGAATGAGTCTCATATTTTTCAAATCTCTACAACACACTATTTACGATATGTACTTAATTATCTGTGTATAGGTTTTGTAAAAATTTATTTCCGGTCTTCTCGTGATATTCTTTACGTTCGGTCAAAACCTTGGATGTAAATTCATGAAGAATACGCAGACATTGCTTTCCCTGGACATTAATTGATAAAAATAATTCTAGCTTTAACATCCAGTCGACTATAATAAGGTCTAAGCATTCTACAACGTAAATGTAATAAACTAAATATAAAATTAATTTTTCCAAATAACTTTAGATGGCTATTTCTCCAAGTTTATAAATAGCTGGTTTATGTATCATTATGGTTTTCTCATCTAAAGAATCTAAAGCTACACCCATAGCGGGCTCTTAAATGCATTATCGACGTGTATTAATTTATTTTACGTTATAACTCTTTGAATGTATTTTATCTGAAATTAAATTACCGCAGATAATATTCAAGGTGTACAAAGGTATACGACTTTGAATAGATTCAGTGCTGTCATTTCGAAAGCTGTTTATCATTTTATCACTTTGTTCTTGGGTTATATCCACGAATTTACGCAAGATATTAAAATGAAAAGCTGGTGCTAAAATTTTTCACCTGTTTCGACATTTTGCACGTTAAGGTTAAAAAGGGTCATTGAATTTGCAATGATTTATAGGAATATCATGCTTATACTTGTTAGAAGCTCAGCTTGCAACCAAGAATGTAAATATTTGTATACCCAACCTTTTATGAAACCTTTTGGACTTGCGATCAAAATCTTAATTAAAAAATAATTTATTGTGTAGATAAAAATAGTTATGTATACGAAATTTCATCGACACAGTCTTAATGTATGACTTATTATGAAACTACTTTCAGACACGTAACCTATACAATACGAAAATATGATTTAAAAAAGTTCTATGTAACTTGACTTTTACATCAAATTGTTCCTAACTTTTCAAGTACCCGTTACTCACTAAATTTGATGTCAAGATCATAAAGTATAAATAAAACTACTTCACATATGAAATTATGGGTTTGAATTTTTTCTGACGTCTGGTCTCAAATTTAGCGCTTATCCGGTGCTTGAAACGTTAAAAACAATTTAAAAAAAAATTAGATTTTTTCGTCATATTCCTTTTTTTTTAATTCAGTAGATTTCCAATTTATTTGATCTACTTTACGAAAAATTTTGATAAATGTAAAGGTGTTTAAAATTATCCCTAAAATACGTATGAAAAATCATTAAAACCTTTCGAAAAAATTTTTTCAATTTAATACTTAGTAAATTTATTCCGCCATCATTTATAGCTCTTTTTATACAATATTGCATAAACTTCTAAATGTAAGCTGAACATTTAAGTAAAAATCGCGACGTTTGGGTGTTGTGTGGTTCAAATATCCTTCCAAAAATTTGACGTTATCCCTAATAGTAGTCAGGTCGTACTATAAAATCAGTACTGTACCAGTATTATGCACGTGTATTGTATCCATATTGTACCAGAATGGTACCAGTACTATCAGTTCGTAGATAAATTAATATGCAGAAATTTGTATTTATTTATGTAACTATTATGTATTTAAAAAATAAAATGACGTTTGTGTATACGAATAAAATTTTTTTTGTAGGAAGCACAATATTCTTGTTAATTATTCCTGCTTCTTGCCCATCTACTTTAATCGCATATAATCAATGCAGTACCCGTCGGAATAACGCAACGCGATAATTGTGGGCATTGCAATTTCCCGTCGATTTCAAATCAGCTTTTATTCTTGTCATTTACGAACAACACCTGCTACTTTTCCATTCCATCCTACTCAGTTCTCATTAAATACAATGGATAAACTGAAATCCATAAAGTTTACAATACCCACACCAACGTATATAATGCAGCGAAGAAAAAAAACAGATTTATCTAGGATAAATAACTCGAACGTTAATTGAATCTAGTTCGTCGACTTGAAGCATAGTTCGTTACGCTGTCTAAGCTTAAGCTCTCGCGTAATACCTCGCATTTTTACGAGCCTCTTACGCGCGAGCCTATAAAAACTGCGGCTTCTTCGCTCGAAGGAATCAAAAAAAAAGAGCGGAAAGCCGGAGGTCATCGCGTATCTCCAAAGCTATTGCAAGGCTTAGATTTCGCAATGTAGAATCTTAGATTTCTTAAAAAAAAAAAAAAAAAAGAATTCTCTCTTGAAAATACGGCCTACGAAGTCTGAATCTTCAAAAAGCTTCGTCACTTTTTGGAAGATCTGCAAAATGTTTCGATGTAAACAAGAGTATTCCGTATCCGATAAGGTGTGCGGGAATGGCCTGTACAATCTTATTTATAGTTTGTAAGAAACGAATACTTTTTTGTGTATATATATATTAAAAGCTAAAAAAAAATATTATCTTGGGATTGACAATTGCTGTGGCTAGTGTTTAAATTCCGAATGCGGCAATATAACCGTAAAGTCTTATCTTATAAACGACTCGTGACGGCTTTGACATTGAATGAAAGTGCACACGTGATTTCGGCGAATATCAATTAACCCCAAGAATGAAAGAGAGAGAAAAGAAATACCACCGCGATGCAGCTCGTGGAATTTTTTTGAGAGAGTCAAGCTTAAAAATCGCATCGGTTGTATATATACACGCAAGTCGCAATTATTGTTCCGAATCTGGCTTGAGAGTTACCTCAATTTTTCTCGTCGAGATATACAATAATAACAGTACGAAAATAATCGCGAGGGGAGCGGCAATTTCACGCATACCATTATTCCACCTCGCAGAGATTCATTTTGGGATTGTCCGCGGCACAGTATCGTATACAGCCTTTTTATCACTTCTCTGCACTTTTAAGTGCATTAAATATTAACATTGATATGGCGTTATTAAATTGGATATTTATGAACTGTATACCAAAGGAGAAACATACAGAGAAGGGGATAAAAAATAAAAATTTTCATATAATTCCGCGCTCACTTACGATCCATGTTGCGGGCGATCGATCGATCTTCTTTGAAACTTACAACAAAAAGAAAATGCCGCTGTGTGAGAAGAGAGATAGATAGATAGAGAGAGAGAGAGAGAGAGAGAGAGAGAGAGAGAGAGAGAGAGAGAGAGAGAGAGAAGAGGAACATTTGTTTCGTCAGAGCGTAGTTTGCGCCAAACGATATAACGTGTCCTGCGTCAAAAGTGATTTGTGTCGCAAGCTTACAACTTTATATATATATAAATTGCTTGAGTGTAGTTCAACAGTTATGTCGAGAATTTTGCTGCTATTTTTGCGCAATTTCTAAATCGTCTTTCTGCTACATATACCCAGGTTTATATAGGAAATATGCTTGCAACATTGTGCTTAAGAGCGAATGTTTTTCTTTCGCCGAGAATGTTTTCTCATCCCGAGTACAACAATTCCAATGTCTGAAGAGATTAGTATTTTATTCAACTCCGAATCGATCTGCCATCACGAAAATTCAATTTTATACCTCTTACTCTATACGATGTTCCATCGATAAATATAGCTATATGTGTGTGGATATATGAGAATCAATCTTCTCGACTTTCCCCTGTATGCAGAAACATCAAAAGCTACACGAGGATCACAGGACTATTAAAAATTTCTTCGTTAATTTTAATGTCAAGGTAGTAGTGGAAGGAAATTTTGTAGCTGTGTATAAATTCCATGCAATGCCGGTGCATTGAGTATAAATTACTTGTAACTGAAATTTATTTTAGGACTATATTAGTTTTAGGTAGGTCAATTTTCGAAATTTTCATATGCAAATTCAAATTTTCATTCAATGAATGAAAGTTTATGATCAATTGTATTAATTTTCTGTAGATACGTTGACACTGAATTTTAACTTCCTCATAAATGTTATTTCATATACTGCCGTAAAATGTCTGATTTGTGAAGTAGTATTGAAGTAAATTATAAGTTTTTGTTTATTTTATTTATTTATTTATGAGAATTAATTTACAAAAGTAATATTAAGAGGTTAAGGGATTAATAGCTAAATTTGAATAAAATCAATTGATTATTTATTATTATACACTTTTATATTATTATTAGTAAATACACACAGTATACGACGAAAAATCTTTGCTTTTTTATAGATAAAACTCATTTTCATTTTATACAGTTTAATTTTCGTAAATGTCTTAAACTTCTAAGACTTGTTCAAATCACTTGGCAGTCTACGTAACTATTTTTATTACTTACTGTTCCTCTAATAATTATACTCTGGAAGTGTAATGTTTAAACATATTTAAATTGATTTCCAAGTACGGCACACTCTAGAATATTCATACAATTTGTAATAGTGAACAACGACGATCGACTCATCCTTTGATACATAGTCTGGGTGTGTAAACTGAAGCTATCCTAAAGCAGGTGAGAAATAGAGCGAACCTCAGGCAGGAATGCGCGAGCGGCCTCCGATAAAACTCGTCGATATATAATGCGCGCTTGAACGTAATAAGCGCTGTGCAATGCAGAAAACACGTACACTCATACACACACAGATCCAAGAGCTCGTGACGAAGGCGGATCGGTGCGCGAGATATGTCCGGCGGTGCTGTTGTTCCTGCTGTTGCTGCTGGACCGGAGAAAGTCTGCTGCCGCTGCAAAGACATTCGCCTCTCTTTCCCATAAGAAAGTGCCTGCGTACAGTGGTTGTCTTAAGGATACAGCCAGTTGATCGTATGTATACACATATCTATACACATGTGTATGAACTAAGGCCTCGGGCGTCTGTCGGGGCGATATTATACGGAAGCAGAAAAGAAGTTTCCTGGATGCTATTCGTTTGGGAGTCTCCCGATGATGACGGAAATGTGTTGAATATTGAGGTGAAAAAAGTGGATCCTTGTTGCACCATTCTCACGGATAATTGGTTACGTAAATTCGTTAAGCTGATTTTTAGATAATAAGCTATCTATCATCGTTGTTAATGGGAGATTAAGGTAGGGTTTGCTAGAGGATCAATTAAGACCTGTAACTGGTGTATTTGTTATATATACTGGAAATTTGACAAACCGAATTACGAACGTGTATTGAATTCGATTCGAAGGTCGCACGAAGACTATGGTTCGAAATCCTTTGAATCGTTTCATTCGTTATGCCGTCATCCAATTTACTTGAAACTCATCTTGCTGATTCAGTCGGCGGATCTAAGAAAAGAAAGCCACACACCCGACATCGTCATCATCGTTCCCGAGAATCAAGCAGTTCGACTTTCTACCAAATATAAGCCATATTACGATATCACAAATTCGATTTTTCCCAGTGCTGACCCACAACACCTCGTACCCTCTGACCATCCGATCTGAGTTTCTTTCGAGGCTTTGCTAAATGCCGACACGAATGTTCCCGATGACGTTTCGATGAGGAGCATCGAGAGAAAGTGGAACGTCTTCTCTCGAGATTGATCGGCCTTTCGTCGTCTCATATATTTCCAGTGCAGTGTATAAATGTAATACAAGGCAATGCGCTTAGTTTCATGTGTTTCTGGAATATGTGGTGAGTCATTTGGTTAATCCGTAGTATGTATGGCTCTACAATCTAATAATGAACTAATAATGGCAGCTTGTTTAGTAGTGTATATGTCTAATTCTCAATCAATATCGAAATGGCAAATACGAAAAATACTATAAAATATTTTTTGGATGAGACTTTAAGACTTGAGTAACCCAACCACAGGTCTGTACCAATATAGCTGTTCAAAAGCTCTAATGAGATTTAAAGTACTTGTGTTTATTGCTTAAGTCGTTAAGTTCTATTCAAGTATTGCACAACTTCATCCTTAGTTCAAATTCGGAATATTAACATTGAACCATTATATTATTATAATTCCGATGCGTCCTTTGCTCCCAATCCTATATAAATTGTTAATCATCGCTGGTGGACAATATACACTGAATATACTGAAATAGATATTTAATGCAATCCATTTACATTAAATATCACGAATAACTTGGGAATGAACCAAATAAGAACTTTCAGTGCACCGATTGACGTACGACCAACAACAGTTCATAATATTATTAATGGTAGTTCACACACCTGGTACAGGTCATAATGGAACATCGAAGGGCCTGACTTTGAATATTTTTAACCGACTCAATTAATTATGTTCATACATAAAAAGCGCTTCGAGTCACCTCGACCTCCAATCATCACGATCTTTATATCTTTTCGAGGTAAAGTAATTTCGCGCATTTAAATGTCCCGTGTTCGAAATAATAAAACTCCATAAGCACATCACGTCCACAGGTAGTCAAAGAAGAAGAAGAAGAACGACAAGGAAGAAAAATCAAATAAAGAGACCTTGTCGTTTCGATCAATGACGAAGACTTTGGTCTGCGATCTAGGAATTCCCCTGTTAACGATTCGCCTCGCGCGCCGCGTTAGGTATTCGAGATGACGAGGAGCGATGTACATAGCTGTGCGAGAAATCGTCGTTAGCTCATCGGCTTGTTTTCGCGATCATAAATCGTAGAGGGAAATGCTATTACCAATGAATTAATTATATTCTCGAGAGAATTTCTCTTCGCTTATTTATATATGCATATATATTCCTTTAGCAATGTTTTCCCAAGGTTAGCAATTGAATTTTGCTTTAATTTGTTAATCAATAAAAGAGCAAACGCACACTCACTCTCTCGAGCTCTTGCATTGCGCGCGTTTAACGAAGCCGAACAATTTATGAATGTTAACACGCATTTGAGGAAAGGAATGAAAAAGGAAACTAGCTTTTAAATTAAATCGTAATAGGAGACGTCTGCATTCGAGAAAGAGATTAACAGCGTATATAAGAGTGCATAATTGATGCAAACTAATGAAATCGAATGTTTGTTTGTTTTCACTCGTAGTTTAGATTGTAGACTGCGTATTTGCAATTAACGACTTTACGCTAAGTAAACTTTCGTTAAATTTCCCCAACTAATAGTACTATATCAATAAATAAAAAAATTTATTGTAAAAACAGACTTAACTCGTCAATACGCACTATGTAATATATATTCAGAAATTTGCTATTTGAAAAGCAAAAGAATGCTTTTAGAGCCAAAATGAAAATAAACTTCAATAGCTTGTCAAAGGAAAACAATTTCCTTGACCTTTTGTTTAAAAGAATTCGTGCTTCAAACGTGAACCGATTGTTTTTACTTCTAAACATATTACGTATTACTGAAACAAATATTAATTTTTCGTATAGCAGAAACAATGAAATAACCCCTGTTTGTCGTAGACTGATTTTACCACTTGCAGGCTAATTTGATCAGACGCCTCGTAGCGGATATTACAAAAAGTTTATAAAAATACATCTAAATGGGACACACCTTTTTGTGAGCGAATACAAAAATTGTTTCGATCGAAAAATCAATGTTTATTATTCGAAATTTTTGGAACCCCAAAGATTTATTCATAAAGATCTTCCTTTTGTTTCAAGAGCATTATTTCAATGTAAAATACAGTCGGAAAAATGACCTCCGTTTAAATAGAAATATATATATATATTTTTTTTTCCGTCTTTCTTATTTTCCAATCCCACGATCCTTCCGAGAATGAAGGTATAACCGAGGGAGTTTGAACAAAGAGAGTAAGTTTCTTGTAGGATCGAAAATAATCGAGGCAAAACCCTTGCGCATATCTACCAGCTTTTAGCCTCGAGAGAAAAACCAACATCGTCGCATCCGTAGCAACAACTCCAAGAATGAATTCCAGCTCTCTGCGCTACTAATATTTATTAACTGATATACTCGCCAAGAAAGACGCAGCAAGAAATAATAAGCAGCTACTCTTCGCCAAAGCAACAAAAAAATCTCAAGAGAGCTAGATTCATAAACATTCATCTCGTCTCACGCGAGAGAGCCTCTTCGCCATTGCAAAAAGACGAAGATAAAGAAGAAGAAGAAGAAGAAGCTACAGCAGCAACTTCTCTCTCTCTCTTACTCGCATAGAAAAAGGGAAATGCAGGAGTACATCGACGTGTATAAGGAACTGGCGGTGCATCCAAGGCTTTCCTTGGCGTTCCTTAACCTCGAGTCTCCTGCTGCTCCTATTTTCTTTCCTCTGTGCAATTCCACGTCGTTTTATTGCCATTATCGTCCTGCTACTCCTCCTCCTCCTCCCCCTTCTTCTTCTTTTCCAGCGTCATTGCGCGACGTAACGCAAGGATAGATGGATGGATAGATAGATAGGAATGCAGAGGCTGGAGACAGGTGCGAACGAGGAGGAAGAAGAGGAAGAGAGATATGGGATGATGAAGAGGGAGTGAACCTTACGCGAGCGTAAATGCAAAGGGACAGAGTATAATATAGCGCACACTGCTTACAAGTTTCTAGAGTTTGTTATTTGGATTCAGAGATTGATGGGATTCTTGGTAGCTCTTTGAGAATATTTTTTTTATCCCTTTTCGAGATCCTTTAAACGCGTAGCTTTTATTTTGCCAAGCTGGAAGCTACGATCAAGGAAAGTGCCAGGGGGAGATATTTTTAATCTACTGGAATTGTAATTTACCCGGGAATCTGGTTTTCTGATGTTATAAAAATGCTCTATTGCTGTTTTGACAGTGTAAAAATAGCAAATCCCAATGGAGAACCAGTCGTGCGCTATTTCCAAGTATATACATGTATGTGCAGTTTAATTAACGGGTGTCTGTGTGTATGTATATGTACATATATATATATAGTAAGCTGTACCTTCACACAGTCCTGTTGATGTTATCTTTTTTTTTATCAACGAGATAAATAGAAAAATCCGACAAGAATAGTGCAGCTTTAAGCAATCTTCCTCATCGGTTCCCCGGGAGGTTATTCGAAAATTAGCCACTCGGCTTACTTTATTTATCGCCGATATAAAAACCGCTACCCTATGGTATAAATCGGCTTCGTTAGCCGCGGCTCGCGTTAAATTCGATTAGAATAAATAAATTGCGGAAGCCACTCGGGAAGATAGACGCGATGAAAAAAATGGGATGCGAAGAGGAGAAAAGTGCGCGGAATGCGTAGGAATGAAAGAGCAAAAGCGAAGAGAAAAGTACCAAAAAAAATGGGATAATTGAACAAGAAAGTGAAAGAATGAGCGGAGAAACGCGCGCGAATGCCGAAATAATTGCAGGCGCGAGTAAAGGAAATACTGGAAAGTGCTGGGATCGATGCAAAAAAGACTGCTGCAACGCGGGATGCGCGCAATTTGTGGGGAAAAATGAAAGTAGCGATGAATTTTAAAATGACGTCAAGGTCGCGTCTCGCTATCTTGATTTCCTTTGAGTACATCATTCTTTTACTTTGAGGCTTTTCATCGTTCGCCTTGAACTTGAGTAATTTCTTTTTTTTTTTATCAGATTTTGATTCAGACGTTGATTCAGAACTAACATCGTCGTATTTTTGTGATTATACGCTGTGGCATATATATTTTTTAATTGGTATACATTCCATTGGATTTTTTTAAACCGTGAAAATTGAATTTAGAATTGTATGTAATTTTGTATGTTGAATAAAATCATGATACTGGTTATTATGTTATTTTTTATTCTATATTTCGACGTGTTATTATATGCATTAGATTATAGGTACAGTAATTAGTTTAGTTTGAATATTTGGTGTAATTATGGCTTGTGTATGATGTAAAATGTGGTATTATTAATGAAAGTCATGGTAAAACCAAAATGAAATAAAAGAATAAAAACATTTTTTATTCTTAATTTGTAAATAATTAGACGTTGCAGGTAGAGTAATTAATGGAATTTGAAGCATTTCTATATAGAAAAAATGTATTGATTATAAAGAATGATTTCTTCGGATATATTCCTTGAAAAATATGTACTTGGATCAATGTTTTAGAAAATCGATGTAAATTACAGTAAATATTTAAGTGAATATTTAACAAATTTTATTTAATAAATATTAATATATTACATTTAAATAAATGATCCTTTTAATTTTCAAAAAATTGTTTAAAATATTCAAGTAAATTTTGGTTTGTATACAGTAAATAAATATTTCGTTAAACCAAATAATTTTCTGAAACGTATGGTAAATTTTTGTTCATAGAATAATTATCCTATTTATTTTATTATTAATATACTGAAAATAAGAAATATAAAAATAGAAAATTTATCACAAACCAAAAGTGCATTAAGAATACTGAAAATAAATTCTTCTCTGAATTTGGCCAATAAAAGCAAACGGTACGAGCTTTAGCAGATTAAAATTGGAGTTATAACTCGTATATATATAATACCAGAGAATATATATCACAAACATAAAGTAGTAGAGGCCATACATTACAAGCACATATATTAAGACATTTTCTAAAAACTCCTCATTCGAAGCTCTAAACCTTTTAAAACGTGTTTTTAGAGAAATTCGACGAGACCTAATATTTTACTGTAATATAATGCAAAGCTTCTTCTTTGTAGAAAGAAAACGTGACAAGCATAGCGGAAAATGAATTAGAAACTTTGGAACTACATTTCATTAAATGACAGACTATACTGAAAATTACATTAAAATCGTTATAAACAGATCGATTTCAAATGGAGATATGTCATTATACATATATCGGCATATTTCATTCGTGATTACCAACGTAAATTGAAGCTATTTCCTAAGATCAGCAATTTTCATCAGTGAAATTGCGATTCGCATTTCTTCACATAGTCGAATCAATGGAAATAATAATTTTTTCAATTTTAAAGCCAGACTTGCGTAAGCGACGTTAAGTAGTAGCTAGTTTGGGACTGAATACCGAGAATACATTGTCGCTACACATATTACATTCTAAAAAGTAATTATACC
Source organism: Apocrypta bakeri (assembly GCA_018906985.1). Classification (NCBI taxonomy): domain Eukaryota; kingdom Metazoa; phylum Arthropoda; class Insecta; order Hymenoptera; family Pteromalidae; genus Apocrypta; species Apocrypta bakeri. The sequence continues at coordinate 5,817,431 of JACCIA010000005.1, forward strand.
TAAACTATAAGTTAGTGTACTTCAGTTAGGTTCAATTATTTAAACCAGGCCGGCTCATCGTGCTAATAATAACAGTTTGATAAAGCCAACCGGCGTTTATCCATTCAAAGGCAATTCATTTTATTACTTATGGGCCTTAACGAGCAAATTGAGATTTTCTAACGGAAAATAAGCAACATTCGTTAGCCCAAATATTTCGACTCTGTATGGGATTTTATGCAATTACCTCTGCCTGCTTTATAATATATATACTCGTTCACGCAGTCATTAGCCGAAACAATTTTATAGCATCCCTTCATATAAAAAAAGCGATTAAGACTCGTTTGGATTCCTTGATTCTAAAAAAGGCGATAGGCTTTAAATATATATTTTCGAGGTACACTGCGAAGTTTGTTTTAGAAATTTTTGTATCGGTTTAATTCTTCGCCTATGAATACATTGTAAATAGAGAGTACATTTTATTTACAAGACACTTGTAAAATATAAACATTAATGATAATTTTGTTCATTAAGGAGACTAGACTACACCTTCAACTCTTGTAAGATCGGTATTTCAAAAAATTAGTTGGTTCTCTTTACAGAAAAGTGTTTTGAGGTCTCTAAATTAGAGGCAATCTAAGGTCAAATTTTGGCAAATCAACCATTACGTCATATGACATCGTGCTGGTTCGAGATAGTAATGTATGGATTAAATTGGGCATAATTTTGACGCTACATTGTGATACAGGCTTGTTGATACCAAATATTAGTTGTGTTCCAAAATTTAAGGTAGCTAATCTAAATTGATGATGAGGATTATAGGATTCACTGATTACGAATCATCAAACATCAAACTGGTAGATCAGCCTGTATAACAATTATATCATAATTATATAAAGAAGATTCTAATGGAACGATTATGTAAATTAGAATTTATGGCTTTAACTTTGAGGTTAGAAAAAGTGGGTCGCGTAATACTTCAATTTGGACTGTAAATTTGGATTATCTACCACTTGTAACAAACAAGATACACTTATGCAATGGATTTTTTTTTAGAATGCTCTATATGTCATCATTTCGGACCTCTAAAAGTTTAAATGACGTTTCGAAATGTAGAAATTGAATTATCTTCAATAATGTCAAAGAAACCAAAAGATGGGTTGAGCTTATACTTGATAGTAATACTCTTTGTTACACTCATTTGCAGAGATTTAAATCGAATAAACGGAATAATCATTAAAAATCAAAAACTCGTTTTTCAACTAATTATTAAAAAATAAAATGATACATTTTGTAAAATCTCCTCTGATCGTCCAATTAAAAATCCCTTCATTCGTGTAAAAAGGAATGTACGCAAGAGTACTTCTACTAAGTTTGTGCTCAATTCATCCATCGGTTCCTTTTGAAGAGAAAAATGTTGGTATTTTAAAATATGTTAAATTTATTGAATATTGCTTTAAAATCTGTTTTGATTTTTAATAATTTTCCTTTTCATCGAATTTAAAATCCCTGCGTTGATACCGTAAAGAGGCTGTCCAAAAGAGCATTCCCACATAAATTGTGAGCTCGATTCATCGATCGGTTCCTTTTAAATCTCGTGGAAAGTGAAATTTCCATTTTTAAAGAAGTCTTAGACCTCTTCAATAATCTAAATATATCTCTTAATATTGGAATAAGTGTAAATTATGACTACATTACAGAAAATATTTTAAATTCTAATTTTGTGAATCGGTATTAGAAAGGTATCTTAAACAATGCAATAGACATATTTAATAGGAAAAAACTAGCAATACAATTTGGCAAAGGAAACATTTTTCTTTTAATTTAGTATTTAAACTTCTCTGCCGAAATAATCATTAAGAAACAAATAAAAGCATTCTTTGGCCTGTAGTTGGTGTATATACCAAATTTCACTAAACTTCCATGTATTTGCCGATAAACGTCGAATAAAAGTTTACTATTTTTTCAACTAACGATTTGTATTCTTCCATTCATAAAAAAGACAATACCTTGCGAGCTTGAGCAGCGGCAGTCGAAGCACTCGAGGTAAACAAAACCTACCTCAACGAGAGGATCATTCCAATGGAACATCATCTCGGCATACACAAAAAGCCATAGCTATATATGCATCTCGATGCCAGTAGAAAATACATTGAACCAAGTATCTCAGCGAATGACTCTCTCGTAATAGGCACAATTTAAGCTTCTCTTTCTCTCTCTATCTCTCTTTCTACTTCGCGCCAACGCTCTCTCACACAGGCAGGTAATTGCCGTTCACCGGCGCGTTTCCTACTCGCCTTCGCTGTATATACACGTTCATATATCTCTTTGAGCAGGAAAGAGATGGAGAGAGAAGGAGAGGGAGAGAAAGAGATGGTTCGCCTCTTCCGCGCGCGAGGAGGTCGCGAGCAAGGCCACCACGGGCGTTGCCCTCCTCTCTTTCACCGAGTCGCGAGACTCCGCTGCTTCTCTTTCTCTTCTTCTTCTTCTTCTTCTTCTTCTTCCTGCTATAAGACGTTTTGTCGCTTCTTTTGAAGACTTCCTTCTCTCTTGTTGTCGCGAGCGACTTTGTTTTGATTTAAGGATTTGTTAAACATTGTGCTTCTGCTGCATCATAACATCGATCAGGATATCCTTGCTCGTCTACGAGCTGGATGATTTTCCTTTCTTTTTTTACTGGTAGATGATCGAAAGTTTTTTTGTTTGCGAGTGATTTTCTTTTCTGGATATTTACGCTTATAATCGTTATTCTTTTCTTTACCGATCGTTACCGATCTATCAGCTTCCTTTGAATATCTTTTTCGTGGGATAAAGCTTTCTTTTTAACTGAAACTTGTTGATCTTTTTGCGCGTGTATTACTCGACACTAAGATGTATAAGTTGGTATCTAATGTGTTACTGTTATAGTTTTAAAGGCGATAGGCGCTTATTTTAAATACATTAGTATACACACTGTAAACTCTCGATAAGTTGCCGCTGTTTTTTTAAAGGGATTTTTAATAAAGTTATTACCACTGGAGTCTGTACCCTTGAGCATCGTTCTAGACTCGTAGCAGTAGGAAGAGAAACATTAGTTTGCAACACATGCCTGAGAGACAAGTTATCGAGAGTCCACTGTAATACAGTTGAAGATTTGTGGATTCACAAGTATTTTCAGACTGTGGTGATTACTTTCCTACTAATTGAAGCTACCTTTCTGTAGAATTTCGTATTTAGGTATGTAATCAAAATCACGATTATACGTTTAAAAGTGGCAATTTAGTCAAAATATGAGTTAATTTTGTAGTCAATTACAGTGTCTCGAAACCTTTTCAAAATTTGATTTTAATATTTAGACGTTAAAACGTAGCTTGCAGGTATATTATTTAAAAAAATGTAATAAATGTTGCATAAAAAGAACTTCATTTTGTGCCATTAGTGCTTCCCCAAGAAACTTCCTTATATTTATATGCTTTTCGTCCGATAAATCTAAATATTTATTTTCATTAACTAAAACTAGTTATCGTTTCGCGCGTGTGTTATTCGAAAGTAAGATATATAACTTGATTTTTCGTGATCAAACGTCTAATAAAAATATACAGCGAGTTATAAATAAATTTTTACGCTACTTATCGGTTGAATTAAAATTTTTTCACCATAAACAGGAAGTTAAATCGACAAATATACAATTTGTATTAAAGGAGCCAAGACACGTCCAATCGATCTATCAAACTCGCACGTTCTAGTCTTTTCCCGGCACTTTCACACCCCCCGTCACGAATTCAAAACACACACACACACACTCATACAATTGATGCTTTTCTTCATTCATTTCACGCTCGCTCACGACTCTCGAATCGTTGCACAACAACATCGTCGACAAGACGAGGAAAGCAATGAAAAATCAAAAAGAAAAATACATACGCAGCCGCAACGAGTCCGGAATCGTTGATTCCAAATTATTTAAACATTTTGCGAAGAAGAGATGTGGAAGGGGGTCAGCCTTGGTCCCTCGAGTGCTTGGAATACCAATTACGAGAACAGAACAGTCAAGTGCGGAGAGTCGGTGCGATGCCACGGGGATTAGATTAGATTCAAAGTGGCTCTTACTGCTGCTGTTGCGTGAGAGAGTAGTTACTGTGAGAAAATGTTGTATGTGTGTGTTAAGCGTCTGTGTACAAGTATGCGTGTTGGCAGATTAGTTATTTTATATTTTTATTTTTATTTTTAACAGTCGATCCTTCGATTCTCACATAGGCTTGAAATATTATATACGTAAACAAAAGCAACGTACCTCCAGTATTCCTAGAAAATCAAAATAAAGAAAATCATTATCCAAGCACTGCCTGTCTCAATTAGCATATTCATTAACGTCTCAATCCCAAAGTCTCTCTCTCTCTCTCTCTCTCTCTCTCTCTCTCTTTGTCGGCTCTAAAAATCCAATTCCCGCACATCTCTGGACTGCATACCCAATTAAAACTCCGATCGACGGTTTTGCTTATGTATGTATACACACACATATATATACATACATTTACTTGTTCGAAAATTGTAATCTGGATACTCTTAATAACAGACACACACACGTACATGAAGACATATACACTCAGAACTCGCGTCCATTGACACTGGCGCAGAATTTCCTAGACGAGTTGAGCCCGAGCATTTACCCCGAGCGCACGCATAGCTATGCACGCTCATTTGCATGTGGATGTTGGTAGCAGGTTCTACGGCGCGTTTACACGCACAACCGTCGATCGGCGCTAGACGAGAGAGAAATTGTATTGTATATAGGAAGAGGTGCGGTGTTATATAGCTTCATGTTATATATTTTCATTTTTATTGCGAATACGTATTGAGTATTGATTCTTCTTTGTTTCAGGTGAGTAGTTCGATTGACCATGCGGTTGCTGAAAAGGGTATTGGTTTTATTAGTGAGTTTACAAAGCTTTTTTTTATTTCTACACTGAAAAACAATTTTTTGTTCATTGTAATGGGTAATTATACGAATTTTTACTGCGCTATCGTGGTTTATACATGCAGTAGAGCTATTTTAATGCATTTTAACACGAACCGTCGTAATTGATTTCCAAACTTACCGAAACATTTAAATTACACAGATTAATGTTCTACTACTGGTTAAATACGAGTAGTTTTAGTACAACTACTGTGTCTGCATTTATCACTTTACAGTTATTTTTTCATTAAGCGGCTAAAAATTTTGCCAATTGCGGGTTTTAGTGCTCATATCCCCCTAGTGGCAAAAAATAAAACTTTTGATATTAGTTTTTCGTGTATTCAATCAAAAATTATTAAACTACCGCGTAAGAATTCATGTAAAATCGTATAAAAAATTAGCGCAATGTAATAATAAAAAAAAACGTGTCTGCATTGCCACATCGTCGTAGTAAGTTATCATGAACTTGTAGCAAAATGTGCTAAACAATTAATCTCAGAAGTGGAAAAAAAAATAGTTGCATAAAATTTAATTTGATATCGTAGAACGTTCTCACCGACCACTATATGTATAATTTATGTAACATTAGTAGATATACATAGAACGCGCGAATATTCCGCTAATCTGATGTTATTTTCGAAACACAGTGTGCATACGTGTGTATAACATCATATCAAGATCCGAGCAGTATATCATAGTCTACACTTTTTTCAATATTATTATACTCGAACATCGCGCGATGACGACTCGTTCGCCAGTAATAAACGAAATGGCAAAATCATTGCCAGGTTGCATATTTCGCTTTATGCAACAGGACGAAAAATTCGAATTTATAGCTCTCGCGGTCAGCTATGAGATTTGCAAGTTACTATATATATATATCGCTATACGAAAAATAATTTTGTTTTCACCTAACCATATACATATATACGTATACATACGGACAGGAATTATTTTCCTACGTCTCATAACGTGCGTGGCTAGTAAATTTTTCACGAAAATCGCGTATCATTAACTTTCCCGTGCATTTCGGTATTCTTACCAAATACAAACACTAACAATGATCTCGACGATCGAATACACGATTCTATTTACATAAGACCAGACGGTCACTCTCTTCGAATTCCTTTTGCTTCAGAGCACATCGCTCCCATTCGTGAATTGCGCAAGTCTATATAATCTGCATCCGTACGTATTATACATCTATAGGCTATATATAATATATATACATTTATGTGTGTGTGTATGTCCGTACGGGATTGTAATTGCACAACTTGCTCATAACCGTGTATATGTATATGTGTGTAACGTGTGTGTGGATATTTATATATAATATATATATGTACACGAATATGTGTATAATTGCAACCACCGCTCCTTTCTACACTCCTCTTGCAGCGCGAGGAGTGATTACCGATAATCGATATTTTTCGAATTAGGAGGAAAATCGATTGCCGAGTTAGAGAAACTTCCTGGAGTTTCTTTTATTCGGGCGAACAGCTTTTTTCCCTCATTCCCATCGCTGATTGAAGGAAAGCCGGTGAAATGCGTGCTAAATCTTTTGCTCGAAGCCTATAATGTCGCGGTCATGATTTATAGTCGGTTAACTAAAAAAAAATCGAAACCTCCTTCGCAACGCTATGAATATGTTAATGGAATAATTACAGTAAGCAATTATTACATGTTACGTTAATGTTAAAAAATTAAAAAAAAAATACTATTGCATACGTTGACCTTGCCAAAAGCCAAGCATCGACACGCGTGAGCGCGCGTATTTTTGAAATTGAAATTTCCCGCGCTGCGCGTCTCTTTAAAATTGAAATTTCCCGCGCCGCGCGTTGTATACTTATAAAATCGAAAGGTAAATCGCGCGTCTTATCGAATTAAAATTGAAGTTTGCGCTCTCGACGTGTAATCTCCTTGATTATAGTGTCTTTCGACCTTCAAACGCGTAAGTATATAAACTCCATATAACGTAAGCGACAACGAGTTATCTCGACCGAACTATCCAGCCGTGTTTTTTTTTCTTCTCGAGAAAAAAAGAATCCGGATCGAGAGAGCCGGAAACTATCATTATGTACCCTCGACATTGCGGCTCACGCGTCAACGGACACGCTTTCGCGGACACCGCACCGCAAACTTACGTGCGATTATGCGTTGGATGAAATTTCTTCTTCTTTTTTTTATGCCTTGTATATACATACATTATATGTAATATAGGTATATACATATATATGTATAAGGTTCTGTGGCATTTGATTGAGGAATTTATAGCCGTGGTATTAGCGAAAAGGAGATGTTTTTTGCATACCCTTAATGCGAGCTGGTTTCGATGGGAAAGACGATAATAGAAATCGGATCGTTAATGATGCGCGTTATTGTACAATCTCGTACCTCTAAGCGTATCCTGCTTTAACGCACGCGATCAGCCTCTACGTTTGCCAAGAAAATCGGTCGGACAAGTCAATATTATTTCTCGCTAAAGGAGCTTTAGATTAAGTGAAAAAAGAAAAACGTGTTTCACGCCGTGTTGGTTTAAGTATTGGAAATGAAATGGTTTAACGACAATGTGTAGGAAAAGATTCGTAGAAAATATAAAAGTTGATCTGGACTCCGGTTATAGAGCAAGAGGATGTAGTAATAGCTTAGGAAAGCTTTAATTGACACGTCTCGCAAAATCTCTCAAGTTTTTATTTAAAATAGACGATGTATGTATCGGACAAATGAATATTTCTACACTTAGGATATTTCAATATGACTTGCGAATTGAAATCTCATTCGAACTACGTATACCGTGCGTCTACGGTGAAACGGCCGATACGACTATATGGTTAGAAAAAATTGGAGGTTTTTAACTCGTGATGAGAATCGAGACTTATGGAAACAAGGAGATTATTTGTGCTGGGATAAAAATGGATTGATGCTATATATTTAAAAAATATATTCATAAATATAGCTATGTAATAACTGTGGTATATAATCTGTATGAAAAATATCCGTTACAGAATATTTTGAATCAGAAAAATCGGATAAAATTCACATTTTTTATATTTAGAGTCTAGATTTTACGGTCCCATTTGTGGCATTCGAGTATTAATCTGATTTGTATAAATTTATAAATTATAATAAATATTATAAAAGTTAAAGAAAAATCTCTTTCATAACGAGTAACGGTAATGTGCAGGTTGAGCCTGTGTCCATTCTAATTCAAATATTGATCTGATCGATAAATGTTAATATTAATTTTTAAATGTTAAAATAAAAAAAGTTTACAGTTTTAAAAATAGTTCAAAAACAATTTAAAAAAGCTTTAATGTCATATTGTAACAAAATTATATAGAGTCCCACAATACTTCAACATGCAAAAAATGTTGTAATGAATAATTTACAAAAACTTATATTATAAAATAAATGATAAACCAAAATTTTTTCTTAAAAAACTATATAACATTAACTGATCCGTAATGGTAAAAATCAAACCGCTCGAAAATTGTTTATATTCAAATTTTGATGAAATCGGTATTTTTGTCGACGATTCCGACTATAATACATATGCACCATAACATAGATTATAATTATCGCATAAAAAAATGTTTCTATTCGTATAGCCGTGTAACGAGCATTTCACCATGGGCACACGGTATATATATACACATACATATAAAAGTAAAACACACCTCATTCGTGACGACTGACTTAATTCAGCTATCGGTAATGCTGTTGCAAATAACACGTTGAGAAATGCAGGTGCAGCGACAGTCGTCTTGAAAAATTAAATAAAAGTACCTACGGTCTCTCGAGCATCATCAGAAACCTCACTCACACATCAGTCAGTCGTATCGCAAGGTTACCCACTTACCCAATTTCCGACTCGAGTATACATGTGCACATGCAGTCGTCGCGTCAAGTTTCCCCTTGTGTGCGATTCTCGCATTACTTTTTCTCTTCGAGAAGCTGATTTCTTTATTACGATTTCCTACCTTTACATGTACCTCACGATTGTGTGCTACAACAATTTTTCTCTCTCATGGGAACGACGTGTGCGATTTTCGCTATACGTGCGGTGTAATTAAGGTGCTTTTCTTTATTGCTCGATTTAGTTGACTTGTCGTGTCGTTTGTGAGGACAAGCGCATTGCGTCGTGCTTGTTTTCACCGGTATATATAATTGTGTTTAAACGATGAATCATTCGTTTCTGATTCGGATGTGTGTGTGTATGTGTGTACATACAATATACATGTGTACCTTGTAAGATCGGGTACTCGTAGGATTTATTACAGTCGAGAATATGTAAGTGTGAAAGTAAAGTAATCGTCGAGGAAAAGCGGAATTTTCGTAGTTGCATAGTTCGAGTGATATCGTAACTAGGGAAATCATACGTGTATACGTTTTTGCTCGTTAAGGTCCAGGATTTTTTTTCTTTTCTTTCTCCTCGGAATTAATGTATACATACCTAAGGTGCATGAGTGTAAAGCTTATGTGTGTAATGTGGCTCTCGAGCGAGGAATTAATAAAATCTCGCGAGTAGAGATTGATTTATTTCAACAGCAGAGGCGTTTGCAATTAAAAGTTTCTCCGATCGTTCAAACGCATCACAATAGATGCGATAGTTCACGCGATGCCTCTCGATCTGGCTCATAAGCAAATAAATTATTATTTACGTCTACGTATATAACAATCTATGCACTGAGAGGAATAATATACGTAGTTATATGCTTAGGAAAATGTACTAGAAAGTTTAGTAATATGATCACGAATTGTCAGACGACTGAATTTTAATAAATAGTTTAGGAATATGTATAGGTTTCTAAATTGCACTCTGCAGTATAGTAATTGTATCCTACTGACTGTATTGAACGGAAAATCGTGAAGCTGTTGAGCGAAATCGTGCATTTACAGCGTTGACATTTTACCGGTTGCGAGTTTGACGTCTGTAGCCACCTAGTGGCAAACAGTGATATTGCAAAAAATCTATTTGAAAAAGGTTTGCTTTATCAATTGGTGACAAAATTACCAAACTTTCTCAAACAATTTATTGCAGTATTTCTCTCTGTCCATACAAGTCGTACTAGCTATTGCCGATAGAATAACATCATCTCTCGCGATGCAAAAGAAAGGCAGTGGGCTGATAGTTTTTCTAATTTCCGAATCCGCTCTCTCACATCGAGAAAACTACGCATCTTTGCTGTAGCTACTTTTCTTCCTTGCCTACTCGCATCCCGCAATTATGGCTAATTTCCACGTTTGTACCGTGCAGTAGCGGATTTTTTTTTAACTTTTTGAAAAAGAAACATATACGAGCTAGTGGTAAACATAATTGTGAGCGCGAGCTTAACGAATTCTCAGGATTTAATGGGTTTCCGGTCCGATTTTGCCGGGTTGATTGGCGAGATTTTTTTTTCTTTAGGGGTATGAGATAAGACGAACGAAAGCGAGAGTTGTAGCAGCTGTAATTTAATATAGGAAAGTGATTATGATAATTTTCTGTTCTGAGAGTTGCGCGGGAGTTGTTGCGTGCGCAAGGATAAGAAAGATAATTGATTTCGGGAAATCGTTTGTTTGCGCTACATTTTATTACGTACATATAATATGAATGAAGCGTAAATTCGAGTAGCCGTGGTTTACGGTGAGAAATTCAAATTCCTTAGATTATCGTAAACTTCGAGATATACAGTTCTTTTGACGCACAACGGAATATTTTTCAACTATATATATATATATATACGTTAACAATCCCCATAGCAAAAAAAAAATTACTGGCTCCACTTTCCAATCAATTCTCAAGACCGTCACCGGTCACTCCACTCAGTCCCGTATCACCGCTCTCTCATAAATTCAATTTCGCACTCATTGCGCGCAGTATCCCCTCCTTCCTCCAACAATAATTCGGGCGTTTAGCGAATGAGGATTTCCGGTTGACTGAAACGCAATCGTCACCGGTACTGCACACACATACACACGCACACATAAATGAATTTATGCTCACGTCTTCTTCGTCCGCTCGAATTTCCGTTATTAGAAAGGGGCACAGCCGTAAGTATCTCCGATGCGTATAACATACCTGTATATATACACACAGTTGGACAGAACCTCCAACAGGGAGAGAAAGAGAGAATGAGCTGCAGAACTTTCGCGGATGACTTTTTTCCAGGCGATGCGGCATAGTGCGAGAGGAGGTGACGTTCGAGACCGATAAGTAATGGGCATCGTTAATGTCCCAAGTGAGTGGAAAGGGAGTATGGGGGAGATGTCGAGGAAAAGCAATTATGGAAGCTGTTTTTCTGCTCGTTTCGTTCAAGAAAGAGAAAGAGTAGTGATGAGCGAGAAATTAGCAGCTGCCGAGGTGTCAATGATTGAGATGAAATTTCATTGCTGTGATGTTTCTACTTGACGTATATACATGCATATAATAAATTGAACGAAAGATTATTGACGGTATAAAAGTTGTAACGGAAAAAAATGCCGATTTAAAAAACCATATATTGCTGTGTGGTAAACTGAAATTTTATCGGTTTTAACTAATAATCCTACTTTTCACTTTAGATCTATAGTGAGTCTGTTAATTTGATATTTGATATTCAGTGCGCGTTTACTGTTGAATCGGGGAAATTTTGATGGAAATTTTTGTAGTTAGAGATTATTTATTGTTTGTGGTACAGTTATTCGCAGAAATTCACATTATTTTACGGTGAGAATTCGTTGTTGATTGAATAGAAGTAGGTTTTAATGTATAATTTTCAAAATGGATTATGTTCAGACGCTTTTACTGTAGTGGCATATCGCTTCTTAAAATAGTGAGTTTTACGATTATTAAATTCTCTGATTTCAACAGTAGAAATGGTAACTTTTTAGGACGTAATGTGCAACGGTCAGTTTTAAAGTGGAGAGTCACTAATTTTGACGACAATAGTACGTACAGTAAACTCGCGATAAGTTGTCGAAGTTTTTTTGCCTATTATCACTAGAATCTATTCCGCTAACAATCTACACTATTCTTATAGGTTTGTAACAGGGAAATGCGCATTAGTGTGTGCTTAAGTGTTCATATTCAATCTGGAGAGGAAACTTATCGAGTCTACTGTTATACTATCAAAGAATTATGGATTCTCAAATACCTAAAGTAAGATCTATATGACGTTATGAGTATTTTATTTAAAAATTAAATGTAATTTACGAAAAAAAACAAAAATTTGTTTAAATTATAAAAAAAAACTTTTATAATCATTAATATCAATCACTATTTTAAGATAAAGTACTTTTATTATTACGAAACAGTGTCCAACGTCACTGTTTTAAATTTACAGATTACATAAAATACGGTTTATTTTAAAAAATCTGTTTTAGTCATGTATGTACACAAAGTAATCGATGGGTAACGATGACTTTTCTTTTACCCGATTCAATATCGTCGTCGTTAATGTACAACAGACCGTTAATGTCGGGATGAATTTCGACAGTCGTTTCTTTGGCTCATTATGTGATAGGAGGTTCCGATCGAAGTACCATCCCATTACTGCTTTCAAATGGGACGTCTTACTTATTACACCTGATGAGATGTGAGGACTCTCTAAATTCCAGAGACGTGGAAATTCGAAATTTTCCTGCTGATAATTGGAAAGAAAGAAATTTATTCATTGTAGAACAGTGGAAAAAGAAAGTGATATCGTCGATGTAAACCCAATGAAAATACGAATGAATCACTGTATTGATGATCTATACGCGCATTTTATATATTTTTTTTCTCGACGTTCTTGGTTCTGCAGTTTATTTTTATTTATTTCGATGTATTCGAATAATTTATGGATCATTAAATTTGTACGAATTTGCGCCACTTTGTATACATAACACGACATCTTCGCGTGAACAGACTCTCTATATACAAGAACAGCTGTAGCATAAATATATTTTTATTTTTGTTAAATAACCACTATTTAATTACATATACACTGCACTTTGTGCAAAAGTAATTTAAAGCCTCGCGTGACGCGGTCAATCTCCATAAGTAGACGTGTTTGTCGATATGTATCCGGTTACAGTGTATCGTCGATCGTATGTAGTTTAAAAGGCTCTGAAAATTGTTTTTTTTTGCATCGATCGGCAAATACATTGAAAGAAGAAAAATATTAACGCCTCGTAAAGCAAATGTCCAGAAAATGAAGTACCCCCCTTCGTGCGAACGAAACTGGACCGGCTGAATTTATTTTATTTCCCAAACGCCTACAAGCCCAAGTTACTCTCGGCGTCTTTGAAAAAAAATACTCGAAGGATGAATATCTGCGCAAGAAAAGACGTAAACTAAGTTCACAACACTCGAAGGCGTGTGTAGTTAGTAAAGACCAAAAGCAAAACCGAGAGATCGATTTACAGCCCGAAATTACGCTCGAGAAATACGATAGCCAAAAAAAAAAATTATTATATATATGTGCACAATATATCTTAGCCGGATGCTCTTTACTTCGACGGGTTTTCACTGTCATAATTTATACCGCTGGTTACAAAGTATAGTTTCGATTAAGTGCGCAGGAGGGATAAAAAAGAAGTTCGGTCGAGTTTTCGGGTTACTTTGTATTTAAAAATATGCCCTGCGCCCGCACGCCTTTTAAATTTCTTTTACATGTACTTTTGCGCTCACGTACTCGTGAAAGCCGGGGAGAACATACGCGAAGGTGCATTTTGTAACTCGTTACGAAAATCAATCTGTCGTAGTGATTTGTGCGTCGTCTCGTTGCTCTTAATCAGGCTGACGATTATTTTTCTTTTATTAGAATATATTTATCGACATGTATATCTGGTTTTATAACTACAGCAGATTAGTAGCGGTTGTAGGAAGTGAATTATATATTTTTGATTATTTTATATTATAGTTTTGAACAAAGGCTTTTTCTTTATACTCAAAGAAAAATCATACATTTTAGCTGATTTTCTTTGATTTGGACGGGAAATCATTGTTTATCTTGAATAATAAACATAGATATGTTTTTATTTCAAGAAAAGAAATGTTATTTAGAAATTTAGTATGCAGAATAATTATATTTTCATTAACTATTCGAACTACCCGCTATGGGGCGTCTAGTCAAAAGAAACTGCAAGTGGTTAATTATTCTATGATTACTTCCTATAAAACAAACCAATCTTGCAAAAAAGTTTTATTACTTTACCTTCGAATAGATGACATGCTATAAGCAATTATATTATTATTAATTTTTCGTACTATCCGCTAGGGGGCGTTTAGTCCGAATAGCCCGCTAGTGGTAAAATTTTGACAACCTCTTTAAGATTATTTTGTTTTCTGCTCAAAAGAATTTCTTTTGTTTCGAATGGTTATTTTTCCCGTGTAATTTTGCAGTTTTCACTCTTGATTCAGCGCAACTTTCGAATAAATTGCGAAAGTAAAACCTACAACCAGCTATATACAGTAATTTCTTTCGGCCTCAGGACGAAACGACGCTGTCTTCCAGTTTGAAATTTCAGCGGTTCTGTATAGACAAAGAAAAAAAAAGCTTCTAACTCGCGCGCGCGCGAAAACTTCTCATAGGAAATGCGCAGGCTATACAAGCTGGAGTCTGAAAAGATTTATTACAAGCCAGCGCTTTATCGGCCGTTAAAATTATTGCTCATAAAAGTTTCAAATTACATTCGAAATAACTCGGATCGCGTAATGCGCGCGCACACTATCGTTGCATTGCCGGCGGATCTTATCTTCAGTCACAAGTGGTGATTCTGTAACGAGTAATCTCGATTTTGTACCAACGTTTCCGAGATTCCCATGTATTTTTATCTCGACTTGCCTCGATTTTCTTGTCTTTAGAACGAGTTTGGAACTTCGCACAGCGATAGGATAAATTGTCTTTAAGAAAGCGTTGAAAAAATTTTTCACTAATGTAGGGCGTGACTCGCAGGTAAGAGCTAGCTAATTTTATGTTGTTTTTGCATTGGCATTGAACTTTTCATACTATATTAGATATGAAAAATTCACTTTCTTTCTTATGGTAGAGGTATATTTAAAATACGGAAAACAATATCCAGGAGGCGTACTCGGATGTTAAACAAAATTAACAATTTATTTGTAATATGATTTATATAACAAAACTTTTACGTTTTTGTAAACAATTATTATTTTCCTATCGACTCATGGATTGATAATTTTAGGAAAAAAATTTACGAACTCATTTATACTGATATCACATCTTTAACAAACCAATGATTCGCTATCGCAAAACGTTTAAGTATGATGATAATAATACGCTATTCAACAGACTATTTATTCTAAAGCAGTAATGAATAGAAGTTATACACTGAAGGCAATGTTTTATAAACATTAATTAATTAAAATTTCTACCAGTTGCGAGTAAGTAGTTGGAATGCGTCATCTGTTGGAAATAATTAACAAGTTAGAATTTTAATCATATTACTTTGTCAAAACGTATATCTACTTATCATAAAATTTTTAGTTACTTTTAAGTATAATATGTGCATACTCTTATTTTCTATTACAAAGTATTAAAGATTTAAAGGGACAAGACTCATTAGAAATTAAAATTAATAATATATTTTCAATAATGCAGTTATCATTTAACTACTCGAAATGTTGTATACGACTCATTACGATATAGAGTTTTCCGAAATGCCATTGTCCGTAAGCTTGAAAAGTGATCAATAAATTATTTGTGCCAGTATTATTAATTTGTTAATTTTTAAAATAATTATAATATTCGTTTAAAGAATTTTTCTCGGAATGCATCATTACTTCCTGACAAAGACCACCTAAAAGTAAGCTAGCTGTATCACGTAATTCTCTCGTCTGTTTAATATTCAATAGTTACAAGTCATCCTGCGATACCTTTGAAATATTGATCCAACGAAAAGCCGCTTCACTTGGTATCAAACTCATGATCCAATCGTTTAGTTAAAACCACTCGAAGCCCGAGCTCTCGGCAAACACATCACGACGATAAGTAAACACAAGCGAACGGAAAAAAAACACTGGTACACGGCGTATATCTTCTATTTTTACGATAGTACCGTTAATAGACTACAGAGAGATGGTAACGTCTCGGGCTCAGAGTATCTCCTGTGCGAAAGCCAGGTGCTAAATCGTCGAAGCGGACAAAAATAGTCACGAGATCAACGTCAACATGCAGTTTCAAGAATTCTGTATACTCGACCCATTTAAAGTCATTTTACACCTTCTATTTCGTTATTTTTTTCAAAATGTACGATCGAAGTGCTATACGTGTACACGACTATCGACACGCATACATAAGCATGTAATAAAAGAAAGAAAACAAATCATCCACTCGCTAATGCGAAAGGAAAATTAATTTAACTCGAAAGAAATACGCTTGAATAATAAACGTACAGTTTATTCGAAAACGAACTTTTCATTTTATCTTAAAATTAAGATTAACTTAAGATTAACTTTTCGTATATCCGCTAGGAGGCGTCCAGTCAAAGTAACGCGCAGGTGGTGAAATTATTATTCTATAATTACTACGTAACAGGTTAAGGATTTCAAATCCAGTACAGATAACAATATGAAATGAAAATATGTTTCTTTTGACAAGTAAACAATTCTTTTTTTTATTAACTATGCGGGCTGCCCGCTTGAGGGCTTCAAATTAAATTAGACTACAACCTTAGTAGGAAATTGACCAGTAGTGGCCCAGTATTGGACCAGTACTGAGATGATAAGATCAGGCGCTACTTTAAGTCTTGAGTGTACCAGCGACAGTCTTCTATCAACAGGATTAGGTCAGTATTGGCGTACAGTATTCAAATGTTTTAACTCCGGTTCAAATCTGATACACCAGCATTGGGCTAGGACAGTATTACGACTTTGGTTCGTTCTTATCATCTCGATATCGAACAAAGGTTCGACGAGTACTGAGAACCAGTATACTCGTTACCAGTAAAAAACCAGTACTGGCCCTTTGTTCCAGGGAAAAAAACGATCGTGTAAAAAAATGTTCTTAATTTAGATTCAAAAAGGTGACAAACTGTACAAAAGCATATTTTTATTAACAAGAGTCAACAAGCAGAATGGAAAATTCTGTATACTCGACCCATATAAAGTAATTTTACACACATACACATATCATTAAAGAGTAAAAATTTTCTGATTTTAAAGACACTCGCTAATGCATCTAATCGTGTATACATTTGCATGAAAGAGAAAACACCTACGTATGTCCCTTCCTCTCCCGACTTCTGGTCTAAGATAAGCGTTTCTTATAAGGCCGCGTGCTCGATGGAACCTGTTCTTTTCCAAGAATTTCACAATCCGTCGGTGCATTTTTTACTGTTTGCACTATACATATATAAACACACAAAGATTTATATATACATATATATATATATATATATAAATCATCGATACCTTATGTATTGTCAATATCAAATTAAAAGCCGTGTTCTCGCGAATATAAGTTCTCACAAAGTAGAGTTTTATATACACGCAGATACGATTGCATTTTCTAAACGCTGTATAGCTAGTCGTATACAGATCTTTATAATCATCATAAAACATTATCGCGTGCGCGTAAATGACGCGACCTACGAGACAACCCGGTGGACACCTGGGTCCCACGCAAAAACATTCATTACACGTTGAGTGTGTATATAAAACACACACACAGACACAATATATATATACACGAAATGACAGCATCTGGAGGATAGAATAAAATACGGATTAGAAATCGTTGAAATTGATACTCGAAGATGTTTATTGCCGCGCAAGTCACTTCCATACATTACTGCAAAATGTGCGTTTCACCGTATTTATTCGATTAGCGCTATAGTTTAATTGCGTTTACGATCAAACACGCTCATCGTCATTGAATTAGAAGTTGAATATAGAAGCTGCGTCGGCTTGAATTTCGCATAGAAATTAATACTTTTATTGTCGAGTGATATAAGAAATTTTTTTCTTTTTTTTAATTACTTTTACGATTACGATGCCATTAACGTGTATGATTCAGTATTTCCGCGGCGATTATTTAAAAAAAAAACCACGAATGTACGAGTCTTTCTGGAAAAGTATCGTTATAAATTGTAATAGTCGCACGTAAACATTGTATTCCTTTCGTCCTCCACTGGACGTTTTATTAGTTTTGAAATGCACAAGTATGATAGCGGCGTTATCGTATTTTATATATATATTATATATGTATGTATATATCAGAGAATCTGATTTACGATTACATTAGATCGACGTGTTCACCGAGAATCGACGTAAATCCTTCGTAATAACGAAAAGTTTACTACACAGACGTAATAATTGATCGAGCGCCCGCGGTAATCCTTTCGAGCATCGAGAATAATATCCGGAAAATGTCTAATAACAGTATATATTCCGCGCCCCTAAATACTATAATAATATGCATTAGAGTAGAGAAAAATTATTTGGCTAGGAAATTCCTATCTTTCTTTTAATGCACATCCCGCGATCATTATCCTCGTGGCAATTATATATAAATCATTTACGGCAATTATCCAAATCTATGTAAAATTCTGGCATAGAAAAAGTAATTCGCATGTACATTGTCAAAATTACGTAAATTAGAGATATGTAGATTATATATATATGTGTGGGTCATTCTCGCACAGATTGAACGATCAAAAATTAAATTATTCTAAGTATAATATCTGGTTCAGTCTCGATGAACTGAATTTGAAGATTTTAAACACTTAGCAGATTTAAAACCTACAACTTTAAAATTATTTAATCTATTAAGTTTAACTAATTTTACAACAAAAGTTCCTTTTGTGTTTTTAATAAGAAATCCTTCCCTTGAGAGTTTTTTGAAAATATGCAAAAAATACAAAATTTTACACCCTGTCACTCAAACACCCTTTATGAAAAAAGTCTAAAAAAAATCTTGAAGGTAGATACAGTACCGAAGAAACGTTTAAAAAAAATTTTCTCCTGTCAATCCATCAGAGTCTGACCCATATATATACATCACTAGATAAACACACACGACGTTTTCTTATTGTAGCTATCTTGAATATAGCGGGGAAAATGGTACTTGTAAATTGCTGCGGCGGGTGGCGAAAATCATTATAGTTTGCTGCTCCGAACGACCCAATAAAATGTAGCCGATGTAAATAAAGAAAATGCAAGTAATTTGACCGAGCGGCCCCGTTTCGTGCTTAACTACCCCGTTAGTTAGTTACCGCTAATCGATTCGTTATATAAGTCGGTATAAATCACTTTTTTTTTCTCTCTTTTATTCTAGAAAGCGAAAAACTCTCAATTAGACGATCGTAAAACGCGCGGTTACATGCAAAACACTGCCGAAATCCTTTCGTCTTTGAAGTGGTCCGCTGAAGTATCTGGTTCCAAAAGTGTGCGGCTTTATATATACATAACGTAAAATCGTAACTTGTTAGATAAGACACGAAATTTTCAACGCCCTCGGACTTTTTAATCTGCAGTGTAACTACGCAGTGTAACTATAGTCTTTTATTTGTATTCGTTATTTATTGTAGCATAACAAAATTTATATAAGTAGAGAAGGTAAATGAGTGTAGAGCCTGGTATATCAAAAATCTGAGATTTTTTTTTATAAATCTATATCCAGCACAAAAAATTAGTGGAGTAATGTGGAGATAGTGACATTACGGCGTGTCTTACAATAGCTTTAATATAGAAAATATTTTTAATCGTAAGATGAGTTATTTGAACAATGAAAGTTATATTTTATTCGCGCATTCAATCAGAAATAAGTTTATATGAATAATTTATATAGGTGGTTAATGCAGTTATCTATACGTAAAAAATATAATTACAATAAAATCGAAAAAAAATTTAACCTTTCGTAAATCATTCAAGTGACAAAATTAAGCTCGTTTGTAACATCTTAAAATTATGTCGTTCTTATATTGTAATTATAACAATTGTATGCGGTTTTGTACATAGTTTTTTGGAAATCAGAGACTTCTGCTCATTTAGCGCGCTGTTAAAAATTTTAATTGCCACAATATGACTATTTTATCGGTTATCATTTTTCTTACTTTTAACAGTACAATATATTTATTTCTATAGACTCTGTAATACATTATCGACTCTGGCATACATGTTGTTTTAGGGTTATCGGCTATGACTACCAGAAACACAATTTTTATTTACGTTTAGTGTTTTAGACTCAACCCTTTGTGTAAAATTTATATTTATTCGAATAATAAGTTAAAATTTAAGTTAAAACCTATTAAAAAGCTTGGTAAAAAATGTAAAAAAATTATGGCTTGAAATTAACGCATGAAAAAAATGATTAAGATTCTAAATTACGTATGTAGATAGTGCTTTGAAAATGGTTACTCGCAAGCGGTGGAAATTTCAGCGCATAAGCGAACTTCTAAATTTAATTGAATTAAAGCGATAAAAAATATGCGATTCAAGACAGATTCTAAATCGTCAGCGCGATATCGGAATTGGGTGAAAACTCGCGCTCTGTGTGCACACGACAGGAAGTGAATGTCAGCGCACGATTTGCATAAGCTCAGCGCTCTACAGGACTGTTTTGCCGCTGGATTTAGAATCAGCGAACGCGTGTGAAACGCACTTTATATCCATAATATACACATATATATCAGTTTCACCTTCTCGCTTTCGGATCGTTGTTATTTTTTTGCACGGAAGTCTGTGCTTCGAGAGCAATTTCTTCGGCATCGCTTCGTATTGTCTTTCGCTCTTCTTGCAGACAAGAAAAACAACTGGGAATTCGAGATAAGCTTCATCTCTCGCTTTGAATGTGGAAAGCGGGCGTGATTTTAATCGATAGGAGTTTTGCCTTTTGTTGATGTGTTTGGTCACATTTCCATTTCATCTTAATTATAGATAGAGAGTTTTAGCACATGTTTCTGTATTTTAATAGTCTTTTTTTATCTTTTTGTTTCAGGTGAGTTCGGAGAATCATCATTAAAAGGTTGAATTGTCTGTTGAGGTTAACGTGAGTTGGAAAATTAATTGACGTATCTGAGGATTAAGTATGCAATTTCAAAGAGTCATGGATATTTGTTTTTAAAAACTGGTCCGTAGATATAAAAGTAACTTAGAAATTTAATATATATTGTATTTTATGTAAAGACATTAACTACGCCTCGTCCAGTAGGTTAATACTCGATTAAAGCCAAGGATGTATCTTGCGAATCGCTAAGTTTGCCCTTAACCAAATTACCCAGAATTATAGAATTTTCTGGAGTGTAAACATTAACCGCATTAGCTCACTAGACAATGTACACATATTTATTATTTATTCGACTAGAAAAATGACATCATTAAATCGTATATTAGGTGGTAAAATAAATTAACTGTAGAATCTAAGGGAGAAAATTTTACCTTTTATTAATTATTTGTTGATTAACTTTTTTCACGTTTTAATTGATATTAAAATGCATACTTTATTCTAGAATTGAAAATCTTTATTTTATTTTTAAAATATCCTTTGTTCGAGGTAATACTTTTAAACTCATTTGGCAAGCTGTTAAAAGTTTTAATTGCTACATTATACCTATTTTTATCGCTTATTGTTTTTTTTATTTTTGGTGGTACAATGTATTTATTTCTAATTATCGATGTATTTTTATGTCATATTTCCCAATTCGATGTGATAATATATTAACGTAAATACTTGTTTAAAGTTTAGAGTCATGACTGCTTTTTAGTATTTTAGAATCAACCTTTTGTATCAATTATTTTATTCTTCTAATAATAAGTTAACTATTTAACTATAAAAAGGCTTATGAATGAAACTAACCCTTGAGATAGCAAAATTATTGAGATTCTAACTTGTGCGAGCAGATGGCTCTTTCGAAATGCTTACTCGCAAGCGGTGGAAAATTAGCTTAATATTACTTCGAATTAATTTGTTTCGCATTTATTATATTACGAAATTCTGCGTAATGTATTTTCATTTGTTTCGATTATATTTTTTATTTTTGCAAATATATATTAAGTACTTCATTGAATTTACTCTCGATTCTGTATGTTTTTCGGTCATTACCCCGAATGCTCAGTTCTCAACTCTTTCTATTCTTTGATCATATAATATTATATTTATTTCATTTAGAACATATATAATAATATTCCAATGAACTGGCAAATGAAATACGCCGACTGCATTTTGATATGTATGTAATATATCGGTATGTAATATGTACATGTACAATCTACATTACGAAATTCTCGTCATAACGGTCGCCTTCCTAACGAAGCTCGTCCTCGTAATCAGACCCGAGCACGTAATCCCCGCAGCTTCATTACCACAGCAAATAATAATAGAAAATAAATCATCAATTTAAGAAAAAAAATCTCCTCTGACAACCTCACACGTACACATATTTTTTTTTCTTCTTCTTTCCAGCAATAGTTTCTCAACTGCATAAATCTCGTCAGCGGCGCGAAAAGATTCCGCACTATCGCAACAATATCTAGATAAGGCTGTACGAGACAGAACTTCTATATACACGAGTAGAATGGTTTTCGCAACACGAGGAAGTGCATGAGTATAGGTACGCGCGCGTGCGAAATTTTCGGCTGCAGACGTGTGAATATGTTCCAAAGCAATCAAGCGCACACGCGCTCTCTTTTTATTTCCTCTGTGCATCAGATGGAGAGAAAACTGTATGGGAGGACTATTCTTAAGTCTTATGTGTCTTCTAGTCTTTTCTTCCGTACGAATATAGAGCAGGACGTTTAATTAAGAGCTATATATTTTCGATTTCTTCGCTTGTGCAGTGAAAAGTAAAAGTAGAGCGCGAGGTATGCCGTTGTTTGTAAAGTGAATTATAGGGGGAATCGGTACGAGACAATGACAAATCAAAAGTTCTAGAAACGTTGATGATTGCTTCAGTGGTATTTAACCTATATTTCGCTAAGATTTTATAGCTATCCACGATGGCGTGTACATCGTACCGTAGTTTTTCTCTTTGCAACAACTACCACTTCTTGAAAAATACAAATTACAGCCTTTGTGTTGCTATACACCGTTTATTCTGCCACCATATAACATCAGCTGTTCAGAGGACAACAACAGTTCGACGTTCCACTGATCCATTCATCTTCCAAAGCCGATATTGTTAACTTTAGTATGTGACGAGTTCCTCTTGAAAAAGAAGAAATTTTCGAGTATGGTCATTACCCGAGAGGCGCGTGCGTACGTCAGCACCACCTTATTCGGCTTACCGGCGCCAGGTTAATTACGCCGTGTGCGTCTGGCCTTTTATTCGCGAGCCGATCGTGAAATACTTGGAATTTACGAGGGTTTTTTTTTCTTCTGACTGAGCTTCCTTGTGGTGAAAAATTTTTTTTAATATCCAATGGATTTTCAGTGTGATGTATCGCGACGACAAAATATTAAAGCTAATCGTCCATAATATGGTAAACGTTTGATAGAGAACATCATCTACGAGGCTGTTAATTGGATATAGTCGCTTGATTAATATCAGAAGATTAATCAGCATAAATGGACAACAACCTATTTGAATAAAAATCCTATAAAACACATTCGAAAGTTGCAAGCACACTTGTGTTATTATTACAAACATACCTAGGGAATTCGTCAGTTCCAGACATCTGACACACCCGTACATAAACATTCAGAATCCATAACGATTCATGCTCATAAGCAAGAGAGAGAAAGAGCACGTGGTCTCTCTTTTGGTGGGCTACCGTTGCTGCACAAGAGAAGAGAGCAGTACACAACGCCTTGATCGCGCTCCTAAAATTCCATAGCGGCCATACCGTTACTTCCACCTGCCGCTCGAAAAACGCTCTCCCTCCTCTTTTACAATATCCCCTCCAATGGTGCAGACACACGCGCGCTTGGTAATGATCTGAGAACGCGCGGAGACACAATTGGGTACGCTATCCAAAGGCTTTCACCAAATTTCCCGATTGCTACGCGAATGAGAGACTATATTGTTAAGGATAATCGATCTGATTAAAGTGTTCTAGTTGTGTCCGATCATTTTTTTTAAAGACTATTAAAGGATTTTCATAACTAGTTTTGACATTCGAACAATTATCCCTAGAAATGTTTCTTTGACGAGGTAATTTCTGGAATTAGGAGAGGAATTTTTATTGTAGGCTCGGTTTTAATTGTATATAGGAGAGCGGCAGATTTTATTTGGACTTTGATATTTCTGATGAAAACTTCAGCGAAAAAAGACTCGTCACAAATCAATATAAATAAACTAATCGCGTTCTACTTCTCGCAACGCTAAATCCACAACCGATTTCATCTAGATCATATCGATAAACCTACTTCGTTGAACTGAAGTGAACTATGTTGATAAATAATCTTCTACCTTGTAGTTAATTTAGAATATAACACGCAAAGTCAATTCCGTTAAAGTTGGATTAGCCATCAGTAATGTTCCATCCAGAATCTGACTCCAAGTTTGGCGTGACGACGACCGGTTCCTTCCAAGACTTTCTCATCCTCTGATCGATAGCCTCCTACCGACTGAACATCGTGATCGGTCAACGAAAGTAAAAGAAGGATGAACCTTATCCCTTAATGAATCATTCGAATTATCCAAAAATAGACATCCAGTGTCGTTTATAAGCTTACCGATCTTTCGAATCGATAAGCTGCTCCAAACAAGAGAATCGCCCACGATTTTCATCTGGCCAAGCGTGACTCTATAATATATATAGCACTCGATACATAAATAGAGTACAAATAATTGGACGGCTTTGCGGTCTAGTATACTTTTTTGGTAGAAACTTTTGTTCTGGCAGTAGTGTTATTGGCCTGTTTTTTTTGCTCAACCGATATATACGAGAACACGATCGATACAATAATAACAATAAATCATAACACGACGTGTACAATCTAAAACTATACCTGTTTTATTTTGAAAATATTTAACACACGATGTACATCGTAATTATAATCGTCGCGTCAAAAAAAAATCGTTCCCGCAATTATCGACGGTTCTACAGCTTCGAAAGCAAACGCGAAGTTAAACACACTGGTGCCATAAACTTTTCCATTAGCATCGGTTTCAATAAAACACACGTCGTCCGTTCGACTCCACGTAACGACAATAACAAATACCGAGCGTCGATAGTCGCCAAGTCGATTTGATTGCCGCAATAAGTTTCATAACGGTTATTCAATTTGCTTTGTAGCTATACACATCGTATAATTGTAATAGTCACTGGTCGATCGTCGAACTCGCTGATAATTAGATTCTCTACAACAAGTGCGAAATTTCTAAATTTAAAGTTAACTCTTCGTTGTAACTGCTGAAACAAAAAATAACACGTAATGAAGCTTCGACTGAAATCACTTTCCAGTGGGACTCATTGCTCGTAAATTAGTTGACCCTCAACGATTCTCTGTATATGAGCATGTGTATTACATATATACTTACATGTATATACCTATATCGATAATAATTATTGCACGAAGATATCAGCTTTCACCTTTTGCTGGAGTGTCGCATCTTCTTGATTATCCTGCACTCATGTGATACAGGATTGAGAGTGTATTATATATGTATGTGAATATGCGCGATCGTTACGTGACGACCTGTCCGATGTTGATAATTCGTGGCCGCGCGCTTTTCGTACCGGGAAATCGCATAAGATTATGCCCGATGACCGACTGTTTTATTTTACAATTATGTAACAGTGATTATGTTTTTTTGGCCATCGATTGGGTAACATACGTTTCACGAGAAAAGCTTGTTGTTACTTTGATTTTGAACGCGTATCTTTTGGTGTTGACTTTGAGGCAAGTCGTTATAAGTTACGATTTACCGGAACGATAAACATTTAATTGAAGAATCAACGATCTTTCGAGATTTTTACTACCTTTTCTTAATTTTTTTTAGTTTTGTGTGTGTATGTACACGCTAACAAATAATCATTGGAACCATAAGATTTATATTAATTTAAAGCCAAAAAGAAATCTCAAATCATTGAATAATTTTACCACTTGCGGGCTTTTTTAATAGACGCCACCTAGTGGATAATACGAGAAGTAAATAAAATATCATTTTGTACAGATTTTCAAAAAGGCATCCTATTTAATCGAAATACACAAAAGATTCTTGGAAGATCATTTTATTTTAAAGCGAGAAATCAAAGCAGCTTATTTGACCGGTCTCCACCTAGCGGGTGATCCGAAAAGTCGATGAGCATGAGATTATATTGCAAAAAAAAATCCTGAACTTTCGAAGTAGAAGGATCATTTTGAGGAAATTTATATTTATCATTGAAGGTTCTCAATGATTTTCCTTTAGAAAAACCAACACGATTCATTCCAAAAGACACTCTTTTCTTTCTATGTATCAATGAACAGGTCTACAGGAACAGTGCAGATACAAAAATTTCCAGGCTGAAAAAACACATACTTCCTTTACGCTCTAATAACGCAGATTTCATCGAAACATCACGGAACTTCGCCAAAGAATCCATAGACCCTTACATGACAATGCATCGATCGTTAAACCATCGATTTTTATTAGAAACACGTTTCCTTCTCCAACAGTAAACACAAGCTTTCCATATAAGCAAACATTGAAATGACACAATAAACTGCGTGCCGAATAAGCTGAAATCTCCTGCAAGACCAAAACCAAGCAAGTCCACAGTCCTTGCTTAGAAGTGCACGCGGTAACTACAGCTGCAACACCAACTGTATATACATACATATATACAAGCGCTGCATCTCGCGAAAACGATTTTACGTAATATAACGCGCGCGAGCGAAGCTCGTTCCGTTGCGCAACGATCCGGCGCATGGTTTCATTTCTCATGCACGCAACTCTCGCTGTTGCTGCTGCTCCTGCTGCTGCAGAGAGTCGAGAAACGAGTCGAATAAACACCTCCCCTCGAGTACCTCATCGCGCTGTACTTGTTGTTGCTCCTGCTGCTGCTGTTGCTACTGTCAATTTTGCGCGCGACGTTTCGCAGTAGGTGAGATGCATTGCTTAATGCGTGTTATTGTGCGCAGTGGCTTTAAATTCATGAGATATTTCGAGTGTGTCAAAAGTGACGATTGTAAATATGTGAAGCAAGTGTTTGTTTTCGGTAATGCACTACTCGATATGGATTCTCTACTTCCTTGCTTTCTTCGCTGTATGTATATTTAATCTTGGATTTTTATGGAAATTTGAGTTTTGTTGGTTGTATGTTTTTTTAAATTTATGTTAATTATTATGAATTTGGATAATAATTAAATAAATACGAAAGTGAAAGTAGAAAGGGAAATTTTGAAATTTTTAAAATTTTTCTAATTACAAAATTCGCTCGTAATCGTTGTTGTAAAAATCGTAAAATTCCCCATCAAGTATAGTCTAAACTGTGGCCTACGCGAAAGAGCCAAAAATAAAAAAAATCTTCTGGCCGGCCTTATTAAATAATGCTTTTTAATACACTTTGAAGAAATGAAGCTTTTATTTCTTTGTAATAATATTACATTTGTGTAAACATACATTCACAATTCAAGGAAGGAATAAATGTAAATCCTCCTTAAGCTGGGAGCGTCGACAAGCGCGATTTTTTGTCGAGTAATTATTCCAACGATAGATAATAGTTTTATTAGCGTTCGCGTATCCGCGGGAAATCGACTAAGTATATGCGCCCGCAGCAGTGCGTGTCGAGTTTATTGTACTCTTACTTCTCGCCTTCGTCTCCTGGATTGTGAAAATCTGTAATACATCAGTATTAGAATAGGTGAAATTCACTCGGGACATGTGAAAATATAAAAAAAAGTCAAATTCCCTATTACATTGCTTCATTCTCGATGCACACGTTCGTTCGAGAGATTAGGACTCTCTTTTGAGAGGAAGTTGCGCGCGTTTGAGAATCTTACCTTCGCGGTGGCTGGGCACGTGTACAAGACGCTTTATCGACGAGGCGAACAGCTTTTTTTTCTCCATCTTCAGTCTATTGTGCCTTTTGCGCTGGTATATGTGTAAATATCTGTATGTACATTGTACATGTAGAATAGATGTGCAGATTGATATGTGAGAATTGAAGATTTGGTACTTCTGATAGAAACTTGCCGATGAATTAGTTGATGCTGATACTAATTACCTAATTTATCTACCAGGGATGTTGTAAAAATGCAATAGAAAGTTTGCTAATTTCGACACACATTGACAGAACTAACTATTTTACTAGAATTTCATGATTTCATAATATTCAATATATCTCTTAGCAAAATACAACGATTGTGCATTAATGTTTACACGAAAGTTTATTAAAAAATTTATAGTGTGCATGCGCACGTGTGGCGACCTCTCGTGAGCGATGCTATTGGCCACCAGAGGGCTACCAGTAATAAAACTCGCAATCAGCGAAATGTTCAGTTGTCATTTCGCATACGTAAATAATTAATATTTATAATTTTGAAAGTTAATCGCGATAAGTACTTTTCATATAACTAACAAGTGAAAGAAACATTCGATAAAAAAATTATTTTTCCTTGTTTATATATATATATATATATATATATATTTTCTATTTACTATAGCTAGGCTAAATATCGTTATGCAGTACAGTAAACATTATTTATACATTACGTTAAGGATAATTTTAATTAAAGACCAATAAAGTTTACCAAACTGCTTAGCATAATTTACTCAACTGTCAATCTGTGATGATATCACGTATTAAAATAAATGAAAATTTACTACCCTAGTATTTATCAGTACATTGATTGCACACACTTATCAACGTTGCAATTAAATGCCTTTACTACAATTGAACATAATGGATGGTTTTTTTTTTGTAAACAATAACGATAGTCTTACGTATTGATAAAATAATCGGTATGTTGCGTAAGAAATATGAATCATTATTCGAATTATCCTTTTTTTCTATATCTTCAATAGCCCCTTGAGAAGGATGATCAGAAGAGAGAGCATTTCCGTTACTCGCTTCTCTCTTGATTTACTTGCGCTCATCGTCGTCTGACTTAACTGCTGGATATCTTTTA
This sequence comes from Apocrypta bakeri, assembly GCA_018906985.1. Classification (NCBI taxonomy): domain Eukaryota; kingdom Metazoa; phylum Arthropoda; class Insecta; order Hymenoptera; family Pteromalidae; genus Apocrypta; species Apocrypta bakeri. The sequence goes on from JACCIA010000005.1 coordinate 5,846,306, forward strand.
CGAGGAACTAACATCTAACGGCGAAATTGTTTATACACGCGATCCTAGGGATATAAACGTCGCTTCTTATATAAAACGAATGCTCTTTCATTCCACTAATGATACAATAAATGAAGGTTACGTAGATCGAGTTCTTTTGTAGTTTTTCCTTCGTCCGGTCGTTGCTCGGCGTATTTCCCAGATTTTTATTCAATGATCATCGACTTCCGAGATGGAATAAGGGTTTACCCACGTATTCGTATTTCACAGAGGAAGGAGATATTGCGTTCGAGATCTCGTAGGCTTCGAAAATTGTATTCATTTTTGTGAATACGGTAAGAAAGAAAGAAATATATATATTATGATAAAATAATGGATATATACAAAGATTTTAATGTTGTGATAGTGAGGTAAGGGGGGGGGGGCAAGAAATCTTTTAGTTAGGCAGTCTGCAATAAAAAATTTCAATTAGTTATGTTCATTGCATTTTTTTACATATATTAATACTGGAGTTAATACTGGAGTTATATCTTTCATATCTTTTCATATATCTTTCATTATCTTTTTAAAGCATGAATGTAGGAATTTTTTTTAATGAATAGAAAAATTATTGAAAATCAAAAATCTGATATTACTGATACTATATCTGATATACTATTTTTTTTTAATTTTGGTACATTTAATCATATTACATTTTTTTCTAATCATTCGATTGATAATCTGTACATTCATGATTTAAAGAATATATCGAAGAGTATTTATGCCAATTTTCAGCTCAATTGGTTCATTAATTCTCATTTAATCTCAGAAAGAGTTAGTTTTCTAGTCTTCTCTCGTGGTGGTATGGTTTTGGTCCATGCACACAGCATTTTAACTGGAATTACTACTCACACTAATCTCGCATGAACTATTAATCAATATTTTCTTAATTCTTAAGAATAATCATTTCTTACATTCACTTTTTATACAGGAAAGTGTTTCTAGGATTAGAGACTGGCTACAGGTCCAATTATCATAAGTTAAAATCATTAAATTATTTTCCTTAAATCGCGTGTTAGAAACCCAAAAAAAAGAAACTAAATGATTATATTTTTTTTTAAACTGAAGATTAGATGTATATACTCTTTTTTGAAAATTGTATTTGTAATAAATAGTTTTACTGAATTAAATAGTAAATACAGCCTAATTTTTAAAACAGACATTATTTAGCAAGTCGAAATATTAAATGCAATGATGTAGCAAATATTTTATTGCAACATAACAACGCATCACCACAATCTCAAAAACGATTAAATCAAAAAAGATTATCGTAGAAAAATTTAACCTCTTGCAGGCCATTTTGTGAGATTTAATGAAAACATAATCATTTCGTACAAAAATCTTTAATAAAATGCTTAATATAATTAAAAATGTCTTTTTGTTAAAAATAAATTGTTTTAATTATTTATTATTCAAATCTGTTAAAAAACATTCCCTTTTCCTAAAAATTTTCATTTCTTTCAGTGAACAAACTATTTAATAAACGTAGAAATTGCCTGCAATAAAACGTTCTCTAGTACAAATGATTCTTTCTATATCAGAGTATACATAACACATAAATAACAGTCCCATTCGTAAAAAAACAAAAACTAACATATATAAACAATTTTTCCTTTGAAACATTACAGAGCGAGAGAAGAAAGATCCTCTGCCATGGTTCTAACCGTGACTGAGGACACCCCCGCGGACATGTTGGCCGGAAGCATGGAGCTCCTCGTCCAGATGCCCCGTGAACACCACGTGCAGATGCAACGGGTCACCGTTCAGCGCAGGTAAAAACGACTTTATCAAACGCGCCGTATTCTTAACAAAGGGAAAAAAACAACTACACGTTCGCTTAAATTAGCAACCACCGTGCAAGCGACTTGGCGCGAGAGGAAAAGCGCTAAGCGAAGCGAAGACAAAAATAAAGAGGAAGAAGAGCCGCTCTCGCGCGCTATATGCCGTAATTACTCGTCGCACGGCTAAACTCGTTACGGAATAATTGCGGCTGTTGCATTCAGAGAGAAGGAAAAAAGAATTTATTATATACTACCGATGCGCGATATCGACGAGCACGAGTCGTGTGCTTTCTACTGCTCGAATTTTCCAATTAACCGTCGTGTTATGGATTGATTTTGATCTCGAGTAGCTAATCAATCTCTATGAATACCGATGAGGGACTGGAGACGCGATAATTATTCTTTTTTTTTTCTTTAATAGTTTCTCTGACGGTCGTTTACTTTCTCCACTACCGCGATGACTTTTTTTGCACCTAGTGCCGAATGGGATTTTCAGCTTTTATCTCCGCGAGGTGGATCATTACGTTGGGTTATGGAAATATTTGAAGCAACTATTCATTCGAGCGCTAACTTTTCTCTTCTCTTCACCTCGAGTTATTCCAGTGTATTACGTAATTACGCGATCCCACGTATGGTTTCTCCGAGAAATTTCGGGCCCGCGGTAGTTCTTTCCCTCGAATAAGCGAGAAATCATTTTCGATCGGTATGGAGCAGAAAGAAAATCGGGAGAGAGAAAAGAAATTTTTTTCAACAATTTATATATATACTTTCTACATTCGCAAACGTCGTCACCAGTGTTCGTGTCGATGATTGGCGAGACTCTGTGAAATTCACTCAAGCGCTGATTCGGTGAAAGATTGTTACCGATTTTTTTTCTATCCTTGTATACTACTGGGCGAAGTTTTTTTGTCGTCCGATTGCAATAGAGTCACTCGATTGAGCTCGTTATTATTTTTCTTATCAACAATATTCCCGAGAAAGTTGAGTGTCTATCTGATTGTAATGAAAAAAAAATTAACTTTTATTCCACTACCAATACCGATAATTATGCAAAACACAGTGCGTACTCGTGCAGCGTTTATCCGTAATTATTTCCTGAAAGTAACTGCGGCATGTGTGTACGTGTATATGTTTGTACTTTCTTACAAATGACTAAAAGCAACGATCGCCGGTATGTATATAATAAGTGAATGATTAGCGTCTCGATCGGTATTTGCTTTAACCTTTGTTCTACATGCAGCTCGTCGACATTTTTAAACGAATAGATAAATGGTGAAAACTGTATAATTCAATAAATCGTCATTGAGTACTTAGCCTCCAACCAATCAACGAACGGTATTTATTTCTTACACACACACACACACACGTGGATACAAACGTGTGTTTATGTATAAACAGAGAGAAAGAGCAAGAGCGATAGGTACGTTGGTTGAGCGAAAAAAGAAAATAATACGACGTTTACGTGCGTCCGCGCATCAGTAGGAAAAGTAAGAGAGTCGCGCGCGGGTATAGAGGAAATTTCTCGAGAATCCGTGTGGTCACGTTTTTGCTCGTGGGATTTTCTTATTTCGCGCTCCTTACGTGCGTTGCTGTTGCTGCGATGGTGACCAATGTATATACATATATATGAATATATAAATATAATAATAAGCGTCGGTTTAATGAGCTTGCAGAATGTGGCTGTAGAGATCGAGGCTGATAACGAGCACTTTTTTGGGAACAAATTTTTTTTAATGGGATTTAAGTGTCCAATAAAATTTCCTCTTGTCTTTGGTGTATAAAAAATTTTTAAAGATTCAACATCTTTTTATGCTACGAATGTAGAAATAATTTTAACGTTTAATTGTTAGATTAGGAATTTTAAGGGAGAGGATATCTAAAATTGAAAATCAGTAATCAATTATATTGACTGCATTCTTGATATTCTTAATAATGAAGTTGTAGATGTGTATTCATGCAATTTTAGCTTGTTTCTCCATCTTTGAGTCCCTTCGTTGATCACTTAAAGTATGCTGATGGAAAATCCGTAGTATTCAAAATGAATTAATTAAAATTTAATTAATGGGCATAAACAGTCTTGAAAGCTTGAAAGAAGGCATTTACAATCAAATGAGCAGAACAAATTTTACATTGAAAGAATATATTGCAGAGTCTTTATGTTAATTTTTAGCTTTTTAAAACTCAAATTAAAGATATACGATTCTACAATTTTAACATTAAAGTATACAAAAATGAGATAAATATAACTAATTAAAATTTTGTATTTTAGGTAGCCCCACTAAAACGTGTTTTACTTCCTTAAATGAGTAATTTTTATTCGAAAATAAAAATTAAAAACATTTACTTTTTTATTTCAAAACAATTGATAAATTATAAAATTATCAACAACGTAATGAGAATGACTAATACAAATTTTGAAAAATTCTTAAACGATTAGTTGATGGATTTGCAAAAAATTTTCTGACATATTTTCTAATAAACAATCTTTCGGTTTATGATTTATTTATCGCTACGAGCTCGTTAAATTAATTATACGAAACTGTTACTTTCAATTAATATCAAATCGACATTATGTGCTTAAAATTAGACTTTCGAATGATCAAACGTAATTAACCCATTAACGACTCTAAAATCATGAAATTTCTAGCTTTTATTTTCGAACTTCATTAGTTAAGCAGGAAATGAAAATTAATAGGAGCTAACTTCCTTTATTGTTATTTTGTATTCTGTTCTTTCGATGTATACGGTTAAAATAAAGTTTTGGTGCCTTAGAAAAATTATAGTGCATTTATTTTGAAAATAAAAAAAAATCAATTGGAATAAAGTAATGATCCTTTCTAAACATTGATCAAAACAGTAGTAGTTCAAGGATAAATTTTTATCCTTCATCTCGGCGCAATAAGAATTAAAAAAAAAACAGTATTAGTCTTTAAAATTACTTACGCTCGACTATAAAATGTTGTATTTATTAAATATTTTCAGAAAATATTAATAAATCAGGTTTCTCTATGTTTTTGTTTTCATTTCTTAATAATCTAATGAAGTTTAAAAATAAGCTAGAAATTTCATGATTTTCTTCGTTAACGGCTTAAAATAGGCTACTGAATAATTTTTTTATCTAAATAAGCGTAATCGAAAGTTCTGCGCGAAGAAATAATGAGTCGTCTAGACATCAAATCCCTCCCCCTTCACTATTAGCCATTTATAGTTCAGAAGTTAAAAGCCTCTTTAAAAAACAACCGTTGCGTAGCTAAAATAAAATTTCCTTTTGAAATACACAGTTATTTTTATACTCTAGAAGCTGTTCGTACAACGTCATTAGCAAAGCATCAGCAGATTAATATTGGACTTATATAGTCGTCCAGATAATAAAGCACTATACACACGCATACGAACGTTTTATAAAAAAAAACTATACACGTAAACATAAACCGAAACATTCCCACGGTTCTGACTAGCCACCTGTACAATATATATATAATAGACCAGAAAGTGCAACAGTAGTAAATTATCGAGTCAAACAAGCATATCTACAGACCCGCCCCAAATCAGCCCTCATCCGCGTGCGCGGATGATTAATAATCTCGAGAAATAGAGTACAAAGTGTTAAGAATCAAATAGACTACAGGAGGGAAATAGATTTACACCGGAGCCGTGACACTTCCGTACACGACTGGTAAGGCTGTAAATACATACATATATATGGGTGATTCTCTGAGTGATTGACCGGTTGAAGAATTTTTTTTCTTATAAATAATTTTAAACTTTTTTGTACCTTTACGAACCGTTTGTAAGTTACAGATATTCCAAATTGACATTTTCAGTATTTTTTGTTATTTATGTTTGTTTTCAATAATTTGTAGCTCATCAGGAAAACTAAAAAGTTTTAAGAAATTGTTGTTTAATAATCCGAACAAGGAACTACTTATTAAAGTCGATCGAGTAATGGAGCGTGTATTGTAGCAAGTCCTATGATTATTTAACTGTGGGAATCACTTATTCAATCTTATCTAATCATCTAATGAGTACCAATCAGTTTTTAAGTCAGTAGTCACTAGTTTTGATTAAATTAGTTTATAAAGTAAACTCTCAATAAATTGCCGAGATTTTTTTAGAGAACCTAGAAGAGAAATTTCTTAAATAAGCTATTACCATTATTTTGTAAACTCGTACTGCGCGTTAGTGTACTTCAGCATTAGTGTGTATTACAGACATACGAGGCAACTTGTCAAGAGTTTACTACAATACTGTTGAAGAATCACGATTACAAGTTAAGAATCACGTGGATTCGTTGTCTTTATGTTAGGACAGTTAAAGTCATGATTACAGGTGTAAATAGGCGATTTAGACGTAATATATAATTTGGCCAATACCTTTTTATATATACATAGCTAGAAACACAGCTCGGTTCATAAGTCGCAACTATGTATATATAGATTTGCAATCAATAAAGCATCTTTTTATACTGTTTCAAGTGATCAAGCCTTTTCAAAATAGGATTAGATGTCTTATATATTTATTGGTACTGATTCATACAATTTCGAAAGTATGTTATTTGTAAAATTTCAACTTTAACAAACAAAATTTTCTCTTGCACCATTAGTCAAATACACTCCACTCCGGAAGTACAAGAAATGATTGAAAATCGACATAAAATACAAAAAAGCTGAAAACGCCAACTTTCACTTTCTGAAACTAGGAAACAGTTCGTGAAAAAAATCGAAAAACTTCACGAATGCCGTTACCGTACGAAAACAGTGTAAAATTATTTAGAAAAAAATTTGTATTTCGATGAATCAATCCGTCAGAGAATCACCCGTATATAAATAGACTTCAGAATTGTATTAGACCACCGGTAATGCCTTCATGTATATATCACTATTACGATTATTGAAGATGAAATTCACGACTAGTAGAGAGTATAGTACAGGATTATTGCAGAAAAGTAAAAGTACCGTCAGTGCGTTAGTAATACCGATAGTGTTCATTAGCAATTTGAAGACTGTCTCGATTTGACAATATTTATGTGTACGATATCGTGAAAGAGCAAAATACCGTTTGACGTGATTCCTGAGGCAACATTTGTTTACTTGTATACATCGTCTATTTGATTAGTGGACAGTGACAAAACGACTGTAATGGCTATCTGTAAACTGGCTACTAACACATACTTCAATATCATTTTTTTAGCGAGAGAGTATAGCATCGGTTAAATTTTATTTATCGACTAGTGCTTTAGCTTGAAAGAAGTATAAAATAAAAAAAACAGAAATTAATGTGGTACAAGAGTCGGAAATTAGACTTTTGTACGAGATCGTCTAAATTTAGTATATTATTATTTTACTAGACTGAAAGTAGAATTATAGACTATTTTATATTTAAAAAATTGTCATCGTTATAGAGAGAATTTTTTTCATTTAAATAACTGGTTTACATTATATCAAGGTTAATTTTTTGTAGACGTGTTATTATTACGAGGAAAGTTAGATTATTCTAAATGTTAAAATGAACAAATTTTCGATTTAATCATTTTTCAAAAAATTATTAGAATTTGAGTTGCTATTAAATTGTATTTTTTAATTCCGTTGTAAATTGTATATACGTTCGATATCGAGAAATATTTTTTATTCCATCGCTATGTCTGAACGAAGAAAGTCCTTAAAAAGTATTTTCTTAGTATTGGCTTTGAGTGTCGTCTCGGTAACATAAATGTTCTACAACTACTATTATTTAAAGATCGTTACAAAAAAAGCGAAAATAATTTCCATTTAAATAAAATTGAAATGCCTTTACATAAAAATTTTCGCGTTTAATATAAATTAATCATATATAATCTAAAATTGAATGTGAAAGTATACTTGGAGTCATTATAATATATGCATAAATTTTCATGCAAAAATGAATCCGTCTATAAAAATTGAGATATAGTTTTGAATTCAATTTTAGGTACAAATAATTTATATATATTGCACAAGCATTGAATTGAATAAATAAGCGGATTTGAAATTTACTTTCAGAACATTAACACAATTAATAAATAGAAAATAACATAATTAAAAATATTTATCATCAATTATACTAATTTGTCATTGTCAATGATAAATGCAATTTCATAAAAATTTTCAGTCCGATCGATCTAAAATTCTGCTCCATTTCTCATGCAAAACACTTTTCTTCGACAATGAAAATTACAATCCACTTCCGTATAGCGGTCGTGCCTAAAACAAAATCTCTAATATAGCCATCATCGATCGCGTTCCTATTGTTGATAGATAAATTTAAAAAAAAATGATTACAAATGCAAAGTGTATAAAGAAAAGTAACGTATTCTCTGTTTTTAGCACACCAATGATGGATCTACTCGTGCAAATCGCGACAGCCCACAAACTCGCGGCCTCAAGCTACACGCTGCAGGCGATCGGCGAACGGGGTCTCGTGCTGCCCCATCAACCCAACACACCGATCGGTGCTCTTGACCCTCTACAGGTGAGTTTGTTAATTAATTTTCATACTATATATATATATATGTACATATATACGCACGAAATTCCTTTGCAATAGACAATCAACTATATATATATATATTATTGCAATCAACAAAACAGGCTTTAAAATAATATCTTCAAAATAACAACACACCTCCTTGGAATGTATCGGCATCGATCGGTATATAATTCGCTGTAATCTCCGTTCTCGTATACGTCCTTAATGCGCCTACTTATATATATTGCACCTCCATCGATATCTAGAGCTCGCACTCCACCCGATCCGATCGCCTTGGGCTGGAAAAAATTTCTTGCGCTGTATATATATATACATATATATATATGAAAGAAGTAACAAGAAGCAGAAAGAGAGAGAAAGAGCGAAAGAAAATTACAGCCAAGCCGCGAGCGAAACGCCTCCTACGGCGCCGCGAGAGAAGGACGAGTCGTTGCCATATCTGCGCGCGATGATTTTACGATCGATCGCTATCGGTGTGTCCCCGGCGATATATACCTTTCTTTTCTCTACATCGGTATGAAAAATGTGTACATACATACCGTTATTTTTCGTATGCAAGTCGTCGGAGAATTTGTTTTTATTTTGGGGGAGGAGAGAGAAAGAAAGAATGAGATTTATTGACGGTGCGATCACTTCCGTCGCGCAGTTTGCTTGCTCGTTAGGCTACGATGATTATATTGTAATTACTGCATGACCGAAGTGCGTACGCTGGATTACGTCACAAGAACGGCGATGAATAAAAAATTGTATGCGTATACATATGTTCATTTGAAGAGGCAACTTATCGAGAGTCTGCTGATGAAGAATTGTGGATTTAAAAATACGTTAAAATTATAATATAGTTATTTTCCCTAGAACTTAAGCTTTTTGAATTTATTTTGTATTGTTAGATACAGACAAAATTATGATAATACGTATATTTAGTCTTTTCTTAGAGGGAAATACCTCAAAATATTGTTCTTGAGAAATATTTTTTCTATAATCGGAACAAGGAATTATTTATTAAAGTACATCGAGTATAATTTAACTGGGAGAATTACTAATTTAATCTAATCTGATCATCAAAGGGTGTCTCAATCAGTTTTAAAGTCGAGAGTCACTAATTTTAACTATATTAGTTTATAGAGGAAACTCTCGATAACTTGCCGATTTTTTAGGGGGCATTGTTATAAAGGCAAAGCAGCAGAATTAATCCCTATAACAATCTCCATTATTATGTAAACTCGTTTTAGTAGTAGGATAAGACACTGGGACATGTGTATAAGCATAAGTACACGCTCAGGAGGCATCTTGTTAAGAGTGTAAATATATTTTAATACTGTTGCAAAAAAACTTAATTTTCTATTTATAGTAATAAAACATGTCTAACATGCGTGTGTATATATATAGTTATTTATCGTAACAAAAGATCGGTACCATCGCAAGAGAGTACATATATATATACTCTACATTCCTCGATTTCTATCGCATCGTCGCCTTGCGATGATGATTCGATAAAATGAATTCCGGTTCGATGGGTCCGTGGCACTTGGCATTGCACTTTTTACCTATAACACAGCACAGAGAAAGCCGGAAAGCCGCCGCGCCTTTTTCATCCATCGCATCTCTCGGTGTTAGCCGGTGTGTCATATAAAAGCGCCGTTATATACCGCGCCAAGTCTCATGGAGGGAAAGAGAAAAAAATCGCCAGAGATAGACTACTGGTTTTTTTCCCAGTTGTTGCCGTCGACGTATTGGCGCAAGGTGAAAGCTTCAAAGGAAAATCGTTATGTTTTCTGGAAATGTTATGTGGAAGAAATTATTATTGCACTGCCGTTGTCGTCCTAGCTTTACGAGAGGATGGATATCTAGTCGAGTTTTATGAGGCTGCCGAGAGAAAGAGAAAAAAAAGACTAGAGAAGAAGCCAATTATCGTGGCGAGAAATGATTACATTTAGAAATATATATATATGCTCGGCGATGGATTCATTGAGATTTTTCTATTCGACTGTATTGAAATTTTTTTATTTGCACTTTGGAAAACAAAAACAAAAATTTTGTTGTTTTGTAGTGTATATTCTCACTAATTCAAAATATTATTATTATAAGTACGTATTCCATTATGAAATAGTAAATAATGTTTTCATATTCTGAAATTTACATTTGCTTTTAGTAAATCTATTTAAACAAAGCAGTATTAAGTAATTGAAAAATAGATTGAGAACAAATTTTATTCATTACATAACTATCTATGAATTAGTGCTATAAATAAATATTGACTCTCCATAAATTGCCGCTCCAGCCACCCTATACGTTAGCGGAGCTTCTACAAAGTAGAACAGATTACTGTGTGCGGAACTTTTTTTAGAAATTCCTTCTCCTAAGTCCTCTTAAAAAAGGAGCAGCAACTTATCGAGAGTTGTTCCTATATTATTGAAATTGAAATTGGTTACTCTCAATGATAGTTGCATATTAGACTGTAAGTAGTTACGATTCAATTCAATTAAATTTCAAGTAACTTCATTAATTTAGAAGTAAAAGTTCTAATATGCTTACAGATCAGATTTACTTTCAAGCAGTGGTACTGCCAATAAACTGTTTCAAAACTATAAATGTTCACTGAATTCGCAGTTTTATTTCAAATACACGTTGAAGCATTTAATTAATAATAAATATCCACTAGATACTAAGGTGTGTCTTGGATATTTCACTAACTGAAATCTCCAAAGTAAAGTTCAGAATCTCTACATCTGCAATGAACAGTAGATTCGCTAGTGACAAAGTCACAGTTTCACATTTATAAAACCGTACCTTGTTGACAACAGTAAAAAATCCAAAATCGCAGTGAACATAATAATCGATTCGTCAACTCGCATCTTCTCGACGTAAATCAATCGTACCTAAAAAAATCGACTCTCTCCATTCACGGTATTCCGAAAAAAAACTCTCTGCATACGAGCATGATTTTCTCGTACACCTGTACAAGAGACGATTGAGTCATTTGAACGTTTGCTAGGTCATTCCATATAAAGTCGAGCTTATCTCCTTTTTTCTCCATTGCAGGTAAAATTGCTACCGAAGCAGGGAACGTTTCTTCCGCGCAAGAGCAGGCAGACTAATCAACCCTTCGAAACGACTTTCAGATTGCAGGTAAGCGCGCACGTCGCTAGTGCTGATTTTGCAAGATTCACAGGATGAGTTATCACCGCTTCTTCCTGCTGCATTATTAATCCTTCTGACGATGCCATTCTAGACTTTATAAATATACATATATACATATATGCGTATACACGTTTTGAATGGAGAGATTTAAAATTTTGAATGCGATTACGTCGACAGGTGCATTTGCCACGCAACCAGCTCTACGTCTCGAGAGTCAGTCCGAAAACAAATCTCGGAGAAATCCTGGACGAAGTGTGCCGCGAGAAGAATCTGGACCGGAATAAGTACGAGCTTCGACACCCAGGTAAATCTCGCATTAATCAAGTGCATGTATTATTTTCTCGAGTATGCTTACTATATCGTGATTATTGTACATAACATATAACGCTGATGGACGCTATAAACGTGCCTTTCTCTCGGTATTTTTTCCCTGGGGTTTAAGTTATGATGAATATTTTTCGAATAGAGAGTACGACTTTTTTCATGCTTGCTCTTTTTTTCTTTGGTTTAGTTTTGGGTTCGAAATGATTTCGTTCGATATTTAGGCTATTTACTCTGAAATTTTGGCTATTTCCTTTGAATTCGAAAGAGAATCCACATTCATTGCAAAGGAATAATACTCTTGAATAATAGACATTAAAAATCTTTCTTTTCAAAAAGAAATGTTCTTTTTATTCTAAAACTAAGTATTTTTGTACAAAATGATATTTTTGTAACTTTTTGTACTGTCCGCGAGGCGGCTGCTAGTCAAATTTACTTGTAAGTGGTAAAAATTTGATGCATAAGTAATATTCCGTTAACTATGTCTAATTATTGGAAACGTTTGAAAGTGCAAATATTCTTTTTGAATCAAACAGTCAACTTTTATTTGATTTTTAAAGTCTTATAGCCTTATTCATAGATTGAAATTAGTTTTAAAATACGCACTTTATATCTGCAATTAAAAGTCTAGAAGTTAAATAAAAAAATGTGAATCTTCTCTATAAATAGTCTACGTAAAAGTATAAATTATGAATTTGTCATTGACGATGAATAACTTTTTGCGACGATAACATTCGTAACTCAGCTACTTAAAAACACTATTTGTTCGTAATTTTGAAATAAACTGGAAGTATTAATTATTATATTACTAATATGTATGCTTTGCAGAAAAATCGCAAGACAACCTATTAAAAAATACAATTTTTTATATAAAGATCTGCAATAAATAACATTTGTTCATATATTGATAATATAAATGTTTAAACTTTCGAATTCGTCAACCATGAATTGTGAAAAGTAAGTTTCGAATAATATCAAATCGTATACTAATAAAATTCGAATGTCCTGCGTAAAGAAATACGAAGTCGTTTAAGCAACGGATTCTCCGCCCACATTGGCGATACTGACCATTAAAAATTGCTCTAAGTGTGAAAATATCGAAAAATTATTATTCTACGAAAATAATTACAGTTTTTTTCCCATTTATTGCTCGTAAAGCCTTTATCGTTAATACGCAGTCTATTAAAAAATTTCCCATTTTCAGACCTGCGAATAATTGTCGAATGAAAATTGGATTTCGCGTTGGAATTTCTCCGTAAAAATAATTCAGATAATCGTAATCCGAAAAAAATATTCGAACGATCCTAAAAAGCCAATACTCGAAAGTCGAAGACAACAAAAAAAAGCAGAAGGATGGCTTATGTCTTCGTAGAAATCAGCTACTGTGCTCTCAACTGAAATTCCATGCAAACGGCTGGTATTAACCGATTTGGAGAAAAGTCAGCATGGAAAATTCAAGAAGGAGTAGTCGTATGCTCTATTCCGGTTTGCGCACGTTGCTGGCCTCTTTACGCGGGAGAAAGATTTTTTTTCAATAAATGCTTGTATATATGTACGGTGTATTATTTACAGAAAAAATTCAACGAATATCTAAAGAAAAATTGTTTCGTATGGAATAGAAATTTAAATTCAATCGTCCGTCGTAAGCTATTACATTCGTACACTGAAAGAAACAGTTCTTCTGAGGTAAAGTGAATGTTTGGCTAAATTCTTTTGCTATTTAAGAGCAACAAACTCCCAAGTTAATTAATTTTTTTTCTACCCAATTTTTGCATTTTCATTCACTAGGGGGCGTCTCATCAAACGAATCCGCAAGTGGTAAAATCAATCGACTCTAAATGATTTCTTTCGCTGCGAATGCGTATTTTCCAGTGTGCACGTTCGTTGCGAGAGCAACAATGTGTATTTCAATAATATTTTAGCTTGGAATTTTCAAAGGAAATATTCTGCCGTCGCGTATAATTAACAGCCACGGTAATTAATATATCAGTCGCAACTATGCAACACTTCTATTATTTATCGTTTCAATAAATCGCGGACGGAAGTTGCGTCCAGACTTTCTTACAGCTGTGAGTTTGAGCAATAGCCAATAAATTCTTTCTTCCAAAACGTAATAAGAGTCCGATAGAGCGAAATTTCGAAATCGACGCTCTAATTGACTCTGTTTATCCCTTACAGCTTTAAAATCCATGATTCAACAAAAAAAAGGAGAAAAAACATTGACATTCCAGCAGAGTCGTCGGCGTGCAGTAAAAGCCTCCTGGCGACCGATAGCATCTTGACTGATCCCTGACGCGGTTGGCTGAGCTCGCGAACGTATATCTTATGCGCGGGAACGCTCCGCTGACAGAACGTTCGACGTATGAAAAGCTAGAAAATATCGAGTCGAGGGTTTGCTTCTGTTTTTTTTGTTCCTACTGTGCTTTTAAAACGAGAGAAAAAAATGTTAGTCGGAACGAGTTTACTTGTTTGAGTGAGAAATAGAAATTAGTTTCTTTTTTTACAACTGGTATTGTAGACTCGTAATGCGAAATTGGACTCGAACTGACTTTCCGACGGATGTTCCATTTGCTGAAAAAAAATAAATAAACAGCCTCTCGTTGCTCGTTCTCAAAGAAAAATAAAAGAATGTCACATCGTTGAGCAGTTGCAAAGTTTCCGAAGGGCTTCGGAAGCCCCGTTTTCACAGCGACAGCAGCGAGTAGTCGCCGCAAAACGGAACGAGATCCAATTTTCTCCTCGAAAAAAAGACTGCACGCATCGCATTCTCACGTGGTAGAAACGAAACTATTTACCGGATGTCTACTCGTAGTTTAAGAACAAAACAAATCCGACGTCGTTTTTGACTTCGTTTTAATTATGCGTCACTGTGTGAGAGATATTGGAGATATACAGATACGCGAGACTGTAATTAGGTGGCTAATTGATTCGATTCATTTGCGAAACCAGTTTTTAGAGTATGTAATATGCAACCGATTTTTTAATTTGTTACACTTATCTAATGACTATCGTTTAGAATGTTAATCGAGTCCCAGCTTTTTTCGTGAGAAACAATGTAGGCTTATTCATAATTTTGTTTTTGCTTATTTTCATTTTAATTTAAATACTTTGATAACGATTGCTTGAAAGATGGATCTTTGATAATGACTCTACTTTTTTTTAGAAACAATACGTTTGAAATTTATTGGTGCAGTGTATATATTTATCGCATATTTATTAATTAATTATATAAAAAAACCTGCGCATTCGGTTAAAGATTCACAATATGATAACCGTAATTTTTTTTATATTTTCAATTATGTTGGAAAAGAAATAAATTAGGACGTTTGTTGAATGAACACGTATAGTCACTGTTAGCAGAAATTTCTCTTATTTGAATAATGAGATTTACAATTGTAATTTAACTCGGAAAATCACTGACTTAAAAATGTAAATTGTCAGTTTTAAAAGCGAAAGTCATTAATTTTAACTGCAACAGTTTATATATTATTATAGATAAAATATGGTAATTTATACGTCAAATATTCCTTAATTTTTCATTAATAAACTCTTATTTAAACACTTAATATAACTTATAATTATTTTTAAACGGAACAAAATAAAACAATATATAATGCAAAATAGATATAATATAAACAAATATTAAAAGTATTATTCACAATACTTCGTTTAAATTTGTCTACCTTTTTACTTTTGATGTCTTAAATGTATTTTAAAATCAATGATTGATGAAATAATGAGTTTATAGATTTTTCATTAATATAATTTTAAAATAATATCAATTTTGCACATTTTCTATTTGTTATCTATCAGTAACATTTTTTAATAGAACAATGAAAGAAGTACTTTTAAAGTCAGAGTTGTTTTGATTAAATACTTGCGATTTAAAAAGAAACATCATTATTTCTTTTGACAAGATTTTATACAAACATAAATCGACTTTTTTACTCATACTCATTATGCTGTTACAAAAACATTTCCATTTGACATGTTTTTCAGAGATAAATTTCACCATTTGAATTTTACAAACTACTGAAAAACTTTAGTTCCCGTGAGAATATGTGAATAGAGTTACATGTTTAAAAAAAGAAATAAAGAATATTATATTATCAACAATAAAACATCCACAAACCAGAATAATTAACAATGAACACATTCCTCAGCAAACCTAGCTGAAACGCTAGATGTCAGCCTCACTCTCCAGGACTATCATCTGCAAGAAGTAACCCTCTGTCCCCGACAACAGAGTCGAAACATGATAGGCTCAGCTTTGAGTAGCCAAGACATCATGGCCCTTCAGAAACAAGAAGAATGTCGTCGTCAACAAGCTCAGAGAAACAGCAGCGGTGGTGGAGTCTTCGGATTCATGTTCAAAAGGTCGAAGGAAAGCTCACTGAGCACCGATAGTCTCGGTAATCGCAGTGTCTCACCAGCGCGAAGCGACGAAACTGCAAGAAGCTCAAGTCCCCAGCGTCAACAACAGCAAATTCTGAGGAACAATATTAACGATCAACAAGCTCCACCAAACAGACCACTAAGGAAGAGAAGACCAGCTCCTAAGCCGCCTACTCAGGAACAACAACGGCTACTCAAGTCAAAGATCGAGGTAGGATTTTCTGTATTTTCTTTTACTGCTACGACAAGTTTTCAATTAAAGAATATTTGTTTATATTAAAGTTGATTCTTTCAACTTACTTATTATGCAAATGATAATCAGTCCAGACTCGTCGTCTGATCCTCTACAGGTGATTATCGATTTCACTCCGTATATACGGTTTCACTTCATGCATTATACATCGAAGCGGAGCAAAGAATCGGATTTCCCTTCTTCAAGCTCTAGTCTGCATTATTATGTGTGCGCTTTTTCTGGATGCGTGAAATTGTTTTTCTCTTACAGCAAGAGGAAACGACGACGGTGTTAACGCAATCGAAAGCTTCGAGCGACAATGCCACGTCGGTCTCGGACAAGGATAAGATCGTGATAAGCCACAGTCGCAACAGTAGCGACAGTTCGGGTTACCACGAGGCCTCCGTATTGAGTGACAATCCGGACAACAATGGCCAGGCTAGTCGCATGCCCGAGACTCTGCCGAGACGCGGGCGTATGCAGGGTATCCTCGAGGCGCCGAGAAAACTAGTTCACACTTTACAAGCTAGCAAGAGCCTTGGAAATCTCGCTATAGCTAGTAGTCAAGGTGGAACGCTCAGTAGGGGCGTTAGCAATACTTCCCTCAGCTCGGCCGGTAAATTAATTTTATAAATTCGATATTGATTTTTAATTTTCATTTATATTAATTTTAATTCGCTGTGTTTTGCAAATTATGTTTCACTCTTATTTTGAATGAAAAAATTTTAAAATAGAATGTTCTATTTTAAGGGGGTCTTGTATACTCAAATTTTACCGCCTGAGTTAATAAAATTTTTTTTTTATAAAAAAATTTGCCTTCAAACTTGGAGCTATCTCTGTTGAAAAATTTAATATTTTATTTCAAATATTATGAAGACTAGGGGAAAAATGTTTATTAAAATTTAAACATGTTTCTATTGTGTTACCGCTTAATTAACTAGGTATGGTAACAAAAACTATAAGATCCTCTTAATTACATTTGATAATTCAAACATTCTTTACGATTAAATAATAACACTCAATTTGAACGACCTGTTTTGTTTACAATTAGGTCAACGGAAGAAGCGCGCAGCCCCACCACCGCCGATCGCTGCTCGACCACTTCCCTCTGCAATATCTGCCCAAGGTCTTGAACGCATCATTGACTCAGACGAGTCACTCACCTCGGACATGGATCTGTCCAAACCATCTTCCGATATCGATGCATCGGCGAGCAAAGCTAGTTCCGACATCGTCTGTTCGAGTCACATACGCGGCCCGATAGCCGAACAACCCGAACAAGACCTAGCAGCTGTAGAATCCGCTAGAGTAGGCAAGAGAGGTAAGCTAGAACCCTCGCGTAGTAGCAGTTACGACTCGATGCAGGAAAGAGACGAAAACTCTATCTCTGCTTTCCACGGGGTATCGTTACCTTTGACAGCTGATCATAAAGCACAGAACGCGCTGGCAAGTAATAATACTCAGGACAGGTTCAATTGCAGGGAAAATAGCTTGAGAAACAGCAAAAAGATTCTGGTCAAAGTACCCACCATATCGAATTTAAACTTTAACCTGCCGTCAAAATCGGCTGGGTGTAGCAATGTGTTCGATGAACCTTGCAAATATCGAAGACATTTGGCGCACAGTTTGAGCTTCCAAGCTAGTGACTCCGACTCGTGGTTACGGCCAAGGGATAATTTCGCGCTTAACAAACAATGGCACTCCAATCGATTTCACGTCAGTAAGATTCCAAAGCTGGGCGATTTAAGCCTCGTCGGATGTCACGAGGAAGCGATTACTTCTAGTCAGAGCTTGGAATCCATTGATGTTTCGGATGTTGAGAATCTTGCACCGCCGCCTTTGAGTAATTTACACATATTCGCGATTTCGACGAAACCAGAGGATATAGCGTTAGCTCCAATGGATGAATCCATACCTGGGGAAATCGATAAATTACCTTCGTTGCCGATTATAGATCATCGTGAGAGAAAATTGGACGGTGAAAAAAAACTGAGTATTTTAGAGCCACCTCCACCAGGATTGGTCAGTCGCGAAGAATCGAATGAAAACTGGAATAGATTCTTAATACATTTGAATTCGATTTTGGAAAGCAGAGTTGGAGAATTTGTTTGAATAATTGTTAAAATAGCGATAAACTCGATTTCACTTATTGCTTCGTAATTTTTTTATACTTTGATATACATCTTTATAAGCGTTTTTAAATGTTATTAATGAATTGTTTTTTGATAATCGAACTAATTTCGTATCATTTACTAAGTTGTCGTGTTAACAAAGTCTAAAGATCGTTATTGATTCGAAAAAAAAAATATTGATTAGTTTATTTTAAGGGGATCTCGTATTCAAATGTTATCGACCGAGTCGAGAAAGCAATGACATGATTGACAAATACTAATGCGTAAAAAATATAACTTCCCATCAAGATATTAATCAAAATAAGATTTACCCTTTAGAGCCAAGATTAGTCAAAATATTGAGTGAAAATTAAGTATTTCTCTATTATGTTACCGCCTCATTGACTCAATCGGTAAAAATAACTATAAAACCTTCAATTACATTTGTTTGAATAATTATTTATATTCGACGTCTTTTCTTCTATTTACGGAAAAGATCATACGCTTGATTTCGCTTAAAGCTTCTTTCTGCGGATCTCATAGAACGTAATTTTTTTATACTTTGATATACATCTTCATAAGTGTTTTCAAGTGTTATTAATAAAATGTTTTTTGATAATCAAACTCATTTAATAAGTCATCGTGTTAACAAAATCTAAAATAGAAGTTCATCATAAAAATGTGATAAACTATTTGTCTGCGATAATTTTTATGCAATTTGCCATTAAATCCATGGTCATTACTATTGTATACATGAAAAATACGAAGACTGGATTTTTTAATAATTGTATTATATGATACATTCGCTTTATTATACTTGCTTCTAAAAATAAGTACTATTATTATTCAAGCATGCCATGCGATAATCATTGTAAATAGGATTACTATTGCTCTAGCTAAAGGTGTGTGAGTATTACCTTGATCTAGATAAACTATCGTAGCCTAGTTCTGCTTTTTTTCCAAAAATACCTGCACAAATCTTACAACAAGCTTTGTAATAAATTTTGATCTCACTCAAGCTTACTCACCTTTCACAAAAACGCTTTAACTCTACCCTGTAAAAAAACAACTCTCTCAGAACCAGTACGTCCAGTGCCAAAGCCACGCAAAGTCCTGAAAGCATCGCCAGTACCATCGGCAGCATCATCGCCAGTATCAGTAGATCCACCAGACTCCAGAGCTTCCTGCAGCCCCTGTCCTTCTGTGTCCACAAGCTTCGTTCTACCCAGTTTGACCGAGGACGAACGCGAGGAAATAGCCCTGGCAATTGACTCTATAGTCGAAGCAGCGAAAGGTCACGATTTTGAGTCACTGAAGAGCAACGACGACGAGAGTGTCATCGAAGAGACCAAGACGTCAGAGGTTCTGGACAATGTTGAGCTTGTCGAAG
This sequence comes from Apocrypta bakeri, assembly GCA_018906985.1. NCBI lineage: Eukaryota > Metazoa > Arthropoda > Insecta > Hymenoptera > Pteromalidae > Apocrypta > Apocrypta bakeri. Next base: position 5,866,199 of record JACCIA010000005.1, read on the forward strand.
AAAAACCAAACAAGACGGAAGAACTTCAGGAAGACGTTGAGGTATCCGTCAACGATGTCACAATCAATGCACCACCCATGTTCGAAGACGAGTCCATCACACCCACGAACGAAAGTGAAGCTGTGAGAAAAACCAAATCTGAAGTTACATTTGTACTTGGCGACGACGTTCTAGACTCTTCCAAGCCACCATCGTGTACTGTCATTTCCACGATCCCTAAATGTGACCACGTCGAACCCTACAACGATGAAGATTTCGATTTATCTCTGGAAAACAACGAATCCAGTGGTAAAAAGCAGAGGAAGATTGTCAGAAGTCAATCTGAGATGAGCCACTTTGATTTTTGTCCAGCTGAAAAATACAACAGACATCTGACTGCTCAGGGAGACTCTTTCACTTTTGCACTTAATCCAAATCTGGGAGAAGCTGCTACGAGGAGTATCGAGGCGTCGATTCACGCGGGATCAGGTGCTTGGACATTGTCGAGTTGAGGATCTGCACTGAGCACTATTTTTTCGATGCTTTTAAAGGATGCTTCATTTAATTATTAAGAATATTACGATAGTTTACTCTCATTAATAACTAAAATTATGCATATTTATAGCATATTTTCGAACTTCATTGGTGAAGCAAGAAATGAAAATTAATATGAATCTATCTGCTTTATTAATATTTCTTGGTTGATTCTTTTGTAGTTTTGGTACCTTAGAAAAAAACGGTGGATTTTATTTGAAACAGTAATAAAATCTTGGATATTTTGTTTTTCAACATATATATATATTTTTTTAAATAGCAAATCACGCCTGTCTTCATCCCTATTAGGTTTACTTACTTCAAAATACTAGACACAGTAAAAATTTTTTAAAAAATGAGAAATTTATAGAAAATTTGGCAATATAAATTTTCTATAAATATCAATATTAAGTATACTCGGAATTTTATACTTGAAAGGGAAAAAATAATAACAGGTTACTTTGAACAGAAATCATTCGCGCAATACCTATTCCACTAGTTTGACGGACCATTTTTAAAGTGTTTTTTTCTAATCAATCAATCAAATAATTTAAAATGAATTCAATTAGCTTCGAATCGCTGTTTACTATTCAATTCTATTTAAAAAAAAATTCTATAGATAAAAAATATTTTAAATTTAATCAAATAAAACTCAAATTTTTCGCAGTCGATCCATTACAATATCAGATTTTACAGACAGCCGTTGGAACGTAGTCCCGAAAATTATAATTGAAAACATTTGAATGTGTTTTATGATAAATTTAAAGATGCTTCTATGGGCGTGTTTTAAACCTTATCCAGTTATTATGAGATTTACTACATATTTCTAAGACCAACACATCTTTAAATTTATCATACAATACTTTCGAAAATTTCGAAAATTTGATTCTTAAAAATAATAATTTGTAACGGATCGTCATAAAAAAAATTGGAAAGTGTTCTTCGACCAATTCTAAGACATTTTCCGAATTCCTACTGTGTTTTGTAGTTTCTAAATCATCGTCATTCTTTTCCCCATTGAAAAAATACATGTTTCCGATGAAAAGTACTATATTTTTTTCTAATACGTACCTAATAAGTACCAGAACAAACTTAAGACTCCATAAATAAAACAAAAACACACTCAAAATGAGTAATAAAGCAGATTTGTTCATATTAATTTTCATTTCTTGCTCTTCTATTGATATTCAAAAATGTAATAATTTTGGTTATTAATGGAATAATATCGAAAGTCATTTCCTGGTTTTAGCATATGGTTGATGTTTTATATATATATACCTCAGTGCAGCACCTAATCAAACTCACATCTTTTTATTCTTACGCACAAAGTAGATTATTAATGTCGGTATGATTTTAGAAGGTTATCACAGCAGATGAAAACTGCATGACTTTTGCACCTAATTTAATCTATTATTTATTCACTAATTTTTTATTTTTTTTTTTTATTAAATTTTCAATAGAAAAAGATCGCTGGTATTGGATTCTTTGATCACGCGGTACCTTTTGCACATATTACTAACTACTGGTGACGGATTTCTGATTATTGTTTTGTCGAATTTTTTGTAGTTGATCTAGTAGGTTTTCTGGTTGAAAATTTATATAAATTAGTTTTTAAGCATATATATAAATATATGCATATATCGCAGTATATAATGCATCAAGATGGCAAATTCAAGGATAATATCCAAGATACCTCCAATACTGACGACTTTCTCTCCATTTCAATATTTGCATATACGAAATATTTTTTACAACTCGATTGATCCTTGCATAAAAATGTATAATGCAGCGTTTCAAGTGATCAGGGATAGCTTTTAAAAAAAATAAGTGAATTCGCATATAGAAATGAATTTTATTTCATTTAAATTTTATAGAAATTGCGTAATAAGTGCTTCAATCAAATTTTAACGAATACAACAAAATTGCAATCATAGGAAAAGCACCGCCGACAGATACGGATATTCTTCTCCAAAAGGTCTCGGATACATTGTCGCATTCGTTGACGCCTCCGTCGCCTCCGCCAACTCCCGAGGACGTCGCGACAATCGAAGCGCCAAATTTCGCTGGCAACGATGCTGCGCTTGATTCCACACCGAAGGGACTGAAAAATTCGAGAAACGACAGTGACGAAAAGAAACTGGACGTGTCGAATGCCAAAGGTTAGTTTTTTTTTTAATGTTGTTGAGTTTATTTATATAATTTAATAATGAAATATTCCTTTTTTTTAATTGTTTAAAGTGTGAAAAATTGCATGAGGCGCGAAATCAAAATATTAATTGTTCTGAATTTGACATGAGAATATTACGTTGTATTTAAATGGCATTAAAGAAATTATAAATGTTTTAAAAAATTGTTAATTTGCAAAATCGAAAAAATTACGTGTATTCTTTGGGACCTTGTAAATACTATTGACTCTTAACACACTTTTCTGAAAGTGTGTAGGTTTTCAATGAAAAATTGATGAATGATTAAAAAAAAAATTTTAATCTAAGCGCCAATTTTTAAATTTTAGACATCTATTCTAACAATTCAAAGGATATCGTATGCATAGCTAATCGTTTGAAATGGTCATTTAACAAAAAAGAAGCAACAAATATGAGTACAACTCTACACAGCTCAATATCCAAAATCCTCTAATCCTAACTGTAAATGTCAAGGTCACTTGAACTAAATACCTTGGCAGATTTAATTTCCAACCCACCCACATCCTCCTATAATCGTCATCCGCACCTACATTCAACCTCGAAAAACCAAACAATCATTGCTATCCATTTAAACATTATAAACGTATATAGTATATACATAGGTATAATGAGAGAACGGAAGGTACTCATGAATATGTAAGACAAAATCTGACGAGGACGTTCTCCTGAAAAATTTTAGAAAGCCGCGCGATTCAGCGTCAGTCGACGTTGGTGAGTGAGAACAGCAACAACGCGACTCTTGGATCGCAACAAGACACCAGCGACTACGTATCGGCTAGCGGCGAAGATCTTAGCATTGGAGACTGGGAATATCAAATTCCTGCGCCACCGAGTGCCTTCCGGGACGCAGAGGCCAGTGGCACTGATACTAAGGATGCTAAAGGTATGAATCATTTTTTATATCTTTTAAATAGTATGAATTGTAATAGTGGATTAGTTATTTCTCGTTGATTTCCAATTGAAAACACTTGTTCAACGAGAATTTTTGAATTTTTCATACTTTTTTCCAATGAAACCCGCTGTATTTTCTCTGAGGTGTCTAAACTCGTTTTGGACTCGAGTAGTCGAGAGTTTCGTTAACATTTTTTTTAATGATTTTTAAGTAATCTTGCATTTATCCAAAACTATGTTAAAGGATGTTCTCGATGTCTGAACGTAAAATAATTGTCATTATTGGATTCCGGAAATTTATTTATTTCAATTTTTACTCTCGATGGATTTAGAAAAGTGTATTTTCCATCATTTTCTAAATGAAAACATTAATTGAAAAAGAATTTAACTTAATTTTTCATATTTTTTTTGCAGTAAATCAACCGATTTTTTCTGAGACATCAACATACATTTAATCTATCAAAATATATTGTATCTATGAAAAACATGTCCAATATGCCATCAATATCTCAATTTAAAAGAATTATTATTTATAGATCCTAGAAATAAATTTAATTTCAAAATATTTAATTAAAAGATCACAGTTGATACAAAAAAAAGTTATTTTTATAAAAGTGTTCTTATAATGTAAATAGGTTTATTTTAATTCATATCTGAATGATTCCGATAAATCCTTATTTTTCGAAATTCCTATTGTATTTTGTAGATACGACAGAATAGTGTCTTTTTTCAATTTAAGTTTCTTTTATTCACATAAAATCATCTGTGTTTTTTCTGTTATATTGAGGCATATTTTTAACTCCAAAAATCAGTGAGAACACATTGATCACATACATTTTCAATTCTTGCTATCTATAGAGGTGTATTACTGATATGACAATGAATTATTCTGGATGGTTACTTGAGTAGACAGGACTACATGACTTTTGTATCTATAATTAACTCTATTGTTTACATTAACTTGTTAAATTGAACATTTTAATGATAAATATCAATCTAACGATAATGCCTCTAATTTTAGTGGAACCAATAAAGGAACCAATATCCATCGAAGCCGAGGTGCACCAATCAACGCAAAAATCTCCAAATCCCATAGAAGTTCCAGTGGAATCCACGCCATCCAAACCATCTAAACCACCAGAGCCAAAACCTGTTGCTTCAGCTACCTCGATTGACCAGGTCGATTTCGTACGTCCAAAAACAGCTCCAAAACTTGCCCTGTCCAATCCTCAATTGTCAAGCAGTGCAGAATCTGCCTCAGAGTTGAGCAAAAAAGCTGAGGTCATATCCGAGCTCGAAACTAAAATCAACAGTCATAAACCCATGATCGAACCAGTAGTAGCTAGAGACGACGAGTCTTATGCACCTAAGATCGCACCTGTTGAAAATAATCTGTCAAACTTCACCATAACGACGTATTCGCGACAGAAAAGTTTGGATATTTTCGAGAACATGGAACAGCCTGTACATAACGAGACTAGGCTTTTAAACACCTTTGCTACGCTTACGAGAGGCAGAAGCATCGCAGCTGATTATGCCGATGAGAGAACTTGGAATGGGGGAATCAAAAATGCTCAAAGCATGGAGAGGGTCTCCGTGCCTCTAGTCGATAATCGATCTAAGTTTGGTAAGTCATTTATTTAATAAGTTATGCTTTCTAAATATTGAAATGAATTTAAAATTATATTTATTTTTTATTATTTTATTTTGACCAGAAACGTGACAGTATAGTTGTTTAACAATTAGCGTCTTATTACTTTCCGGAAAACAAGTTTTATTTGTTATTTCTAGTATTTTAGTTCGTATCCTTTGTATTAAGTTTAAATGATTCTTAGAAGGCGCTTTCAAACTGTTTACTCGAAAGCGATTGACATTTCAGTGCATGAGTATTTAATACTACTAGCAATTGATTAAATTTGTGTCTTTTAATATTGTTTAACAATTAGTAACTAATATTTTCTAGAAAAACAATTGTTGTTTATAATTTTTAGTGGTTTGAGCCCATTATTTTAAGTTCACATTATTTTTGTAAGCGTACTATCAAATAATACGTAATTTATATTTATCAGTGTAATTGTGTCCATTATTTTTGCACAAATAGTCACTTAAAAAAATTGTTTTATTTATATTTTGAGAACGTTTAAGTAATATTTAAACTTGAGTTTCCATGAATTTTATTTATAGAAGTTACATCATGTCAAAATCTATTAACAATATATTTTAAACGTGTATTCTATGTCGTATTGTAATAGATTATTATTAATTTAATAGCTGAACGAGACGATACGATTCTAAGAGAAAAGGTTTCAGTGCACCGATCGAAGAGTTACATCACGCTATCGAGCAACGAAAAGTTCCAGAATCGCGCCAACGAAACCGAGAAAAGCAGAGATGAGAAAAAATTCATCGAACATGCTAATTGTGAGATGAAGGAGTCGTCTAAAAGATTCACGAGCTTGGCTAATGTAAATCAGAGCACAAACGATGAGATACCCAGGCACAAGGAAAAATTCTCCCAGTGGAGGGATAATATCCTGAGAAATCAGGAGGAGCCTACAAAGGAAAAGCAATTGCAGTCCTTGCAGGTACTTTTGATTTATTCAAATGAATATTGTTAAATAATATTTTTAATCAATTGTCGCATTGTTTTATAAAACTGGCTTCGTTACAGGTACTGAAAAGTATTTTACCGCAATTGAAAAATGCGCAAGCAACTGAAGAAAACGGCTACAAAAGCACCAGTGATAATTATACGATTAAAAAACGGTAAGTTTGATAAAATAAATAACATTTATTCTGATGAGACTAGTCTTGTCATGTTAGATATTGAGACTCGTCTTGTCCCATTACACATTGAAACTAGCCTTGTTTCGTAGCATATAGTCTTGTCACGCTATATCTTGAGACTACTGTGGCCTCGTCTCGATCCGATCGCGCACACCCTTAATGCAATCCTTTAATTCTCAAGACTATTTAAATAATCACATTACGATTCAATATTTTAGACAAGAGCCTCAGCGTGAAGAGCCGCAGGAATCGCCAACAGTATTTTCGATGGCCTCCGATGTTAATCTACGGGTAAACCGTCGTACCCAAGAGCCATCTAAGCGTTATACGTACGGTGGGCCTCCGGCGGTGAGTCTTGGTAGCTGGTCCGAACGACCCTGTGTCAATGTTCAAATTAAGACTGACACAGACTATAAATTCGGCGGTAAGAACAAGCCTAACAACAGCACATCCGGAGCGAAAACCGTTGTTAATCTCAACGGTGGAAGTAGTCATGCTGTTGAAGAAAAGAACGAACGAGTGCAAAATGGAAACGGAATTGCTACGCAGGAGAGGAGGGAACAGACAGTTCATCTTTCCAAACCTCACGAAGTAGAGAAGAACGATGATTCCTGTATCGATACAACCTCGGTTAGTTTTTGCAAATTAATAAAATAATTTTTTAGTTATTATGCTATCCTGCACATACGCTGGCATACAAATTTGTAATTAAAAACTTGTAACTAATGTTAATCAAATCGAAAAATAATATTTTTCTTTTTATAAAATAAATTTTCGTTCGAAATTTATTCTAGTGTGTACTTTTAATTTATTATAGTATGAAATAGGACAAAATAATTTATGTTAATCAGAGCAGTCGATTGCATTTTGTTTAATCTTACGAATATGTACATTAAGTACTTTGTTTTATTTACTATTATATATTCGTCACACATGTTCCATTTAATATTCAATGAAGTATCGATCATTGCAGGTGAACTTCAGGGAGCTAACAAAGGCTTTCGGCCAAGACGTTCGTCTACGTCCAAAGCCACCTGTGCGTAACCCTCACAACCGTCTGTCTGAATACCTTGAACGGCCCAAGCCAGAACTGGTCCCTCTCAAACAGAATGGTTTTGTCGAGTCTCACGTTACGACAACGACCTTTGGTAATCTTCGCAGCACTAATGGTCCAGCACGACCTGTCAAACGTTACACGTCCATCGTTGGCATTACCAACAATAATAATACCATCAGCACTAATAATAATCGTCACGATAATCAAAACGGCTTGAACAACAACAACAAAAACAACAATCACAATAACAACAACGACGACAACGTTCACCACGTCAACGGATCGTCCAACTTCAGGTTCACGGATGCCACAGCATCCAAGCCTACCATAACCACTGCGTCGACCAAGACATTTATACAGAAAGAAAAAGAGCATAATGTGCCAAAACCACCGACGATGCCAATCATTACTGGTGTCACGCTGAAAAGCGTCAACGCAAGACCGAAGTCGAGTCCATCCACGATTCAGGCGGATCCTAGGGATCAGCTACTCGAGTCGATCAGGAATTTTGGTGGTCGACAAAAATTAAAAAGTGTAAATATTCTTCATGATTTTATTAATTTTTAATTACTGCGCGACGATTCGATTAATCGTTATTCGTTTAATTACAGGCTACTGAAAGATATTGAATGGGGACGAGCTGCTAAGCTGGATTAGCTAATTCTTCCATGAGATAGAAGAGGATTTTGAGTCGTGAGCGTAGTAGAGAAACGATAAAGTAGCATTAGTTGTCAGTCAGTCATGATGTTAGAATTAGAGTTATGTATAATAAAATTGCATGATTATACATTGTTCGAGAGTTAAAAAAAGACGTTTTGGGCCATTCGGTTGCTATTATTAGTATTAACATTTGTTGCTTATTAACGTTAAGTCCTTGTTTTTCGTAAAATTTATCGAAGAATTTGTACAGATAAAAAAAAAAGTAAAATTTGTACGGAAAGGTTTTTTTCTTACCTTTTTTGTTGTTCTCAAACGTCTAATGTTATTTTCTGTAAATATTAGTCTTAATGGTTTATCTTTTTTTGGGGGAAAATGGATACGTTTGTCACTGTGGCAGTTTAGAAAAAGTAAGAAAAATTTAATGTTGGTGCTCATTTTCTGTATTTTAGTTGTGTAAGGATTTTCCTTTTTGTCGAGAAAAAAAATTTAACGCTTCTCTCGATGATCGTCAGCAAGTTGTTGTATATATTTGTCAAGTGCGAGTGCGGACTCGCGGATGAAAGTCAAAGATCCAAAAAGAAACAAAAAAATTATTATTTGTTGTAAAAAAAGAAAAAATTAAACGAGATAAACTCAAAATATGTACAGAGACGATCATTCGAACTTTTCACATACATAGTCATGTCGATTTTTCGACGATGGTCACTTTTATATAATATAACATTATTACTAACCAATGTTCTAATCAATGATTCTAAACTGTAAGATTCTATCAACGGGACCAAAGGTAACACTCATCTTATTTTAATACATTGTACAACGATTAATGCGTATATGTATGTAGTAGAACGAGTGAATGAAAAAAGAGAGTCGAAAAGAGCCACAGCTGCTTTAGAATTGTACTGATTACATACGAAACAAGTTGAATTCAACGAGCATAGTTGGCATTATAATTTATCAAAGGGCAGTCTTTTTACTTTAAATGATTGAAATATATATATATATATGTGTCATTGTAATTTTTGAAGGATATCTTCGATTCTTCCTAATTATTAAGTTGTTTTTTTATATTTGTTATTGAAAGATTTTTGCCAAATTTTTTTGCAGAGAATGGTTATATATCCCATGTAGGATATGCGAAGTCAGTAGGAGAAACGTGTAAGATGAATAATATTTTGTAAAAATAACTTTCTTAGATTTAAGGCCATGTTAGAATACATTGAAAATTGTATTTTTCCGATGTTCGAGCAAGCTGTTTTGTAAATAGCACACATTACTGTCAATATTGTATTTAATTAAAGCTCCTCACCTTACAATTTATTGGATATAATATGGCAAAGCTGTAATCTATTTATACAAGCGTTATTCTATTATTATAACTTAAAGTTTCATTAAAGTTAATTAAAAAAAATAATATTTACATTTTGTTTCCTTATCCTTTTCATGATAATTATCAATCACTAAGACCACTTTTTCAAAGTATTCTTTTTAATGAAACTTGTATCGAATCAAGACCAATGTAAAAACAAAAAAAAACAAATTTTCACGTCCTTATCAATTTTGAACCTACGCCAAATACTTCAAATATCTTTGGATGCTTAAAATTAATAAAACTGTCATCTGACGAAATGGCGGCCAATACGTATCAATTTATTTTAAAAATAAAAAATACTTTTTTCTTGGATAATATAGACTTTTAGAAAAATTACCTATGAAATACATGTTCTTAATACCAGTCATTTGGTCTACATTGCAATTTGTAATTTTTCAAAAATTTCGAAAAACGCTGAATTTGGCTCTAAATTGGTTAAGATAAAAAATATTATTAATTTATCATAGATAATACTTTCAAATGTTTAATAATTACGATTTCCGAAATTATAATTGTACTTAACAAAATAAAAAGAAGTGTTCTACGAATTATTCTAAGATATTTTTATTTTTGATAAATTCTTGTAAAAATCTATTATATAACGATTAATTTGTTCGTGTCGTTTGCAATTTTGTCGAACGTCATCAAGGACACCTGTGAAAAAGTTATTGAATAGATACGAAAATTCTAAAACAACGAGAAATCAGTTTGAAAACAAAATTTTATCGAAATTTTATATCGATGAATTTTTTAATACCACCAACTGTTAACAAAATTGTTAATTTTTAAAAATATGCAAAATCGTAATTAAAAAATTTTAAAGTAATTCATGAAAATTCGAAGATTTTTTTACCTAATAACTTAGTTACTGCTAAAATACGTCCATCGAAACAAATACAAAAAATGATTACGTTATTATCTCTAAGACTATGAGCTTTAATACAAATAAATACTTTCAAATTTTTTCATTCAAAATTTTTGAAATTTGAGATTTTTCTTTGACTAAATAAGTTGACTGTACTTTATAAATTTTTATAAAAATTAAATTTAATGGTAAAATCCATGATATTTTTCAGCAAAAATTAAAAATGTTAATGAGGTAATTTAATTTCAGCTTTGTTTCACATCTCTAAGTGCCTTCATTAACCACTTAAAATAGTTATTTGTCAACTCATTTCCGCGTGATTCAAAGTGAATTAATGGACAGATTAAGCTGAAAATTGGTTTGAAGACTCTTTGATATATTCTTTAATGCACGAATGTAAACATTTTGTTGAATGAATAATAACAATTCTTAAAATTCAAATCATCTGACTTTATTACTAAATTTTTAAAAATGCTGGTACATTTACACTTCAATTTACAGTTCATCGTGTAATTTTTTTTTCATACGTTTAAAAGTGTATCGAATCTGGATTTACCATTAAAAAATAAAAAATACAGCAAAAATCGTCTGGATACCCTCATTACGAGTCATAAAAATTTAAGGGGGTATCACATTCAACTTTTACCGACCGAGTTCTCTTCGCACTATTCATCACTACGCCAAATTTAAAACAAAAAATTTTCAAATATTTTCGAGAAAAGCTATAACGAAAATTATCAACTGCAACATTTCGTCCAAGCATTTCTCGAAAACGATCAAACCGACTCGTTTGCAATCTCGTACACACGTCAACGATTACGAACTAAATAACTACTAACTCTTAATTATATTTAATTCACTGAACACATCAAGATTCAAGTATTTTACGACTCGATCGATAAAAGAACGAAACCCCCTTAACAAAATTTTCCAAGCCTTATCGAGCGATATAACTGATCTCTGCTCGTTCAGCAAAGTCAAAACTCGTACGTCAGGTGACAGCACGAGCCGGAGTGTGTATAGATCAGCTCGAGCTGTTCTCGAGACACTGGCGTTGCATTGCAAAACTATATACATGTCCATCTCGAGAGACACCGTAAGTCCACCAATTTATATTCCCAGCGCTCTGTAACTCTCTCATTACACGTATATATATAAATATATATATACTTATATATGTATATATATATACGAATATACACGTTAACCGTTGTTTCGCTTCGCACAGCAATATCGACGAGGCCTCGTTCGCAAAGCGCCAACAAGTGAAATTGAAAAAAAAAAATTTGGCCCTCAAATCCAATCAGCAGTTCTACGAATCGCAGCTGTGCTTTACACACACAGCGCAGGATCGCGATTCTTCAACGGCACCATGACGTTAGGTTAGAATACGCGCGTATGTACACACAGAGATTGTCCAGGACCGTCTGTAAGATCGAATAGTCGAGTGGGAAAAAGGAATAACAGAAGGAAATTGGATCTACGATATGGCAGCGATCAAAAGTTTCGGTAGGGATATCCCATACCTTCGGCAGCAATTCGCTGCCCTATTGGGCAATACCAGCACCAGTGTTAAATTCATCTGCATCGTCGTTCTCTTCTCCTACGGACTGTCCTTCTCTGAGAATGCAGTTCTAGTACTTAGTGTTACTCCTGGATATTTGCTACCTCCAGCATTTTGGATATGGACAGCGTTTACTTTTTGCTTCCTGGAGATACACTTCTGGGAGGTTGTTGTCGACGTTGTCACTGTTGGACTTTGCGGAAAGCTCATCGAGCCACTGTGGGGTGCAATGGAGATGATGACCTTCTTCGCTATCGTTAACTTTGGAGTGGCTGTATTGTCAGCTATGTTTTACCTTGTATTGTACTTCTGTACCGGAGAAACAGACTTACTCTTCGATATACATATCCATGGATTAACGGGATATATAGCAGGTTTGTGTTGGATTATGATTGTTTGTCAGATTTGTTTTTTACAAGTATTTTCATAGATTGGCTTTCTGATTCAAAGGTGTCATTGTTGCCGTTAAGCAAATTATGCCGGATCATATACTGATCAAAACGCCGATAGGTAAAATAACGAATAGAAATATTCCTTTGATGGTGTGGATAGGATATCTACTGCTTTGGATCTGTGGACTTCTGGAGGGTACGCATCCGACTATGTTCTTAAGTGGTTTGTTAATATCTTGGATGTACCTCAGATTCTATCAAAGGCATAACAATGGCTCTAAAGGTGATATGGCCGATAATTTCACATTTGCAAGGTGAGAATATTAATTTTAAAACTAACAGGATACACTTGATGTCTACATGTATTTTATAATTAGACATGTTTGTAAGATAAGGAAATGACTACTGTCCTGGATTTCACAAATTTTTTAATTGTTTTGTCATTTTTTTATTTACTTATCCTGAGTTAAACATTTTCGACGTGTACATGTAGATGATTATCTAATAGAATGACCAATCAAAAATTTTCTTCTAAATAATTTTAAACTGTTTTCGGTACTGATTTCAAAGTTGGCATTGTCGTCATTTTTTGTATTTTATGCTTAATAGCTCATTAGAAGTGTAATGTATTTTTTATTGACAATTTTTTATCTTGAATTTTATTTTCCTGCAGCTTTTTTCCAAATGTATTACAACCGCCAATCGCAGTAGTGAGTAATACAGTTCACGGATTCTTCGTAAGAATTGGTCTTTGCAGAAAAGTTGTTCGTAGATTTGACATGTCTAATGCTCCACCTGGACTGGTTATCAATTTACCTGGAATCGATCCTCACGATAGCGAAAGACGCAGGTTTGTATATTTGCTTTTATTTCTCTAATTAATTTACAAACAACTTATTTTATTAACAATTGTTTCCAAATGTCACTTTGCAGACAAATAGCTTTAAAGGCCCTTAGCGAAAGATTAAGTAAAGACCATGCCAAACCCTGGCAACAAGACAGAAGTAAAAAACATTCGCCTGTACCATCAGCTGTATCTGTTCAAATTCCCGAACCTGTGATACCAAAACCTCTTCCCTCGCCTCTCATACCACAGATCAATGTCATTCACAATCATCCGTCAACTAGTGGCAGCACGTGATCTTTAACCAAAGACTCATCAACTAGTCCCGATGAGTCTAATGATAAGGAGTGAAAGTGCTAACAGCATAAATGATGGGAACTATGCAGAGCTTTTTACAAATATTAAAAAATAAAAGCGTTCCTAAGCTAATTCAATTATAATTATGGCGATATTCGATGAAAAGCCTAGTTTTGACATTTTTTTATGTTCTCATTGGAAATGCAATCATATATTTCATTGATCATTGCTATATATGTTTGCTTTTGAAAATGTTTGCACATTTTAAGTTTATAACATCTATTTATTGAATATCGTGTCATATTATATTGAATATCATCGCTCTCCAAACTGTTTGTAAAGTTTAAATGTATGAAAGAAGAGAGAACAAGTAACAATTTGTTGTATTTATGAATAATGGTTGCTGGTTTCTACTGAAAGATTTACAATGTTTAAAATGTAATGAAATTATCATAAACTTAATAGTTTTCTTCATTTTATATAAAGAAAAAGCATTTTATATGCTTTGATAAATTAAATAATTAATTTCAGAATAATTTCATTCGGAGGCTGTGCATTAGTCTCATTATTTGTTAAAAAAAAAGTAGAAAACAAAGCTATAAAAACTCATCTAATGTAACTGTTGAAAAAAAAAGTAAAGTGTACGAAAACTCTCATTTGAGAGTTTTTTAGTTAGAAGAAATAAGGATTATTGATGCCTCGATATCAGATGTTTTAATCGAAGTAAAAGTTAATTGAAAAAGAAATTTCAAATATTCACTTCATTGCAACTAAATTATTATATTTTTGTAAATTTTTGTTGTAATAAAAACACGATCAAGACATCAATGGAACTTATTTTTTTAAGTTTGACTTAAGTATACTGAAATGGATTGTAATGATTAAATATGAAGGTAGTCAATTATGACTTGTAACTCATTCAAAATATGTTGCACGAAAACCGTTTAATTATGCAAATATTGTATGTTTGAATGTGTGCATGTGTGTATACGCGTTTTAAAAAGATTCTGCAAATTAAGGTTCTACGTGTCATTAAATGAAAATATTTTAATTTCAGTTAAATTATTCAAACAGTTTATACGCTAAAAACCAAAAGGCTTTAAAAAAAGAATACTATATGCATGTTTAACTAGAAATCAATGCTGTAAAGTGATATTGTATAAATTGTACAAATTTAGGTGATGCTAAGCATCGTTTGTTCATACTGTATACATTGTCTTAGTCTTCCTCGATAGACTGTATATCATAAAAATACTTTTTTTAAAAATCAAATTTTCACCTTCGAGAGCATACTTACTCATGTGTGATATTATGTGTGAGTAAGTATGCTCTCCTACTACTCTACAACACACTGTTATCCATCAAATGATATGTAAATGTAAATTTAATCGTATAAATCGCACGAATAATAACTGCTATTATTGTATATATACATAAAATATCTTTAGAAATTTTCAAAAATAATTTTACCATTAATGCGTTGAATTTTTCTTAAGCTTACAGTTAATCAAAAACCATAGTAAATTTGCATAATTAAATATAATTACCGTTTTACTGATCCAAAATTCGAATATACTAAAAAAGAACTTTTAGTCATGAATGAGTTGCAAATCATAATTTACGCACTGTCATGGGATCAAGGTATAACAGAAGCGAAAAGATTTTGCAAAATGCAGATGAGTGTACATGTACATAAAAAAACCAAAACGACGAATTATAAGTGCGAAATGAAAAGCTAAGAATCTGAAAGAAGAACAAAAAAAAAACTATTTTTTATGTGTAATGTATATCGCGATAAAGATTCTTCAAATATTTAAATGTGCATTCGAGTGTCGATCGTTTTGGATTCGTATTTAAACAACGCAGTTATAAAATTGTCAATTAACAACGTAAGTGACAATAAGAACGAAAAAAATCGTATTACACATACTCAGCATTTGTATTTAAAATACGTCAATTTTGTAATCAACCGTATCTCCTTAGCTCGTAGATCTAAGAAGGAAAAAATATCACTGCTGCGTTGACATTTACGAAATTGAAATTGATCGAACATCGATAAAAATGGACTTTGTTAAATAATATATTTTAGTTATAAATATATATTAGCTACTATTATTATTGTATTATGACACTAATAATAATACTTTTGTACATATGTGATGGTTAATGCAACTAGAATTATATAAAATTTAATTTATGAAAATTTTCTCGGATTTATTACACTTAAAAATATACAGAATGTTAATCCATTGCAAAAAGCAAAATTACACAATTTCGTTTGTTATAAATATCCAAATACTTATTTGTTTATTACTGTCGCTTACGTGCAGTGTAAACAACAATTATGCTACAGTTCAATAAGTTGTATTTATTGCTGTACAATCACAGAGTAGGATTTCCTATTTTCGATTCGTAAAAAATATTGAAATATATCAGCAATGCGAATTCATTTATCAGAAAATATTTTAACAGTCGTTTACCATATCATTCTTTGTACGTAATGTAAATACATAGCTTTCGTTATGAACTTTGCAATACAATTTATTCGACCAAACACAAGTGTGATCTCAAATTACGATTATAACTTTTAAATATCATTTTAACATTGTAAAAAAATATTTTATTTTTTTGGTTAATTTCCATTTAATGTAACTTATAAGTTTAAAGACAATAACGTATAAAATTATAATTGTTTAGCAATAGTGATAAAAAACATTGGCGTCTAGGTGATATTTGGTTCATCATCGCAAAGTATCGAAATTAACATATTTATATATATATACACATGGCACTACACATCCATAATCTTTCTGATTTTCGTTTATTTTTCTATAAAATATTAATTATCATAAAAATATATTTATAAGAGGAGTTTTAATCTATGGTTAAAATAAATACTAATAATTATCATTTCGCTCTTTTATTTATGTCATATATACATACATACATTTTTAATTGGCAAATTCTAGAAGCGCAAAATTTCTACTGTTTAATGTCATCAATCTAAATATCAATATGCAAGAGGCTTATCGATAAGCTTGATCGATGTAGTGAGATCTCACCGAATTTGAAAATATTCACTTTCTACGCATCTATTATGCGTATAATTAATAATTTATATTTCTAAAAATCGTGCTTGCTTTATATTCTTTAATTCTAAAAATATATATATTTTTTTAATATAATTTTGTGCAACTGTGCGTTTCATTATCAACTTATCAGTGCATAATTCAAAGACTAAAAGAATAATAATAACAATTTTCTTTGTAAATGAACCACTGTACTTGTTGTCATCGTTCATATAGTTGGTATTTACATTTCAAAAATGTAAACATATAATTAAAAATGTTAAGATTCAAATTTAACACACACCGGGTGTCCCGTTTTAAAACCACCACCTGAAAGTCGGGAAGTCAAGACATTCAAAAAAAACCTCGAATAGCGACCTTGACTTTAACCTTGAGCTCGAACTTAAAGGTCATCTTAACTTTAAGTCTACTTTTTAAATGGAACACCAAATTTCGACCCCAGAAAAAATATACGTAGACAAATTAATCTATGTGAATTGATGCAGACAGTAGTACGAATTAAATATAAAAAGTAAGCATAAAAACATCTCGAATTATAAAATGCAGACGATAGAAATTATTCAAAATAAGGTGCAGATCGTCCGGATGCTGCAAATCAAGTTTAGCCGGATGTACGAATAAACGATTGAATTACAAAAAATTATATGCATTGGTTATCTAATACGAAGATAGGAAGATCCGAAGGATAAATGCGACGGTCCATATAATCCGGATGCTGTAAACGATTGATTATCGAATGAGCCAGTCTAATTATTAACTTAAATAATGATTAATTGGTCATACTTCTTTTCAAAATTTATTTATTCGCATGGATAACTAGGCCTGTTACTCACGATTATACAGGGTGTCCCAATTTAACTTAGACAGCTGAATATAGTTAGCCATCGAATCGTGACCTTTACATTGACCTCGACCTTGATCTCCTTGTTGGATCAGTTCTGAATTGGTGACTTCCCTGACGAGATATTCAGCCGTATACGTTAAAACGAGACACCCTGTAAATCATAGTAGATGCATCTATAGGTATTTTTTTCAAACAACCTCTCATTATATTCATTATGGCTGTGAACAGTTAGGGAAATTGCTTAAACAATGATGCAAAATTGTCATAACGTGGACTGATGCGTTCGAACTATTAGTATAATAGCCAAAAATAGTAGGCAAGCTGCGTTGGGCTAAATTTCGATTGTTAGTTTAAATGTAAGATGTCTTAGAGGCGAATATTTATAATAAAAATTGAAAACTCGTGTTTTCACATCTTTACATCATTATTTAAACAATTTTCCAAAAATTCGCGGCTCTTTCGTTTATTGTTCTTTCGATTCTTACGTATACTTACGAATAAATTCGCGCGATCGCATTCATTGTGCCAGAATAATTAAAAGTAATTTGTGTACAATGTGGATTTAAACAAATTTCTTTCAGTGTACACATACATCTGACTATCCCCTCCTCCAATATTCTACACACTTATGGCTATCGAATCAGTCGGTGTCCTTAAAGGAACGGAAAAAAAATGAGAAAAATCCAATAATTTTATTATTTTCAATACAAATCATAATAATTATTTTATTTATCTTCGAATATGGCCGATATCGCCGATGGTTCTGTAAGTTCGCGGGCAAAATGTATTTTATATAGGGAGTCTTATTTTAAAGACACCACCAAAAAATTGTCGACTGTTCGATTTTAATTCCAAGAAGAATGGGTCAACTGAGATAATATTATATATACATATATATTTTGTATACGTGTATTAGTGTTTATACGAAGCGCGTATATGTCTGTATATATTGATGCATCGATGAATTTCTCAATATAGAATCTGCACGAACAAAAATTTCGTTTCAAATATATGTAAATATGGACATAAAAATCAGTTTTTTATGTCTTTTCGAAATTTGGCCTTGAACACGACCTAAATACCGTTCGAAACGTACAATTTTTCGCTCTATTCGAAGTCAGGATCAAAAATAAGGGTTTCGATTTAGAAAAAAAAATGATTTCGACCCTCAAATGACTTTGAAAATTAGTGTCAAAATAAAAAAAAATATTTTCATAAGGAGACGATCTCCATTAATTGTTCTGAGCGATTTTTTCGTACAACGCCAACTGTCGAAAATTTCTCGGCGTTTTCCTGAAAATGTTGCATTCTAAACATTTCGATAAAAATATCGCGATGTTGATTGTACACGAACGCGAAGTTTATTTATATGCCGCACACTAAACGGGCGTAAAATTTCGTTTCACGCTCACTGCATTAATACATCGTCGAACAAAATTTTACGACACCCAATTCGTTCGGCTTCGAAAATGATTACTCTGCTCTTTAACTGTACTGTAGCTCACACACGCACACGTACACGCACACACGCTTACAATTTATCATATCTATCGAAGTACCGATACAGTAATAACTATATTCAAAAAAACCGTTACGAGTATAAACAAATAGACCAAGATCGAATGCGTACCATATATTATACAGTCGCAAAGAAGGCGTGCCTTTCTACGCATATATACATCTCGTGATCTTTTGTTTTGTCTCAGAACACTTAACTTGCGTCCTCTACAATTTTGTTTATATTTTACAATCTATAACCGCTTCTAGAGAGAACGAATGTACCATTGGCCATATATGCCGCTACAACTGCATATGCATGTGTTTAGGGCCTGTTGCTATACAAGAAAATATTCGTTGACCATTGCAAATTTAACGGATTCGTGATCGGCGAGGAGTTTTAGCTATTTGCAAGTATTTGCAAATAAATGCACGTTTGTTAATGACCAAAGGACAAAATATATCCGTTAAAAATGACCGACGTCCAGATTAAAGAAAATGACGAGAACAACTTCTCGTTCAGAATGTTCGACTTGTACAGGAGATTCGTTGAAATTTTGAGACAAAATTCGGATTATTTAATGGAATTCAAAAGTGGCGATCCAAGTAAAGCAGTTTGTCTTGAAGTGATAAAGAAGGTTTTTCAATATCAGCAGAACAATGATAGCATCGTCAAGTATTTGAAGTATTTGAAAACAAATGCTAAGATAATAGCTGATCACGCAGAAAATCTTCCACATAATTGGACAGATGCCATAAAGTATACGAATCATTGCATTAAATTAATAAGAAGATACCTTCGTGCTGAGTCTATTGATTACAAAAAGGATTTTGACGTCGATGGTTTGGCTGAAAAAGTCAGCGAGTATCTGTTTGTTAATCCGAATCAAGTGCAATTGGAAGCTGTAATTGATTATT
The DNA here is from genome assembly GCA_018906985.1 of Apocrypta bakeri. NCBI lineage: Eukaryota > Metazoa > Arthropoda > Insecta > Hymenoptera > Pteromalidae > Apocrypta > Apocrypta bakeri. Next base: position 5,885,993 of record JACCIA010000005.1, read on the forward strand.
TGAAATATGATTTACGAAATCCTAAGAGGAACACTGTAAGTTGTATATTAAGATAGGCTCTGTTGATTTGAATTTGACTTTTAATAGTATGTTTGTTTTTGCAGATGCCCAGTGATAAACCTAGCAAAAAGAGTCAAAAGAAATCAAAAACGAAAGAAAGATCTCAAAATTTGGATGTTAACGATTCCATAGAAGTGGCATTGAAGGTAATCTTCAATGAAAATCAAGATTCTTTGAAACAAAATATGGATACCGAAAAAAATATACAAAGTACATTGCACAAAGAAAATGTGAATTCCCAGAATAATCAAAAAACAAATGTAGCAGAAAATATTTTTGTAGATAATTTGAATGAAAAATATTCATTAGGAAATGAATTTATTAACATTGAAGGTGATTCATTAATTTAATATTATGAAATTTTATAATTATTTTTAAGTAATAAACAAATTATGCAGATGTAGATGAGATTGAATCTCCACCGTTTGAAAATTTAGAAAATTTCATCGATGATTTCAATGAAATAGAATTTCCTTGTAATAGATTAAAAAGGCTCAGTCATGACGTTATAGATGATCATGAAAATGTTTATACTAAAAAAATATGTATATTAGAAGGTAGTGACCAACAAGAATTACAAAAAGTATTTAACATTTTTTAATTATAACTAAATTTTTTAACAGACAGAAATACTTTAAATTAATATTCTTTTCAGGATTTAATTCAACCTACAACGTATAATAAGGTAGATAAGTTATTTGTTGATAAGGTAAATTTATTATACTATGTTAATTATGTTTTTTAATTATGTTTAAAGCATAATTTCAATATTTTTTAGATATCATCGTTACATGTAAATGTTTCAAAATGTAACACAATAAATGTAGATGTACAGAAAGCCAATATTGTTCAAGCAAATTCTTCCAAAGAAGATTTACTTAATATTTTAGATGATCCCAAAGTTAAAAAAAATGAAAATAATATATTACTTGACTCTGATAAAAGGATATTATCATTGAAGGAAAATATCTGCTCAGACGAAGAACAAACTTATTTCAATCCAAAAAATATGACTTATTTGGATGCTTATAAGTTAATGGAATCAATAATTAGTTTTGCTGTTTTGAGAAATGAAATTCCGTTTGAAGAACTGATTATATTAAGAAGAACAAGAGATAAGATGCTTTGGAGATGTCTCAAAGATGTAAAGATAGATAAATAATGCAAAAACTAATTTTTTTAAATATCTATAGATTAAAATATTTTTATATGAGTACTATTTTAAAACAAAAAATAAAAGAATAGAATGGAAAATAAATGTTATAAGCTTACAATAGTAAAACAAAGCTGATCTTTATTTCATTGAAAACTTACTTTAACAGTTCATTACTTTCGTAGTTGAACAATTAATATCAAAATGTTCTAATATTAAATGTCTAACAACTCTCTAAATTAATTATACTTTATCAATTTTCGTTGTAGTATTGTCGTAGTTCTCTTTTTGTTTCAACGTGTGGTCGAAGAAGAGCCTTATTAACCGTAAATTTCAATGCGTTTGCAGCAGGTTTAGTTATTAAGTAACGCACGTCTACTCTTAAATCCTACAAAAAATTTGCCTGTAAAATTATTATTGTAAATGTTTACAATTAAATACGAACTTACAGTTTTCCAACAAAAAAAAATGCATAGATGTTGGTTTTTCAGACGTCGATTGATCTATATGAACGTTTATAGATTGGGATTGATCGATAAAAACTCCTCGATCAAAGAACATTTTTGAAATAATTTTCCAACGTCCTTACTCCAAAGCAATCGAAGGCGAAATCTCTGTTATAATCAGCAGCTGCGTTCAATCTATCCTTGTTCTTTTTTGTCCTGTATCATTGTACTCTTCGCTTATCATGGGCTTGTGCTCTCGTGTAATTGGATCAATCACGTTATATAAATCATCGATTACCTCTGGAAGGAATGAAGAAAGAAAAATTAAAAATTACAATTTATCAATGTGTAACTAGAAGATAATTGCGACGATCAATTAAATTCACCACTAGATATCCTTTTGCATTCTTTACGTAAGCTTGGCATTGCAATTCTTCCTGATAGTTAAGCATAATCTGGATGCTTGCTTGTCATCGTCAATTCATCAAGCTCCGCTGTTTTAACGCCGGGATAAAGTCCACAATTAACGCGCCGCGTGTTTTAGGTCTATAATAATTAAATGACATTTAAAATATGAGTTACTTTTTATAAAAAAAAAATTGAAATCCATAATGGACCTCGATAATTCTACTTCGTATCTCATCTCTTGAGCTCAAAAAATTGATGGTTAAACTCTTGGATACACTCCTTTCAGTACGAATTGAATGCTTAGAAGAAATTTTGCCGAATAATTGGTTAACAAGCCAGTTTTTTATTTTTAATAAGTTTTCCGTGCATTTAATTTTAAATCCCAACATTCACATTGAAAGGACTACAACAAAGAGTTTAACTACCAATTTTGAGCTCAATCCATCCATCGGTTGACTAAATAGAACAGCTGGACCTCTCGAATCGTAGGGAAAACTATTTTTTATCATAAAAATCGTTATAAATTTTAACTGTATTATTATAAACATTTAACACTTGGAATTTAGTAATTGCCCCCTTAAGAGGATCGTTATCGCCAGAAGAACTTGAACTTGGCAAATGTGATACTAAAAATATGAAATGAAAAAAAAAAAACAATATCATAGTCTAGCCTAGTTTGATTCCACGAAAAAAATGGTTAAAAAATGAAAAAAAAAGAACCTTTGGACACATGCGATGTACTATTAATTATCGACCTACAAACGTCACGTAACGCTTGGTGTAAAGGTACTCGAATTTAAAAAAAAAACGCAGTAAGAATGTCCGAAATAAACGCTCCGATAGAAAAGTTTAGACACGAATGACGTTAAAAATTGTTGAATTAGTTAAACAATTAGTTTTAATTTTAGTCGGGGTGGATGAGGTCAGAAACTAATGTAATAAATCAATGTTAAGATATCGGAAAATTACCCCGCGTTGGTTTTCATAATAAAAAGTAGAGGTTACCGGAGTTGCGAGTTACCGGATAAATAAATTAGGATGAAAGTCGCCGCGCGAGTACGCGTGCCGTGACGTGTCGGGAAAGCTACAGAGATTTTCGAGCAGCGAATTTAACATTTTCAAAAGCGGAATAAAGAAGATTTCGAAAAAGCGACGGACAAAGTTCAGCTATCCGGTTCAAGAGGTCGTGGAAAAGCGGCGGTTCGAAGTCGCACATTAGCGAAAAACAATCACGAAAGCTCGCGACTCTTATAAAAAGAAACAGCGCTGCTGTCTCGGCCTCTTTTTCTGCTCCGACAATGACAAGTCATGTAAGTAAAAATAAATCAATAGTTCAAAAAATCATAATCTTTTTTTTTTAACCCCATAAGCCTTTTAATTGTTTCGCCATAAATAATGCTGACATTTATTATCGTGCTTGCTCGTACAGAGTGAACCTTTTATGGATTTCATTTTAAATTCGGAGGGCATTAGGTCGTTATGAATTTGATTTAAATTTTCTTAAAAAAAAAAAAAAAAGTTAAACCATAATTATGTTAACTTTATTTTACATTTACACGCAATTATATTATTGAAAATTTGTGTCACAGACTTGTTCCGTTAGATAAATAAATAAATCAATAGCTTATTCAGATACTGCTGTGATTATTATACACATTCAGCTTGTTTTAATAAGTATGCCTCTATTTTTTTTAAGGAAATTGTACAACAAATTAAGTAATTAATCAATCAAGTCAGTCAAATTAAATTCTCAATTTAAAAAACTTCATATTTTCTTGTAGAATCGAAACCGTATTACTAGAAATTAAAAAATTAAAATATCATTGTCATACTTACGGGATCGATATAATCCACGTTCAAACCATAACAGAATCCTCCAATTCTAGCTGTTATTCTATCCGGACAAAGCTCTTGCTTCCAACCACCTTAAAAATACACGACAAATAACAAATTACGAAAATTTCACATTTTTCATTCTTCTGTACGATACGTGTCACTGTTTAACGAGTGTAAAATAAAAAAAAAAACGCAAATCAACAAACCGAACCTCTCAGCAATAAAAACAGCTTTACTCACCTCGCTTTAGAACATACATCCTCTTTGTAGCGTCCATTTTTCAAAATAACAATTCGTACAAATGAAAATTGAATCTTTACCGCACCAAATCTTGTAAATAGCAGTTTATCTTTGGTCTTACATCGGGTTAAAGCAATACGTTATTTCAAACACACACACACATACGTTTATTACATAAACATCCTATCATCCGTACCGCGTCTAGACACGGCTGCTAGTTCGCAATTCTTTTCTGTAACAATATAAACATTTATACACATACTATATATATACATATATATTACAATAACAACAACAAAAAACTATACATATATAGCGACTTGCGTCTGGCGGTATGTAAAAGCGATAGTATCGCGAGATGACGGGTCATTTACTGAGATCAAAAACTTATGAATCATAGTTTCTTCTAAACTTTCTACGATGCGATATACGCGCAAAAATGATTTCTTTCCTCGTCATTGATAAGGGATCAACGACTGACGTAAACAAGAATGCGAATATTCGAATCACTTTGTGTTAGAGCTTTTCGTGACGTCACGCTTGTATTTTACGACAAGCGTTGCTCAAGTTCAACAGACCGGCTTTGGTGCCAAATTTGAAAATTTACGACTGTGGCGTTAAATCTCGTTTAGAAAAATTTCATTCAGCAGCAAATGAACACATCACTTCATTCGCGTGCAAAATCTTAATCCTCTGCACCTTTCTTGTTCACGAGTATTTTTACAAAGAAAGAAAATAATAATAATAATAATAATAATAGAAGAAGAAGATAAGAGAAGAATAAACAAAAATGCATTTGTCGCAATGCTTATAAATGATATTTCTCATGAGGAAATCCGTAAATAGGAGACTCTGATGAAATTCGTTTAATGAGTTTCGCAAACGCTAGATGTGTAATTATAGAGCGTTTATTGTATCTTATTAGCTTCGCAACTGTATCAAATCCTACATGTTTTCCCAACGACAAATGTAAAGCTGATAAATAATTTCGATTCAGAAATGAAACGAACGTTTCGCAACGCAGTCGTTCTATGAAAATAAACTCTTTGCAATAAAAAAAAAAAAAAGCTCGCGTATACAACGCATATGCATAGTCTCTTACTTTTTCCACGATGATAAATTATACACGAAAGAGAAAAAAAAACAAAAGAAGAAGCAGCCAAGACCGATCGTTTTAGGCCTACGAAATTCAAGGTTTTGAAATTTTAACGAAACAAGGTCGTTCATCGATCCGAAGGTAAACACGATTCTCGTCTGAATTTTTTATTTCAACCTTTTCGACTATAAAATTTTGAGGTCGAGATGCGTTTTTTAGGGTTATTGCTTTCGCTAACGAGAAAAATCCACGAATCGAACTGTGCAAACTTTACGCGTACACACATACGCAATCGCGCGTAACTATACCGATCGGAGAAAATAAATAAATAAATAAATAAATAAATAAATAAAGAAAAAGGTAAATCACCGCTCTCTTTCTGGCAGTTGAAAATTTCCGAAAATACGACGGTCCGCGCTATAAGTCGTCCCTGAAATACCTTCCTACCACCACCTACTCACTCACCTTCCGTCCACCTGCGCATAATGTAATTAATACATCGCGCGAGTGTGTATGTGTCGTAGTCGCTTGCAATGTCGAAACATCGCATAATACAACAGTATAATAAACAACGCACGACACTCGAGTCGAGTAGCGATAGCAATATTCCGAAAAGGTTATGTACATCGACTGCACGCTAGAGCACACACACACACACATATCGATCTGTAATAACATACGAGTTGTATTCGAATAATGTTTGTATTATTGACGGAGACAATAACATCAATGTTCCGTTTTGGGTCAAGTGAGTGACGATTACTTGATCCGGAACAGAACGTGGCTTTGACCTGGTACAAATAATTTCTTCGCAATATTGTAGGCAAATATTAACGAAGTTACTCCTTATTTATGCTATGTACGTGATTCAACTCGCGGTCTTTCTTCGAACATGATCTCCGCATTACAGGTATACGCGAATCAGACTTGAATAGACGGATGCGCAATTGCGATCTAACGCCGGTATTTGAATTGACAAGTTGTAGAAATTGTACAAAGATTGCTCTTAAAAATTCACCTGAATTTTGTCGAAACTGTTGGTGTCGGTATGCACTGATGCAGCTGCTGCGCTGTTATACCGTTTCAGAATAACGAATGATACTGTTACGCGGTATTGGGATTCCACCGCCTGTTGTATTAAAAGTCATTTGTTTTTGTTGCGACAAAGTTACTAGATGAAATTCAGTGATTTCTCTAGTACCAATGCAAAGAGTCACCTACCGACCTACCGCGCACAATCGCACAAAAATCGTACGCGCTACTGCTGCAATATAACCCTATATATATGACTCGTACGTACATGTCGTGTAATATAGGAGATACAGATATATATATATGTATCGCTATATAAAGCTGAGCGCGAAAAGTGCAATGAAGAGGGGATAGAAGAAATACACACACTATAGCGCGCGCACGGCTGATCATCATTTCCCGACGACGATCGACGACGACGACAACGACAACGTGTGTGTGTGTGTGTGCGAGTGCGAGTGTCTGTGCATGTGCATCATCATAACTGGCCTCGGTATTATACAGTGTTTTCCACGTCTTCGTACAACGATATAGACGAATAAACGGAGAGCTTAGTCTTATCGGCGTCTCTCCCTCTCTTTCTCTCTCTATCTCTCTCTCTCTCTCTCTTTCTCTATATATATCATACATGTATACATGTTACACATATATATACACATAATGTATTGTATATATATGTATACACGTATGTCTTTCTCTCTCCTCGTCGTGGGTAGAAGAAGATGGCAGTAAAAACAGATCAGCAACAGCAGCAGCAGCTTGTCACACGCGCGCGCAGACCGAGAAGATAGGGGGACAACGATTATAGAGAAGTGATGCCGTGTTTTCGTCTGAAAATACCGTAGCTCACAGAACATTATCGTGTATTATACGCAGCCGAATTTCCCTACCCCCGTTGTGCGTATAATATAACCCTTTTCATTCGTTGTTGTTGTTGTTGTTTTATTTTTTTAAATTTATTCTATCCGTTGCACACAGAAAGAAAAATAAAACAGTTTTACTTTGCATTCTATGCCAGTGTCGTCGCTCTCTTTCTCTCATCGCGAAAGTTTTTTTTTTCTCTCGGGCTCATCTCCATAGTGCGGTGCGCGTACTCAATCTAGACAGATATATACATATATACAGACACATATATAATACATATTACACTGTGTGTATTCCACACAACTATCAGCCGGCGGTAGAGACAGAGAGAGAGAGAGAGAAATACACAGTTAGCGCGATGCTCCTCGCGCGACAGATTATGTAATTTTTGAAAACGCAAGGAGCAGACGAGAAACAGTCCCTGACAGCGTGTATATTTATTATATATAGGAGTGCGCGGAGGAATTGTTTCCGAGACGATGGTATGATATGAGCGGAGAAAGTGAGGTTAACGCGGCTGCCGCGAGGCCGCCCTACAGCAGCACGATGAGCACCGCCGAGGCGACGACGTCGACCCTCCCAGCCGATTCGGCTTTCCTTCGGTGAGTCATTTTATCAATTTATTTATTTATTTCTTCACGCGATACGATCGATTAGCCAAGGCTATGTACGTTGACGTTTGTACTTCGCTTTTTTTCTTCTTTTGCTTATTTCACGCGCCTTTTTAAAAATTGATTGGACGGTTTTTCGTTTTTTTTTTTTCGTTTCTTTTTTTTTTGATCATCGTTTTATGCTCGCTCGTTAGAGATTTTTCCGATACACGTGAACCTTGCGCGAGAGAATATGTACTTGGATGATGTACGTGTGTGGAAAAGTGATGAGTAATGCGTGCGATCGTCGAGCCATGGTTAGCTAATCCAGTGTGTCGTCGCTTCCTACGTTTAGACGACACGCTGGCTGAGATGATTTTATATACAATACTACGTAGAGCTTTGGTTTATTTATTGCTGTTCGTCGGGTGTGTAGTTCCTTTTGGGCTACGCAGAATTGGATTTTCTTGAGTTTCTATCGTTGAGTCAACGATCTGTATTTGGAGCAATTGAGAAACAATTGGATTATATTTACATAAATTTGCATGAGAATCAGACAAACAAATATGTTTTAGAAATTGTTGCTGTTCCTAATTTATTCTTATGAATTCGGATGATTACTTCTTGTATTCAAACTCATATTCATGACTGTACATCTTTTACGAATAAAATTACATCTGTTTTACATTAAGATCTGAAATTGTAAAAACTACCTTTTCAAAACTGTGTAAATTTTAATACATTTTCTCAAACGATCTGTTCTTGGAGTTTTTGCTCTTTTTTACAAAGTTATTTTGTCTTTAAGAAATTACATTTTCTTTTTACCGGTATCAGAAAGTGATAAGGCAATTAGTTTGAACTGTAGTTAAACTAATACAATAATTAATGTAATTTGTTTTGTTTTGATAAGATGATATAATTGTACTTATAGTTGAGCTTGGAATAGTTGATATAGTTAAAGGAAGAAAAATATTAATCCAAAGACTTCGAAATAGTGCTAGTCGCAAGCATGACTATGTAAGTTTATTACATTAACCGATGCGTTGGATTATCTATATATATCGTTATTCCAAAGCAGAAATTATTGAGAAAATTCAAGAAATACGTGAATTCAATATTTTGTTTGGAAAAATAATTATTTTTTTTTAACTTGCATAAATTTATTGAATGCAGTTTCATCATGCATAATGACCAACAGAATATAATTTTAGATTTACTTCTTGTCTGCTTTATCATAATAGACAAGCTTCAATCTTTAAAGCATTTTAAAAAAAAGTTTAAATGAAACGTAGTAATCTGGGGTCTGAAGACCTTTGATAAAAGAATATCATTTAGTACTGCCATATGCCTTTATGTTTACTCAGATAGTATATTAAATAATTCATATATGTGTATGCAAAGTAAAGAAAAAATGTATTCCTTTTTAACATAAATTTTCCTATTTAGTAAACATTTATATATCTTTTACTATCAAAAATGTGAAAAATAATAGTTACTTTTGAAATGATAATGTTTATAAACACAAGATATATTCTTTTAATGTAACAAAGCACTGCTCTTAGCACAGTTAATAAAACTATATATACAAAGTTGTCTTTAACATCTCATATTGACAACAGGGTCCTTTTCTCCATCAGTCTCGCGCGAACTGGAGATAAGTGGGAGATATAAGTCAAATTCAACTTGAATCGTCTCGTAAGAGTTGCCTTGATTCTTAACAATATAATTGCATAAGTGGTCTGTGCAAAGGCTTTCTAATAGCTCATTTTTGAAACATTTATGAATCTGCTTAAAATGTTTCATTTTTTACGATAATGCAGACATTAGAAGTTTGATTTATTTTTATGCTGTATTGACATACCTATAAATATAATATAATTATCTAATAAAGTCTTTACCTATTGCATCTTTGCCAACTAATTAAAAGCTCGGAAATATAGGTAAAAGATATGTTTCTTTTTCATTACAATTTTAATTTATGAAAAACATTGTTGTGTTTATTTTAAAAATATGATTTTTTTAAATTAAAATATGTGAAAGTATATTTTTATTTACAATGGTAAATCTATTGCATTTCAATCAAAGATTAGAATATGGTTGTTAAAGAGTACATTTTAAAAATAAATAGTAGTAAAAGCCCTTTAAGTCACTAATACTTTGGATCAATATAAACGTCATGTGGAATCCTTAGAAAGTACTGTCGTATCTTATATCTTCATCTGGCATGATACAATAAATTATTTTTATAGTTGACCTCATTCATACATACGAATCTATTTTCTTTCTTATTTTGATTTGGTCATCTCTAATAAAATATACTCGAGGTAAAAATTTTCATTTACATTTTGTTCCTTTTTTCAGATTACTCATAACCCTAGGAACCTTTTTAAAATGCTTGGCACGAATTGGCTTTGTCCTCGTAAACAATATGTACTGCATACCAACATACGTCATTTGGATGATGCTACTCTTTCCAGTTAAAGTATATCATCCACAAATCTATTGGCGTATCGAAGGTCTTTTCTTTCATTGGCTATTAGCGATGGTATCTATGTGGTCATGGTCAGCAGGTTACGATGGTAAGATTCAATGCAAACTTGTTATAGAATATAACTTTAAAGTATCATTAACTATCACAAAAGTAAAAAAAAATTCATTAATATTCGTGACATGCTTTACAGTGATTGAACAAGGTGATGACATTAACAGAATTATAAGCGATAGAACGTTGGTCATTGCAAATCATCAAAGCACTGGTGATGTTCCTATTTTAATGACCACCTTTAATGCCAAGCCTAATGTACTGCCCAACCTTATGTGGATTATGGACAGGGTATTTAAATTTACCAATTTTGGTATTGTTTCTATTCTGCATCAAGATTTTTTCATCGTGTCTGTAAGTTCTATTCTTTCAAGTATCAACTACGTATAATATAGCACATATGTAACTTGACGAAAATATTATGATACATAATTCTATTTTTAAAGGGTCGCAAAAGAAGGGAAGAAAGTTTAAGGCAGTTAGAAAAACATTTAAAAGATGCATACGTACCACTGGATAGAAAGTGGATGGTTCTATTTCCAGAAGGTGGTTTCCTTTGTAAAAGACGTGAAACCTCGCAGAAATATGCTAAGAAAAATAATCTGCCTATACTGGAAAATGTTAGCCTTCCAAGAGTTGGAGCTCTTCAAACAATATTTGATATTGTTGGTCCAATACAGAATAATAATTCTTCCGAGCAACAGTTAAACTCTAGAGCAGGTGAAAGTTTAAAACATATAAGGAGATATCTTGTTCATACAGATGTGTAATAATATTGATTCGATATGCCTTTTACAGCTACAACAGTTACAAAACCAGAAATCAGATGGATACTTGACATAACCATTGCATATCCACAAGGAAAACCATTAGACTTACCAACTATAATAACTGGCTCAAGACCACCATGTGAAACGGTTCTTTTCTATCGATTATTTCCTACTTCAATGGTCAGTTTTTAAAAGAAATTAATTTAAATAAATACTAACTCCTAAAATAATTACACACAAATACATAATCATAATCTGGTTAAATTTTATAAATCGTATTAATTCTTTTCTATTTTAGGTTCCTAAAGAACCTGAACAATTATCAAGATGGTTGTACGATAGATGGGCTGAGAAAGAAGCTCTTTTAGAAAATTTTTACAAGCATGGGACCTTTGTAGGTACTCAGCGAATAGAACCTGAGGATTCCAAAATCCAACAAGACCCTCTGCGTTTCCTAGTCCTCCACTTATTCTTCATGACCTCTAGTTACATTCATTACAGTATGTTTTCTTATGCATTATCTTATATATGGTAATGTTTTATTGAATAACTCAGCAACTCTTTGGAAATGGACTTTTAAAGAGTTTATATTCAATGCAGCTAACTACTGTCACTTGAAATAGAGAACAGTAATATTCTTTGTGATTTAAGTAATCGTGAGTGGTCATTAATTGAGTAATCCTGTGAGATATCGAGTCCTTCTCTCAAGAATATCAGAATTTAAGTGTAAAGTTTATCAAGTTTTTTACTGATTGTTAATTGGCTCCGCTATAATTGCAATATTTGTTAACAGTGAAACAAAATAATTTCGATTGTTAGCAGTTAATAGTCAAGTGAACGATTATTTACAAAAGCTTCGTTGAACTTTCGAAATTTCAAAATAGTTAATACCAATCGTAATAGATAGCTTTAAAACTTTTTGCCTTAAAAGTTAAAAAAGAAAAAACGAAATATAGGCTCAAAGTTTTACGATGTACGCTAACTGCACACTAAAATCGTGGTTGTAATTTTAAACAAGTTTTTCAATCAACTAAAAGCCGTGTGTTTTTAACGACACATCTGACTATTTATATTTGACTTCTTACATATAAACATTAAGTTCCTATGTTTAAAAGGGACGTTAACCACTTCTTTTTGTATGGCATGAATGTATTGCAGCACAGTATTGGAAATCAAAAGCACGTATTACATTGTAAAGTATGAGATTGCAGTGATAAAAGAAAATCAAAAAACGCGCATGAAAAGAAGTATATGTATCCAAACTAAAAGCAACATCAGTAAGGTCATGTCGATTGCACTGATGTCAATTGATAAAAAAGTCACGCATAACGAAAAGTTATGATTTATATGCGATGCGATCAGCACACTTAGCAAAAATAATATAGCAGTAAAGATTTTTTTATATCACAAAACGATGTTAACGTTTATGCCAAGGCTTTTTTACAAACAATAATATTACATCAACAACAACAAATAATTTGTGATTGGAAGTTTGTCCTTACTTTAATTGTTTGTCAGGACATTCGTATTCCTATGTGAAAGTGATTTTTTATCAAGACTAAATACAAAGTCGAGAGAGGAGATTTAATATAAAAAAACATTCAAAGGAAATAAACACAATTCTGTTTGCTGATTAGCTTTACTCGGTGTGAGATCTTAATTTGTTACCGCAAAATAACTATGTGTGGATAGAAAATTATTCATCGACAAGTTATTACTAATGAAAAAAAAAAAAAAAAAATACTATACTATACGTGCACATGACTTTTTTAAAAAGTGTGTTAAGCACGCCTTTATATTTTGTATAAATATTTAATTAATTGCCCTATTATTGATTTTTGAAATTATAATATATATATATTTCACGCGATTCGTGCATATAATTTTAAATCTCTGGATGGAACACTTACGAAGGTGCAAGCTAGGTTTACTCTATTAAGCAAACTGAATTGTTCCCCAACTTTTTTTTGCTGAAAAAGTTAATCAATCGATTGATTCAGCATTCGATTAATTATTTGATGTGAATGAATGACGACATTTCAAATCGATTGTGCCTTGCTCTTGCTAGCAATTACTATATATCACTCTGTAAATAGAATTTTTGTAAGCTCAAAGAGCTCATCAAGTATTTAAGGAGGGAAAGCAACAAAAAAAAGTTATCGTGCAGAATCCAGCGAAAGTGATCCTTCGCGATAACGAAGAAAACGTGTAAAACTACATGTATTAATTCACAAATGTGTGCGTGTGTGTGTGTGAGAGAGAGAGAGAGAGAGAGAGAGAGATAAAGAAAAGTTAAAACAACCGAAAGTGGTTCTGACACATGTTCCGATATAAAAATGACATCTTTCACTTGGTCGTTCAATACGGTCTAATTAATATCTCTATTGCTAATTACACTATGTACATACATACTCGTAGAAGATCTTTGATATGGTTATTTATTCATGGACTTCTATTGTAATAGAAATATTTAGAAATTACAGTAAAATAAAAAGCAACAAATAAAACAATTAACACATTCAGCGTTTACTCCATTATTGTTATTATTCTGTATCTGCACCATACGGTCCGCGTGTTGACACGTTCTTATTCTTTCTTGTGTGGAAACATTTAATTGTGTAATATATATATATATATATATATGTGTGTGTGTGTATATATATACAACTATGCGCTGTGTACGAATTGCCAATTTACGTTTTGTCCGCATCGAAGTGCTTCTTTGGTACACGAGGATTTTTTTCTTTTTCAATCTTTATGCGAAATACGAGCAGCAAAAACGAGACCGCATTGTAATAAAATTGTGAGTGTACTACAATGCATGAATCGTACGCGAATAATTAATTTATTCGTCTTTAATCCTAATATATATATATCAAAGCAATTTCTTATCACGTGGATTTAAAAATGAGATTTTTCACTGCGTGACTTGTTCGTGACTTTGTCACACGATAATAATAAACATGTACAATTATTATATGAAAAAAAGCTTCGACGAAAGAAACAATCAGCGAAATCGAAATTATTCACTGGAGAAGCATTTTATTCTTTGTACACTTTACTATGAAAAATCACGCGCTATACATAACGATATAAAGCATTCGCTGGTACATGGCATTTGTAAATAAGGTGCATTTAGTTTTTGATGATTTTTGTATATTTTAAAATACGGTCCTCCTCTCTGGCTCAGTCGAAAAGTTAATGTGCGATTTAACGAATGTATTGGCAAAGAAAATGATGAGGACTTTTTTCGGCACTTTATTCGTCTAAATAGTTACGATACAATTGTAATTCTCCAAACGGAGCGTATACCTAGTTCTCGTGAAAATGTTCACTCATTGTATTCGCAAAGCAAAATTAATAATAATAATAATAATGATAAGCGACGATAAAATCAAGCGAATCCGTCGTTCAAGTCCAAATACGTCACCAATACTTTTCTCCTATTTGTAGTGTAACGTAGAACATATGTAATATGTATTTTTACACTTACGGGTAAAAGAGAGACGGAAGCGAGATTAGCCGTCAGAATGAAAATCGAATATATGTACGACGTGTATGAATCTGTGAGTTTCAAATGCATAATATTACTAACTAATAAATGATAAGAAAAAAATTTGTATTCTTATTATCAAATAATTATACCTATAGTATTTTATACGATTGTCACGTACAAACGTTTTGCATCGGTGTGAGTCGGTGTCGTTAATAATTTACGCGACGTTTGTTTGTTTTGCTGAATACAGATGTTTCTCTTTGCACCGTACAATATTCTGTAATCGAAAGTGACATTTTACACATTTTACGCTGGATAATACGAAGTTTCTTTAATTTTAATAAATTTCTCGTTTGAAAGAAGAACAGATTTATAGTTAAATTAAAAAACAGCGTTTTTGCGTAAAAAAATGTCGATTGAAAATTATAATTATTCTCGTTAACACGTAAAATACTGAAATTAAATACAAATTTACTAGGTGTAAAGATAAATCACTTAAATCTATCGACTAATTCTGGGGAAATTAAAAAGGGAAATTCGTTTCAATGTAATAAATAACAATTAAGCAAATAATTTATTTAAATATAAACTTTTCTGTTTACCGTTGATGCAAATCTGTATCGCTTAGATATACGAAGTCATTATTATGTGATAATTTAAATGTGTAATTACTTAATTGCAATATTTATTTATCTACTAATCCAAAGGAGAAGATCAATGAAATAAACTGTTTTTTATAACAATATAATTTACATGTCGCAAATATAAAGCTAAAGTAAAAATGAAATAGAATAAACAATTTATCGAATCTAAAGTTTTCTTTTCGATGTAATATAAAAATCTCATCTAAATTGAAATATATATTTTTTCATTCCAATAAATATAACGATTAGACGGAAGTAAATATTTGCCTCAGAGCTATTCGAAAAAATCATGTTTTTGGAATTAGACAATTTTTTTACTGTATATATGCATCTGAGCTATGTCTCGACCTAAAAAAAAAACGAAAAAAATAATTTCTTTCACCGGCACATTAAATAAAAACGACCAGACCAGATGATGTCGATTGTGTGAGATTATTACTTCCGCCGAGTAAAAAATTCATAACTTGTGCTTTTAACAGAAAATTTTTCTAATATCCCAATAACGAACCAAAAACATTTTCCCGCCAAAATTCAAATCCCTCAAGAAGCAGACGAAAACGAAACTTCCCAACGCTCATGCGCCGAAGTAATAGCTGTTTCTCGCAAAATAGCAAATGGCGCCTTTTATATCTTTTCGTTGACATATATCGGTGTGTATGTGTGTTGTGTGTTCCTACTTGTCACCCATACATCTAACGGCGTAGCAGCATCATATTCATATCGTTTAATTTTCATTAATTCCAAAGATCTATCATCACCAGTACATCGAATGAACGCACACTGACCGCAGACATCGACGCGTGTGACTCAACCTACGACTCGGTACAAGTACAATTCGTTGATTGACGCATATTCCGCCGAGAGAGAGAGAAGACATCGTTCGGAGCGGAAAGAGAAATTCTTCGGGAGAAAAGCTATTTTATCGCTGTAATCGTACTAGAAAGTGCGACATCGGAGTGCAGCTCTTGTGTACAATTTATACAATAGGCAGTGACTTGACAGGTGATTTTTTACGACAGATGTGTCGGATAGTTTGTTTTTTTTTCGTTTGTACGTAGCTGCTGTTGTCATTGATTTTTCGTTGTTTTCGTTTATTGCTTTGGCCTTTGTGGCGAGTTGTAATTATATTTTCGAAGCAAAAAACAGTGGCTTTGGATTGAGTTTCTAATTTGTTTATGTAATGTTTAAGTTTGCGTATTTGTTATCGGGAATCAGTAATTTCTCATCTCGATTGATTGGAATGTTGCGCACGAATCGCTTTATGTCGATTCGTATGTGATAAGAGTTTAGGGCTCTGTAGTGAGTGATTAATATTTTCTACATCGATGTGATTTTTTTTTGTGTATTTTATAGGTAAAATGGTGAAGTTGTACGCATTTACGATTCTGTACAAAGGTCCTACTTCGGCAACAGCCATAAAAACTGCCTACGATGTGGACTCGTTCTCTTATTTTCAAAGAGGCAGCGTGAGAGAATTCATGGCTTTTGTCAGTAAAACGATAACCGAGAGGACACAAATAGCTGCTAGACAAAGCGTTAAGGAAGGAGGTAGCATTGTTATATTTGCTTTGTAGATGTACTCGTAACTTATGGGGCATGAATTAACACCTGTTATTTGACATTATCTTTCAGAGTACATGTGCCACGTTTACGTTAGAGGAGATAGTTTAGCTGGTGTGCTTATCTCGGATCATGAATATCCAAACAGAGTATCGCACACGCTCATTACAAAAGTACTAGATGAATTTTCAGCCAAATATCCTGCTCACACGTGGCCTACATTGAAAGAAGCAACTACAGACTTTCAGCAGGTTAACGCATATTTAGCTAAATATCAAAATCCTAGGGAAGCCGATGCTTTGACTAAAATGCAAGACGATTTGGACGAGACTAAGATTATTCTGGTTAGTCAAATTAAAGAGTTAAAAATTGTACAAGATTGTAATTATAAATTTTCTTTTAGCACAACACATTGGAAGCTGTTCTACAAAGAGGTGAAAAATTGGATGATCTAGTTCAAAAATCCGAAGGTCTCAGTATTCAGTCAAAAGCATTTTATAAAACAGCTCGCAAGACTAATTCTTGTTGCAGCCTTACAGCTTAAAGCGAAACCTATATTGTTATTCATGTTTCGTAATAATTTTCTGACTATTCTAAAGTTTCTGAACTACTGAATGTTTACGGATCCATCAGGAAACGAGTATTTGCTGATCCTAAAAGAGCTTGTCTTACTTTTTGAGACTTAACTGTTGAACCTGTATATAATATTACCGTGCATAGCAATTTCAAGCACCTATTTTAAATGTTGCTCCAGTGTTTCTCTGGTGCCAGAGTTGAAGAGTTCACTGCCAGTCGATTTTGACAGTTAGCAACAGTACTGAAAGAACACAGCGATTATAGAATGATTCAGAAACAAATAGAATATTACGTGTGATTGAGGTAGAAAATTAAAGGACTGCAAGAAAGATAGAGTAAAAGTTTTGAGAAATGTCTGTGTTTACATATAAAAAAAGGCTCTAAATTATTGTCAGTGTAAATTAATATATTTTCAGGATGTTATTTCGAGCATTTGCTGACTGCATTATATATAGCAATTTAAATAACTATTGCTTTCGCAACAAATTTGCAATCATCCTGGCTTTTTAGAACGTTAATTTATAGCATTTAAAAGATAATAATTTGAATTTGCGTTTCGGTGTAAAATTATTTTTATAAACGAGTATTATTTTAATGATTCAGTCACAAGCTGACCTTTATATTTCTAATGTACAATATGATGATAATAAATTTGTTCAGGCAGGTGTGATAAATTGCACAAAAAAATAATATTTCTAATAAAAGGATCTGGCATCCAAGAAGGAAATGTGAAGATGTGCTAGGTGATCTTGAAAAAATATATATGAAAATTGAGTTTACTATAAATATAAATCTATAGCAACAAGCAAATTAAAAAATAATAGAGAAAGTATCAAATTTGTGCAAAAAAAAAATATATATATAAAATACTTTTATTCGATGAATTGTAACATTCGCATTTCCTTTAATTATTCCGATTACCAAACAATAGCACGGAGATTTTCATTTTTTCGATTTAATCGTGCAGAGTCGTAGCATTGACTAATAATAAAGTCACAATTTGAATGTATATCGTCTTGATAGTTTGTTTAATGAAGTATATATTTTCTGCAACTGTTCCAAGAATTTTAATGTTACAATACAAAAGGTGTGTAAAAGGCCTTTAAGCGACGTATAAACTGCACGAATGTGTATATGATATTTTGAATTCTTATACAATAGCATACTTTGATATTTCAAGATAAAATTTTTGAAAATCGTATGTTTTGCGCATAATGGATGTTTGTATAATGTATAATTACACTATATTATTATATATACGTATACTTACAGTTGCCATCAAGGCTTCTTGACAAAAAAAAGCAAAAATTGAAAAACAATTTAATTTCAATGTGTCTACCAATGTTTATATAAATGTGCAATATTGCATACATGTTTAAATTTATGTAAAATAATAATTATTATTCCATATTTAACGGTGAATTCTCGCATGTCGAGTGCGGAAATAAGGCAAATTATTGAAATACATCCATATATTTTCAAGCGTTGCAAAATGTCTAGTATTAAATGTCTTCATTCCTAAATTTATTTATTACCATTCTTTAGAACAACTGCAATATTTTATGTTTTTTTTCGTATTTTTGTTTTACATCATGTCGAATAAGATAATTAATAAAGAATATTACAAAAGTTACCTTAAAAATATGTGACAAATTTATGCTCTTTGAGGTGAAATATATTTATTGCGTAAAATTAAATTAGAAATCTGAAAATAGTTTGTTGATAAAAATGAAAAAGAATTAATAGAATAGGTATAATTTATTCCAATATAAACTTTACTATCTTATCATTTGTTTACATTATTTATTAACAATTTTTTTAAGAATTTATATTAAATACACTTTTCGTAATTAACTTACGCCTTTCCTTTTCCTCTTTGTTTTCTTTCGTAATATTTCTGCATCAATGGTGTTACATAATCTTCATTCAGGTAGAACTTATCCTTCCACAGAACATCTTTATCCCCTTTGTCAATGTTATACGGGTACACGTATTTGGAGTCTGGAACCTAATATATAAGATACCGAATTAGTTGTTTTAAAAGCAAATGTGGCGTGATTTCTATTCTTTATAAATTGTTTTCAAAAATATTTGAATTTATCTTGCATGACTTACTTTTCCCCAAACGTCGTACCAAACATCCCAGTCATTACCACTCAGAAGTAGTTCTGGCACATCTACTCTGGAGATAAAGCTAGCCCATAACAACTCATCACGATCGTATGTGTAGTGTTTAATATGAACTTTGAATTGGAAAGCACTAAATCGCCAGTCTTTCAATTTAGGATCATTGGGATGGTAACCATCGTACTTTAGATTTTCTAAATCTTCCACCACGACTTCAATATCACCACCTTGCGACCAATCGTAAATTAACAAATGACAATTTTTACTAAGTGGAGCCAACAAATCTTGTTTGTAGCTATCTTCGATATCGGTCAGATACTTTTCATTCAATACTTTAGAATTCTCCTCATGGCTAAGTCCACGTTTTTTTATGTTTTGCTATTCATTGAGAAATTCATGAAACTAGAATTAGTATTTTATGTTCGATAAAAGTAATAAAATTAATAAAAATATTTACCAAAGTAAGATCTACTGGCACATCCAAATAAATGATTACATGAGGTTTTAAGTAATTCTGTAAAGAAGCCTGTAAAGAATCTTTATGCGCTTCGTAACCTTTGGGGCTAATGTACTTGTTTTGATACATAGCTTTAGCAAATACAGCATCGCTCCACGGTGACCTGACTGTAACAACGCCTTGTCCAGTACACAGAACATGAGAAAGCGAAACCATGTACTGGTGTTGCCTCATCATATACATATACATCTGCATAGCCAAAGTATTACGGTCGTGAGGATTCTGTAAAAATCTCTCTATATCCCATGATTGAGCATCTTTTGGTAATTGTGAATCAAGTGTTCTTGCGTCAAAACCCCACTTTGTAATGTACAAATCATCGAACGTCGGTTGAGGAAGATACAAAAAATCAAATTCCTTAGCTAACTCCTTAGCCAATTTCTTTTTTCCAGATGCCACTTGACCATCGATGACAATAAGCTTGGAATGCTCGTGAACTCTGCACTTGTGGGTATCCAAAATCATGTTAAATACGTTATACTCCTTTTCGTGATACGGAAAGGGTTTGATATTTGGAATATCATCTTCATTTCTAAAAGCTGCTCTCATAAGACCAGCAGTTTGATACTTTGTTACGCAGCTCGAAGATACCTGAAAATAAACACATCCGATAAAGAGGTATTCGAATGAAACTTGTGTGCAGAGTATACGATTTGACAATAATAAACCATAACTGACAATTTATAAAGTACACACAGACACCATATTAAAACGTGTAAAAATATAAATCTCACTGGGCTAACCTTACATAACTCCTTGGTGACACCGGGAAGGGACTTAGCGGCTAAGCCGCTCCTTATGGCTACAAACATTTTTCGCGAATTCGTGCAATGAACTAGCTATAAATTATCCCGCTAGACACGAAATTTGCCTCGCGGGATATTTTTCCTATAAATCCCAACACAATAACCCGTTTTCTCGTCTGCTCGTCCTCTTCCCCTGCGATAGAGGGCACGAAAGTGTATTTTTCTATCTATCTCTCTCTCGTTCCCAAATTTCTGTTCTGTCACTAACTTCAAGAAGTTCTAGGGTAATTTTGAAATATAGGCTAACTTCGAGTTGAGACCAAAAAAGTCGTCTGAAGATGCTGAAAATCGAATTGTATATAAGAATTTGACAGAATCTTAATTTAACACACAGAAATTGGTTTATGAATACAAAAGTCAATAATCGTGACAAAATTACTATTTTTTTTTATAAATTTGGTAAATTCGTATAATCTTAATCTTTTCAAAATTGATCGAGATCGATCTTAATTCTGGGAAGGAAATTTTAAAATCTTCTTCACCAAATAGGAAATTAGTGGAAATATTTATTTAAGGAAAATAACAGTGAAAAATAATTATACATCGAGTTTTCATAAATTGAAAACTCATTATAGGACAAATGATTTGTAAAAATTTATAATCATAAGAAAATATTTACATCTATAGATAATTTAATTATCGTAACGTTCTATTAAGTATTTGAAAAAAGTTCTTATTTATAGTAATACTGAATTTTACTTTAACTTAAAAAACAACAATTTTTGACAAGGTTTTGCTCCGTTGGATACTAAAATATATAAATAAATAAATAAATATTGCATTGAAATGGTCACGCCTTTTTTTTATTTAAATTTTGTTTTAACTTAACGAACATGCTTTTATATTGAAATATATATTTAATCAATTATGGATACAAATGTTAACGATATTATTGTTATTCCATTGTTCAAATTAACGTTAACAATTGAATAATAGTAAGTTTATTAGTTAAGATACAATATTTGTAATCGTACAAGTTTGAATTTTGCGCCATTTTAAGCATTCAAGTACAAAGTGTCATGACTGCATACTTCTAGCTTTAGCCAATAATAATTCACTATACTATAAATAATGAATAGCACAAAAGCGACGCTGCTGCTCCGAAACTCGGAATGACACATACACGTCTCGTCCGTGAATAAAGATTTTCGAATAAATTTTTTTACTTTTTCGTAGTGTGTACAGAAAAATTTGTTAAAAATGGATCTCGACAAGATGACAAATGAAAGGAAGCTGTATCTTTGTAAATGTTACTTCTACGGTAAGATCAAAGAGAATTGTTTAGGTAGTTTTGGTAAATTTTTGGTTATGAATTCTCAATTTGATAGAATAGATTGAATTTGACATTTTGTTTGTTTGTTACAGCTGGATTTGCTATGCTTCCCTTTCTGTGGGCGGTGAATGCCATTTGGTTCGCTAAGCCAGCCTTCACTGAACCATTTTTCTTAGAACAAAAGGATCTAAGGAAATGTTAGTGGATATAGTATTTATTAATTTAGAAACATTGTCCTATGGATTGTTAGTAACGAAATATCTTTTCAGATGTTACGCTTTCTGGTATTGGAGCATTGATTTCGTTGACAGCATATGCGTCGTGGATCATTATTTTCCAGACCTATAGAATGGAATGGGGTGAATTTGCAGACTCTATTAGTTATATTCAACCCGCTGGTATTCCATAAGACTTTTTATTTTAGTTATTAAGAATCTACAATGACGACTGTGTAAGATATATTAAGGTTAATGAAAACTCTGAAGTCAAAAACAAAAAGGAAATATACGTTTATTTTTTATAATCAATTGTATATGTAGTTTTTCCTAAAATAGGCCAATAATGGTAGCCCGTTTGAAAAACGAGTTTTCAATAAAATTATTCTCTTTTTTTCCTGAGACAGTCTGTGAATAAGATACTATAAAAAATACATTTACATTAAAATTTACATATTTTTATCTCTATCCAAAGGTCAATGAATGTTGTAGTTCTTTGAAAGTTCTCTTGTCATTAAAAATAGTCTTGTGTTCGCTCAGACAGCTCTCCGTCTTTGCATTAGTTGCTTCACTTCTTTGTACACCAATTTTGACAGCAGCTGCGAATACCAAAATAATTAAATTACATCGTGAAATTCATTAAATCTGGAACTAAACAAGGTAGAAAGTCACTTACAGCAAATGCTGCAACTTCCGAGGCCATAAGCATATAGTAAACATTATTCCAAGCGTTTTTCGAATTGCCTCGACTCGAGATAAATCCGGCAAGTAATGGACCAACAGCTGCACCGATACTACCAGTACCGTCGATTATCGCAGTAACAGTTGCCAGAGCTTTTGAATCTTCACCGATACATGGATGCGTCCCTAGCTCTGCTGATACGGCTGTCGTTATTAAAGCGTAAGGTCCATTTACGAGAAGACCGGCGACTATGAGAAGAATCACGTTCAGAGACAAGTTTACGCTCCCCACGTAATTGTAGATGAAAAGCTGAATTATTGAAAAACAAAATTTGTTAAACAACTGGTATATTTTTACAATTTGAAATTAATTTTAGAAATTTTTTAAGAGGGTCTCGTATTTAAGCTTTACCCACTAAATATTTCGTATTTTTAATTAATATCATTGAACTATACTGAAACAAGTGAGACGATATGTACAATAAATTATAATGAACTGTAATTAAATGATGAATTACGCCAATCTAAAACGCAGTCACCAATTGTTTTGTTATAAATTTTAAATAAACTTTTCTCATAAACGTATAATTATTTTAGTTTAGTGTAATTAATTATATTAAGATTTCAGTATTTTTCTTTCATGTCACCGTTTATGGGCTTCGTCGATAAAAATTTGATTGCAAGACCCCTTTAAAAATTATTTAAATCTCGACTTCGAATTTTTGAGGGAAATCATTCAATATTCAATAAATATAAAGATTTAATCCAAATGTTCGTTCCGAGAGAAAGTACAAGTAGCAATGTATTTAGTGAGTTTCAAATAGTTTTCTACCAAAATCACTTTGAATCTGACGGTGAGTGAATTTTCTATTTTCTGTTGTAACTAACACTCGAAGGAACTTATAGCAGAACAAGACCTTTCAAATTGAAGGTAAACCTGTTTTCTATTATTAGAATAAGTGTAATTTATAGTTACATTGTTGTAAATATTAACAATTTCGAATTTAGTAATTTGCATTTCCAGGGGGTCACGCCCCCTTAAAAAAATTTAATCAAGAAGAAATCTAGATATATTAAATAATACAAGTTTTAAAATATTATCGACATTCGCTGCTGAATTCATCTCTCAAATTGCCAAATAAATTCTGACTACAGCAGTCATACAGTATCAATTTTTCTCTGCTCTTGATTAAAGATAATAAGTGCTTTCATTGAAAGCGTGTACTCACTGCAGGACAGGAGAGACCCAACATAGACGCGCAGGTCAATGCACTCATGCCCGAATAATCGGATAAAACACCAGCTACTATCGCACCGATTATACCGCCGACATCAAATAGTATCGACAAAACTGCGCTCAGTGTAGGGCTGTAAGGGGCTGTGGATAAAAATCCATAATTTTCAATTCAGATACATCGCTGTTGCAAAATTAAATAAACGTTAACAATGTCATTAAAACTGAAGGCTCTACATAAAATTGTTTTCCTTAAAATAAAAAAACATTTCCTTAAATTGAATAACAAGAAAAACAAATCAATTTACTAACTCGACGATGCGATGTACAGTGGCAGCCAAAACAAAAACGTATAACTGACGAGTTTAGCGAAGAATAGAGATAGCGAATACTCAATGACACCGGGTATCTTGATAGCACCTAGGAAACCGATAGCTCTTTCGCCGGAACTTTCGGTTCCTCGATTCACCGACAACAGGAATTCTCTTTCATCCTCTTCGTTCAAAGGACCCTGTGAACGATAAGAAAAATATTTAAAAAATTCATCCTCGTAAAATTGACAAACTTCGTCTGTTGGTAGTATGAAAATTTAGTCGATGCATGCAATCAGGATAAGAGTTATTTCAACAAAAGAAACAGTAGGTATTTTCAAATTAGCAGACGTAGAGTAAGCAAAATTGAATGTATCTAGAAAGAAAAGTTTTAAGAATTGTTCTACAGTCGAATAGCTGAAGCAGATAAGGTGAAAAGAAAAAAAAAATTAAAATTCATGCACTTACAACGACAGTGTCGTGCTGACGCCCGTGATTTCGATAGATGAGTCGCTAAGATGTAAGGATAAACAAAGGACTGGTTAAATAATTCCACAAAGCATGCGACTCTCTCTGTGCATGTGCAATTGGTTTTAGGTATTAGACATTAAATAAAGATTTTGTTTTAATTGGATAATCGATTGATAATCAATTGAGCTACGCGATTTGTTTTTAAAAATTAATTACAAATGAAACGACACTACAAATTAACTACATTTGTCTATGCCATTCGGTCTGTTGAAAACAAATATTTGATACTATATTTTTTTAAGTTTCTTTTGTTAATAATCGTTAGTTAATGGATTTACCCCTTCTTCGTTATGCCTTGATAAGGTGTCTTGGTCAATACTTGAACTTTCCTCATCGGAGTTACGAGCTACATCCAATTTCCTATACCTGTAAGGTCCAGGTGGTATGCAGCCCACGTCTGTTGGATTTGGTACCAGAAATAAAAATATTATAAAACCAACGGTTCCCATAATAGCACCAGGAACCATAAAACTGAGACCCCAGTCTGTTTCGACAAATTCGGCAGCTATCAGTGTGCCCAAAATATTTCCTAATGAAGTGTGCGAATTCCAAATACCAAAAATCAGTCCTCTCTTGCCTTTGCCAAACCAATTACCTACTATGGTAACTACACCTGGCCAGCCAGAAGTTTGAAAAACTCCGTTTATACCCTGAAAACAAGTATTGTAAGCATACGTTAAAAAGATAATCGTTTTGCACACAAATTGTTAATAATTGTTTACCTGTACAAATATAAAATACCATATGTTATGGATATTATAGGGCCTTGCAATACCGAAAAGGTAAGTAAAAATACCAGTTCCAAGCATTCCAAAAGCTAGGAAATAACGGAGATTAACTCTTTCTGCAACAAAGCCACTAAAATTTTTTTGCATAAATAAATAAATTACAATGTTGCCATTGTGCCATAAAAATACTAAGTACATAAATACCTAACGAACATAGCTGCTGCATAACTAAATAAAAATGCAGAGTCTAGTGTTCCCAATAAAGCAGAAGCATCGGGTGTATCTATAAAACAAAACAAAGTATTCCATTACAATGAATTGCAAGTTTTCAAACTATTGAATAGACATAAAAGCAGATATTTCACAAAGTATTAAGAATACATTACAATTTCTTTCTACTGGAACCTACGATTATTTAGAAAAATAAATAATCAACTTACCAAAAGGTGCCCAGTCGCACCACGTATTTGCGTTACTTGCATTAACTATAACATCTGGCGGAGGTATCCTACCAGTACAGTTAAGACTGAGTACATTTTTAACAACCGAAATTGGCTTCCTTGTCAAATGGTAGCACGTATAAGCAATATAAGTTAATCCTAGCACCCCAGCTTGATGCCATGTCATCCTGTCTATCCTGTTGTTGGGACAGCATTTTGAAGAGATCCATTCGATCCATTTGATGCCCACGGGAGCATTCCAGCTGCCAGACATCTTATAGCACCTTATATTACAAACTATCACAGAAACTTGTATTTTCCTTCTCCTAAATGCATTCGCCTCTTCTCATATCCTGGAACGCAACCCTCTTGCAAACATTTGCAGCAGTTTCAAGTGCGCACTAATACTTTAAACTTCAAAAAACTGAAAAAAATTCAAGTTATGAGGAAACAATCAATTCTTTTGTGCGGTTGTTTCTGACAGCTGATAAGACAAGAGATAAGCATATTTCGTATGCCAAACAATTGACATTGGAATACGTCTATACCTTTTTACTTTCAAGTTCGCTCATGTATACACTAATCTTAAAGAAAATTGAATCGTCAACAAAGCAACACATTCACATCACTCTCTAGCCGCTGATGTAACGCAAATAAAATTCAAAACTATTGCACTAACAGCAATGAATAATCAAACGATAAAGAATACCGCTTATTACGCACACTCACACGCACACCTATTGCACACTCACCAACAGCGTTAATAATACTGATGCATTTCCTCTTCTCCCATGACAAGTAGTTGTGCTTTGCCGTAAAATCCAACTTTATGACAAATACAGCAGGAAATGCGTATCTCGTATTTTGACTACAAAACTTCGATTCATAACCTAAAAAAGGACGAAGATAACATCCTGTAAATAGTCGAGCGATGATCACAGAGCCAATGTGAATCAACGAAGAGGAAAAAAAAAATCACAATTTTTTCTCGGGAAAAATGAAGCTGTAGGAGAGATTCTCACGCCATGTTGGAACTTCCGTCGTCGACTGTTGCTTTCTTGCTCCTTTTTGACAACCCGCAGCTGTGCGACGTCTGCCCCCACGACAACAAAACAACGTGGCTTCGTCATATCGTAATTGCGCGTCACCGACAGGTTGGCAGTACTGTCGCTGTTCTTGAACTACTGCACCTGTGCGAATACGAGAAAAGGATCGTATGAGTGTGTGTGCATGAAATAGGCATACTTTAAGGAGGTGCTGGGTGCTGTACTTAACTTTCACCGACTGAGTCGATATAAGGGTAAAATCATAGGAAAATGCTTGAATCTTAATAAGTTTACCGAATTTTGCAAAGTTAAGAGGTTGTTCAGTTGCACTTCAGTTTATAATCATTGATATGTATGCGAAATTTTAAATGATTCCGATTAGTCCGTTTTCTCGTAAATACACAAATATTTGCGTTTTAAAAGTGGCGTATTGGTAGGATAATGCTGAAGCAAATGACAATTAATTCTTGGTTTCGCGTAATTCGGTGAATTTATTAAGTCTATCTACTCGGCCGGTAAAAGTTGATTATGACACCCCCTTAAACCGTTTACGTTCGATTTTGTGGAAATAAACACAGAATAAGAATACAAGTACGAAATAGTTGTATTTCTAATATGATTATAGAATCAAATTTTGCATGTACAAGCGAAGCGGGTGGAAAGTCGATTTTTACGCACACTGTATAAAAAATTAATGACAGAGAAATATTGAAGTATGTATAAGAGGTCTGTCTAAATATTTGAATAATTCGAACGTAAACGGTTAACGAATAGGCTAAGAATCCAAGTGCTATGCTTAACATATCAACCGTTGAACACTTGTATTCTAATTCTGAATCTTATTAATTCGAAATATAATATACGTATAGTGTAGAATCGAATTTTACGTTATACAAAGGAAACATGTATTACAATTGATTTCATATGAAGCGTTTACGCACACCGTACCGAAAATGAAGAAGTTATATCAAAATATTGTTAAAACATTACGAATGACAAACTTTACAATGAAATTAATACTATTCTACATTGGATATTTAATAATTAATTTAAGTGAATAGTTGATTATAACTCAAGCTTGTGTATACGTGTTTTTGAAATAGGAAAACAAAAACAAATTCGAACATAAACGATTATAACTATATGAATTTAGAGTCAAATTTAGCGCTGTACAGAGGGCGCACCATGCAAAGTGTGCGTAAAATCCCCTTTTACGCACTCAGTATCAAAAATGAAAAAGTTACATTACTTGTTTGTTAAAATAAATTGAGAATAATGAATTTCAAACTGCCTGACATTGAATATTTCATGATTATATTGTGTAAATTGTTTTAAAAAACCTTCGATTCTAAAAAGGTAGTTTGAAGTACATTTTTAGACAACATTTTAATTGCACAATATTATCGCGGAAAAACATCGGTTTAACTACTAATACACGCATCAGCGTGAAATATAAAAAATCAAAAAGTTCTATCTGTTAGATAAGACTAAATAAAAAAAGGCGATAAATATGAATCTAAACATATTATTGCCTTATCTCTTCTATCCCCATTACATTCTGAAAATTCATTTAATTCTTGTATCTTAACATTACGAATGATGGATAATGAAAAATTTCCTGTAATACACCACAAGCGAATGTTTTACGTACTTTCAGCTATATAATTCCTCAATTACCTTATCTACAATTTAAACAATTATTTATATAAACTCGACATCGACGCTCTAAGTAACAGTTTCTATTTAATGACCAAACACAGCCGCGTTAAATTATTACGACCAGCTTATGTAAAAATTGTCTCTGATAGTGAAGTTTAAAAGCAATCGTAATAGACTAGTACTACTGGATAAATAATACTTTAGATAATCTGAAGAAAATTTTGTCTTCATTTTCGATACACAGCGAAACGATTGATTTTCCATTGCAATTCGGATTACTGTTTGATCACTAAATAAAATGCTTGAAAATTTTGTCAAGCGCAACATCATTTTTTTTTATCATCAATATTAAATAGTATATAAAGTTAAAATCATAAGTGCATACGCAAATGTAGACATAACAAGATAGTATTCGTTAAATCATCGGGTATTATTAAATATGTACAATGAAATACAAGTTTGCGTCATTTAAAACAATTTATGTATACAAAATTGCTTTTTCGATGTAAAAAAACTTACTATATGCAAATAAAAATATGTTTGAGTACATTACTATTAAATACAATGGTTTGTAAAAATTACAAAATTTAATTTTTATAATAACGAATATTTTTTAGTATATATGTATATGTATACATATAATATATATCTGCAGTTAATAACTTATTTAAGGGCTGTGTAAATGTATTTTGTAGTAAATATTTAACTAAACCGTAAATCATACGTATTTGTGCCTTGTCTTTTATATCTATATATTATAACAAAATAATTTTATTTAAAATATTTAATTATACCTGTTGAGTTACTGTTTACTGTTCGCCAGAGATCGAGTGTAAAATAAAATTTAGTATTCTACAGAGGGCGTGCGTAAAATCGCTTTTTACGCACAGTGTATTAAGAATAAAGGACTAGTCATATTTATTCTCTCTCTACCTGAACGCAAAATCAAAAGACTATATTCTAATAGTTGATCTCTAGAAAATAGATAATATTATTGAATCGTTTCATAACAAGTGCACTGCAACCATAACCTCAAAACTCTTTTAATTACATTTATTTATACGATTGTAATTTATTATATAACTTTTTGGACAAATAAGACTAATTGTAATAAAATAATTAATACGAGTAAGCACTCACCCAATAAACGATGCGTAAACACTCGTGTTTGTATATGTGCGTGTAACGTACATTTATAGTTATTTGTTTACTGCGATTCATAGAAGCAGCATATAAGACGCATAACTCAGAAAACCAAAGTATAAGTACACAATTTAGAGCAGATAAGAGAGTTATTATCTCATTTCGATAATAAGTACCTCAAATGAGTATTTACCCAAGGTAACGTATAACAATACAAAAGAAAAACTGTATAAATAAAGTCGAAAAATTGATTCTATCCACACGATAAACGCATGTATAATACACGTAATCACACAGGTTACGATAACATACAATGCATTGAAGGAGGCAACGAATGTCGCGTCTAATATTCCCCCGTCATTTTTCTCCACGTCCGACTGTCCGCATAAACAAACCGTATTATCTCGGACTTTTTGTCCCGATAGGTAGCTTATTTACGAGCTGTGCGAGAGAGAGAGAGAAAGAGAAAGAGAAGAGAGAGAGAGAGAGAGAGAGAAATAAAAACAAACAAAGTTTCCAAAGGGTAATTTGAAAAAAAATGTACAGAATATCGTTTCTCGGAACGTCTTGATTTTCGATACGATGAGCGAATATAATGCTCGCATCGGTCCTGTATACTTCGCACGACGATAACAACAGTAGTAGTGGTAGCCAAGACGAAATACTGAAGTCAGCTCGCGCCAACGTCGGTCTCATCGCCGACGGCATTTGGGCGCCTAGCGGACAGGACGAGACCTATCGCAAGCTCAATCGAGCTTTATGGATACGGGTGAGCGGAGCTTGCAGATTTGAATTTTGTGGCGGGAATATTTGAATTTGACGCGCGCGCGAAGAGCTCTGCTTTATCGAGGCTGGCGCTAATTTTGAATGTACTTTTCAACGGTATGTCGCTCGCTGGTGGATCTCGTGATTTTAATGGGGAGATTTGTTGACGCGAAATTGTAATTAGAATTTTTCTTTGGCAAATATCGATTGGTGGCGATTTTTTTTCATCCTGCTTTTATCAACTGTTGAAAGTTTTACACGCTGAGCTTGTGAATAATCATTTCTTTTTGTCCGCTAACGGATTATCGAGAAATTAGGTTATGCAAGACAGACGAAAACGTTCTTTGTGTCAATTGGATACAATTTTACTGAAAAATATCGTAATAATGTGAACACGTAAACAAAAATTGCATAAAAATAGCCTTGAAATATAAATTTGGAAAAGGCACTTTTATTATACATATATTATATTATACATAATGAAGGTTGTAAAATACTTTTTGAATTAAGAGATATGTATGCTATGAGAAATTAGAAAAGAAACGTAAGTGAGTCATATAGAAGTAAAGTTATTTTTAGCGACTTATCATACAAATTTAATTTTGAGCATAAAAATTCATAAGATCAATGATTTATATTTCAAAAAAAAAGTTAATTTTTACATCCGTCGGTCTCGCGTTTAGGGTATTTTAGAACATCATTTCGAAGAAAACGTGTATAAAATAAATGAATACCGAAATTAATAGCATGAATGAATTCGGCGAGCATCAAAGCGATTTGGCTATCATTAAACTGGTTTCTGCACTTCTATTATATTCACGTTATTATTCCGAGAAACTTCTACAGCCATTTATAGGATTTATTTAATATTTTTTTTATTAAAATATTTCTTTCTCCGTGTAAATGTGTTAATCTTAAAAAATAAATATAAATTTCGTGCTAATTGTATTTTCGTCGCGAAGCGAAAGTTGACTATGCAAAATCAAGTAATAGAGAGGGTTTTTTTTTTATCGAAGAGGGATTTGGCTATATTTTATTGTAAATATAGTAAAATAACGGAACACAAACAAATTGCTTGTACCGATGAATAGGAGAAAATTATATTTATTAATCGATCGATAAACAGCAATAGCGAATGGTACTTCTAATTAATTTGGAAAGTGCTCCTTTAATTAATTAACTCCAAACAATCTGAAAGTGCAATTTATAATTCAAGTTAATTATATCCGACTTCGATAAATTCCTTTTTATATCATTATTGATGAAAAATAGTGTTTTTATGAGATTTTTAATTTATATTGCTATTTGTATTTATACGCATATTCGCAACGTAAAATCAATACTTCCAAATGAAGCTGCTCAAGGTCAAGATAAAAATGTATATAATATTTATTTTATGATTAAATTGAGGATTCGAAGTGTTTGATTAAAAAGTTGACAATAAGAAGAATTGAGGGTTACTTCAATTTTTGAAATGTAATATAACATTTATGACATTATGATATTTAAACCAAGACTATTTTGGTATTTGAAATTTGTCGTGTTCTATATATACATATATATATATTTCCAAATAAAAAAAATCCTATTTTTCAAACTTCTCGTCAAAGTTACGTATGCGCTGATTTATTAAACCGATATTTTCCATGAAATATTGTGAATAAAAATCTAATAAACTTTAAAATAAGCTAAGCCAGTTTTAGATTCTATCGCTGAGAATATCGAAGTCAGTAGGTCAAATTACTAATTCATAAGTTCGTTAAAATCCATAAAAATCATTTTCCAGATTTTGGAAGTATAAAAATAATCCATCAATTTTCAATCTAAAAATTGTTTGTGGCCAACCCAGTATTTTTAATCATCTAATTGTACTTGAAATATCTTTTGAATAAAATTTATTTTTTTAGAACAAATATATTTGTTTAATGTCGATCGGATGTACTTCAGAAGCTGAATGTAAGTTGATGTAACATTTTTCAATATTTATTACGGATACATTAATTTTTCTGTAAAAATTCGAACTAAAAAGGTACAGCTTGAAATAAACATTATGCACTTAATTCATAACGAATGTCGACGCTTCAACCTGATTTTCCCGCTTGACATATCAATTAAGATTAATTCCTTTTGATTCAAAGCGACATATATATAGATGCATATCTCACTGTATATATAGTTATTTAATTTCGCAAATTGTTAAATAAATAAACAAACACATTTTAATAAATATTCCACAAAGCTAAATTTACCATTGTAACTCAATTACAGAGCAGTCAGATAGCCGCCAAATACGCGGAACTCGACAGCCATCAGCAGCAGCAGCAGCAGCAGGAACGTCATGAGACACGTAGTCGAGTACGCGATGTCATACCGGACTCGCGGTTGGCCAGTTACGGCGATTTTACATACGAAAACGAGCCGTCACAGGAGGACGATGAAGAGGATAGACGCCGGAAGGTCGATTCACTGGAGATCACGAACGGGGAGTCCAAGAGGGAAGAAAAGGAGTCCTGGATGCTCGACGAGGTCGAGGAGTTTGTCGCCTGGGCTGAGGAAGCTTGCAAACGGTCGAGACGGAGATATAGATCGTTAGTTCAATTTTCTATGAATTTAATCAAATTTTCCTTCAGCAGAGATTAATTTGACTGCGTTTGAATTTAAAATTTTTAAATTTTCCCGCGCGAGCTTTCGCGTACTTTTGGCGCGAATTTTTAAATACGAAAACTCACACGCGCGGATTTTTTTTATTAAACGAAGTGCTGCGTCGCAAAAATAGTGTGAAATTTATTGTTAGCTTTTCAACGTAATGCTTAGAGCACAAACGCATTGACATTTAATTTTAAATTTGAGATGCTGTAAAATGTAGGGTGTGAAGCTTTAATAAAAATTTATAGTCAGATTCTGTTTTACGTTAAATGCACTGAAATTTTCATTAAATTTTATATAAAACAAAATTTTAGTGCATTTCATGTCGAATATAGAATCCGATTATAAATTTTTATCAAACCTTCGTACCCTGATTTTGATGGAATTTTTTTAGGTCGCTCAAAGAGAAAATTTAATCTTGCGTATTCATGTCTTTAAATACCCTTTTAATTTTCATATAGTTTTATCTATAAATCTAATTACTACAAATGGTACACATGTGGTACATTTTACATTAAGTTTGGGATAATGTAAAATATACAATCGGACAATACACATGTTTCCAATATTTTTAAGCTCGCTAAAAAGAGTAATTCAATATGGCTATTCTTTTCTAAAATGTACTTCTTAAAATTTTATGAATTTTTATTTTCAAATCAAATATATACACCGAAGTAGAATAATGGTGTCAGTGAAAATTATTTTAAAAAAAATGACACATACAAAAGAATGTCATATATATGTCACACTTTACAGATTTGGGGAATAAAAGCTTGCAAAAAATTTAAAAACTATTGATTACAAATAGTAGATACAAATCCTTTTTTAAGAATCTAATCCATTTATAAGTGACTTTCTAATGTTTGATGCAAAATTGCATGATTTTACAAATTCATAAAATTTATTTTTACCCAATCATAATTTTCGTTGTAATTTAGCGAGTGCTCGTCTTGAATTTTCCACAAGCTTAATTAGCCGCACATCCTTTTCGATGTTAAAATTTGATTTCTGTATAAAAAAAAAATCATCGCCAATTTCGTTAAAAGATGTCACAGAATAGAAAGACCTGAAAATCAGAAAATAAAGGTTTCGTGACAATGGACGATTAGAAAAGACGTTTTATCGTCTCTAAGTCCAGAACTTTTTTCATTCGTTTCTCTGTTCTAATCTTTTCTAAGGGTATTACTTTAGTGGTATATATATGTATATGGGTCCTTCTCTGACAGATTAATCAGTCGAAAGTTGTTTTTTCTTTTAAATATTTTTAAACTGTACTTTGAAACTGTGTATATGAGTCATTCTCTGACAGATGGACCGAGCGAAAAAATTTGGTTTAAAACATTCTGCATCTACCTTCTTGATTTTTTTGAGATCCTTTTCATCAAGATTTTCATAGTTACAGTGTGTCAAAGTTAGCATTTTACCTTCAATTTGAAAGGTCTAGCTCTTGAAATTTAAAAATGTTTAAAAAAACAAATTTTTTTTGTTCGGTCAATCTGTCAGAGAATGACTCATATATGAAAGGCAGTATGATAAATTATAATATTTTGTAAGTGAAATCAGACACGATATTAAAAGTCACTGTATATACATTACTCTCGATTGAAATTGAAGAATTCTTCTGAAAAAATATTATTTCGTTCGCGTAAATTCAGAGGAATACAAACATTTCGATCCTTTTTGTAATTAATTATTTAACAATATATATTCAACGTTCAATGTATCATCATTTGAATTTGTGCTTGATTACTCGAAATTTTAAAACATCACATTTATTCCGTAGATAACGAATTTCTTTTTATTTCCAGACTTTCAAAATCGAATGGACAGTTAAAGTCGTCTCGGAATACCGACCAATGCACACCTCCGGAAAAATCGAGTAAATACCAAACAATATTTTCTCAAAGGTGGGAACAAAATTTTTTTTTTTTCATCCAAGTTATCACCAAGTTATTCGACAAAAAATAAGAGTCCATATCTCGAAAAGTATACAATATCTTCCAGCTTCAAGACTCGAGTATCATAATTATTGAAACTTCGTGAAATATTGCTTATCAAAACGCCGATAAGACGATAATGAACCAATTATTATTTATTTTTTGCCTCATGAGCTTTACGTGCATCAAAGCGACATTGTACGTTCGTTGACAAATACACATGCAATTCGTGGAATTGGTACAAGTGTGTTAATCGTAATTCAGTTTTGTTTTTTTTTTTATTGTTTATTCGTCATTTTGACATTGTTCGTAACAGCTTGTTTATCCTTGACTAGTGCGTGGGAATTTAATCATTGCACGCGCTTCGTGCAGGAATGTTCACTAATAAAGTTAATGGAAGCTGTAAAATCAATACTTCATCACAACCAGTTTCGTGAATTTTAAAGCGTGAACGAGATTTCGTCGTATGCGTGCGTTGAGAATACGAAGAACATTAACGAGCAGTTGTGATTTTTAAATGTTATTTCGCTAATTTAAGGCTTATTACTCGAGTGAAAAATTAAGGAATTTAACGAATGATAATATTTTTGTTTTTTTTTTTCGAGAGAGAGATTTATCATTGATTGGATGAAATGTACGTGAAAATATAAGTTTTTTTTAGATGAATTGAAAATATCGTCTCGGCAGGTTGATGGAAATTTTAATGTTTAAAGGGACAGCTTTGAAGCGAGGCTGAATAATATAAAAAATTTTAGTTAGTTTTATTAATTGTAATCTTCGTATTTTTAATACTAAATTTGCAGATATGCTTACCTTTAATTTGAGCTTAATTTCGTACAGGTATACGAGTCCCTTCGTTGAATACTTATAGTAGGTCCTTGAAAAATCACTCTCCGTAAGATTCAAAGTGGATTGATAAGCCAATTGAGCTGAAAATTGATACATTCTTTGCAGTATTAATATGGGGATTTCCAATCGAATAAATAGAATAAATTCAACATTATGAAATATACCAAGATTGAAAAGAAATTGTTATTGAGAAACTTTTCGTTGGAAAATTGACTAAAAACGTAGTTAAAATTACTATATTATATAGTAACAGTGGGAATACTCTATTTCGCGTGGATTTTATTATATTTATAATAAAAATTATTTTCTTCGTAATTATTATTAAATTTTCTTTACAGAGTACCTTTGCATATTCTGTGGATTGCATTTTTTTCCTAAAATAATAATTTAAATGAAAATAGACACTTCTTGTGAGAAGCAAAAAGTCAGCTTTTTATTTTTATTTAAAAAAAACTTCCTAGCATCCATGTCAATTTTCAACTCAATTGGTCAATTAATTAATTACGAATCTCACGGAGAGTGAGTTTTCAAGAATCCGCTAGAAAAATTACGGAAGATTTTTTATTGATAAGAGAAAAAAGAAAATTTTAGTACGTCTAATGTTATATACTATGTAATTTTTTGTAAATATTTGGTGTTCGTCGTATTATTTTAGTCATTTCATGCAGATTTTTGTTCCTATTTTCACCAGACCATTAAATTTTAGATGAAACTGAGAGATACTTCTAATTCCAGAATTACATTTCGAAACTAATGATTTTTCAAACCACCTGACCTACTTATAGGACACGCGTATGTAATTTAATAATAATAATATACTACATAACGTATTCCGTCCCAGAATTTTAAATGTCATAAAAAAAATGTTATATTATGTCTAAACCAAAACTATTATTTTTTATCTTAAAAGTATATCAAATATTGTTTAATAAGACCAACAAGAAGTTGATGTTATCAGTTTGTATTGAGATAAGATTTTTTTTTAAATTAGCTGTGGCGTGGGTTACAGCATGAAGAGCTTCGTGAATTTTTAAAATTGAAAGCTCAGATTATGGGCTATAAAAAAGAATTAAAAATTTATCACATATTATTTTTCATTGTGGTATTAATAATTTAATGCGTTCGAAGAAAAAAAAAACAAATTAATGTACTTTTATTATGAGACTCAATAAAAATGTAAATAATTACAAATTTAATAAAACACAATTGAATAGCCAAAAATTACGTGAAAATAATATAATTTAAAGGTTGAACCTTACAAATCCATCAAATCTATGATACGTTTTACTGTATTTTTAATAGACCAAGTTTAACTTTGTAATAATTTTAAAATTATTATTTACTCTAAAACTCTATACCAAAAAAAATAGAAATTTCACTGTATTCTTTTTCCATTTAAATATAAAAATTTTAAATTTAACCCTCAGAAGGAATTTGACATTAGAAAACGTATAATTTTGTTTTAGCAATTCGTTGAAATGAATGTTAAGAACACGTACATAATATGCTTAAATTACTATGACCGAATGACTGAAAATACGTTAAATTGTATTCTTCTTGTCGCTGTAAATGATTTGTCCTATTGGAATTATTTGCTAAACTCAAAGAAAATATCCATGAACGAAAAAAATATTTTTTTTTCTAATGGCAATTAATCGTTAGGCTTAATCACAGAGAACTCGAATTTCTTTTATGGATGCTATTAGAGCACAAAATTGAATTTTAAACAAGCTCGAAATGTCAACGCTGCAGACATAGAGGGGCCGAATACCGGTGTTGTAATGACGTTACCGACGTCTAACTCCCCTTCATAGACTATTTGTCTAGAGTTTTTTTTGCATCGTGTATACGTCGCAGCTACTCCAGTCGAGAATATCACGCAATAAAATGAGAAACCTTTAAAAACTGTCGTTATTCAACTACCTTTTCATTTCTTAAAAAGTATCTAAATTTTAAAGGGAAATTTATTTTGGGAAAAGAAAAGTAATCCAGAGAATATTCTAAGGTACTGTGCAAAGAGAATTTCAAAATGGAATGGTTAAAATTGCTCGACTATGAGATAAAACCAAAGATAAAAAATATCCGCGAATGTGTTTTACTATGTAAAAACCAGAGGCAGCATTATATATAGATTATTTTAATATACAAATATTTTTTATCATATTAAAAGTACTCGAAGCTTACATCATGTATGTTTCGCATTTTTTTTAATTTATGCTCGATTTATATAAAAAGCAAAGCACGACGCCTGACGAATGAAATAAAATTATTATTTTTTATAAATTTTACGATGCTTTGTTTGTCGAGTTGTCTGTTTCTCAAATTTCATTTTAAACTGCCTGGTGCTTGAATTTCAATTTCAATTGGCTGCTTTTTGAATGTAAAGGAAGGACGGTGAATTTTCAAACTTTTTTTTCGGAAATAAAAGGAAATGAAATAAATGTCCAATGGGAAAAAATGAAGTTTTAAAAATGATATTTTCAAATAATAACCGGATTCTTGAATTTCAATTAGAATTCGCTGGTTTTTTGAATATAATAGGAGCACAGTGCATTTTCAGGGAGCTTTTTTTTCGGAAATAAAGGGAAATAAAATGAATTTCCAATGCGAACGAATGAAGCTTTGAAAATTATACGATCGAATAATAGCTTTTTCAGAATTATAGTATGAAAACAGATGCGTTTCTCAGAAATAAACATTATTCATTATTCATGGATATTTTTTGACAAAAATGTTATTTTTTTACTTATAAATTGTCAGGTTTACAGTCGGATTAATGTATCGACGAGAAAAACGTAGTTACAGCTTTTTAATTTTCCGCTTACGCTATTGTCCTCCCGGAACTTTGATTGTCCTGTAATAAAAATGTAATATTGTTACGAAGCTGAGCTTTTTCTCTTAAAAGTATATTTAAAAACATTGTTCAATAAGACCTACCAGAAGTTGATTGTACTAATTTTTTTCAATTGCGCACTGCTTGAACCAGATTTTTAAAATTCAAAGCTCGAACGACGTTGTAATTTAATTTCGAACTACCGCATTGCACTTTATTAATTTACTACTCACATCCACATTTTCAACGAGACTCGAACTGAAAAAATCACGTGAAATAAAAAATTGATGAATCCCATGGGGGAAAAAGTTATAACGGCTGAATGTCGATGTACCACATCTTAAGCTCGCAAGCTACCTCCGGCCTTTCTAATTTTTTCTAATTTCTTTAAAAATAAGGTTTTATGGATCCAATCGCGTCGAAAATACGTTTACATAATCCAACGATAAAAAAAAAGATTTGAACAAAAATTTGTTTCTTTGCGTTCTTCAAACACATTCGTTTTGTCGTTATTGTTATTTTAAACAAAAATTAAATTATTTACACAAAAACGAGACATACGACATATTTCCGTGACTATATATAGAATTTACATTATTCGAGCTTTGAATCTTAAAAATTCCAATTCGATAGCATTTAATGACATAAGACACACTGATAACGTCATTTGAGCTTTGAAGTTTAAAGATCTACGGACTTGTTCAAATTGTTATAGCTTACGCCGTAGAGCCAAAATTAAATAAAAAAATCATATCTCTATGCACAGGCAGATAACATCAACACGTCTGGTTGGTCGTATCACTATATTGTCTTTTAATGCACTTTTAAGAAAATAAGCTTGGTATTAATATTACATTTTTCGTAAGGGACATTCTAAGTTTCGGAAAGGAATATCTTAAAATGTGCAAAGCTTCTTATCTTGTATGGATGTCTATTTTCATTCCACGATTTTCTAGTTTTATCACCTATGTATGTATTTTGGTTTCGTGTGAGAATACATTATTATTATTATCATTATTATTATTACTATTATTATTATTATTATTATTATTATTATATACGGGTTCTGTTAAAGTAGCACTCGTTCGTAACAAGGTGTGTACGTATGTGTGAAAGGAATAAGATTTACAGGGGTTCTTGCGTGCGAGCGAAAAACAGTATACACAATAGTTGTCTATAAATATAAATGAATAAACGTATTTATTTAAATGAGGGAGTAACTATTTACCAAAAAATGTGTGATTTAAATTCTATAAATATTTATACGGGGAATGAAAAATTTGGACGTAAACAACGAATTCGCGTATTTAAAGAAATGTTTACTTTAAATCAATTCAATTCTCGTTCAGATAAATACATGTAATGGTTAAATTGAAGTAATTTTTTTTTTCTTCCAAGACTCTTCTTTCAATACTGTGTGTCTATACATATACGAGTTAATCCACAAAATACAGGAAACAATTCGGTACCTGGAAATCGAAAAATTATTTCCGGAATCAAATCGACCGGACATTATTTTCCTTGTTTCTGGACGTCTTCCGAATAAAACGAGCCATTTACACGTTCGTTTAAGCTTATACCATGTCGTGCTTACGTTGATAGCGTAATCGATTTTTTTCAACATTTGTATGAAAATTTAAAAAAAGCACGTCTATTAGTAAATAAAAAAGAAATACGAGAATTTTTCAAATTCAAGAATTGATTCGGAACTGAACGTATAAAGGGTCACTAGAGAGAGCCGGCTAGAACTGAGGGCTAGAAAATAGGTATATGGAAATGTATTTTCTAAATGAGGAACAATGATTCTTTTTGTACTACAAGTGCATGCCTACTCCAGATTTATAGGCGGCTCGTAAACACAACGCTCAAGCGATGTGTCGCATCGCGTACCGCAGCGAACCCGAGCCATCGACCATCGTAAAGTAATAAAAGTGAGAGAAAGAACCTTTGTCTAAAAGTCTTTATACAAACGTCTGTTCAAGATTTAGTGTTTTTTTTTTACAATAATAATTCGTTTTACAATTTCTGAGTTTACTTTTTCTCTAAAAGATTCTCATAAATTGCCTGTTTTGCCCAAAAAACCAAAAGGTACCCTTAAATTACCCCCAGGTATCTTAAGGAGGGGGGGGGGGCAAGATACCTTTGAAATGCGAATTACCAAATTTAAAATTTTGAATATTTATAACAATGCAGTTATAATTTATAATTATTTTAATTAGAGAAGACAGTTTTATCTTCAATTTGAAGGTTCTATAAGTCCCTTCGATAACTAGTTAGAATAGAAAGTTGGAAATTCACTGACCGTAGGATTCAAAGCCAACCGATGGATGGATTGAGCTCAAAATTGGTAGTCCTTTCAATACGAATGAAGGGATTTAAAATTAAGGTTGTTAACCAATTATTCAAAAAAATTTACACATTTTCGAATGTCAAATTTCTCCTGATCTGAGGTGTCTTGCTCCCTTAAGGGAATCGTCATTTTCGAAAAATAATTCAGAAAATTGAAGAGTCTCGGTTTAAAGTAAAATTTAATAATCTTGTGAAATTAGGTCAACTACATGGTACGAAAATCTATATCAAACGATTAAAAATGCAAAAGCCAAAATTAACATTATCAAAATCCAATAATGAACTATTATGAATAACTTGAGTATACGTAGATTATAGTACATAATATTCCCTTTTTTCTCTTATCAAAAAATAATTTTCCATAGTTTTTATAATGGGTTCTTGAAAACTCATTCTCTGTAAGATTCAAAGTCAATTATAATTATAATTAATGGACCAATTAAGCTGATAATAGGCATGAATACTCTTTGTTACTATCTTTAAAGCATGATTGTAGAGATTTGCAATTGAAAGAGCAAAACGAATTTTACGCGATGAACAACTAGTTATAAAGTCAGTTTTTAATTTTTAAGAATTATTCTATGAATTA
Source organism: Apocrypta bakeri (assembly GCA_018906985.1). Taxonomy (NCBI): domain Eukaryota; kingdom Metazoa; phylum Arthropoda; class Insecta; order Hymenoptera; family Pteromalidae; genus Apocrypta; species Apocrypta bakeri. Next base: position 5,927,985 of record JACCIA010000005.1, read on the forward strand.
AAAAAAAACCCTACATTCAAGCTTTCAATGAAGCTCTCACTTAATATATTACAAAGCTAAGCTTGTTTTCTTAAAAGCACATTAAAGGCAATATATAGTAATACGACCTACCAGATGAGTTACATAGGGAAACGATTTTTTTAAATTTTGGTTTTGTCATAGGCTACAACTTGAACAAGTCCATAGATTTTGAAACTTCAAAGCTCAAATGTTGTTATTGTTATGTCATGTCTGACTATTGAAAATTTATCGCATGTATTATTATTGTATACACAATGTAATTGTTTAAAAAACACAGCAAGAAAATGATGCTTTTCTCATTCTGACAGTCTCGAAAAATGTATTTTATCAATTTATTGTTATTTCTATTTTTCGTTATTATATTTAATAGCCTATGATGATATAAAAATAACATCAATAACATCATCAATAACGCAATTGAAGCTTTCATCTACTCCAAATGGAATAAACTATTTGTTTCTCGTAATAATACTGCATGAATTCGACCGTAAACTAACAAATTATAAGTAAATAAATAACACTCGCGTTTCTGAGAAGCAAGTCTGTTCTCATACATTTATTCTGAAAAAGCTATGATCTGCTAATGTAATTGTCAAAGCTCGTTTGTTCGCATTGGGTATTCATTGAATTTCCAAACAGAAATTTTGAAAACTCACCGTACTTTTAAATTATAAAACCAGCCAATTGAAATTGAAATTCAAGAACCAGGTTGTTTCAATTGCAATCCAAGAACCAGGTAATTTAAAATGAAATTCGAGAAGCAGACGACTCGACAAACAAAGCATCGTAAACTTTATAAAATATAATGATTTTATTCGATTCGTTAAGCGATAAATCGAGCATAAAAATGTAAAATATAATAGAAATTGTTAATTGATGCGAAAAAAATTCAATTTAATTTGGGTAACTAAAGACTTCGACTATTTTTAATATAATACAGGATCTTTGTATATTGTAAATATTTTATTTTTGGATTAGCCTCATAGCCAACTCATTGTAACCAGTCTATTTTGAAATGTCCTTTGCCGAGTATTTTAGAATATGTTCTAAAACAATTACTTTTTTTGTTTAGGGACATTTTGTAAGAAATAAAAAAGTAATTCAATAATGGCAGCTTTCAAGTGTTTCGCATTTTTTTTTACTGCGTGATATTATCGACTGGAGCTGCTGCGACGCAAACACGATGCAAAAAGAAAATCTGGTCAAATAGTCTGTGATGGGGAATTCGACGTCGGTAACGTCATTATAACACCGGTATTCGGCCCCTCTATATCTATAGCGTTTGCATGTTCAGCTCTAACAGCATCTACAATAATAATGTAATAAGCGTCGTTGAAATCGAACAAAAAGGCCAGCATAAATTTAAAAATTACGAAACTGACTGAGTATGTAAACTTGGGTCAAATTAAATACGGAAAAACACGAAAGTTATTGATTGATGCGGAAAAAGTCTATTGAATTTAGGTAACTACGACTTCGAGTACTTTTAATATATTGGGATACATATTCTTGTCTGAAAAAATCTTGGAATAATTTCGGGCTACGAACTGAACAATAGGGAATCAGGAAAAATAAAAAATACCACCGTTTTCTACGTAAAATTTGGGATGAAAAGGTTTCTATCCGTTTTCACGCCCAGAGCCGTCGTTCCCGAGTTAAACATTATCGAAGTTTGGAGGCGAATTTTCGATTTCCGATACTTCGATAATTTTTTACATGGACATCTTGAAAATCAATTCCGACGTTGTCTGGGCTCATTTTGCTAATGCACATCTAATCTGTTATGACAAAACTCAGGAAAGTCATTTTGTCGCTAAAACTTTGATCAGACTTTAGAAGTGCATATTACTGTGAGTCTGTCATAATTTCCATTGGTTAACAATAAAAAGTAACTCAAAGTTTATTTTGAAGTACAACTTTCGGGTCTCGCATCCTGATGGGTTAGAAAGTTTTGAAGTACCGATAACATAGCATTTGTTTGTTTATTGCTAAAAATAAACGTTTTGCGGTAATTTATTGGTAAATGTGGCGATACCAATCGAAAGGTGAGATTTTTTACACAAGAAAAAATAATCACTTTCGTAAATGTTTTATGGATTTATCTAATAATCTAATTTAATAATCTAATTTAATTAAAAATCAATTCTTACCAGTCTATTATGAAGTTCAGGGAGGAAGCTAATGTATCAAGGAATGTTTATGCCAAGTATCATCTCAATTGGTCCATTAATTCGCTTTAAATCTTACTCAAATTAAAGGTATCCATGTCTAGAAATTCACTTTAAAAATGTCAAAGAATGCAAATTATACTCTAGTCGACAAAATCAACGCAATATCTAAATTCCGACTAAAATTTGTCGCAACTACGAAGATCAATATCTCAGGTAAAAAATATCATAAGGTGGTCAATTTTGTTTTAAATTAAAGGTTCAAGTCTCTACTTCAAGATGATGGAGTTCGATTTTGGATCTGACGCTATCCTTTTTAAAGCTCAAAAAAATATGGGTGGTTTTTTTAGAAAATTCTGATACGCAGATCTTAAAGCACAACTCTTTCCCTGAATTTTTTTACAAATTTTACAGGGTTTTAAAAATTGTATTACAAAACGCAAACAAAAATTGTATTAAAGGATCTGTGGCGTATAACTAATTAAAATTCTTAATTGCAGATAGCCTCGCTTAAAAGTACCTTTGAAATGCAAATGACTAGATTCAAAATTTTAAATATTTATTATAATGTAATTATAATTTACACTTATTTTAAAAATAGAAGACAGTTTTGCATTCAATTTGAAAGGTCTTTAGATAACTCGACTTTTCAAATTAAACGTAAAACTATATTCTCCAATCAAAATAAGCGTCGATTATAACTGCATGGTTATAAATATCTGAAATGTTCGAATGTGTCTTGCCCCTTTGAAAGAAAGCCCCCTTTTGTCAAATCATGAAAATTTTTTGAATTCACCACCCCCTGTCAGATCATACCCTGGCTTATAGCCAAAATTTCATGTAATTCTGTTTTCTCCTCAAATTCCAATACCAACCCATAGAACATACCGAAAATTCAGAAACAAGAAGCCCATGTAAATGTCGTTCACGAGCAAGTCCGAAACTACTAAAATTCCCTCCACAGCAGGTGAAACTTCGAGGTACTCGAACGACTCGGTTGCACCACGTTTCAGCGTGACTAACGTCTCGGAGGCACAACTCGAGGGTCGTATCTTCAACGAAGCTGTCCGTAACCTTTGGCGAACAAGCTCGTCGGCTTTGAATTCGAGCCAAAGCACAAGGACGTTAAGACAATGCCAAAGAGAGCTGGGAATGTTAAGACCACATACAAACACTACTAGAAGGGTTAGCGAAGTCCAGCTGACCCACTCGAGCTTCCAGAACGAACGACTGAGATTGCCGTATATAGTTGACGTTTTCTTTACTCGCAGTTATTTGGAAATATTTTTTTTTTAGTCTTCGGAAGTACTCTCTAAAATTGAAATCGTCGAGTTTCACTGCGATTCGTCGGATATTTTCTTTTAATAGGAAAAAGGGCTTACGCTCATTCCTTTCGTGAAGTTTGATTGTTTGAAACAAAAAATTTAATATTATTTGTTTTTAAAGTATATTAAAAATCGTTATTTATCATCTTGTGTAGATATTTATGGCATTGGCTACAACTAATATTTCTATGCCATTTTCGGATTTTCAAATAAACATTTATTATGTATTGTTGAGGTATAAATAATTTGATTTTAGATTTGAATTACAGTACATAATTGTTATCTATTCCGAACATGATTTATTTATTTCGGTATAATCGATTATTCATTTGTTTTGGAAATTACTGCAAATAGGCGAACATCCGAAAATTTCAATTAACAAAGTTTATTTAGTATATTGCGTGAAATCGAAGTTTAAAAATTAATTGTAAACTGTGAATAAAATAAATTTAGCCTCAAATACACCATTAACATCTGGTACGCCTTATTAAATAATGTTTTTTAATAAACTTTAAAAAAAGTTCAGTTTTTTGCAATATTAACTTGTTTGTTATAGACATTCAAAATCCAATCTGGGAATGGGTGTAAATCTGTTTAAAATAATGCATTTTTTTAAGAAGAGTTTACACACTTTAAAAAATGATGTGATAAATCGATTGATATAGTGTAAAATGTACTGTTGAAAATTGATAATATACTCCGACTGAAAAAGCGATATGAGAAAAAAATTGTTCTTTTTTTATTTTAAATATTATTTTTCAAACGGGTTAAAAATGACCGAAAAATTGATTATTCGGTATTGAATAAAAATATAAATGTATTGTTTAAAATTGCTAATATGAATTAACTATTGCTAAACATTCACTAATTAGACGAATAACAAAAGTGCACTATTTACATATTATATATATTATATTATAAATAAAAAAGTTGCCATGAAAATTTCATCAATTAATAGTGGATATAACATTAAATATCAAAATTAAAATTACAATTAACATATACATAGAACACCAACGAAATCAGTGAAATTCTCACTACTTCAATTTTAGAGCGTAAACTTGTTTAAAATTTATAAATATTTTGATGCTCCGAGAGTTTTTGAGCTAAGGTTCCAGTACGATTGTTTATAAACAAATAAAAATAAATCTTTACTTTGTTTGTAGCATATTTTAATTTCAACCAGTCTCTTTAGTGAGTGATAAATTCGATATATATATATGATATTTAATAAATTATAATAAAATACTGAACGATATTTATAAATTGAATCCCCGAAATAAACAACAAATTCTTCGTCAACTACAATGTTACAAACGAAGCTTTGGTAGAGCCAGTTCACAAAAATAAAGTACATTGCGGAACCTTGTCTTAAATCTCGAGAATTCAAAAACGTGTAGCTAGAAATAATTTACCGAAAATACATCGCTAGCAGTTAAATGTGCTTTTCTACTAAAGCTACACAAACTCGCTTCATTTTCACCATCAGCTTTTTCATTTGAACGTTAAATACGTCAATTTTCGAATACCGTAAATAGAAATTCCAATTTTAGATCTAAAGAAATTCCAGAAATTATAAAAAATAAAAATTGACGCGATAAAGTTTTTTTGTTTTAATTCGCCGAGTTGATGAACGCGGAACGATAATAGGATTTTTTTAAATTACGACTTAGTATTGTAGAGATTCGGTACGCGCCGCGTCCAAAGGATGGAAAACCGCAGTCTTTGCGGTCGAACAAAGCCGCATCTGATATCTAATTCAAACTTTATCTCAAAGTAATATCCTGTCACATTTAAAAGTTACATTAATATTTTTTTTTTTCTTTGAAAAATTTAATTTTACCGAGTCCCTTTAAACGACCTTTTCAGAAACAATAACGTACGAATGCACGAAACAAAGTTTCTCGAAAAGTAAATTTTAAACGCGAATCGAGCGATGTTCAAGAAAATGTATTTATTAGAAAATTACTTTGCTCAAAGAAGTGCAATAAGTTAATGCTCTTAAGCAGCCTAATTTGTGAAAAAAAAATTTTGTTTTTAATTTATATAACAAACTGTTTTTTTGTGTAGATATCAGCAACGTTAATTGCCAAAAAAATTAAATTACCGCTGACTATAGAATCTTCCAAAAGTAAATTAGAAATACTTCACTGGGAGCGGAGCTTCATAACCCTCCGGCCTTTTTCGTATCCACTATATTTAAGGCTGGACACCCTATCATTACGTGAATTATATTGTAGTCGTTAATCAAGCTGAGTAGCAGTTTGTAGTTTCTGTTAACAGTAAATTTATGTCGCGATACCGTCATTTAAAAAATTAAATTAATAATTAATTTTGATTTATTGTATCCGTAAATTTAACATTATTTTTTATTTATACACGTAATTTATCTCGAATATTTTTTTACAGTTTCTGTTAAATGGACAAGACCTTTAAATTGAAGCTACGTAAAATTAAAATTTTTAATTCGTTATAATAATTGTATTCTTTGTGTATTTAATACTGTAAGTTCTATATAGATACGTATGTCTGTAACTTGAGTTTTTATTCACATCTCGAGGTGATATTAATGGACCAATTCAGCTGATAATTGACGTGAATACTCTTTGATACTTTATTAGAAAGCATGAATGTAGGGATTTTAAATCGAATGAGTACAACGAATTTTAAACGATGAAACGTGCCAGGATTTTTTTTTAAATAATTGTAACGTCGGCTTTTGATTTTTAATCATTTTTATATTCATAAAAAAAAGTAGGAAAGAGTATTTATGCCGATTTGTAGCTCAATCGGCCCGTTAAGTTCACTTTGAATCTTATGGACAGAGAGTTTTTAACAAACCATCATTTGAGTTCTGTTTTTTGTCAAATTAAGCTCAAATTCAAGGCATACATATCTTTAACTTCAGTGTTAAACACGCAAAGAATGCAATTGTTATGACTAATCATTGCAATTTTTTAATTTTCTCGAATGTTCGTGAAAATAATTAAATTTTATTATTACAAAACTAAACTTTTTGCTCAAAAGTACATGAAGAAGTATATATATATATATATATATATATATTTAATAAGACGTACCAGACTTTGATATTGTCATCCTCTATGGAGATATGATTTTTTTGGTTTAAACCACTCGTTGGATTTTTAAAATAAAAAGCTCAAATGATATTATTTCTATGCCATTTTGGTCTGTAGAATTAAAAATCCATCGTGTGTACGATTGCGATATAAATAATTTAATTTGTTTAAAAACAAACAATGAGATAATGTTTTTTTTAATTCTGACACACGTTACAAACGAAAAAAAAATCCATCGTACAAAGGTAAAAATAAAAACCATATCTCTACCCAAGATGATTGTTACCGTCAGAAACTTCTGGTAAGTCTTGATGAATAATATTTTTAATAAGAAGTAATATTTTTAATAACAAGTTTTGTAATAATATTAAATTTTTCTCTCGCTGACATTTAAAGTTGACGAACGGAATAAAGCGCGAATCCTCCTTAATTGACTAGTCTACTATTGTACGTAGAAAAAAGTTTCCTTTTCTAACGAAATAATAAAAAATAAATAGGTAAATTCGACAAATCAATAATTAGCGAAATTTCGACCAATTAAAATTTCGCCTATACTCTAATTACAAATACCAATCACCGGAGGCTGCGATTTCCCTTTCATCGTCCATTCACAAAATCACGACTTCGTTTATTTTACACACCGATCGCGATGCGTCGCAACGTGTTTCATATATAGGTATAGGTATACGTAATACGTACATTATACATACACACATAAATGACACGCGATCTGTATGTAACAAAGAAATTTGAGCTACCCCAGTAATATTCGAATTAATGACCCTCCTAAATACACCCTTACACAGGAACAGCCGCTGTCAGTACTCGTATATACGACAGTCATTGAACATAGTCCAGCAACGAGTAAACACTCCAGTGAATGGAACATTACCATCTCTGTGTGTCGATGTTCCGGAATTTTTTCCCAAAGGACCGAACACGTGGCCTTGTCTCGAAGATCAACAGCAGCAGCAGCAGCAAGTGAAGCCAACTCAATTTTACGCTGTTCCAACCATAGCTTCAGAAAATAGCCCTTATCAAGACGATATTTTCCCATACAAAGGACACATTGCTACAAGGAAGGCTGTTGCTGTTTATCAAGTAAATGGAGGTTGAATATCTACGGGGAGGGGGTTATTTTTTATCGGTTTGTTTATTTGTTCATTTTTTTGTTTTCTTATTTAATGATTCATATATTTAATTATTTAATTATTTAATTAGAGTAAATACAATTAATATTATCGTTAACTTACAAATACCATAATTATTGCACATAACAATGTTACATTAACGATTACCCAATAGAGAAAATAAATCTATTGGTTTGGGACCTGGAATTTTTTTTAATCAAACCAAATGACGGTCAATACGAACAAATTTGCTTTTAAATTTAACAGATTTTATTGTTGAAAAATGTAGATTTTTTATAAATACGCAAAGAATGACAATGTCTTAGAATTAGTCAAAGAATACTTTGAAATTTTTTTACATTGTTCCGTTACAATTTCTTGATTTTTCTAAAATACAAAAAATTCTATGTCAACGAAAACTTACTATGAAAACAAAATAAGCGAAAAATTTCAATTAACCTATTTTTTTTTATTTAGAAATGATAATTGTTGAATTTAATGAATTTTTTAATGTCACCTTCAAAATAGTGGAATTTGGATGAATCGTCGAAAGAAGACTTCGATAAAGTGTTCTGGTGACGTTAAAGGGTGAATAAAGTTAAGGGAGATTGTTTTTAGTTTATGTATACATATTCTGCCAAATTGTATCATCGTCTTGTTTAATGCCAATATTTTGCTAACATCGCTCTTACTGTTGTTTACATTTCTGCAGATATGTTATTCTATTTATTTATCATCCTATAATATAAATTTTTTTATTTGATTATATATAAATTTATTTATTTAATCAATGCGAGTAAAGTCACATCGATAGAATCTTATATATCTATAGATCGCAAAATAATTCCTCTATACAGGTAAAAAAAAGATTGGACATAGTTTAACCTCGTAGCTCAATAGCTGAGAAGTATTTGAAACTAAAAATCAGATTAAAATAACATTATAGAATCAAAAATGCAATAATGAAACGTAAATAAAGTCTGTAGGTTCAAAAATGTTTATAACAATACTGCATGAATTAAATTAAAAAAAAAATAATAATTAGTTTTCGCATAGTTTTTCAGGTTTATTTTTATTTCACATTTACTTGTCACTCAGCTGTTTTAGAGTCGCAGAGAACGTTTTAAACATTATCTCGGTTATTTTTGTGAATTTACATTCTTATTTCTGATATTTAAACTAATTATGGGTTTTAGACTATTGCAATACTACCATATAGTTTGAAAAAAGAAGGTTTGTTTAATGATTAGCTGATTAATATCAAAATTAATTAAATCATAAAAGTAATTCCGTTGAGATAAACATGTTACCTGTATATAGACTGGAACAATAAAAAAAGTCGAATACTTCATAGCTAAACTTCAGACAACTTTTAATACAATCAATTTATTGATTTCGTTGGGTTTTCAATCTTTTATTAAAGCTAAGCTTTCTCTTTTCATGTAAAAATTCCATTCTTAACGGATTTTTAATATCTAAAGCTCAAATGGTGTTCTTTCTTTTTCATTTTGCATAAATAATTTAATTTGTTTGAAAAAAAAACAATAAAACGATGTTTCTTGCATAAATAGTAATAATTTAATAAAATACAATTCGATAATCCAAAAAAAAACATCGTTTGAGCTTTAGATCTTAAAAACCCATTTAGCTGTTCAAGCTGTAGTCTATACGCCAAAGCCAAAATTAAAAAAAAATTATTTCATAACATTAAATTCTGACAGGTCTTCTCAAGTAATGTTATTCAATATACTTCAAAGAAAAAAGTTTAGCTTTGTAATAAAATTAAATTTTTCATTACGGTCATTCAGAGTTCAAGGAAGAAATAACTGCAATATCCCCTTAAGAGAACTCTAACGGTGTAATAAAATACGCTGAATGGAAATTGAGATGTTCGTTAAATAATAGATAACCAATAATAAATACAACTCAATATAAAACAGCTGAGTCGCTTACTTCTAAGTATTTTAACTCGTTCGACAGTGAATGAAAAAATGTAATTTTTGTTAAAAATAGTTTTCCTAGCTTTTGGAAGTGATGTGCTTGCACAAAGCATTTCCTTGACTTTTCTATTCTTCCAATGAGCAATCCTAATCTAAAACCAATAATTCGTTGGAAAAAAATATTTCTATTTATCATTCCATGACGAATAAACTATGCTACTCCAATATCACCACGTCAACGTTAATGGAAGCCATAAACTGTTCATACAAAACAGCTCGGTTCGAAAAATTAAAAACCCGATGCGAGGGATGTGATGAATATCCGTACCTCTTCCTCCCTCTTTTGCTGTTTGATTGAATTATTTCTTTCGTATATATAAAAGATAATACAATTTTCGTTATAAAACGTGATTACTGCACTGCGCGTAACGTAACTTCAGATGATGGATAATGTATAAGTATATTATGAAAATATATTATACGTATTTTGGAGAATAATGGGCGAAGCTATAATGTAGGATGAAACGAACAGGGCTGTTAGCAATTTTATTAAGGTGTAATGTGTATATGTATATATCATATTACTTCGTGCATTATACAGCTCCGAAACGACGGGACTTTCCAACTTGGCTTGTATAAAATGAAAATAATGTGGGCGCAGAATTAACGAGCGACCCGCATATGTTCTGAAATTACGTTTTTTTTTATATAGATATAAATGTATATATACGGGACTAGTTATTTCGAGCAGATTTATATTTGCAGCTGTTACGGGTTTGCCGGAACTCATGAAATGTGGAATTGTATGTGTATGTATTTATATTTCAGAAATTTCAGATGAAATTGCATTTAAAGGATTTAACGGTATAAGCTAACATTATATATTGATCGGAAGGTATTGATTTGCCGAGTTTCAGTTATAATTAGATATTATAGCGTTTGCTGTGTTTTAATGAGTTCTTCTCTTTAGTAGAAGTTCTTGTATATTTTGAATCAGATTTACTTCCTTCTTCGACAAATAGGTTGTTTTAATGTTGATCTATTTGTGCTCGAGGTTAACCAGTAACGGAACCTTGTACCAGTCAAATGAACGGTATTTTATACATTTTAATTAATATTCAAGATTATATTGGTGTTCTAGTATCCGTGATAGTAGATTTACGAATATGTTAAATGTCACATATGCTTATTGTTTTTTTTTTTACAAAATTTTGACGTCATAAGATGTATTTACAAGAAATAATGCAATACCACGAAATACCACACATTAATTGTAGAATCCAGTGGTTCCAATGGTCCCAACCCCATTAGTGAGCGCAGTGGTCTGGCCTCCAGGTTGGGCCCAGCAACGTTTACTTCCACCAGGACCAATCCACATTCATCATCAGCTTCCATCAGCTCCACCACCACCACCACCACCAAATTGTTCCTTGATAACGTCAAGTCCAGCATCTCAACCTCAACCAACAGCACCACCTTCTATGTGTCCAACCGTCGTCCATCGTCCTATCAAGATCCACGAGTCCACAGCCACCAAACCATCTCCCATTCCAGTTTATCAAAGACCTCAACAACAACAGATTGGAAAATCAGGCCAGGATTACAACCAGCGAAAGAAAAGTCAAGGTGTCGACTTCAGTAACCTAATTCTTCTCACCAAGAGTGCAATGAAGGTCAGACGAAACCAGACGAAAGTAGGAAAAAAGGCTTTCAACGAGGCAGGAAAAGGACAGTCAAGTGTGAAGGCCGATGGCTACTCGACGAAATGGCTAGACAAGGGATGTCATCCGGTAATTGATGAGCTTGAGCTATTCGATCAATCGTTAGTTCGTTGGCATGTGTGATTATGTATCCGGAAGGGTTGATATTTGACGATGAGGGTTAGGGGGTATATCACGCTGCGTCAAATTTCAGTGCTCAGGGATTTGAGAGAGAAAATACGATGAACAGTTAATTTGGCGTATGATAGGCTATCTGGACAGATATTTAAAATCGATGCATTGAGAGTGCATTTAAAGGGTGCAGTGGAAATCGGATATAGATATTTTTCTGGGTATCGAGGGATCTTGTGACGATAATATTTTAGTTATTATATAACAGTTATTATATAACAAAGTTTAGTATACTGAAAAAATAATATTTTCAAGGCTAAAGGTAACTTTGATTTAAATATTCCAAAATTAAGCATTTTAATACCAAATGATTTTGCACTTTTATTCACTGTTCGTGATATCTTCTAGAAGACATCTGGTCAAATTAGCCCTTATAGGCCAATTTGACCATTAACATTATTATTCTGTAGTTACTACATCGGAAGGTTTAGAACTCGGTGTGCATTAAAATTTAAAGTAAACGTATCTGTTTCAATCCAATAGAATAATAAAATGATTCGCATTTGATGAATACTTCAAGGATTATTTTCAGTTTGTCTCAAAAAGTTTACATTAGCGTCATATCGATATTTTTTCAATGTATATTATATTTGTTCAAATATTTTTCAGTAGATGGTCTTGTGTAATCCCTTTAAATTATATCCATATTTTATTAACAACCACTTGATGTAGAGCACAATTACACTTAACTAATTTCGCTTAAGGTTTCATCCATTCTCGAAAAATTTTATTTTACGGTCTACTACTTAAAAAAACAACTTTTTTTAAATTTATGAGATACAAGCGATAAAACGTAAATTCAATTACAGATAATTAAACATATTGATCACAAATGCGTAATTCTACATTGATTTCTTGGTGAGATCAAATTATGTTGTTAACAACACACTGTTGGTTGAGTCTTTCCTATTCCTAAAATCGTCACAAATTCCTACATTTCAACAAACTATCTGAGAGACCATTAAAATTTATTTTCCTTTACAAATTATCTTAAAACATTAAACAAAAAGCCCTGGCACCTTTCCTCGTCATCAGACAATTGCAAGCATACTATCCAGATATTTGGATACAGTGTCAAACCAAATTCTTTGAAAATAAACAAAAATACAATAACAAATGAATTCTACACCACCTATCCTTAATCGTCAGAAAAGAGAAAGAGAATTCGTGACAGTGAGCACAATTCCACGTCTCCCAATCACGAGAAGCGAAGATCTGGCCTGTAGCACCCACAGTGGTAGCGGAAGTCGGAAAACATCACAATCAGCTGATGAGGAGTTAACGGAGGCTTCGAGGAAACGCCTTTACCGCGATGTACTTGAAAGTTCGACAGTGACAACCGCGTCAAATCAAGACGACGAAGAGATTCGCTTTGAAAAAAGCTACGATGAATTGGAGAGACAAGCTATGGAACAGTACCGGACGTCCGAAGAATGTCTTGCACTGAGATATCAGGTATTTAGAAATTACAGAGAGTTTTCTTTATCGATTGGAAATATTCTTTGATAGTTCTTCGTGTGAAAAGAAATTGGTACCTGTTATCTTCAAAGTTTTTGTTGTCTTTAATAGCAACTGATTAATGAGCGAAGAATCTAAGAATGACTGATAGTTTATCTTAAAGAAGCAAGACACCTTTGAGGGAGCATGACAGCTTTGAAATTCAAATTACTAAATTAAAAATTAAAAATACTTATAGCAATGCAGTTATTTATAATCTACACTTGTTTTAATTCGACAAGATCATTTTTCCTTCGATTTGGTCTATTGAGATCTAACTCTTCCACAAGAGAAGTCCCTTCGATAGCTAGTCACAATAGAAACTAGAATATTTACTCAGCGTAGGATTCAAAGTCAATCGATGGATAGATTGGATTTAAAATTAAATGTACAAAAAAATTATTAAGAATAAAAAACTGAGTTGTTAACGAATTATTCAAAAAATTTACACATTTTAGAATGACACATTTCTCCCGATCATTCGATTCAAAATCCCTTCATTCATACTGAAAGGGGTGTATCAAATGATATTACTTCCAAGTTTGAGCTGAATCTATCCATTGGTTGACTTTGAATCCTACGATCAGTGAATTTTCAACTTTTGTGTGACTTGCTATCAAAGCGACTTAGCGAATAAGTGTAGATGTGATGAATAGAAAAATTATTAAAAATCCGAAACTGACTTAAAAACTATTCGTTAAAAAATACATTTCACCCTATAAAAATTATTTCAGCTCATTTGAGTAAAATTCCATTAATAGGTTAAAAATGTATCAAAAATTATCAAAAAATATTATATTTACTATATTTTCAACAATGTATTCATTACAATTGTCACACGTTACATACATATTTACAAGAATAATTATTAAATATAACACCGAGAATATAATAAAAATACAATATATATGTACACAGGTGGTACAAAAATATTCATAAATAAAAACTTATTAGCTGCTATATGGAGTGATGATGAATATATAATTTGGCACGTAAGATAACAGATTCGACTTCTATATGTACAGCTGAAAGTTTAACAATTATTAACCTAATAAATATTATAAATGTGAATTTAAATAGACTACACCCCCCCCCCATAATTATTAGTATAATTCATTTTCTAGTCAATATGGATATTACCAATTTTAAACAATAAATTTATTCTATTTCAAGAAGGAATATTCGTTTTTTAATCGATTAAGTATATTAAAGGTATCATTCAATCAGACCTACCAGAAGTTGATATTTTATCATGTACAGATATATGTTTTTTTTTCATTGTAGTTTTGGCGTAGGGTAAAAATTGATGTATTTTTAAAATTCCATGATCAAATGATTTTCTTTTTATGTAATGTTTTTAACATACTTTCGAGAAAAAAAGTTTAGATTTGTAATAATATTACATTTTTGGTTACCGACACTCAAAGTTCGGAGAAGGAAAGAGCGCAAGCCCCCCTCTCTTATCAAAATACGTAAACAAATTTTGCATAGTCGCATGAATATTTAAATTCCAGCATAATTTTACGTCATTCGTTATATCAAAACTTGAGTATTTTGCTATCGCCTCATGGTTTATATCCTCCGTCGGTAATATTTTCAGAAGACCCCCTTAAAAATAAAATAGCCCTTTAAATTATTAAGACATATGACTTAAATATTTGATAAAAAATTATTTGAAACTCATTAAATACTAAGAGTTATGAATTGAAAAATATCATTCGAATGAAATTCGAACGTTTGCGCATTAGTCGTACTCGAAAAAGGCAACTAATTAGAGTAATCCTAAATTCAATATCGAAAAAAAGACAAATCGGTTTACTGTCCGCAGAAATAGAAAAATAAAGCGTAGCTTTTTATACTTCGATTTTCACTTTCGAAGTAATCCAGATAAATCTACTACTGCGAGTATTATTCGTTCTTGTAATTGTTTGATACGCATTTCATTTCCGAGAATATTCAATGAATATAAATTCTGTTCTAGGGAAATGATTTATTACAATTTAATTGTAAATCACTTTTGTACAGAGGAATTTTTAGTTTATAAAATAAAAATTCAAATTTTTTAGTACATTTGCAATTACAACCCACACCATATATTTTTTATCGGAGCAACTTTGGTCAGATTAATTTTCTTTCCGTTTTTTGCAAAATATGAGTTAATTTGAATATATGTACCGTACTAAATTTGAAAAGACTATTTTCATTTAACTTTCAAATGGTTTTAACGACTGCTTTTTTAGACAGTCAATAATAAAATAGATGCACATAAATATATTTTGGCGCGATGAGATTGCAATTCCAATAATTTATTTTATCAAGGCTACAATTTGTATATAATCGTGTTCAACTTAACATACAATGAAAAATATGAATCGAGGTGAAGGCAATGAAAAAATTAAGAATCGCTAAAGTGACCGTAATTTACATATGGAAAATTGAACAAATAACAAAACTCACCGCATATACGCAAAAAATTATCAATTTAATAATTCATCATTTATTTCCATAGGAATTTCGGTCAAATAACGAAAATTATTTCAACGAAGGAAAGATTATTTAACTCGACGAAACGTTCTTTTTTGGACAGTCCTATAAGAAAATATTTCAGAATAATTTCGAATAATGTTTTTCTAATTGTAACAGCAAAAAAAACATTAAAAATATACTCACAAAAAATGACCTAATCTATTTAAGTGATTCATACTTACATAATGTAATAAATTTTCATTTCATTTCCGCAAATAACTTATAAATAAAAATAATTAACAGTTTCGAATAAACATTTCTAAAGCATACTAGTTTTTAATCGAAGCGAATATTTTCTTCTTGTAAGCGAGCATTTTTTAAATAAACACATTGTATTATATTTAGCATTATATTTAGGCTACAAAGTACAAAATTTGATAAAAAAAGCTCAGCTTTTTCTGGAAATCAATTATGAATTTAATAATTCATATTCTAATTTATGTTTTGACCAAGTAACGAAATACATTTACAGCAGCAATTATTAACATCAGATTTAGACTAGTCGTGAATCTCGTAATATTTGTTTTCGTAAATGATGTTACAAGCATTGGAAATGAAAAGTAAAAATATATAAACATAAATAGCTATATTCATATATTTTAAACACGATATCTATACAATTTACACTTACAGGAAGTCAGACATATCGAGCTTTAAAACGCAAAATACAATAAATAAACAACTCCGCAGTTACAAAACCATAATTAATTTAATCATTTATATTTATAAGACAAATATTTCAATCAATTAACGAAAAATACTCTCCACAAATTTGAAAGCACAAATTTTAAACTTAGCAATTATGAACTTAACAAATGATACATTGTATTAAGATTTAAGGGGGTACGGTACTCAACTTTTACCGTCTGAGTCGATACGACGATAGAACGACAAAAAATGATTGATTCTT
The DNA here is from genome assembly GCA_018906985.1 of Apocrypta bakeri. NCBI lineage: Eukaryota > Metazoa > Arthropoda > Insecta > Hymenoptera > Pteromalidae > Apocrypta > Apocrypta bakeri. The sequence goes on from JACCIA010000005.1 coordinate 5,944,474, forward strand.
AATAAGTACACTGAAATACACTAACCAAGAGTTAATTGCTAAAGCTTTATCGTATCGTCCTACCGCCGTTTCCAATCAGTCGGTAAAAATTATGAGTATGAGACCCCCTTAAGTATTTTTCTATCACCTCACTATTAATAAGCTCCGTCGGTAAAATTTGCTTACAAGTGCCCCTTAAAATTAAATAGCCTTTTAAACCATTAAAATATCCGACTAGAAAATTTGGTAAATAATTATTAGAAACTCATAAATTACTAAGAGTAATGTAAAATCAATACGTACTTACGTATTAAAAAAAATCTAAAAATCCCCATCAAATAACCAAAAATACATCTATGCTTAATTTATACTTACAGGAACTCGAACAACAAGCTTTAGAGCAATACAAAAACGCCGAAAGCTCGGAAAGCTTAAGCCTCGATCAAGAAAGTCGCACAGCGAATAATTCGAACGACGCAGCCGATAACGATGCCGATAAATCACGCGATAATTCTACCTCATCGGGGTTTGGAAAGTACATCAGGTCCTCGAAAAAAACGCTCACCGACATCGCCGTCGTCGACGTCGACAACGAAAAAGGTAACAAAAGACCGCGATTTAGGACGTAAAAAATAAAACACCATAAGAACTACGAACTAGACTGAAAGAGAGAGAGAGAGAGAGAGAGAAATCACGTGTATTACCGAGAGAAGATTGCTTTTATTAACGAGGAATTCGCATGGGTGAGTGAGTTCCTGCGGTATAATTTAGCAGCGCTTCATTGTAAGTTGGCGTGAGTTGGCGATGACTAGGTTTTGTTTTTGCGTAGGAAAGAATGTTTCGTTAAAAAAACCTTTATTGTTTCCTTCTGTATTCGCTAAATTTTACGTCAAAGCTCGTAGAGGCATTTCTCGACAGACGTTTCGTTTTCTAAACGAAAATTAATCGATAATGTAAATTATCCATTAAACGTGTAAATGATAAATAATAGATGTACACAAGTGCACAGGAGCTTTTTATTAAAAGTCAATGCAGCGGACGTTAATGTATTTTTTTTTAATAAAAAGAAACATTTTTTAATTAAATGAATAAAATAGAATGTTCGTTGATATATTTTTTTCGTAAAAAAAAAAACAAACAAAAAATACAAAGTTCTTTGAAACATTTATTCCTTCCATGAATGTTGAATGTCCGTGACGAAAAATTTAATGTTAATTTTTTCTTAAAAACATTATTATTAATTTTCAACTTTTTAAATTCAAAGCTAAAACGGTGTTGTTCATTACGTATAGATAATTTAATTTATTCATTTAATTAAAAATTACTCATTTGTTGCAAAGAAAAGCAATGAAATGTTTCCTTGTTTACACTCTGTGACTCGTTAAAAATATAAATAACAATAAATTCGTAAAATGCAATTTACTTGTGCTTTGAATCGAAGTAAATAGCTGCTATCGATTCACGCCAGGATTTATTCCAGTACATACGACTATTTTGTGTAAATGGGTAAAAAATCCAAAAAATTTCAACAATTACGATAAATTTATTTTATTATTACTTTACACCTTTACAGTCAAACTTTAAATATTGATTGTAAACAATAAATATAATGGCATTTATCGCAAATTCAACATCAACTTCTGGTACGTCTTATTATCCAAATAACACTTTAATACACTGTAATAAAATTAAACTTTTTCTTACGTACATTCAAAGTATTTTGTTTAAATAAAAAAAAAGTACATTAACATTTCTTTATCTTGTTTCGAGTGTTCTTTCGTATAGGATGTGTGGACAGTGGCGCCGCTTTATATTTATTAGCTCGACGACTACACCTATGCGTTTGCACAGCTGAGACTGTTTCCTTATTTGTATGGAAATAATTTTGAAATTTATACAACTTTTCTTTTATGCATCTGTTGCAGTGTATATGCGTCGACGACACGACATATCGATGTATGCAGTCGTTTATTATTTGTAATAAAATTCCACTTGTTACAGATACGCGATAGGAATTTCATTCGGAATCCTGTAATGCAAACGACGCATTTGCTGTTACTTTATCCAATGATAAACAGTGATATTTAGTCGATTGTTCAATCGAGTGTAATTTAAAAAAAAAATAATAATTAAATTCTAGGATATGTCGCCTTTTTTTTTAATACTTCGTAGTGATAATCGGTGTAATATTTAAATACGTTTCACTGAGTGTAAGTAATCGTCACGTTGGATTCATTATTTAAGGAAACGTAATTTAGAAAACGGAGGAATTGGATGTCGTCTTTTTTTTGATACTAAATTTTATTTTCGTTTACCTCATTATTTAATGGAACGTAGTTTATAATAAAAAAGAAATTGTATATAATGTATGTAATCTTTTTTTGTCATACTTTCTAGTAATCGGTATACGATTTTAATCCATTTCGTCGTGAATAACGCGTGATTTAATGGAGTATGAAATGAAAAAAAAAGTCAAGGCGAGTGAAATTTTTTTCGTCGTACGATGTAAATAACGAATTAATTTACTGCTTATCGAAGCGTAATTTAAAAACCAGATAATTATTATGGATAATGTCGTCTTTTTATAATGTGAAGTGTATATATATAATGCATTAATAGAATTTCGATTGGCTGTAATTAATTGATTTTTTAATTTGAAAGACAATAGCGATTCGAGATAATTATCGAATGAGAATTTATACTCTAAACCTTTTTAAAGAACATTCTGAAGTGTCACTTGCTTTGATGAGATACAAGGAATTTGAAGAGGGTCGGAAGGACTTCCAATTGAATACACCTGATTTTTTAGTCTCGTATGAATATTCTTTTGTCGTTTGACATTTGATTATGACAAAGAAAACTATTTATTTTAAGCTTATTTTATAAATAGCTTCGTAAATTCGCATCGATTATTCATTGTTTTATTTAAAATATGATTTTTTCGTATTTTTCCAACAAACACACGAGTAGCTTTTAAATTTCGATAAAAATTTTAATAAATAATAAAGTGTATTATATAGATGTTTAATTAATGTTTAATTTTTTTTAATTTAATTTGAGAATAGCTTCAAATCGTGCGTCAAATTCTCTGTTTTAATTAAAATGTGAATTTTTAATATTTTTATAAACACGCGATTTTAATTTCAAGTAAAATTAATAAATAATAAAGTCTTTTATATGGATGTTATATTTGCTCTTTGGTTCAATTAAAATAATGAATTTTTAATATTTCCATAACAAACTCACGGGTAGCTTTTTAATTTGAATTAAAATTAATAAATAATCAAGTGTATCATATAGTTTATTATTGTAATACACATATTATTCATATTGTATAGATGTTACATTTATACATTTGACACTTGATTGTGACCAAAAAAAAATTTATTTTTGTTTTTAATTTAATTTAGGAGTAGCTTCGAAAATTTGCATCGAATATTCTTTGTTTTATTTAAAATTAAATTTTTAATACTTTCATAACAAACTTACGAGTAGCTTTTTAATTTGAATTAAAATAAATAAATGATAAAGTGTAATACAATACAGACGTTAAATATGAAATTTTTACGTTTGAAAATGAGATTTCTCTTTAATAACAATAGAATGTAAAATTGTAGAAAGTTATTTATCACTAAAAAAGTTTTCTAATTATTTACTAATATACGACTGCATTTTAATTGCGCGCACGTGCGGGCTTAATTAAAATTTAAATATAATTTTTTATCCATTGAAATTTACGATTACGCGCGAAGATTCGCATTGAATAGGGCAGAATATAGAATTGCGAAGATGTGAGAAATCAGTCATGATTTTTAATCAAAAAAATTCCCACTATATATAGACGCGCAGCGAATTTACAAGTCACGTAATTCCACAAGTATACAACATAAATATACCATTATATTTTCCATAATTTTGTATTATAAATACACACACACACACACAAACGCTGCCTTTAATTAAAATGGAAATACAATTTTTAATTTGATCAAATTTACGATTCAACGAGATAATTCTTGTTGAACATAGTAAGACACAGATTTGCAAGATTCCAGAGGTTAGTCATCGATAACTTTTTTAATAAAAAAAAAAAAAAATTTCTTCAATCGTACTCTAGAAAATTTGCAAATCATTTAATTCGACTTGTATATAACGTAAATGTATATTTGCTAGATTTAGCATAATTCTGTATTTTAAATACGCACATATACTGCCTTCATTAAAATAGACATATAATATTTAATCTAATGAAAATTACGATTAATCGTCGGGTTTCTCATTGAACATAATAAAGTACAGATTTGTAAAAGCTTAAGAAATGAATTTTTTGGAAAATTGCTCTGTTCAAAATCGATAACATTTACTGGAATTTAATGAAAAATGTTGGTTTCGTAGAATATTTCTTTGAAATTATTACATGATATTATATAGTCATTGATTCATTACCGAAATTAATCAAACATTCATTAGATACAAGTATACGAACTACATAAACAAATTAAGTCATGTCGTAAAAATGAATACTGTGTAATTAACCAAATGAAATATAACATAATATAATATTATGTAGTATCGACATTTTTACGTAATTTCACTTACAAATATGAAAATTCTAAGTTCACCAAAACAACCTTAATCAATCTAGGGGTTATCATCAATATTAACATCATTGATTTATAATTAAAAGCGTAGAAGCTTATTTATTCATTGTTAAATCGCATTAATTATTGATAAATTGAGAAAAGTTTGTACAAAATAGTCGTGAAGAAAATTATAAACGACGCATTAAAGGTCACATTATAGCTGTAATTATATATCGTGGATTATGAGCAGTACTTGTTATATCTATATATGTTACAAGCAATGAATAGTTTATTACAGCATAAATTAAACCTATATAATTATAGTGTTTATTCCGTGTAGTACATTTTAATACTATGCTATAGATTATATATTGTAAATACAGATTCATTTATTACATTTGTTATTTCGTTGTTTACTATATTTTTTATGTTCTTTATTTCTAGTGATGCATTGCTTTAAACTCAAGATATGTATTAGAGGGTCTCTGTACCGATGTCCGTGACAATTTATCATTATTTATTTTGAAAAGAAAATTTAATGTTATTATTTAATTTAACATTTCTTAAAAGTATATTAAACATTATTTAATAAGACTTACGAGAAGTTGATGTTGTCAATCTGTATTGAGATAAGATTTTTTTTTAATTTAGCTTCGGCGTGGGTTACAGCATGAAGAGCTTCGAGTATTTTTAAAATTGTAACCTCAGATAATGGACTGTAGAATTAAAAATTTATCATGTTTCATTATGGTATAAATAATGAAATGTGTTTGATGAAAAACAACAATTTGATGTTTTATCATTACGAGACTTATTAAAAATTGATCGATTTTCAAGATTCAGAGCTACCGAATTGCAATGCGTTCTTAATTTAATACGATTAATATTTTTAACGAGTCTCGCAATGAAATAAAGGATTGTTTGTTGTTGTTTCTTTTTCAAACAAATTGCATTTGTTTATCCCTTAATTTTACGTATCATAATTATTTTTCATATACGTAACAATATTTGAACTTTGAACCTATTCGAGCTCCAGCCCTCGCCAAAGCTAAAATGATATCTCCTGGTAAGACTTATTGAATAATATCGAATTCAAAGTTAAAAAAAAACGAATAATTGTAAAGCTCCTTATCATCTCGAAAACTACATTTTTCCCTCGAGTGTTTAAATCACTTGCATTCGAAGATCAAACGGTTGATCATAATTTACATTCAATACTTCAATTCAGCTTGAGCAAATGGCATAAGAAATGAAAAAGAGACTATATTTCTGACACATTCCGCTGCGTCATAAGACTTACCCACCGCCCACGTCTCCAAAGCAAATAAATCCTCTCCACATGAACATACAAGATCATCTCCACAGGCTCTCTCTCTCTCTCTCTCTCTCTCTCTCTCTCTCTCTTTCTCTTTCTCAGACACACGTTGGCAAAAAAAGTCAATATTGCAAATGTCATGCCCACACAAAATGTACATTATTCCACGCGGATTGTAAGGTAACAAGCAGCTTCAGCAGCGAGTCAAGATTTTAAGAGTCGAGAACGATGGGGCTGCATTTACGTCGTCAACGATGGTCCATCGCATCGCGAGCGAGGGGAGCTTGCGACCGATCGTCGTTGCCAAGAGATTGTCTACGATCAGTACTAGTAACGTAGCTGGATGCGGACGAGAGTCGAAAAAAACGATCAGGGCTTCATCGGGAGATAAAGTTGGTACGTTGAATTTCGCATTCACATAGAACTCCTGCTAGTGTTCGGTGAGAATAGATTGCGAAGTGAATTTTTCAATGAGATCAGTGAGGTGCGATGTTTCTTTTTTACATTGAAATTGTTTTTATGCTCTCTTTGTATTGATAAAATATGATAGTTTTGAGGAATTTTTGAGGAATGTCTTGTGTTTTGAAAGAGAAAGAAAAAATCGTTTATCGCGAGGATTAAACTGCGAGGTGCAATGGAATTCAAAATTTAATTATTATATTCAGATTGCAAGGTTTAGTACACGGAAGTCATAATATAATAATTTTTTATTTCTTTGATTAAAAAGGAATAAACTTGGCTAATAATATAAAAACGATTTTTTTATCACAAAGATATGCGCTGTTACTGCGAGCATTCTTTTACTTTTATTAAGGACTTTTGTGCAAAATAATTATATTTTGATTAACTTCTCGTGCCGCCCGCTAGGGAGCGTCTAGTCAAATTAGCCCGCAAGTGATAAACCCGGCATATTTAATAGTTTCTGCGATAGCGAAAATTCATTGTTATGATTGCTATTAAACCATAGTAAATACAATTAGTATTATAAATATGGTAATGCACTAATTATTGTACATTAGGCAGCGTAATTTTATCTTAATAGTGACCTAACCGAAGGAATAAAATCCTGTTTATGAATATGGTATATATACCATCATTATTTCCCATTAAAAACATTACCTTAATAGTAACCCAAAAGTGGAAATAAATACCTGCTTATTTATGGCATACTTTTAGTAATATCCGGTAGGTGGCGTCTAGACGAATTAGCCCGCGAGTGATAAAATCGTGCTACGATAAACCAGTTATATTTAATTGTTTCTGCGATAGCGATCATGTGTTGTTAGAAGATATACTTGCTACATTACAGATTAAAATGTAATTCAACTGTAGGTAATATTGCGTATATTATTTCAGCTTATTGGAAATGATTGAAAGTGAAAATCGATTCAAAAAGATATTTAATATAATCGTCTTTTTACTTCAAATGGTTATTTTTGCAATTTCGTAATGACTCAGCCATTTTTAGTACTAAAATTTAAATAAATTGAGTAGATAAATAAAATGTTCTTCATCGGCGAATCTTTGAATACTATAATCTCTTAACAATTATCAAAGAAATATATAAAAATTCCTTAATTTTATAAATACTTTTGTGTTCCAAACAATCGCTAAATTGTAGTATTTTCGAGTATTCGAAAGTTCGTAAAGACGTAAAGGAGTAAATTTGTCAATGGAAAGAATTTATTGCAATATAAAACTAATAATAACTATTCAAAGATATAACGAAATCCTCTATACAGAATCTCCTCCCATCTCATCATACTTTTAAACTTAGTGACCTATAAAACTTGAATCTTTTATTTTCATGATTTATGTCCCGGCAAAGAAAGGGAAATATTACGACAATCACATTCTTATTATTTACAGATACATTTCAAATAACAATGTGAATTTTGATGTTAATATTGCTGTGATGAAATGTCAATTTAATAGATATTAAATAAATCGCTAGCAGAAACCACATTTACGTATTATACACAGAAAAGTGTTTCTAGAATCAGCTTATTACTACATAAGCCTGATTATCATAAATTAATATTTGTCAATTTACTTATACATTTCCGTCACCTGAAAAAATGATTTACAGCATCCGGATTATTTGGACCACATCGTCATATTTATCTGATTTGTTAATATGTGTTTTTGTTGCCTAATTGCTGTTTTATAAGTCAAGATTTAGATACTTGAAAATTTACATAATCTTTTATTAAAAAAAAACTAATCTCGATATAAATTTCCTATTTATATCCACTAATAATCATTAGTGCAGCGATCAATTTTCAAAAATAATTGTTGTCAGAATCCTTTAAGTTTTTTTGTTTATGGAATGTTTATGTACTTATATACATATAATGTTTCTATATAAAATTATCACCAGCCCATAAATGATAATATATATATATTGTGAGTAACCGGAATAACTATTAATTTACGGAAAAAATCAATGCTAAAATCCTCTTCGTTTTTTAGTTACGAGTTGAACTAAAGGTCATTCCCGATACGAACATATATCTCTACGAAAATAACATTTTTAACGAATATGTATTTACATATATATAATAATAATAATAATTATAATAGCTTTAACAGGACAAAAAAAAGTATTTCTACTACCACAGAATTCAACAGAAGTTAAATACATATATTTATATATTTATATTTTCAGCTTTGATGTCAAATAAACAATTTAGTCGCATAACATTTGCGTCTAAACGATGTCCAGTCATATATAGTTTCTCGCGAAATATTCGCCGAGAAAACATTTTCTACGCGTATTTTTAACTCTGCAATTTTTTTTCTTTTTTTACATATACTTACAAGATTAAGTAACGACTAAGAAAGCGCCTTTTTCAAGATGCTTTTAAAGAATTAAAATTTTCATGCTATTCGCTGTAAAAGTACTTGTAAAAATAGAAACTCGGCAAATACTCGAGACTCTCAGCTGACTTTTATAATTCTTTTTTAAGCTTCTCTAATTATAGTGATCAAATTATTTTTTAGTCAATTAACCTGTATAAGTCGTAAAAGTGATTTTAAATTCTAAGATAGTATCGTATAATTATATGTAGTATACATAGCCGTAGTAACGATTCGTTCCTAATAACGAAGTCCTTTAACAATAATTTTTAAATAAAATTGCGAATAAAAAAAAGTTTTAAATGAGATTTTAAATTCTAAGATAGCGTAGACATATAATTAAGTGCATAGTCTAAGTGACGATTCCTTTGAAATTATTATTTTCTTTTAGTTTTTAAATTAGTCATTTGTTCCCAATAGCTAAATTCTTTTGCAATAAACAAAGTGAGAAGACACATTTTCAAATGAAACTGCAGATAAAAAAACCGTAAAAATGATGTTTTAGTTCTAAGTAGATAGCGAAGACGTATACAATTAGAATTATAAGTAGTAAGTGTATAATGTACATTATGGTCTTAGTCGCAATTCGCACGATTTTTTTTTAAATTACTCTTCCGTTCGTAATAACAAAAGAACATTAATCCAAAACAGAAGACACGACTCGATATAAAACTACAGATAAAATAAATTTTAAAACGAAGTTTTAGTTCTAAGTCAATATACATAGTTATATAATTAAAAGTAGGTATATATAGCAGTAAAGAATCCTTCGATTTTTTTAAATTATTACTCTTTTTGTAATAAAAAAAAACTTATTTTACATTAATCCAAACGAGGAGACGCATTTTTAAATAAAACTTTTAAAAAATTTTAAAACAGAGTTTTAATTCTAAGTTAGTATATGTAGACAGTATATATAATTAAAAGTAAATATACACATGTAGTAAAGATTCATTCGATTTTTTTAAAATTATTTCTCCATTTGTAATAAAAAAAAACCTATTTTACAAAACATTAATTCAAGCGAGAAGACGCATTTTTAAATAAAACTGCATGTAAAAAAAAGTTGTAAAACAGATTTTAAATTCTAAAATTCGTGTAGACATACAATTATAAGTGACGAACGAATCGAGCTAAAATTAAAAAAAAAATCCAAAAAAAGAAATTATTCATCCGTTAATAACAACAACATTCTTTTACACTAATCCGAGTGAGTAGACACATTTCGAAATGAAACTACAGATGAATAAAAAAAAAAGTTGTCTGGCACAATCGCGGCTACTTTGAACAAGCACTCACGTTCAATCAAAGTTATATTCAGCCTCGATTAAAGTAAATGGTATTCTATTTTTCGAAATGATCAATAATGGATTTTCAATAAGCCTGACAGTTTGTATTGGAATAATAAATAGTGCATAACTCAAACTATTGAAACTTGAATCGTAACTGTGTCCAATTAAGAAGACTTAACTTCATCTAATTGCTATATTTGATAAATTTTTTTTATTTCAAATTAAAATAAAACTTCCATTCGAAACTTGTTTTGTAGATATCAATTAATTTGTAGCTTGTCTGAAGTTAAAATTTTAATTGTAATATCTCTTCTCTTCAATTATTTATCTTGCAATAACATCGCGTATGCCCTACCTTTTGTATATACTCTTAATAAGGCGGCTGTTAAATGTAATCAGTTAATATATACACGGCCGAGGAACTTAAAATAAAAATTTATGAGTCATTTACGCACGTAGAACAATTTTCAAATTAAATATTAATTTTTAATTATTATTTATTATATTCGAATACATGCGCGAGTCAGCGCGTGTAACGAATTCATATTTATTTTAATAATAATAAATGAAGTTTTTTTTTACATTTTTTTTCTCTTAATATTTATAGTATACTTTCGCGCATTGATGTCCATCGGAAGGATGAAATGAAATACGCGATGAACGAGGTTTATTAATGGATAGTGGCGATCGGTATTTACATTCTTATATATATATATATATATATATATATATATATATATATATATAGCTTCATTAATTCATCCACAAGAGGGTTTCTTTTTTCTTTCATAATACTTTAATAATGTGGACGTTCTTTGTGAATAGTTAATGGTTATTCGCGGTCATTTGATAAATGAATACCACAAGAACATCAAGGTGTGCACGAGAATACTATTATACAGATATACACCTATATGCATACATAAGCTTAGTCATAATTATTACTGTGCAATTTAAGAAAAAAGTACTGCCGTTCTTAATCACGAAGATATATGTTATTAAGTGAGTCAGTCCAAAGTATAAAGACAATTATAGCTTACAAAGAACTCGTATTTGTTTTCAACCACTCGGGAATTCATGAAGTATTGATAACGGGATCATTAATTTGTTATCAAAAAGTTTTATGAAAACACGTTAATGCCTTTTGCAGGCGTTGAAAACAAATATCATTAATACCAAGCAACAAGCTTTGCAAGATGAATTTTCGATCTGGCGCATCTTATCGATGATCTGTTTTACCGACCGAGTGTCGGACAAAGATTTCGTTATATATGATCGGATTTTTTTTTGCTTTTTCAGTAAAGCCATCCTCTTTATCAACGTTGAAACGTCGTTTCATACCAATGTCATCGTCAGATAACAAATCAGGACCAGATTTGATAAAAAATTCTAGTCTCGACCCTATGAAGACTGTTCAGACTCTCGACAAACACGTTGCTGCTTACTATAGAGGAAATAAAGTTATTCCAACAGGCAGTGGCGATGATAAAATCAACAAAACTGGAGGTCTTGTATCATTCTTTTCTTATCATTGTAGCTTCATATAGCTTTTATCACAGGATGCACTTTAAAAAAACATTCAAATTTTCTACTTAATTAACCAGATGCGACTGTTTAATTTCGCAAAATAATTTCGTTGATAGAAATCGTAAATCATTATGTAAACCTTTCCAAGGATATAAAATCATGTTAATAATTGTTTATTGGCAATTTTTCTATTTCCAAATTGAACCTAGATAATATGAAAATTGCATCGTGTTAACCCATTATTTTTCATACATATCACTAAATGTTACGTAAGCCATTTCTTTTTTAACAGTTTGGCTATCTGACTTTTGGAGCTAGTCCAAGAAGATAATGCCAGAGCGATGGCAAATTTTAAGACTGAACGGAACGAAGTCCTTTACTTACTGCTGATATTAGTTTAATTTTAATATGAAAGTCATTCAAGTTGTCGTTGTAAAGAAATATTTTCACTGAGTTCAATCGTGAAGTTTCATAATATTCTATTCTATTTTTTTTTAATTTTTAACTATTATAAAAGTCGAAAAAATGTTGAGAAAGAAATCATGCGTTTGATGATCTAAATACCGTTAACTATTGTACTGTTTAAAATTTTATATAAGAATTGTTGAATATAAAAAAAAATGTTTTCAGTTAGTCTTCACGTATTATTACTGTATGAAAATTAATCTTCAAAAATTCATTTGATACTGAATATCGATAGATCGCCACGATTTTGTTGTCAAACCAATTGATCTTGGTATGTTAAGTGTACCAAGAGCATTAAACATCGCGAAGTTTTTTTTATCGCTCAGCTAAAGATGTAAGTACATTTTATCAATTTTTTTTATCTTAGATTCATATATAGACTGAAGAAAAAGTGAAATTTCTCGAGTTAAATAAAAAACAAACATAGATTTCTCAACGTAACTTCAATTCTCTATTCAACCGACGTCGTACGCTCTCAACAAGCGTTACACTAACCAATTTGCATTTCCACTAGAAGAGAGAACTCGCACTTTATGCTAAATAAAAAAAAAACTCAAACGAAAAAAAAATAAATAAATAAATAAAACAGTATCGGTACATTACGTCAAGTATTCTCTTACGAAACAAATTTTCGAATCAGCATGCGCAGAGAGTGCGGCGTTGAGTAAATTTTTCCCCAAAGAACAAAAAAAAAAGGAGGGGAGCGGAATCCTAGGAATTCATATTCCACGCGATATTTCCGACCCATAATTCAACTGAAAGCCAATTTATAGCTACAACGGTCGTAAAACGGCGTTCAAACACCGAGAGAACCCATCAGCGCGTAAGTTTTTTTCGCCCGACCTAACTAACTCTCTCTATCTCTCCATCTCTTTCTCCCTCTTCCGAGTAATATCTCTGTCTCCATCGCGTCGAGGTTATACCAGCGCGGTTTTTGCTCCCTTCCCCCTCTCTCCTCACCAAAGAGGATTGCCAGTCCGACGGCTCTCTAAAGTTACAGCTGCAACGTCGCAAACGCTCTAAAAATATCCCCTCCCCTCTCGCTCTCTTCCCTTTCGAGTGTTCGAGAGAACGAAAAAAAAATAAACGACCGAGAATAATGGAAAGAGAGAGAACCTGCAACGTTGGTAGACTTGGCAACGTGGCAAATGACGAGCCCGAGCGCGCCAGCACGTTTCAACAACCATCCAGAGTTGAGAAATGTTCTCTCTCAGCACTTTATTCTGATGCGCTCACAAAGCGTGAGCACACGCGGATGGATATACATACGTACATGTAGAACTGTATGTTTATGATACTGCGTGTATACGTGTGTGTGTGTGTCTATACGTATAACTATATGCATACATATTTAACTATAATATACTTTTATATATATAGACATATATGTGTGTGTGGGTGTGTATAGTTATACACAAGGATATATGTATGTATATAGTTGTGTGCATGTGTGTGCAGAAATAACGGCTTCACACAGTTTCTATGTGTGTACGGCCCCGAGCGGATACCAGGACGGTACTTCAGCCGCGTTGCCTAGCAACCGAAGCTCTCGCTGTCTTTCTCGGTCAGAGACAGAGAGAGAGAGAGAGGAATTGCTGCTGGCTACTAGTAGTTGCTGTAGTAGTAATAGGATTGGGAGCATTCGAGTAGGGAGAGGGGATAAAACAAGGGGCGGTAAACTATACCTCGCAGCAGCGCGGTCGGAGAGAGAGAGAGAGTGAGTAAGAGAGTGAGAGAGTTCGCCTCGACGTTGAGCAGGAAAGCCGCAACGTCGTACTTTGCTTGGCTTGTAATGCTCTCTTTCTTTCTTTTTGCTCGTTTGTAGTAGGAGCAAGAGAGATACGTGTATAAACCTATAGCTATATATAGAAAAGAGAGATCGTGCTTTTCTCTACCTCACGATTTCATTATACAAGTTCGTCGGGGTAGAAAATTCTCAGGAACCGGTTTTAGCTCTCTATGTATACCTATACTTATGTTGCAACGGAAGAAAAGATGAAAAAGAGAGATGGTATATACATGTATTTATATTCAGGGGGTCTTATTACCATTAGAAACTCCTATGACTATGGTTTCTTTTAGCTTTTATTTTCTCGAAAATTATAACGTGATTGTATGTAAGATCGAGAGAAAGAGAGCCCGCGGGCAGTGTAATTTTCGTTTATTCAGAACATCATGCCAGTCAAGAAAAAGACTTGTATGTATTATATATACACAAAGGTTGGACTGTCGTTATTTCTTTTGAGATTATACTTGTTACGATCTTGTATAAGGAAGGGGGGGAACTTTATGTTGCTTTGCCTTGGAATTAATGGCTTTCATAGTTAGGGATAGCATATAGGTTTACGTATGTGTAGGCAGATAAAACAACTTTAATGCTTGCGTTTGTTATACATTTTTTATGACTCTTTAAAACCTTTAGTCGCTATCGCGAGTACATTGAATTTTTACAAATATTTTCTTGTACAAAAACGATAATCGTGATGGAATCGTAAAAAATGTTAATATTTTATTTATTTATAGAGGGTAATGTCGTTTACGAACTAGTATGGCATCGAACTTTTTTAGTCACGTGACTATACACGAGCTCGACAAAATGGCGGGCATCAGAATATAGCCACGTAATGGCTGATACTCGAATCTCGATACTTCGCATGTACGCGAAGTATGAAAAACTTCAGTGTAAAAGTATAATTATTGAGGATTGTAAAGGAATAATCAAATATTATATTATTTATACATTGAGGTAGCGAATTAATTCACCAGCACGATGCTTTGAAAAGACTCATAGTTGCGAACAAAGTAGAATATAACCCAGAGAATGACGCATCGAATTCCTGATTGTGTATAGAAGTGGGCGGTGGCTACGTTGTTTATTCAAGCCGCGCGCAGTGCTGAGCTTCAACCGTTTCATGAGAACCACTGCCCGGAACCAATTAGAGCTGTCGGTTGCTGCGGCGTTCAGCCGTTTTCACTCCAATTATCGGCCCGACTTTAATAACTTAGCTTGACGGTCAGAAGCTTATAACGCAACGCAGTCAAGTTTCTCTTTTACTCCAGTTGTACCTGCAGTTGTTTATTTTCTCTTACGTAGATATTTTTAATATATAAAATATCTACGTAAATAATAAACGCGACTAAAAAACTAAAAAATTGGATTCTCTTTACAACGGAAGCTGTACGAAAAATTTCACTATAAGGTAAATAAAAAAAAATATTTAAGATAGCGTGCTATCGCAACACCTCGAAACTTACATTCATGGAACAGTAAAATATGTTGACCTCGATCAGCACCAGTTTTGTAACTGTTTGCCAATTATACGAAACTTTGTGTTACGACCCGTTTATCAAAAAATTTATAAAAAAAGTAAACAACTGACATGATATTCCTAGATAACACATATCATTGAAACAGGTCAAGCTTAAATTTCACAGACTGATTAATGATTCCTCGTTGTATCCCTAATATTCAATTCCAAACAGACTTCAGTTACGCATATTGTATACGTGCATTTACTTTCAAGTTGATATAACGAAGCGCAAGAGTGGGGTTATGCTGCTCTGAAACCGGCAGTCGAGTTGTTTGAAACTTTCGAAAGTTGTGCGCAGTTGGTATGTAGCTTATTGTGTGCAGAACACATTAAGAACGTATGCAAGGAAAATAAAGTAGCGGAACTTCCTTCGTAATTCCAATGCTCCGTATTTATACATCTACATAGGTATATAATAAGTCGTACTCCCTCCCCTATATGCCAACAACTCGTGTGAATAACACAGCTTTAGTTGTATACTCTTTTTTTCCCTCTCCCCCCTCCTCAACGGAAATCGAGTTTCCTGGAATAAGGAATGAAGAGCGCTAGGATTGGGGTTCAGGGATTGGGCGCTTGCGCGGGAAGTTTTATAAAAATAGCGCAAACGAAGACAAGACTACCGCGCACTTGTTCCTGCGTGTAGGGGGCGCTCGCGCATGCGCAAGCTCAGATAACTTTGAAAATCGATATCAAACTTAACTGTGCAAGAGTAGAGGTGGGGCAGCGGCAATTTATATTGGACGAAGTTGTGTTGTGCGCGACAAATATTGGTGTGAAAAGCCGCCGGAGGGAAAAAGTGGTGGAAGCACTCCTCAACCTACTGGATGGTAATTAATTAATATTCCAAGCTCGTCCATGCTTTCAGACTGTTCCCATCTCTCTCTCTCTCTCTATCTCCCTTCCTATCTCTCTTACACACACGTTTGGAATAGAACTTAATCTGATTCAGTTCTTGTAGGTATGACTCATACGCCACGCCTGTATATAGAGGTATACGCTCTCGGGATTGGTAATGAGATATTTAAATGAGACGTGATTATTCCCATGCTGCTATTATTTGTCAAGTAAAACCTATTCATGAGTTTTTTTTATCTTTTCTTTGGAGTTGTTATAAAGGAGTTTCATACATAATGTATATGCATATAACAAGTCACTCTTCCAATGGAGAACATAACCTCTACTACTGCTACTATCTCGTCGAAATTATCCATGAACTTTTATAGCGGCTTATGTATATGTATATATATATATATATAATATAGTAAGGCCATCGTAAACTGAAGCGGTCTTACATAAAGCATATCAATGTATAAAGTACCATCTTTAATGGATACTACCAGGATTAATGGAATCAGGCAGTAGTTCGAAAACGTGTAGAGGGAGTTGCGATCGCAGTCCTCGTAATAACGAACATCAACATCTATTCCAAGCCACGTCATATATCCAGGCTCTATATATTTCCAAGAATAACTTGGATCAATAAAGAAGATTACTACACTGAGATGCTAGTCTCTCGACTGTGTCTCTTGACCTCGCTTAGCTCTATATCCAAAGAAATAAACTACATAAAGCCACGTACTCATACCTAGAGTTAAGATAAGCGCATTAACCTCGCGTAATTGAAGAGCTATAAGAATACAGTTAATTATTGAACGCAGCAAAGCAGTTCTTATAGCCAAAAGCATTATCGAGTTGTCCAATTGAGTATGGGCATCAATGTACGGCTTAACATTGCTATAAATTGTAACACGATATCCATTAAAATATCTATGTCTAGGTGTAGTGCAAAGCTTACGCCTCCTATCAATTAAACTGTTGGTTGTTTCATTCACCGACTTTCCCAGTTATATATCTTCAAAGGAAGCATTGCGAAGTCAACCAAGAGAGGGGAATTGTAACTGTAGGATTCTATTCTGCGGGTTTCTCTGTAGTACCTCAGCTGCGCAGCTGAATCTGTCTTCATGAGACAGGAATATATTGGTACCGGGCGTAGAAGGGGAAAGAAACAGCTCTACCGTTTAGAGATCTAGCTCACCCGGACGCAGGCGCGCACAGCTGCCATTGGTTCCCCATGCTTTTGGACTATGTTTATCTCTTTCTCTAACTGATGCAGCACATCTATCTCAATTCTGCGATCCATTACGCTGCTGAGTTAAATTAAAGGTCACGGAGCAGTAGGTTTTCCAATCATTTCACATTTCACCAGTCACCGATCCATCTCTTTCCATTATCTCTCCATTGGTTGGATTAAATTCGAATAATAAAACCCATTTCCAGGCCTGCCAACCGTAACGACAAGGCTCAAAAGAGTGGGGAAAAGTACTCAAGAATGTTCCAAATCCCGAGAATGTTCCTCAAAAATGTTCAGGAATCTAGGAAATACATTAGTAATGCTCGACCATTCTCGTTCATAGCTGCTTTTTTTAGTAGTTCAAACAACCATATGAATTATCGTCTTGACCAAAACAGTTAAAACTACCGGATCGATCAGTCTATTGGAGTGGGGAGAAAGAGAAACCGCAGTGCCATCTGCACCAGTTCAGCAACAGTAGCGTTGCTGATCAGCAACGTCGCTACTGCAGCAGTTGATGAGCATCGCTTACTCACTCACACATTTCATATACACCGTACCAGAGGGAAAAAAAAAGAACTGTGCGCGCACACTGCTGATACCCCCACTCCGCAACCGGCAAACTCAGCCGGCGCTATTCTCTCTCGTTCTATACTCGCTATATGTATACCTTGCAACGTTGTGTTACATCACGCGCTCGGCAAGTATAGCAGCAGCAGCAGCAGCAGCAGCAGCAGCAGCGCGCCAGCAACAACAGCCAGTCTGCGGGAGATTTTTTTCCCGCTGCTCTTCGCGCGGCGCGCATTGCCGTCGCTTCGCTCTCCTCTCCACCGCTGCTATAGTAGTCTGTCGCGCGCTTACTGACGGTCTACAGTACTACAGTGTATCTCCTCCACACCACGCTACTGTCCTCGTGTGTTTAAGCGTGTATCTATATACACACACCCTCTTGCAATAGTGTGCAGCGTTGAACCGTGCGTTTCACTCAGTCGCTCCGCTGATGTTATTGTGACAGGTGCGCTTCGAAGTGCCGTGTCACCTTTGCCCTTGGGAGAAAAAAAATAGCAGTGTTCTGTACGAATTTACCAAGTTTATGTAGATATATGCGCACACGTGATTCGTAGTACACATTGTGTACGAAAAAGTGAGTGTCCGTAGAGGTGACTGTGATTTAGAGTGGCATCGTGTTTTTTTGTTTTGGTATATATTTGTTTTGTTTTTTTTTTTTCGTTTGTTTGCCTTTGTAAAGTACTCGCTGAATGCGAAGTCGTATGTAAGAACAAATAACGGAGTTCCGAACAAGTTGACTTTCTCGCACCTGCGCCTCCTCGAATATCGAGCTTCGCGCTCTCTGAAATGAGGTTACACGACACGGCGACTCGACGAGGCTTGCATTACCAAGTCTACCAGGATACGACCAGGACGAGGAATAATATTTGATCGAGAGGAAGACTAATCGCCGGTAGCGGTCAAAAAAAATAATTTTTTTTTTGAGCGACAGATGTTGCTCGTCTAATAGATTGTACTATTAGATATACATTGCCTACTGCTACACACCACACCGGGGCGAGCGAAGAGGCAGAGGATCGCGATAAAGCACGTTAGTTTTTTTTTCCTATCTCACTATTGTCGTTTGTTTATTATTATTATTATTTTTTTTATTATTATTATTCGCGACGAAAGATTACTAATTGAGCGGTAATTTATTGCTTGTCTTGTTATCGATCAGTCACAAGCGCGATGATAAACGAAGTTCATCAGAAGATACAGTTTACTGGTCTATTTTCTGTTTTGATGGATAAACGTTGTTTTTCTTACAGATTGGAAATGAGCAGTTCATTGGAACGAGATTACGATGAATTTGAATTTTCGAGAGAAAATCAGCTTGAAGAGGCTAACGTAGAGGAAAAATTGCAACAATTCGGTAAGTTTTATTAACGTTTTCATTCACGAAAAAACGAATAACGGCATCGAAATCAACATCCGAGTTATAAAACTTCGCAATCAATTGGAAACACAGCGAAACAATTATTTCGGCAATCTAACAATAATTTATAGTTTAGAGCGAGAACGATTTACTCCACGAGATATAAACGAATGCCGAATTCAAACAGTCGCGACTAATCGCGCGCCGAAAGCGGTAGCCAATGAAAAAAAGTGGGATAATTCAGGGAGACTTTTAATACAGAAACTGATTGTTATTTCTTCTTCGCGAATATTACTATCATTTCGTATACGTAATATTGCATTTGACGAGTCTGAATTTCGATTCTGGATGAAATAGCAACAACAGCAACAACAACAACGTTGTATATAAATAAATACATAACGCTGCGTATGCGTGAATGGAGTTTCGCGATGAATAACGAAATATAATATTGCAAGCGAACCAAAAATATTCATAAGAAAAATACTTCATCTGCGCTTCGAAGTACGATGAGATATCAGTTAATAACCCGTATAGGATCATTAGCGAATCGAAAAATTTTCATTTACGACTTATTTATATCGCAATAACGTTAATGTAAAAGTTATATCTGCTATTTCGTATTATACCTTATTTACGTATCGATATATAATGTGCTAACAAATAAAAAGTATACATCGACGCCTTAGTTAAGATGCCCGGCAATTAAAAAAAATTAATTCAACAAACGGTCAATTAAAAAAATGCTCCAAAGATCAGCCAATTGAAAAACGAGTTCAACAGCCAGTCAATTCAGAAAAATGAATCAGCCAGAAACCTGCCATTTCAAAAAGAAGAATTATTCAACCGGACAATACAGAAAAATACTTGAGAATACAGGAAATTCCAAAAAAGATTTCAAGACCCAGCCAACTCAGAAATAGACTTGCAAAACCAATCAATTAAAAAACAAAGGATGTATCAATTTATATCAAATATATTTGTGAATATATAAATATAAATTGATATATTAAAGAATATATTGATATATTCATATGTCATCGTACGTACTTTAGGTTTATACAAAGTACACTATGCAAATATTGAGTATATGTATATTTCGTATATTTATGAATATATTCATAAATATATTGATATATTCAATCTTCGCATAGTACACTTCGTATAATCGCTAATAACATATTAATATATTCGTAAATGTGTCAATTTATATTCATATATTCATACATCCGATAAAAATGTGTAAATCTTCTATTTTTGTTTTAATTTGCTGGTTTTTGAAGTCTTACTTTGAATTGGCGGGGTTTTCCTCAAAGGCGTCGATACACTATATGCAGCAAAGGCTATTTAAATTTATGAAATAAAATTTTAACCAGCAATATCGTTTGCTAATATATAGCCAAGTAAAATTTCGATAATAAAGGTTCTTCCCCCAGCCCCCCTTTTTTAATCGATAAATAACGAAATTTGTTTTCTATATCTAATGTCAGGTTATTAACGACAGAAGAATTATTCAGCAAATAGAAGAGCTGAAATAACCGCTGTACTTTGATAACAAGAAAGACGCACGTCTACTAGTGAATCGTATACGAATCGATTGTTATTCGTTGATTAGCGGGAGTACAACGATACATCATATGATTGCAGTATATAGAGACAGTAGCTTAGACTTTCTTTCCTTTATTCTGTTGGTGTATAAGTAAAGGGTTAGCGAAGAAGCATCGCAATGCTTCTCGTTTTTTATTCAACATCTGCTGTCGCACGAGAGAAACGAAATAATCTTATACTGTAGTAATGATAATAAAGAAATTGAATTAAATGGAGAATACAAGTTAAGTATTTTCATATTTCGTAAGCCCAGTAGTCTGTACTGTACTGTATTGTGGAAAAAGAAATGTAATTTACTGTGAAAAAAAAAATGAAAATTACATTTATACATAGGTGGCTATTACAATTCAAAGTTAAATATTAATATAAGTTTGATAAACGCACGGAGAGGACGTAAATATTTAACGTTCAATAAGATATCGGTTATAAAATGTAATTTTTTTTTTTATAAAAAATATGAATTATCATTTTCCATATCGACAGTTGAGACGGTGAAAACTAGACAATTCGAATATTGAGTCTCGAACAACCTGTTTTTATTACATAATACTTTTTATGATATATTATTTTCATATGCGTATTCAAAATACGCGCAACGCTTGGCGAAATAATGAGCAGGCGACGAGTTATTAAAAAAAAAAAAAAAATTATTATTATTTTTTTAATGGCTTTGGTCATTCATTCCGAAATGTGTTTTTTTTTTTAAATCGAATTTCAAATCGACTGGTTCTTCAATCAAATTTCGAATTTTAGGTTTACTTCTTTTTTTTCTGGATTAACTGATTCTCCAAGACCGGTTTTGAACTCGTTGGCTCTTCAAATGTTTTTTAAATTGGCTAGTTTTTCGGCTTCTTTTTTTTGCATTTTTATTTCGGTTGTCGAAATGGGCTTATAATTCAATCATCCTGTGAAGTATTTTCAATGGAATATTATTATCATTTCAAATGCATTTCGTGACAACGTCTTTGAATTAGCATTGAATCAATACAGTACAGAGGACTTAATATGTTATTTCTACGTATCAACAATGCAATGACTTAA
Source organism: Apocrypta bakeri (assembly GCA_018906985.1). NCBI lineage: Eukaryota > Metazoa > Arthropoda > Insecta > Hymenoptera > Pteromalidae > Apocrypta > Apocrypta bakeri. The sequence continues at coordinate 5,966,452 of JACCIA010000005.1, forward strand.
TTCCATTAAAAGGGGTCTCTCGGACTCAAATTTTACCCACGAAGCTAATAGTACTTGAATTATTTATCACTGTTATATAAAGTTTGAAATCAAAATATTCACGCTTTTATGAGAAAAGTTGAATCGAAATCTGCTAGCCGTAATCTATCTTTCAAAAGTTCACTCTTAGATTATCGTTTTTAGTATAGGCAGGTTTTAGCTAGCAGTTTTCAACTATTCTCATAAAGGTATGAATATTTTTATTCCATACTTCGTAGACTGATAAATGGGTCCAAGGCAAAGAGCCATCACGTCTTGGATCAGCGTAATTCATTCTATTTTTTTAAATTTAAATAGATATAAACTAAGCTCAGTCGGTAAAACAGTACACGAGAGACCCCTATAAATATTTAAAAAAAATAACAATCGAATCACGCGAATTACATTCAAAGCAATTTCTTTAATATCGTAAATCTATACAGTCACACTCTTCGTCTTATAGTCTTACCTATAGCCACTGGGATCAATGGGAACCCGCATCAGATAAGCTGTAATGGATTAGCCACACATAGTTTCTATACATAAAAAGTAAAGGGAACTTTAATGCTTTGGAAGTCATGTATTACACGGCTAACACTTCGAATTCATTATTTTTATTACTCTTAAAGCTCTATACATTTTTTACAGACGTTTCCCGACAAAGCGTACATTTAGAACGTACAATTATCACGTTATAGACGTTAACGCGATTCACACTTGCCGCGTGAATCGTTGCTCTAACTTCATTATACATTAATATTTCTATATCAGAAAATACAGCGTAACAGCGTTGTTTAGCATTTTAAACAAAAAACAAATCTTCCTTACATTAACGGCGAATCCGTATCATTGAACGAAATTCCCGTTCGTCGAAGTAATTCCATTAAATTTCAATCGAAAAACTTGAAATACATAATACTTCGAATTGCTATTTACGTCCAGTTAAACAGAATCTAGTCCACGGTATCGTTATCTGTAATATCGACTGAGTTTCGCGGTATTACACGCTTTTCCAATCAACGAATAAATATTTAACGAAGATATATTTGCTACTCGAATTCGAGCTTTTATATTACGATTCGCTCGTCCTTCCACAATCTTACCCTAGTTCAGCGAATGGAAATGAGAAGACTAACATTTAAACTACGATTCGAACAAGAGAGAGAGAGAAGAGCGAGAGAAAAAAAAACGAAAATAGTCATCTTTGGATTCCAGACAGGTCAAGTTTCGCAATCGCATACGCGCGTATCGTATGCCGATCAAAAATCCAAACAATTCACTGGTAAACCGTGCAACACACCAACGAGTATTAAATATCGAAACGTACACCTAAGAACAACAATACCATTCGAAATTAAACTATCGAATTTCAAGCTGGAAAAAAAAACTTCAAATCAACAAACAACTCGTATCTTCAATCTCGATCTCGATACTAATACTATACGCGTAAACACACACGCGCGCAAACTCATATATTACTGCTTATACCTGCTTATACCTATAGTATATAACTATACTTTATGATATATGTTACCATTACCACGGTCGTATATATGCATACACGCATATACACACACACATACACACACACACACATAGGCAATCTCGCAGGATTCGCGAATCGCGAACCAATGAGCGCGAAGCTTTAACCCCTGGTGACGTATCGATTGGCCGAGACTCGGCCGGCTTGGCGCGGATCCTCTCCTCGTCGAGTCATAATTTTCGTTGCCGTTGTCGAGCTCGCGCGCACACATACGTGTGTAGACGCACACCCGCGCACATGGACGAGCGCGCGATCCAAGTTTTCGGACCCTCTCTGCGCCAGTAGTTCGGCTGGGGCTTGACCGCGCGAGTCGCGCCCGCGTATAAGATACATATTGTCTATATATATATTATATATATGTGTGTGTGTGTGTATATACATGTAAGCGTATATCCAGCCGATGGTTTATCATCCATAGAAAAAAAAAGAATAATTAATACATAGATTACGAAGAAGTGCTGTTGTTGTTGTTGTTGTTGTTGTTGTTGTTAGTGCGGTTGTGGAGTTCGCGAAATCGACGCCTTTGTTTGTGTATATACACCGAGAGAAAGAGAGAGAGAGAGACATGTAAATAGAGTCGCGTGCTGCATTGGAGGTATGCTATATAGAGTTGAGGAACTATAGCTGTGTGTTATGTGTGGATTGATGTGAGTGAGAGATTACGCGTGTTTGTGCGTGTGTGTGTATTTAGGGGGGTAACCTCAAAAATATTGTTAATTTTTCGGGGGTGAGATGAGTCGATGAAATATACATTTTTGTTTTGTTTATAACGTTTTTTGTAGAGGATGATTGAGACAGAGGTTGCGAAGTGTGATTTTAGGGGAGAAAGGTTTTTAAGAGGAGATAACGAGTTTGAGAATTGAAATTGAATTGTTTGTTTAATTATCGAGTGTGTATAATTTGGATTTTATGTCTTATTTGAGTACTACGACTTGGCTGCGAATGTAAAGATTTATATCAGACTATAAAATATCGTAGGCTTGAGAGGTGGTAAAATGTTCTTTTTTTTATTATCGTACTGTTTTAAAGAGTAATAAAAGGATGACTGAATTGTTTTTTGATAGACATTTTTTTCTTAATAGAATTTTATTGTTTTGTAGGTAATAATTCGGATACGGAAGAGGAAAGTCTGCACAGGTGCGATATTTGCGATCAAAAGTTTTTAAATAAAAGGGATCTTCAGGAACATTTGACGAAGCATCTTGGAAATCCACGGGTGGTACTCCAGAGGATCGTCGACCAAAAGTCCAGTTGCTCAAGCACAATTAAGAAAGAGTCCATTGATAAATATTGGCTGGGTAAAGAACAAAAAGGCAACCTGAAGATTACACTGAAGAGACAGAGTCCGGTGGGTGACTCTCTGAAATTAACATTGAAGAAGTCACCTAAATCCGAGGGCTTTACTGTTGTCAATCGAAATTGTAGTTTGATCGAGCAAAGTATTAAAGATCAGAACGCACTGGCTGAAGCACAGGAAAATGACAACAAGAGTGACTCGGAGGAGGAAAAAACCACCGAACAAACCTTTGAAAACGTGATGTTAAACCAAGAGGTAAATTACAGTTTATTAATGGTGTGCTTAAACTCAAAAATATAATACAATTAAATTATTCAATAATTCGTTGCAGAATAATTATGACGATGATAACGAGAATTTTGAATCCGAACCTGATCATAATCCCCTTGAAAATTCTGAGAGACCCTTAATGGATCATATGGAAGGAGACTCTGGTGTTGGAAGTGATTCTGTCCACGCACTAGAGAGAGAAGAGCAAAATGAAGATGATGGAAATGTCGATAACAACAGTAACTCGGATCAAGTAGAGTTAGCAGGAAATGAAGATCCTGAGGAGTCTGATGCGTTAGAGGCAACGTGTAGGGAGACAATAGAAAATCTCAAAAAATTGGGTGAACAGTCAAGGTAATTTAATTTCTTCCGATTACTAATTATTTACGTATGGAACAGTGAGAAATTTTGTTTTCATATAACCTTTGAACATGCACAATTTTTATTTTTTTTTTCTTCTCAACAAAAAAAATTAATTCGTTTTATTTAATTTTATTGAATTAAAAATCATTTTCTGTTCCCTATTATTTGATCGCGTTACGTTAAGTTACCACCATTTTCATTCATTTCACTTTAATATTGCCGTTTACACCAGTAGGTACATTAGTTCCAGATCTTCTGAACTTCTAAATCCAAGTGAAGCACCTGCTATCGAAGAAGAAGACAACAATGAAGATGAAGAAAATAATGCGTCGTGTGTAATTGAAGAGCTCCGGGGGAATAGCGAGATCAGCATAGTGCCAAAATCATCGCTTATGCCAGAGCCTTCAACATCTATAAGACGTGGATCGGAGACAGATATAGTACCTATCGGTGGAAGTTCTGGTTCCAGTTTCAGTTGGAACAAGATTACTGAAGATTCCAGCATCAGCATCACGAAAAGCAAAGATGATGAAGCATTGGAGAAAGATAATCCTGACAACAATGAAACTGCGGGTTCACTTCTGCATAATTTCCTCATCGAGCACCAACGCAATCAAAATGAATCAAACTTGTCTAGTAGTGCGAACTTTGAGACTGAGTATGTTTCATTGGAGAGACTTGCAGAAACCGTCAACACTTGTCGCGTCTGTAATGAGAAGTTCAAAGACATTGCACATCTTGATGCACATAGATCCAAGGCAGGACATTACCAGTGTAATGTACCAGACTGTAACGCACTTGTGTTCACCAATCAAGAAGCAGTGTTAATTCACAAATCTCAAGCTCACGGAGCTCCCATTTCGCCAAGCATTACTGTGTCTCCAAGACACTTGGCATCAAACTCACCACAAGCAGCTAATTCTCCTACATTAAGTCAATCATCACCTCGTACGAATACATGCTCTCCACACTCACCTTCTTTCTCGTCTTTGCCAAGGAGACATTCTCCGCATACCAATTCACCTACTTATAATATTCCTAATCCTGCATCTCTTGGCCCTTCACATCCAAATACTGCGATTCCAGGATTGGAGTTCCTACCCGTACCAATACATCAGTTGGCACAGCAGGTACAAAGTATGAGTATGCCTAACTCGATGCTTCAGTCGCAAGCCGGGAATATGATGGCAGGACATGAAAATTATTTTCCACAACCTGGGAGACCACCTATGTACAGAAATTTCTCTCCCGCAATGGCTCAAATGTATCAGCAGTATGCAGCTAATCAGTACCAGATGCAATGTCGGGTACCATTACAACCACCTGTACCTCAACAAGTGACTAGAGGAAGATATCCTGGTGCTGTACCTGGACAGAGGTATGTATACATTACAATTTTATTGAAATTTATACACTGAGAAACTATAAATTTCCTACAATCAATATTATGCGTTAAGTCTAGTTACATTATGGAAGCCCAGAATTATAATCTTGTAGCTACAATGATTTACATAGAAGTTATTACGTCTTTCTTGAAATCCATTCCTATTTTGCATAAATAGTATTATGCAGTCATTCTCAAAATTATTAATTTATTTATAAATAATTCTGGATAATGCTCGAAGCTTACTAATATACAATGTAATACTGTATATATAATGATAGTACAACGCAATTAGCATCTGCATTAAGCTAATCAATATTATAATTGACGTCTGCCAATTCTCATTTTCTTTTAATCTACACAAATAATAACGAATAATTACAAGCATAAAACATAAAAAATATCTTCGATCCTTTATTTTCTTAATTAAGAAAACAAAAAATTATTTTCCATTAATCGTAATAGGTTCTTTAAACTCATTTTATGAAAACGTTTTTTCGCGTCCTTTATGTTTTATAAAAGATATATCCTGAAATAAGGTAAAATAATTACAAATATAATTCTGTTTAATAAGTTTGAATAGTAGACAATGTATTATATTTAATATATATTATTGGAATATTGACAATTTTTTTAATTTGCTAACAGGCAAGAAATATTCCAAAAGAATAGTCTGCAATTCAAAATTTTATCTGATATCGAAGTAAAATATATTTGAATTTTATTTTTAACATAAAGAAGAACATCTTTTACTTAACATAAAGAACCTTAAATTTACCTTCGCTATCAGTTATTCGATTCCAAAAGCCGATAAAAAATTTTTTTATAGCTTTTCATACCGTTTCATTCTTATAAACTTACCACGGTAGTAACCACTATATACATGTATATGTACACAAAGGATACTCATCCTTTTTAACCTCAAAATTAGGTCGCTACGAAATTTATCACTTAAAATTCCAATCAAAGTTAAATATTTCACAAAATTAAAATCAAAAACTACCTTACCTCAACATTTACATGCAAAAATTTCATAAAAACATCCTCTTTGTCTGTAGAAAATCACTTTTCAATCTCGCAATTCTCAACAGTTGAACAATAGAAGTTTAAACCTCAAATTGACATAAAACAATCGTCACCAGATATGCAAAAATTCGCTCATTTTACCTGACACTAAGTAATTTAAACACACAAAATTTAGAGGAAAATTTACATTTTTAAATAGTATAAGATTTAATCGCTTTTAAAACATCTGCAGCGAGTGAGTTTTTGCTTATCTACATGTATAAGCGAATAGTATTACATCTGCATAGCTTTGCATTTTCCAACTGTTAACTGATGTTGTTTGAGTCATCCTCGAGATTCTTGAGAGAGTGTTATCTGCGCATATGTGAATACCTTGGTGTAAGTAAATGAAAACTTAATTAACTGGAAGAAAACAATGTGATACAGAATATTGAAGCAACAAGGTATTTTGTGAATAAAAAATAAAATAGACAGTGATATTTTTCTTGTGATATGTTGATGTGCTGTTGCGGATACTCTCATTGAAATGTTTTTATCAGAATAGGATAAAGAACGCAAGGTCTTTTATTGGAATTATCAAATAGACATTAGGTTCTTGTGTGTGTAATAGCACGTTTTTGTAAGATAGTTTTGATGCTATTTTGAATATATGATTTGTTTTAACAGAGCTCAGAGGATGCCTCAACCCCCGATTGGTATGAACAGTATGCCCAGGGTTCGTGCCAAAAGGCCAGTACCACCGTCATCTTCGCAACTACAGGTTCAACAGCAGGTTCAACAGCAGTTACAACAACAAGCGAGTAGTAGTGCACCCAAACAGAGGCGCATGGATGTGCTATTACCAGATCGTAATGAAGATGCTGATTGTCATGTTATTGCTCAACAAAAGAGGAACGATGGTTTACCTGTTATACAAAATGTTCAAGGTGGTGCTACTATACAGCCGTCGTCCAGCAATGATTCTACTATTCATCTCACAGATCAAATAACTCTTAGCGTGAGACAACCTGGTATGTAGCAAAGTTATCTTTGGTTTTATTGTAGTACTTATCTATGGATTTAGTAATATTTTTTTATACGTTTGTTTTGAGTAAATTAAAGCATACCATAGGCATGTCCTTTTTTAATTCATTCAGTTGTCTTCATGTTTGGTTTACTGAAAATTTGTTCTGTTCTTACTTTAAAATGATCAAAATTATTTTTTGTATATATATATATTTTTTTTAATTAAGAACAAAATTTAGATTTCTTAAACTTTTTGTGCACTCTTTAGTTGTTCTCCTTTTATTTGTCATTTCAAATTCCATTACCACCAAGGGAGAAGTGCACAAATGCGAAAAATATGTTTCTTTGTTTACTAATCTATGAAGGTCCTAATCAAGCACAAGTCAATGCAATGGTGCAAAGTTCCAAGAAGACGGATGCTTCATCTGTAGCCAATGTCTTAGCAGCTCGTGGTATAACAGTTACACCAGCAACCAATAATAAAAAGGATCAACCACAGCCAGGACCAAGCGGGATGCAGCAACAGCAGCAGACGACACAGCAACAATCTCAGCAACAAAGGCCATTGAATGTACCAGCATTGAATCTAAATTCAGCGATATCAATAATACCAACTGCTAATACGCAAAGAAGACAACAAGAGCAGCCAGTTCAATTTGCAGTACCTCAAAGCAAACAAAGTAGACCAGCACCGAGCGATGTGGAAAGACCACCAAGACCACCCACGGTTGATCTGACCCAAGATCCACCTCCTCAAGTACTTACTGCAGCTAGAAGAGGCAGACCACCTGCTCAACCTATCCAAAATCAAAATCCATACCCGTAAGTACTTAATATCGATAACCAATAATTAATTAATAATAATAATAATAATAATACTTGTAGTAAAAGCAAATGTAATAATAATTTTTCCTGCCTTTCAGTGCTGCGAACAGAATGCATGCATCGTTAACTTGTCAAGTATGTGATAAACGATTCCAAAGCCAGGAATTATTAGCTCAACACATGGCAACGCATAGACAATCAAACAAATTAATTTACAAGTGAGTTATTATTTTTACAACATTAAATGTATAACTTTATCCAGACACTTTGTTGAAATTTCCTCTTTCGATGGGTTATCATGGTAAGATTTAAATTTAATTTAAATTATAATTTTTTGAAAAACCGAAATATTATAATGAGTCATTCTTAAAAAATGTAAGAATATTCTTTGACTAATTAAAATACACAATAGTTTTATTTTTATTTAAAAAAATTTATATTATCTCAGAATCAAATCTGTTAAAATTAAAAGTAAATTTTTCTTACCTATCCTCATTTTGCTTGATTATAAAAATCCCCACGATTTCGAAATATTTCTCTGGTTATGCATAGATCATACACCTTTTTAAAAAGTTTTGGGTAGATATAACGATACATTTAAGTGACAAATTACGGTTTTTTTTTATATTTTAATTTTTCAACGGCGAATCTTGACTTGACTAAAGTTTAAATGCCACTTCTTCAAAGTAGTGGAATATTTCTGAGCTCTATTCTGCTCAGAATAGCTCGTCATTGAAGGTCGTCGAAAAAGGTCTTGGTAACGTTAATGGATTGGTATAAGACAAGACATTGTCTCTTTGATCGAAATGAATATCATTTTTGCTTTATCTAGTAATCGTCAATCAATGAAATTCTTTTTTGCATTTTGCAGATGTGGTCTTGGTGCTTGCACAGCAGCATATCCAACTACAGCAGCTCTTAATGCTCACAAGAGGTCCTTTCACAAACTGGATCAAACTCAGCATCCTGAAACAGTGACTCAACAAAACGGCAATGTCGAACTCGCACTACCAGTTGTAGACCTTCAATCACCTACTACGTTATCTCGACTATCTAATCTGGGTATTCAAAGCTACATACCTCTTTCGCAGCTCAGTGCTCAAACGAACGGCTGCTATGGTTTGCCAATTATATCGATAGACGGAGCGCGAAATCCTGCAGTATGTAATCTTGCTGCGATAGGCGCAACTTCTATCTTGAGTATAGGTCCTCTAAGGCATCTTTCGAATAGGTAACTTAAGCGAAGGTAATAAAAAAGTGTACGAAATCGGATAGGAAAAACTTCGAGTTTGACCAAACGATTATTGTGGACAAGAAGTGGGTCGGAAAGAGCAAGATATTCAGTCTGTATTTACCGATTCATTCGCTTGTTAATGTCTAGAGAGTTACACATTATATTGAATGCATTCGTATGATCTCGCAAATGCAAAGAGTAGAAAGAACAAATAATATTTATAGTATTTTGTGAGATATTACTGGCGGGATAGGTTTCTATAAAGATTCAAATTACTTTATTTTAAGTTGCCTTCTAGAACGTTTATTTGCTTGAAATCAAAAGTTTTACTATCAAGAAAACATCTGCAATGGATTTTTATTCGATAGAGATTTTTATCAATCCTATAACTTATATCATTTATTTTTATTTTATTTTTTATTTTTCAATCAAAGCGAGCGTAAAACAATTGATTCGTTTTCATAATCTCGTGAAAAAAGTACAGTTTATCAAAAATCTATCTAGTAATTTTACTATAAGATAAAGTATTGCCAATGTTAAATCATTTTTGTACAATTTATAGCGTTTAATGTTTATCTATAATGTGCATATAGAACTAAAATGCCAAATTACAAAAAATGGTGAGAAATCTTATTTGTCCTTAAGATTGAGCTTTTAAACAGAAAGGAAAAAAATTATAACCATGACATTTGCTAATATTTAATTTTTCCCCCGGAATTCGTAAGATATAATAATTAAAAATAATTTTTAAGATGACACGATCAGTATTGATATAAATTTTTCATGGATTACGATCAGTAATAGATGAAACGTTATTGTCATTGAAATTTCGACATGAGAATAAACTAACTCAAAATTTTTGCGAATTTTTAAATACGTAACTTAAACGAGTTAATGATAAGAACTAGCGAACATGCATTTTGTCGGTACTTACAAAAATTTTCTTACCTCTCTAATTTAATGTAGTTCTTTCAAATCTATTTCTATTTCATGAAACTTTTCATTCACAAATTACAATATTTATTACTACGTTGATGTTGTTGTAAATAGATATGAGAGAAAGAGTAATGTTCCTTCAAATGTAATTTCAGAGCTCGTTGTATTACATAGAAAAGAACTGATTTAAAAAAACCGAAACTTAAGACTTTGTAAATATGTGTAACATAGTGAAAAGTACAATAAGTGCTGTTTCAGTAAAAGAAAATGGCTAATTCTACGTGAAATTGTGACAAACGAATATTGCAATTGAATTCGTAAAAGAAAATAACAGAATATCGAGAATCTTATAGCTTATAAATAATTAAATGCAATTTAATTTATTAAAAAATTATATTATTTTTCATACGATTGTAAGAAAGATTCTCTTTATTAAATTAAAAAAAATCTATTAATATCTTCTTCTTTTACGTAACACCGTACTTTCACTGTGATAATGAATGCAATCTAATTGCAGTTATTAATAGTTAGTTATAATGTTGTTTTATGGATTACATAAAGAATAACAAATCCTATAATAAATGAAAGCGCAAATGATATAGGATGACAACGATTATACTCGTCAATTTGATATATATAATAAAAGAAAACAGATTTTGTATAGCATGATAAAGAGAATTGTTTTATTATATTTACTTTAAAAAAATGTTACAAATAGCAATTTTAAATTAACTTTTCTTTGGAAAGTTATTCCTAACTACAACGATGTTGTATGATTTCTGGAAATAGCCTAATAACAAGATAGCATTGTACATATATACATAAATACATAAATTCTTTAGAATTGAATCCAGTGTGAGAATGTATAATTGCGAATCGCTCCGAGGCTTAATTATAAGAATCGCATATCTGTATTTTTGTAAAGAAATATAAAAAAATGCTATATAACGATACATTAAAAGTGCAAAATCGAAATGTATATCATTTGTTTTTAATTTGTATCCAATTTTTAATTTGTAACCGTTCACGAAGAACGTGTTCGAACACTTACTTTTCTTTTTAAATTTACATTGATTTTTCAAATAATACAATATAATACATTTATTTTTAAAAGTTTAATTTAGTTAATGTAGAAGTGAATTTTATTAGAATATTTCAAACTCGTAAACGTAAATGTATGAGAAAAAATTATTTTTAATCCAAAAATTGAAACGATAACCGCTCATAATTTTATATCGCTTACTTATCTCGTCGTCTCGAACTCGAATGTCGAATCTCGAATCGAACCCTCGCGAGTCGCGGTTCTCGCAATTGGGGTTTATAAGAAACAGAAATAAAGTTTGAGGTTATGTTTTGAATTTCTGTCTTTATTGTAATCAAGTGTATTACGTTATTTTGTTAAATAATAATAATAATAATAAAAGCACTGATAGTTAAATATCGAGCTGTTATTATTTTTCGAAAATATTTATTGCTAATTAACTGCGAAAGGTTAGTATTACATTATTTCATGGAAAGGATATTAATATGCAATCGTAAATAATATCAGTGTGAAAACTGTGCAGTAATATAGAATTTGTATGATTAAATATTATATTTAAACATACAAATGATGTTTCATTATATAGTTCAGTAGAGTCACCTGTGACTGTCATTTTATTTTGCATGTTTGGCTAGTTTTGTTAGAACTATAAATATTAGAAATAAGATGAATTTAAGTATTGGTTATTTTATTACTACAATTTTGTTCATTCTTGCTTGAATATTATTGAAATTTTTATTAAATATTTCAGAAAATAGAACCAACAATTTAAAATAATGAATAGCCGAATCAAGAATCGGTTGTACGATACAGTGCAAATGATTTGGGTTAGTACGTGCATTACAGCCACATTAGCGAGTACCAGCTTCATGGGATATCAGTTGTATCATTATTTTGTTAATATCAAACCTATTAAGAAAGAGATGGAGGAACGTTTTAAAGAAGAGCTTCTGAGGGAGGGTAGAATGTTAAGGGACTCTATTGAGTAATTTAAATAATATTATTGTGTAAAAAACCTTAGTTACTTGTTACCTTATATAGAATGTAATAATTTTTTTTCCATTTATACTTACTTAAATGATCTTGTGTACTGTATCTGTTTAATTAAGTATACTTTTGTATTTATGTACACATTGAATTTGAAATATTATGAAAGTTGTTGTTGATAACGAAATGTGTTGTTCTATGAAAAACTAGCCACCCAATATCGAAAAATATTATTATGCAACAACTTGAAAATACATTGTTATTTATGGATAGGTATAAAAAATGAAATAAAGTAATTAATTTCTTCATTTATAGATGCTTGTTTATTCCAAATTGCATAGAAACGATCTTTGTTTGTGAAAAAAGTCAATAATTTCAATAATTACAGATACCATTTCTTAAGATTAACTTTATGAATATATATCATTCATATGTTCATTGTTCACAACGTCGGATTTCTAGAATAATTTTTCGTTACCATGAAAAATAGTACGACCCCTTCCAATGGCGAATCTTCTTTTTTTTTTAATTTCTTGCAAATTGGAAAAGTATAATGATTACGATAGTGCATGGAATAGCCATGGCTGATCAATTAAAATTTTACATTATAAAATTTGTATTTAAATAAACAACTTACTTGTAAATATGTACACTTACTTACTAAAATAGAAGTATTTAATTCGATTTTTTTATATGATCAAAGTTTTACTTGAATCAAAAAGTAAGCTACTTCATTTGTGTGTTTTTTTTAAATTATCGCATATAAATTATTAACGTTTTCATAATTTACAATGCTAACAATTTCTTATGTATAAGAGCGTTTACATGCTGCCTCATTCCTCTTTACAAGATTTATTTCTTATTATTTCTCATTACCTCTTAATTAATCTTATTTAAAGCAAACCTTGATCAGGTAAAAAAATAGCTTTGAGAGTATACAACCGTTGAAGATGTATCTGTTATACGGGAGTCATATATTTATATTATATATGTATGTCTCATGTATACCGCTCTATGAAATAATATTTTAACACTATGAAATGCGCTGTATTATTTTTTTTACGTACTATTTACAAGGTCGAAATCGTAGCTTTCGAAATACAAAAGAAATATATTACACGGAAACGTAGACCTAAACGTCTGTTTCAAATTGGTGAAATATCATATATAGCGGAATGTTTGCACTAGTTCTCACTCATACACTTAAATAAGAGTCATTTTTCTTTTTCTTGGATAAAGAATAATAACTTGCACATACCCTCCGTATAACATTGTTCTGAACACGTTGACACTTGTTATTAATGAATTAATTAATTTTTTCTTTCTCATCATCACCAGTTCTCACGACACTGAAATGTAAAAATTACGCACTTAATAGTTAAATCGTTCGTTTGTCTCTTGTATCACGTTTAATCTCGTTATGCGGATAAATTTTCGAATTTACATTAACCTGAGAGTACGCAATGCTCTTAGCGCTGTATCGATAACTACAAAACCGGATGAACATTCGATTGTTCCGGTTTATTTGTAAAATCCCATAATTGAGTTTATCGAACATCTTTGCTTATTGACACAATATTGAAGTTTGTAATTGATGAATTTGTTCACTTTAGCAATGTAGCAATATTTTTAAGTACTTCGTTGTTGCTTCATTTATCAGTCAATTGCTAATTTTATGAATTCTCCAATCAACCGACTACTTCGCACACTCCAGGTATTCGCAAATTCTAAACAGGACCACCAGCTACTGGAGTAGGGCCCGTTGTTGAGTCCATCCTCATGGAATCGATTTTCGCGACGATTTTTAAGGCTGGTCCAAGTTTGATGCTCATGGCAGACATGAGATGGTCTTCCTTGAGTAGCATCAAGGCCTGTCCATCGATTTCTTGAATCGCAAAATCTTCCGCGTAATCAGCACAACCTGGTAGATTACGGATAAAATCACACACTTCGCCGACCTAAAAATCACGATAATAAATAATTATTTTATTTATTCACGGAGCAAGTCCAGGATATTAATATTTCTTATTACAATATAGCTTAGGTGTTGCAAGTGAATATAAAGTCAAATTAAGTGTGTTATTAAGAGCATATTTTAAGTTCTCTTAGTTTGTGACTTAATTAAGTTATATAAATGAGAATTGATCGTAAATTTCAGTATTATTTAATCAGACAACGAACTAAAGATTTTTGGATAACACAATTGATCTACTTGAAAATTCATTACGAACCGTGCGGTTGTTTACAGCTATTTAAAAAAATTTACATTAATCTCTGTGATTTTATGCAAAATTGAAATACATACCGTCCATTTGACAGGGTTAATCTTCGGTAGAGAATCTTCGAGTGCCACATTGTTAGCTAGATTGGCAAGCGATTTGTCCTCTCCATTCTTTTTAATCAAATCATTATCGTTCTTAGCATCGACTTCCATTTCAGACCATTGCTTGTCATTACCTTCTCGGATTTCCTTCTTTTTCCTAAAAAGAACAAAGTATTCGATTAATTCTTGTACATTGGAATACAAAATTTTAAGTATTACAGTCGTAGTAAAGCAAAAAAAACAATTACGTATAGACCACAAGAAATGAAAAAAAGTACTGGATGTTAATTATTAATACACATTTGGATTTAAAATTAAAAGATAGTCCATTAATAGGATACTTACGCTTTGGCGCAAATAGTCGAGCAGAATCTCTTGTCCTTCTTAAGTTTCACATTCGTTTCGTCCAAGGTGTTACCACACGCTTCACATTTTCCACCTTGAATGCCGTCTCCGTCTGTATTGTAATTGACATTTTTCTTTCCTGGACAAATGAGTTATTAATTAGTAAGCAATAAAATAATAACCAATAGCACATCTGTTATTGAAAAAATAATAATAACTCACTCTTATTTGGTGGCTCCTCGTGATTTTCTTTATCCGCAGAGTTATTCCTACTGATATTGTTTGCCTCCTGGTTTATCGAACCATTGAGCGACGAACGATTTACCGCGAATGGCTCTGAAGCTGATAAAAAATAATTATTTAGTTTAGTATTCAATATTCATCACACCACAATCAATTAAGCTTTTTAAAGAAATAATTACCCTCTTGTATGACGAATCCTTCGATAACGTGTGTGAGAACCTGAGGTTTTACCATTGCTTTAGGTGGAACCTGCTTGTTGGTAACTGTCGTTGGCAATGATTCTAAAACTGTTGTCTCCTCGCCGATGTTACCGTTCGTTATCGAATTCACGGCATTCGCTAAATTTATCAATGGATTACTACTCGTCTTGTCCTCGGACTTGGTCGAAGCGTCATTTTCTTCCTTCACGTTATTCCTTTGATCTACATCTGCAATAATGCAAAATTATCGATGAGTTCATCATTCACATTCAATTTACATGCATAATTTGAAATTATTTACTCTCACGAACGAACATCCACTTTGCAAAAACTAAAGCACTAAAGTTAATAATGCAGAATCCAATAAAAGTTTCACCATTTGCATCGCACGTACAAGTAGTTAAATTATAAATTCAGGATCGTTTATGAAATATATTATTACATTTATGATGTAAAATATTTTCATAAGCAATTATAATATGAACATTTTTACTTATTCTCGTTAAAAGAAAAAACCAACAATTATTATTAGTATTTCAACGACTGTCGTTTAATATATCGAGATTCTGCATGAGTAGTAATTATGTATACTCGAGTGTCAACTTAAAATCAGTAAAAATATTAAATTAGTTTTTCACAATCCTAGTGTCACCAGAGGACAATCCAGAATTCAAGAGCTTCTAACTATTGAAATTAGTGAATATACAAAAAAAGAAAATAAACAGTCAAACCATAAAACTTATTTTTAACCAATGATCACATCTTCGATCATAATCATATCTCACTTATCACACTTAAAAATAGCAAACCAACCGAACGATCAATCAATATCATCAACTGACCATTAGCATTGGAGGTATCCATACTCGAATCTTCGCTGGCATCCTTTTTCGAAGGAGTACCCATTTTGGAGACATCCTCAACAGCTGCGGCCAAAGGTGTACCAGGTGGTACAGGTGGTTGTTGCATCATTTGCAGCTCGACTTGTGGTCCAGCTCTTTCGGGTGACGTCACCAACATCGGCATACTTGGCGCTTGTTCATTTGTCGTTGTCTGTTGGGCTTGTTGTTGTTGCTGTTGCTGCTGCTGCTGCTGCTGTTGTTGTTGCTGTTGTTGTTGCTGAAGCTGTTGTTGCATCTGTTGTTGAGCAGCTGCGGCTGCCGCGGCAGCCTGAAGTTGATCAGTCGGTTGACTGACGATCGGTAAGGCCTGAAGCTGGTGAGCACCTCCAACGATCTGGTTACCGATCAGGGCTGGATTGATAGAGACCACTGGCATTATCGGTCGTTCACCACTCAGGACCATATTCTGCTGCTGCTGTGGCGACTGCTGCACTGCCATACCTGTTCAAACGATATTGTTATTATTTTTTTTTATACTATTCATTCGAATCATTACAATATCAGCTGTGCTGCGCGACCGACGTCTTCTTATCAACTAGATAGAACATCGAGATCCTCTATCGCACATCCTCAGTGAGCACAAAGCCAATCGGTCGAACGGAGAGGAAAAAGACGAGTTTCGTAGCTGTCTCGGTGTATACCGCGTGTCCACGGTGAAACGCGCAATAGGACCAGTATAGCTAGAGAACACGTTGACTGCGAAAAATGACGGACATATTCAGTGACTTGTAATTAGGGTCTAGACCTATACGACAACATGCAGACCTCCTGTTGAACAGGTCGTCGATGTATCCACGTCATCGAAATAAAATTAAAAATATCGCAAACAAATATTCCAGTATTTATTGTCCACGGAAAATAACGATTGTACCAAAATTTGAACTCTGACCATTGCATTGTGGATTTTACACGATGATCGGGTAACAAAAAAAAGGTCGATTTTTCACCATTCAAAATTTGACGATTCACTACGTAAAATTTATTGTAAAACATTTCCATTTTTTAGTCAGATTACATTCTTAAATTCGTATTTTCGCAATGAAAAAACGTCATTTTATTTTTAATACAATCTACTTTCCGATCCACTGAACGAACAATTTTGATGGACGAAAAAGTGTTTATAATCGTCCCAAAGACACGTACGAATTTTCTTTTTAAATGTCCCATCAACAGAAGCAAATCACCGATCAAATCACAATCTCAATTGTCAAAATCGGATCGCAAACATCTAAGGCATATCATTATCAGAGCATTCAATAAATACACGATTTTTCTCATTCAAACTTCCCTGTAATCGGTACTTCTCGTAGATTACAACAAACTCGTTAAATGTCCTCTTAGCAATTGTATTAATAATACACATTCCGAATTCGTTCTAATCACACTGTATCGAGTGTTTCGCCGTGGACACGCGGTATGCATATATATATATACACAAGTATAAATATAAATATAAATATAAATAATTTATGCATTTAATCCCTCATGATTTTACAGCTCTGTTGGGTCTAACTCTATAAATACTTCAAAATCGTAAAGGTTTATATGCACAAGCCCTCGAGATATTGAAAAGCTCTTTCAACAGAGCGCATCGCCCCGACGATAATCGTCGGCAATTAAACAGCTGTGGTTGAGGCTTATGCGCTCGTTGACCGACCGCTTTTTTTTACAACGTGTACACGTATCTGACCCCGAAGAGCGAATTTTTACGACCTTACCTGAGTGAGTTTGCCTCGGGAAAGTTTAGGTGTTTCGGCGAGTTAACGATATGGCTACTGAGGTTTTGAAATAAATAAATATATAGGTATATGTGTGTCTGTGAGCGATTTTTTTGGTTCGGCGGTGTTTTTATATACATTTCGCGATAGTATAGGAATCGAAGACAGTTTAATCGAGATTCTTTATTGCATTGAATTTCGTTTGGCGAATTTAAAGACAATCTTTGAATAATTTTGATACTTTTTTTTAAAATTCGTTTTCGAACGATTGTACGCGAGAAGATAGTACTGCATTTGAAGATTTCGGGTTGAACATTTGATGGCGATGTTTTAGCCGGGAAGATTGATTGATTTTGGGATTAGATTTGCTTTGTCAAATAAATTTGTCAAATTAATTTTAATGTACATATTTTTTTAAATTCAAATTTCAGATTGCGAAGACAATTGTAATGTTGTATAAATGTTAAAAGAAAATATTCACGCAAATAATGCAAATTTATTGCCTGTCTGGAACAAGCCGATAACCGATTATTTATTTTAAGTTTCACACGGAGATTATTTATTATATTTCAATATTGCAATTATTTTTCATTCGGAGAAAAAGTTAATAAAATTATAATTATTTCAATTTTATTTGCCTTTTCCAACGTCACGTTATCAGTTGATTGTTTATTGCAACACTTGGCGATTTTTCGATTTTCAGTATTCTTAATCCGTCGTTATATTTTTCCTCTATCTATATAGATTTTCGAAACGAATTTAGCTCGAACAATAAATTTAATTTAAAAAATCCATTCGACCGATGATCGACTACAAGAAAAGTGCCTATTAATCTGAATTTTTTGTAAAGTAGAATTTTTCAATTAACATAAATTAATTTAAATAATTAATAAAAACCGAACGTTCAAATCAAAAGGAAATAATTACATTTTCAGCTTGGCGATATACGAGAGGAAAAATTAATCAAGAAGATTAGGCTCGTTTCAAGAGCTATTATTGCACTTCAAATTTTTTCCTATAAAATAGCGGTTTCCATAATTATAAACAAATTTAAAATACTTCAATTAGCCATAAATATTTTTAATCGGCTTATAAGCTTAACGTCTGTTTCGTAGCTTTTCTCATTTATATACGATATTACATCGAAATTTCTCATTTGAATTAATTTATCCTAATAGGTATCGCCATTCAATAAGTTTTCCACTTCAAGGGGATCGATTCATTCAACATTTAAAATGATCGCGGAAACAGCGATTCTTTTACAACAGAAAAATAATGCCAAAGTAAAAAAATGAAGCATAGTCGAAACAACAGAGGGTCGGAAGGGAAAAAGTTGATTGTTGACAAAATACTGACATTCGACACCACCAGTGTATACAATGGGCAGTTCGCAGAATATCATAGACCAAAATTCGCAGGGAGCGATATTTTTATTAACTTTTTTAACGAAGAAAATATTTTTTTTTAATTAACGAAATTATCTGCCAATGTTTTAGACTGTATAACGGACAAGTTAGAAACAATTAAATCATTGACAGACTGTGTTATTCAACGACTTGTTTCAATAATTCGGGACAAATAATATCCAACAAATTTGAATGCTTTGAAAAGTCACGTATGAATATGCGACAGTCTTTTTTTCATATTTTTTTTAATTCATACTTACGTTACGTAAATTGTTACGTGAATTTCACCCGAATTCCTCATTAAAATATTGGAATAATTATTATTTTTCGTAGATTTTAGCACAATTATGAAATATCGATTTTGCAATAATTTCAATGATAATTGTACTTTTTCATCCACAAGTAATTTCCTCGTTTCCTTAGACCTCGATCCTCATTACGAGTCACAAATAAATGATTCGAAAAAATCAGGAAACTTTTTCACAACACTGTTCCACAGTGAAAATTTGTCGAGACCGTGCGTTGAAAGGACAGAAAACCGATGGTGACGCAGATAAAAAAGAATAAAAAAAAAATAAAAAAAAAATAAGAAGAAAACTCACCCATAAGAGGTTTAGGCTGTATCTGCTGTTGTCCCTGCTGAGCTTGCTGATACTGTTGTTGGAGTTGCTGTTGCTGCTGTATCTGCTGTATAAAAATCTGCTGAATCTGTTGCTGCTGCTGTTGCTGAGCCGCCTGTATCTGCGCCTGGACCTGCGCCTGCTGCTGAGCCTGCACTTGTTGCTGGGCCTGTTGCTGAGCTTGAGCTTGCTGTTGGGCCTGTTGTTGAGCCTGGGCTTGCTGCTGGGCCTGGGCCTGCTGCTGAGGTGATTGCATAACGTTTTGTTTGTTTTGTTGCTGTCCAAATGTTTGCTTGTCTTGGGCGGTCATTGGCGAGCCGGGTGGTTGCGCAGAAGCTGTGCTTGTCGCTACGAGGATTTTGCCATTGGCTGGGCCGTTCTGAGCGGTTACGCCAGCGACGGGCTGCTGGCCCTGCATTATCATCGTTGCGTGCTGGACCGCAGCGGCGGCGGCTGCGGCTTGATTTTTCGCCGTCTGCGTTTGATTGACCGTCGAACCGGACGTATTGCCGGTGCCGCCACCGCTACCGGCGCCGTTGCCTGCCTTTGTCACCGTTACGTTGATGGCGTTAGGCCCGGGACTTGTGCGAACCACCGGCTTGCCCCGGCCTTTGCCCGTGCCGCCACCTCCTTTGCCGCTCTGTCGACGTTTGCGTGACGGAGAGGAAAAAACAAAAACGAAAAAACATAAACAACCTGGTAACCCCTCGGATCTATTCACGGATCTATCTCTTGCTCTTTCTCGCACGCGTGCTTCTACCGTGTGTCCATGTGGGTTCTGGGCTGCGAACGAATTTCGCTTATCAAACGTCCTTGGGAACGTCGCTTTCATCTTGGGACTCGTATCAAGGGGGCAACGCACCTTCCAAATGCAAATTACTCAATTGAACATTTTTTATTTTTTACCTTCGATTTGAGAGCTCTCATTCTTCTATAAGTCCCTTCGATCGCTAGTTACGATAGAAAGTTGAAAATTCACTCACCGTACGATTCAAAGTCAATCGATGGATGGATTGAGCTCAAAATGAATCTAGGAATCTAATATTAAATGTACAGAAAAATTATTAAAAATAAAAAACTCGGCTGTTAATCAATTATTCAACAAAGTTTACAGATTTTTGAATATCAAATTTCTTCTAATCATTCGATTCGAAATTCCTACGTTCGTACTGAAATGAGTGTATCAGAAAGTATTAAACTACGAAGTTTGAGCTCAAATCTATCCATTGGTTGACTTTGAATCCTACGATCGATGAATTTTCATATTTCTAGTCTAACTAGTTATCGAAGGAATTATAGAAGAGCAAGACCTTTCAAATTGAAGGTAAAACTGTCTTCCATTATCAGAATAAGTATGAGTTCTAATGACATTCTTATAAATATTTTAAAATTTTTAATTTAGTAATTTGCATTTCAAAGGTGTCTTGTCCCCTTAAGGGTCGAGACGTCCGATAACCACCTGATTGAAATAATATTATTGAATATTTTGCGATATAGATATTTGTTTACTGTGTTTTAATCTATGGTATGTGTATATTGATTGCAGCGCAATTTGAATGAGATAAAATCGGATGAAATTTATATTTACACACTGAGAGAAGGATCTATTTGCTATAAATACGATAATTTATTTGAAATTCTAGTATCAAAATACAGCTGTCGAGGGTACCTTCTGGTTTGTTTGATTCAAAAAATCGAAAATTTTTTGAAATTTATTCAAAATAATTTTTTTAGTCATAATCCCGAATTTTATTTATTCTTAACAGAAAAATCGATTGGTTCACTGTATCGGACAAATTTCAATTCCCGAAGAATCAGAAGGTACTCTTAATAGTGACGTATCAACTGTTAATATGAACAAATAAGTAACATATAACAATAATAACAATGCACCATTAAAAATCGCGTCTTAAGAACAAATTTTGGTCCGAAAATTATTATCTATTTTTATAAGTTGTTCTTCATCATCATTATTATTATTATTATTATTATTGTTACTATATTTTACAAAATTTACTAATTAAACGATAATAAAAATCGGACCATATTTTCGCGAGCAAAATCATGAAAAATTTCACGGATTTCATCCCATTCTCCTCGTTCAAATTTTGCGCAATCGGTATTTTTCGTAGATTATAACGCACAGTTAGGAAAATATCTATTTTGCAAATATCTTAATAATATTACTTACTTCGATTCGATGGTTTGCTCGATTTAAGTCTCGACCCTCATTAGGAGTTAGAAAATTTTCGGAAAATTCTCCAAACGATTTTCCACAGCTAAAATGTTTTCCGAACGTATACGTGGACACACGGTATACGAGTTGATCCATAAAATACAGGAAACAACTCGGTATCAGAAAATCGAAAAATTATTCGCAAAGGCACATCAATCGGACACTATAATCCGAGTAGAAAACAGTAAATCGACTTTTCGTACTTTTGAAATAAAATCGACTATTTTTCAAATCTATCCTTGAGTACTTTGAAGGGATGCGTTACCTAAAGATTGAAAAATGGAAAATATCCAACCGCAACTGATTTTTTTGTAATATTTCCGAGGATATGAATAGTTACTGATCTGGAAAGTAGAAACCAAAAACTGAAATATCTGCCAAGAGAATAATTAAAAACGACCTTCTGCTGGAAAAGTTTTCCAAGGATTTGAACTAAAACCAGAAAACTGACACCTGTTTGTATTTTACTGCTGCTCTCATTCACGATAACTTCTTTTTGTCAGGTTCGATCTCAATTTTTTTTTCAAATTGCAGTTCATTTAAATACACCTTTTAGCTAAATATTGCTACATTCGATGAAAATAGGTGAATTGCGCGGGCTCAAAAGTCTTAGAAATATTTTTGCTGAAACGAACGTGTGAATGGCTCTTTTTACTCGGTAGACGCCTAGAAAGTAGAAAAATAGAATCCGCTCGACGTGCCTTCGGGAAAATTTTTTATTTATTTCGATTTCCAGGTTTCCAGTTATTTCCCGTATTTTGTGGATTTACTCATACATACCACACACTCACTCGCTCTCTTTCACTTCTTCGTTTTTTGAATCTTTGTCGTACTAACCCGTATCGTTGCTTTTGATTTTTTACTTTTTTCTCCATTTTGTCGGTGAGGATTGACTACCTGACATACGCGTCTTGCTGTTCGATTTTTCATTTTATAGCAAAAATTTTTAATTTTAGCTTTTACCGCTCTGATTGTTTCAACGATTAGGATAATGAATTGGTTTTTAATTTAATTGTCAAACTATCTAATGATATGATATGCAGATGCAAATATATATACACTGAAAGAATCCAAAGGAGATAATCTGATGTCAAAAGGGAATATACTACTAAAGCAATAACTATTTAGTCAATAATGTTTCAAAATGTATCAATTGATACTTCTATGTTTTTCTTCCAAATTATAAAATGAACCTTTCTATGATAAATATCTCTTTATTGTGGATTTTAATGTGTTTTAAAAATGTTAAAATATTCAGAAATTATTTCCATGTCATTTTGATATTCAAAATAATTTTGCCAATGCTTTCGATGACAAAGTGAAGTTATAAAAAGACATTTTTTAATATTCATGTTTACGACAATGTATCATTATTTTTTCTAAC
This sequence comes from Apocrypta bakeri, assembly GCA_018906985.1. NCBI lineage: Eukaryota > Metazoa > Arthropoda > Insecta > Hymenoptera > Pteromalidae > Apocrypta > Apocrypta bakeri. The sequence continues at coordinate 5,989,759 of JACCIA010000005.1, forward strand.
TTTTTGAACTAGTAATAAAATGGTAAATCTATTTTAAAAAATAATACATTTTAATAAAATTTAAAACATTCGCATAAACGTGACAGAACTGGCTTTTTGAATTAGAAGGAAATCTTCTTTCAAATTTCAAGAGAGCAAAAATTGTGTTGTGTATCAACCACACTAATTGTAAATTTAGATGCTAATGCTTGCTTCAAAACGTACTGCTTCCCTTCGATTTTAGTAATAAAAAATGATACTCTATTTTTTTCTATCTTACGTATATAATACCGGCTTTTACGATTTTTGAAGTGTATCTACAGTAAAATTAATCTCTAATTTACTTATATAATATTTCTGATTTTAATAAACACCTCTATAAAATTGTTTAAATGTAACTAGCACTAACACCCGATTAATAAGTAAGTAAGCTTTAAGAGTACCATTTCCTTCTGTGTATTACATATACAAAAAAATAGCAAGACGTGTATTTCCGTAATCTTTCCTCAGGTGATAATTCGACGAAACAGAAAGTAAACGAAGCCAAGGAAATAATGAAAACCCATCAACAACGACAGAATCGAACGACGAAAAACACAAAAGACTCAGTATACGCAGTACGGACTGTACGTCAACCTACCTGAGCATGTACAGTTGTTTGAACGCCATGATTCGTTTGCGTTGAAACCGAACTTGCAGGCCTGATATTCGCTGCTTGGACACCTTGTAATGATGAAGGTAATATACTCAATGGACGTTGACTTACAACGCCTTGTTTATTCGTTTGTTGCTGTTGTTGAATATTCATAACGCGAGGTTTGCCACCAGTCGTTGCGATTTGTTGTACACCTTGAATCTGTTGCTGAGCTGCCAAAGCTAAAACAACAAAAATGATGGATTAGTTCAAAAGTTGATTGCAAGATGATAAGAGGATTGTTTCAAATGATTTACCATTGTGAGTCTGAATTGGCTGTGGACTCTGGAACAGCATGTCTGGTTGGGTTGGGTCTCTGATGAAAATTTGATTCGGTGCTGCTGTGAGCAGAGTCTGTGGCTGTAATCCAGTCCAGATTCCCTGGGCTGCGAATTGCCAAGGTGCAAATTGCATTCCACGATTTTGTCCCGATGGTGCTCCAGCTGTACACGTAGTGTACTGAAAGGATGAGAGCAATGTTAGTCCCATGCGTATGTTTGTTTTATTCGGAGAAGGCAAATTCATTTATTCTAGTTACTTTTTGTACTTGGTCGTTTTTGTTGTTTCCCTGCTGCTGTTGTTGCTGTTGGATGGATGTCTGATGCGCTTGAGGTAGAACCTCCAGCTGGCCGAATACAAGAGTTTGACCTCCACCAGGTGTTGCGGATGTTGGTACAGGTATGTAACCTGCTGGGAAACCTTGGACTTTGGCACCACCTGCACCTGGATGAGCACCACCTTGACCTGTAGATGCTGTCGTCAACATATGAGGTGCCAATTGTGCTCCTGTTTGGAACGGTTTACCAGCTATGTTGTTGAATTGCACCTGTGAGTGTTCGAGAAGGGGAAAGGGAATGATAACTAAGATTCTCTATGGAACAGAGTTTGCGAGAGATTAAAAGACTGGAAATATCTAGACTATACCTGAATTGGCGAAGGATTAATGCCAGCTGGATGAGCTAGAAGATTTCCTGGCATGAGCAGAGGTGTACCCTGAGCATTGTATAATTGCTGCAAGTGATATTGATTCTGCATCGGTTGCTGGATCACTTGGACTGCTTGAGGATGAGCTGCCATTGTTGTGATCGTTGTAGCTCCCTGTTGACCCGATAATGTCATCGATACTCCACCAACGTTCTGCTGCTGCTGTTGGTGCTGCATCGACACTGCCACGGCATCCTGCAACTTTATTAAGTTAGTATGGGAGCTGTAGGGTTTTAAAATATCTGTGAAAAGCTATTAAATCTTTCGCTTGTTTCTCTTTTATATTAAGCTGAATAGTTTAAAAAATGCGAGAAACAAATGAGATTCAATTTTCAAAATCAAAATTCTCTAAAAGTAGCAAACAGTTTATTTTTCTTTATATTTGTATTATCAATGGGTTAGTCTACATTATTATTCAACGTTTATTCAACATTACTTAGAAATTTCAATTTAATTATTATTATGAAATTTGATTGCAATCATTAATTCTCTTAACAATCAGAATAAATAAAGAGTAATCAACTTGATTAGAGATTTTAGAAAAAGATAAGGTATCATCGTAGAGAGTTGTTAACATCATGCAGATAAATGTATATACAAAAAGTCAAGCCATACATAGTATTTTAGTACCAAGTGCAACTAAGCCGATAAGAAAATATGACTGTTAGGCACTTTGAGAATCCAAAGAAAAGAAAACGACAAAAGAAGAAAGGAGTAACAAAAAAGTAAAGTACATGCTGCTGCGGCATTATAGCTGCCACCTGCGGCTGGACTTGGACCTGTGTCTGCAGCTTCTGTGGGCCGTTAGCTTGTTGTTGATTCTGTTGTTGAGCTTGATTTTGTTGTTGTTGTTGAGCTTGTTGTTGCTGTACATTTTGCTGCATCTCGTGAGTCGTTATTATCATTTGTTGCGATTGTTGATTCTGGTTTTGTTGCTGGGCTTGACCCTGTGATTGATCCATTTCCATTGATTTATTATTATCAGACATGGTTGTCACCAACTTTTTCTTAAATTATCCAGCTTTATCTCTATTATGAAGAAATTTTTAGCTATCGACTTGGACAGCCAAGTCATTAAAGTAATCCAAGGCAATACTGCGATATTTTTTTTTTCCTACACTTGGTTACATGTTACATCTGCAACGACAAAAACAAAAAAAAACACTTGTATAAAATTTATTGATCAGATTTTAATACACATTCTTTTTTTTATTATCCTAAAAGTAAATAAAATAGTTTTGTAAGGGCACATTTTAGCTACTTTTCAACTCGTTTGACCAGAAATCGAATTTTTATGTTAATTTAAAAAGTCAGATAAAATATGTACATAAAGGATGTATAGAGTATATTTATGCTGTCCCTTTCTCGCTGCTCAAAAAACTTAAAAATCATTTTCACATGTATATGTGTATGTATCTGTGTGTTTATATATGTATATATATATGTACACGAAAACAAAACTAATTCAAGCATCGGCCCCTATATATATAGTACATATAAGTAAATATCTACATTTCCGTTTTCATTTCTTTACAAAAAGTAAAAAATCATTTCAACGCGTGTGTGTTATATATAATACACACACATACACGCACGGGCGCACCCACACAGACCGTCACTTACAGAAACATATGCATATGAAGGAATATGAAAAAATTCAAGCAACGATACTTATATATACATAGCCGCAATACCCTTTCTAACTTCATAAAAAAAGTAAAACATCATTTCAAACAATGTATATATATGTTTGTGTGTGAGTATGCGCGTACACATATATATTATATATATGTATACACATGCAAAGAAGAACTAAAAAAATTCAAGACAACGGCGCTGGAGATGGGGGTTTCTCTCTTTCCATATATATATATATACATACACAAAGAGAGTGAGAGAGACGAATCCGCGATAAAAACAAAAGAGCGCGACTCGAAGAGAAAGAGAGAGAGAGAGAGAGAGAACAAGTGGTAGAATAGTGGGGGTAGGTAATCTCTCCGCGTAGTCGAGATCGAACGATGATGCGAAGTAGTGTGTGTGTGTGGCGGGCGCCGTGAGCCACGAGAGACATTTAATAAACGAGCGATACGTCATGAAAAAAGATAACCTTTTCTCTCATCTACAAAGCTGATACGCCGATGGCGACTGTTAGCCCATTCTGCCGCGAGTCTCGCGAAGGTGCAGACTACCAAGTCAGAAGATAACGTGTGTATAAAAGTACGAAGTGTTAAGCGTGGATTTCGATAATCGTTTTCGAGAAAAAAAAAAGAAAAAAAAAATACAACCTAATCGTAAGGTAAGAGAAGTGCATAATCTCAACTTTTACGACCGTATATTTCTTGCGATTCGGTAACAGTTGCGCGTATGTGTGTGTAAGAGGAAACGTAACCTCGAAATATAACGACGCCGCCACTCTTAGCGGGAGAAAACTTTTCAGTGCTGTACACGTATGTATGTGCACAGAGAGATATGCGTGTGTTTGTTTTGTTTTTTTCTTTATGCTTGTACACAGGAGAAGAGGTGCGAGGATACGGCTTTTCGATTTCACAAGATTTTACGAAGCTCCGGCGAGAACAGTAAAAAGCCTTCGGTAGATTTTTTTTCTTCGTCTTTGTGTACAAAAAGCGGCTTGAAATTTGGGAATACGACTGATTCGCGAAGGTGTGTGTATTGAGGTGTAATTGGAAAGTTGAATGAGATATGCATATATACACATAAAAGCGTAGTTTACTGGAAAGTCGTCGTTTTGGATTTGGTGTTTGTCAAAGCGACGGCATCGCTAATCTGGTTAGGAAGTAAACGCGAGAATCTCTCGAGCGACGGAGTTTGATTTTTTTTTTTTTCGACTGTATGTATTTAGTGAATTGGTTGATGAAAGCACGATTGTAGGTTGTAAGTTATATTTCGCGTCGCGCAATACGCGTTCGTGACGCGGAAAGACTATTTTTGAGATATAGTACTTTTTCCGATTTTCATATCAGTCGTTCGAGAAAAAAAAACGACGTTGAAAGGGAATTTCGTAATTCCAGTCGAAAGACTTCCTTAACAATAATTTGTAATGTTAAAACGACTCGATGACAATCAATTATACATTCCAGTCGATTAAATGGCATTTCTTATGGTGCAGTTGTACTCGAGAGCGGTTAATTCTGTATTTTATTATCCGCATTAATGTGGTCTAAGAAACGTATGAAGAGAATAATTATGAATACGATCGCATTACAGGATAAGGATTGGAAAATTTACACGAGGATAAATATTCGTTTTATATGTGCTTAAATTTCTGCAAATCATATTATCGCTTGTTCGCAGAATTGAATTTTCTATCTTAGCACGAGTTTACCAAGAAAATAAATATTTCTTCTTCTTTGAAAGCACGTGGTGTGCGCGCCTCGTGTCTAAAGATAATTCTATTTCTAAAAAGGGCATTTTAATCGAACTGTTTGTTTGCTTACGCGATATTTATGCGTTTTCATAACCTCAAACGTGGAATTTCCGAGAATACGAATACAAGTTACGACTTATGATTGCAAAGGCTAAGACATTCGATTGAACTTTTAAACCTCTTAGTGTTGAAAAGGTACGCGTAAAATCGAACGTCGAGGTTTAAAGCCCGAAGCTCAGCAAATCAATGAACGCAAAACATCGGAAGAGCATTTTCATTTGATCAAAGAAAAAAGTGGAGGGGATAATTGGGGGGCAACGACTTGGCGCATCCTGCGCGCGTTTTCAGCCTCGCTTCTGTGTATCAATACGTATACTATACATCTATATACACGCTCAAATGCATACGTACGTATTATATGGGTAAAGGTTGCGGCCTCGGCCGAGAAAATCGTGCGCAGGCGGAAGCGGGAGCGAGGAAAGTCGCGACCTAACCTCTCGCGACAGTGGGGGTGGCCTATGCGTACAAGTATACGTATATCTACATAGACATACGTAAACGTCTGCGTTTATATATCAGTGTGGTACGTGCATGTACATAAATATATCTAGCGGACAGGGCAAAAATACAAAAGCCGACCGCTGCGCGAGTAGTTCTATCCAGGCAAACCGGTTCGCATGATTCCCACGAATTTGTTGAGTCACACACGCTTTATCCGAGAGCTGAGTCGTTGCAACAGGCCGATTTTCCTTCTATGTGTATAAGAGACGTGATTCCGTTGATTTTTTGTTTGTTACACTACCAGGGCCTTATTCTGCTATCTCGAGAGTATAGCTCTAGACGTGTGGAAATGCACGTGAAATTTATCCCAGTTTTGTGTTTGACGATGATACGGAGTGTTGATAAAATTAATTTCCCGCGTTTATTTTCCATTCAATTTGTACAAAGAATCTGTAGTTACTGCTTTCGTTTTTTTTTTAATACAACATTTTAGGAGCTTTTGAATTCTGCTCCGGAATTCCTTTGTTCTGAGTTTGTAATAGTTCGGGATAGGTAAGCTGCAATATTACGCGTGTTGTATTAACAAAACATTGCGATTGCAAGAAAAAAATTTCCATTCATTCTTGGATAGGTCTCAATTAAATTCGTAAAAAATTCACGAAGAAATCGATTCTTATGTGAATTTATTCTACCCGTTGGCAATTTTATAATTCAACTTATAGACAGCACGAGGTGCTTCTTTCGAGCTGGTTGTTGATTACATAACCGTATGTGCTTGAAAAGTATCATAAATGTGCATTACATGCAACGATTTAGATTCTCTTCGGAGTAATGGATGACTCGATTCTGTAAATACGTCTTTACTTTATTCTGTTTGCAAAGGGTAATTTTTGTGAATCATTATTTATTATTTATTATCAATGTGTATGAAGTTAAGTACACGAAGAATGATCTAAATTAATATCAGGCAATGCATAGGATTCTCACTAAAAAATTGATTTTTCATAATAAATTGTTCCATCTGAATCTGTTGAATAATACTCTGCTAATGATAGATATTAAAGTAATTTAACAGTACACGAACTCAATAAATAACAGCCGTCGTGATATTAGCTAATGACGATTAATCATTAATGATCATTCTTTTAATGTATTAATTTATCTGAAGCTCGGATTAATATATGTTTTAAAACGTTAAATTCAAATTTTCACCCAAACGGTTCAGAGAAGATTACATTTTTCTGGTTGGAACTGTGAAGGGCAAAAAATCGTTATTTTGAGAAAAACGAGAAATATTCCAAACCTTTTCGATGACGTTACAGCATCAAAGAATTTGAAGCGCATGGAAGTGAATATTGAATTTAAACAACGTATTACATGGGTAAAATGTCATATTCGTCGCCGGTTAACTTTATTTTCGAAAAATGCAATTGACTTCGTCGCAAAAAAGAGAAAAATGCAATATTGCACCTCTTTTTCGTTACTAATTGATTTAGAACTGTACGTACATACTTCTAAATCAATTACATTACATTTTTCTTTTTTTTTGTGACGATGTCAGTTGCATTTTTGGCATAAGGTATACGACAAACCCGAATTAGTTGCATAACCCGACAAAATTTTTCCTGCGAAAAACGCATCACAAGAGATAGCCAAAAAAACCTTTGTAGCAGATCCCGTCGGATGATCTGAGTAACTAATTGTAGTAAATTGTACTTTGATGGAAAAAGTTAAAAAGTATGATATGATAAAGTTTTCTATCTTTAATGACACAGCGAAATTAAAATGTTCTGGTTTATCGCATCGATATAGCTTCGATAAGTATAAATTTATAACGACCCTTTTCAATTCTTATCGAATATATGTATATACATACACGCAGATACGCGTTTAATATAATATCGTCTAGAGAAGCCTAGTGTCAGAATTCAAATGAACTACAATCCAATGGAATATTATCGGAGGCTATATTGCAAATACCAAAACACGTCCAAATATTTTTTCGGCTTGAATCAATGTTATGCAAAATTTTGTATAGATATAGATAATATTATCTACATTGATAGAGAGATTTATTTATTTTAAAGTCAGTGAATTAACAATTAATGGATGTGACGTTAACACAAGCCTACGTATTGGTTAACTGTAAATGAATATTTTTTAAATATTAGCAAGTATTCATTTGTACTAAATATCATGAAATATCAGGAAATAGCTGAAATGGTCGAGATAACGTTAGAAAAATGGTGTTCCACGTTCAACATTAATAACGAAACGAATGAGAAAAAAAGGTCGTATTGCGATTGATGTTGTCGGAATCGCGCGAAAACAGACAAAGCGCAAAGAAAGTGGACGTAACAATAGCATCCCTCAAATCCATCTATCCACATCGTAGACAACAAAAAAAACATCCCCAAAAATCCGAAGTCAGCTGCCATAGTAGTTAGAAAAACGTGGAACTTTCGAGCTGTAGGACGCAACTGTAGGATGGAAGGAAGAGTCGGAGAACGAGCTCAGCCGACCGCAGGTATAATAACACCGGAGTAAAAAGGAAGCTTAGTCGGGCCATCCGAAGAAAGTCAAGAGACAGATCTTCGCGAGTGCAAGAGCGAGAGAGACGGAGAGACAGAGCAAAAGAAATCAGCAAAGGCCCAGGATGGAAGGAGGGCAAGCACACACAGGCCTGTACAGCTCGCAGCCAGGTATACATGTCTGTAACCGGCAAGCCTTAAAAAGAGGAAGAGGACGCCGGAGAGAAACGAAGATAAGGGAGACGAGAGTTGCTCTCGCGATCCATCTTGAAGGTTTTACAAAACAAAATGTCGTCCCTCGGCAAATGCCAGGCCTAATGCGAATGCTCGGGAGCGCATAGAGCTATACACAGCTACGGCGCAGGCAGCCACCATAATTAGCGAGGCGCGCACACACACACACACATCCACACATAAATTGTGAGCTAGTACCCAACTAACACAACGAAAGCGAGAAAACCATACGAGAGGGGGACGAAAGAGCGAGAGAGAGAGAGAGAGAGAGAGAGAGAGAGAGAGAGAGAAAACGACAAAGCCAGGCAGTGTGGAAGCCCCTCGTGGGACGAGGCTCGCGGTGTGCACAGCGGGGGAGTCCCCCGAGAGACCGACAGAAGAGCGAGTAAGAGAGAGATACTCGCTTTAGCGCCGTACCGGCAAAGAGAGCGAGAGAGAGAGAGAAGCGGAGGGACCGGTTCAAAGGAATCGACGCCGAGGGGCGAGGGGCGGTAGTGTTACAACTACCTTCAACCAGTCCGTGTAGCTGTGCCTGTGTGTGCGTGTGTGCGAGAGACGAGGGTGCGTGGTGATGCTGGGCTGCGATAGAGATGGAATTAGAGGGAGAGAGAGAGAGAGAGAAAGAGAGAGAAGGGACGTTGTCGAGAGATAGGCGTCTCTTGCCGGTCGAGAGAAAGAGCATAGAAAAAAATGAAACAGGCGCCCGGAGGAGAGTGCAGAGAAGGATGGAGAGGTTGAAAAGATACTAGTGAGAAAGAGAGATAGATGGGAAACAGCAAAGCTTAATTAATGGCGCTTCGAAAAATGTTTTAGATCTGAATAGCTTTTTTCGGTTCTGTGACAGTTCTCGAGTGAGAGAGAGAGAGAGAGAGAGAGATTTAAATATAGTTCGATTTTTTTTTCTTTTGTTTAATTTTATTTTTATTTTTGGTATTTTTGTGACATTCCGGTCTTAATTGTTTTTTAACGTATATGATTCCGCGTATTTTGAAAGACAGCTATATTTACAAGTTTTAAATATTGAAACGGTGTCAACCTGCCAGTATTGCTGGATGACTGGTAGATTTGCTGGAGGACTTTTGAAATACTGAAAATATAGATTCTGTGGAATATGGAGAAAAAAAAAATAATGATACTGAAGGAAAGATAATGATCGACGTTAAATGTAACTAGAGACTAAATTCTAATGTGCGATTATTATTTCAAAGTAATGTAATTCGCTTGGCAATATGTTTTTGTTAACGAATGTAAAAAGAAATTGTTGAATATATATTTTCATCGAAAAAAAAATTGAAACTAATAGCAGTACGTTTCTCTGTACAGTTTTATCAGTATTAAAGAGGGGTCAAGCTTTAAGAGTTTAAAGGAGATAGACCAACGTAAATAATGGCTATTCGTCATTGATACGTCTTGTTAAAGAGACGTTTTATTCTTCCGCGATAAGTATTAAATAATATAACAATTGTCCTGTGTATATTTAGAGTATTTAAACAACTTTATCTTCGTTTAAAGACGACAAAGTGCGACTTTAATCCAACGGTTAGAGGTAACCTAATCATTGCCGACTGAACAATTCACGAGACAGCTTTACGCGCTTCGACATAAATATAAATATAAATATATATTTATACATAATACAGGATATAGTAAGAGCAGTAAACTCGAAGTTCTCGAAAAACTAAAGGAGATAGATAGTTCGACAACGTTACGTCGCTGGGAAAGAGAAAAGTTCACAGTACGAGTCTTATATTCTTTCAGGCTAGCACACACGCACTCGTACTTACACACGCGCATATTCAGCCAGCGGGTGCGGGAAAAAGCGAGACAGAAGAAACATGGCACGAGATGAGAAAGCAAAGAAGCGAACGGGCGGTTGGTTGGTGGGAGAAGGCAAGAAGAGATGGACGATCCTTTTTTTTCTCTCTCCTATGCACATGTACACTCGCACACACGTACGCGTATATAGTAGTCTGCAACACAGGCAGTCATGGTAAAAAGGGGGATAAAGGCGGCACACGCAGAATATATGGGGGGGTAAAGGAGAAAAGGGAGGGGGAGCCGCGCGGCTAAAGAATGAAGACAGCGCAGAGACGAATGAAAAATAAGGGGGGGAGGTTCCCGGAGAACTGCTTCCATCTCCCTCTGGCAACATGGATACGCATCTCAATGTTACCGCGCCATGGCGAGGGGCACCGCAATCATCTCTTCCCGCATAATAACAATAATAACGTGCCGAGGGAGAGAGAGAGAGAGAGAGAGAGAGAGAGAGAGAGAGAGAGAGAGAGAGAAGGGGCTTTGCACGCACGCGACTGCTTTCGCCATCGCGTTCTGCACGAGTCACGCGCACAAGCATACATTAGCGAGTGTGTAAGTGTGCACGTACGTATATGCACATGGAGGTCGTAGCCTCTCCACTTTAAGTACGTTTGACAGCACGAGTCCCTCGCTGTGCATACGCTAATGATCGTTTTATCGCGCTTTTTCGATAACGATTTTTAGGTTATGTATAAAATCGTTGCGGCTGCGTAAGTGCCGCTGTCTCTCTTTCTTCGGTCGAGGTCGAGAGGATAGGTTAGTCGATGCATTATAAAGCGTTACACGCTGCGCGAGAGAACGGATGGATAAATAATGGCATGTCTAACGAGCGGGGCGCTCTCCTTTTTCCTCTTTCTCTCTCTTCTCACTTTCTCTTTTTTCTCCGCAGTTCCTCCGTTTTCTCTTTCTCTTCGCACTGCAAGCTGCTGCTTACCGTGTACATCTAGCTATAAGTCCTCGCGAGAGGAGGGGAAGAGCCGACGAGAGTGTACTTCCCCTCCTTCTTTGGTCTCTCGAGTTCCCCCACTACGACCGAGCGAGCCGCTATAACCTAACCTAGAATACGAGAGACTACACGATACTTGGGAGCCGTGCCAGAGGAGGAGGGACGAGAAACTCGACGGTATATGTATAGAAAAGACGAAAAAATAAATAATGAAGCGAGGAGCAGAGTCGCGCTCCGCGCAATACTGTCCGCGATAACGAATGCCTGACTTTATTGAAATCGGAGTGGGGATAGGGGGCGCGCAAGATTATTAGTCGCCAGTACGTTGGGAAATTCGAGGCGAATAAAAAGCCGAATAATAGCGGAGTAAGGGAAAAATGAAGAAAGAGAGAGAGATGGATAGATATACATGTATAAAGATATAAGAAAAGGAAGTCAGTGGATTACGCCGATACTTACAGTGCGCCTGCGCAGTCACACCTTGGCACGTTTTGAAGTATAGCAGTAGACGGACTCTCACGCACACACTTGCTCGGCATTGGCCACCAGCTTGAAAGCGGAAGACTCTTCTGTCTTTCTCGCACTAATTCTCGTTTCGAATTCTTTTTTTAACCAATATCGGTTGAAATTTCACTGCACTTTCATCTGACTTGGTAATCAGAATAAAAACACTTCACGGTAAAACAGTACACCTGCACTGCACATTTTTTTCAATCATTCCTGCTTCGCTTCGCTCTGTCTCTGTCTATCCTGAGGTGAGAGCCAAGGCACACACAAGAACGAAAACAAAACGTAAAAGTAGGCGACTCTATATTCCTCCGGGTCCAATGTGAGATTGTTATCCGAAATTACACTACGTCGACGATAGATAACACACACATACACACACTTGGTCGAATTTCCTGGCTTTCCCGAGTAAAATGTTCAGAAACGACGGAGGCCCCCGTTAAAGTATTATCCGTCGGGCCGAGTGCGCACGTATACACTGTACAGAGGCCAGCAACACAGAGGAAGCAAGCGCTGTGGAGCTGTTCTGTCTCTCTTTCTCTCAGTCTCTCCTCCCAGTCGTCCCGGAGCGGCGCCGATCCTCACAGAAGAGAGCGGCGCGGCCGTTCGTCCGTGGCTCAGTTGTTCATCCCCACCACATTCGGCCGACCTTAAAAATCCTATACTGTGACCCCACCACGACGCGCGCGATTGGATTGGTCGAGAGGTCAGCCGAGGGTAAGCTGGTGGGGGGCGTGAGGGTGGCCTATTGGCGAGGCGGTGATTGGTCCGAGGGGTCGACAAATCCCAGAGGCGTCGTGAGCCAGCTGCGCTGGGCGGAGTCTGCTGCCGGGCTCGGGATTCTTGAAAAACATGGCGGCGGAGTGGGGAGGGAGGTTAGAGCCTCGCGCGCATGCGCCGCCTAACGGGATCGGCCCGAGCCAACGCCAGCGAAGCACGAGAGAGATGGTGATGCTCGCAGAAGTGGGAGTAGTCGAGTGCTCTCTTGGAATTGTCTGTGTGCGTTTGCGTATGTGTGTGTGTGTGTGTGTGTGTGTGTGTGTCTGGGTTTCGAAGCTTTGAATGTGCTCGTAGAATGAAGGAATTGTGTTTCTCCGAGGTTGAACTTGTGTGCGAGCGCGCGTTTGTGTGCGGCTTTGAGAGAACGTCGTGGCTGCGTTGTACAGAAGGGGGACGTGGAATGGATTCGTGCGCTGCGGGCTGAAGTAGAGATGGGAGCAGGGACGTAGCTATAGATTTTCAGGGGATTTCAAATTTTTTCAGGGGGCCATATGTAGAGTTTTGCTTTAGTCAATATTTTTTTGTCTTTCTTTTTTCAGAATTTCATATACTTGTTATGGTGAAGATATCAATATGACACAAGTTAGGAGAAATTAGGAAAATAATCGATCATTCGTACTTTTTGGCACTTGTTATTGATTTAAGATTTTTAAATTAGGCTATTTAAAAGAAGTGCTTATTAGTTTAAATTCAAATAGTCTTCAACGTTTTGAGACATTATTGTTTGTCTCTCAACGTTTGACGAATGTATACAATAATTATTATTTTTTTATATTTCTTTTCTAAACAATTATCAATTTTACTTACTGGCTTCGTAAAATTTTGTTGTTCGTTAATGCTTATTTTCTACTACGTATCCTGCATATTTTTTAAACTAGTGTCCAAACTACAAAATATTTTGTAAAAACATTTACTTTCTGGAATATTATATATTCAAAATTAGGTTTTATGTACAAATATCGTAGTTATACCTCGGAAAAAACTCAAATCTGACATTCATCCTTATCTTCAGAATAAAAATGGTTGTGAATTGTAGTCTAGAAATAGCATCAAATCATACGTGTATCCTATACTGAAATTATAGTTTATTTCGAATTTGGTTTTGGGCAGCAGTATAAAGTAAAAAATATATATCAAATTTGCGATTAGTTTCATTAAGTGATCAGATTGAATAAAAATAACTTTTAATTGGACAATATTCAAATTTACTTAATAAAATGGAAATGAGGTCAATTGTTGTGTATAAACTGCGTTTGACGCTATATACAATCAATCCGTGAAAAGTATCAATAATTTACATAAAAATTTTTCGATACGTATAACTCAGTCGATTAATTTGGTGCAATCATTTGTATATTATAACCAAAATCCATGAGAGAGAGAGAGAGAGAGAGAGAGTCGTATTTATGAGGATATACAAGTGAATGGAAAAAAATACAAGAATTCGATAAAATCGATTAAGAGTTTTTTCCACTAGAAAAGATAACGATTCAATGCACAATGATAATAAAACTTTTAGCTGGAGTAGCGAAATAGTTAACTTTTGCTAACTTTGCGGAACGCACTACTGTCGTTTATCAAATTCCATCCCAACTACTTTCCAATAAATTCCATATTTTTCGTTTATTGAAGAATTGAAAATTCTTAAAGTGTGCACACAACGATTTCGTGCACATATCGAATTCTCGCGTAAAAATCATTTACAATTGTTGTCAATCGTACCGGGAGTATTTTCGTTGCAGAAGTAAATATTTTATCTCCACGAGGTTCCTGAAAACAAACCTGACCCAGTCGTTAAACGCGATAGCGAGCTTGTACGTATCAAAAAATTCGTCCAATAACAAGCGCATTCTTTCCTCGGTACAATAAGAGAGAGAGAGAGAGAGAGAGAGAGAGAGAGATAGAGAACGAATTTAAAATACCGAGGATTCCTGTTTCTCCATCACCTCTTATTAGGAATTCTCCGGACGGCAATTGTAACACCATCAAAAAAGAAGAAATAATTCACAATGAACCAAAAACTCACACCAATTTGATATCGACGAAAAAGTGGAAATGAGCCAAGTACGCGTATCTCAAAGAAAGAAACAAAGAGAGAGAAAAGTAGATAGAAAGGGGGGGGGGAAGTAGAGAAAGCGAAGTTCAAAAAATAACATATAATCCTCGGGGGGCTCTCGCGTTACGTCCCTGTCACAGCTGTCTCTAAGCGGCGTTTCCGCCCCACCCCTGCGCCCCCCGACCGCGACACAACGTTTCTCTATATCTTCCTCGCACACAGACATCCACAAACACACACGCACACACCGACGCTGAAAAATACATATACAGACAGTACAGCGAGCAAACACGACCCACCACCGCCTAGTCCCTATATATCGCTGGCAAACATCTTCCTCCAATGGCGAGTTCGACTCGTACGCGACATTTTATATTTCCGAGGGGGCTTTCTCTCTGTAAGCGTTGCGTACGCGTGTGTGCGTGACTCACACACCGAGATCCTCAGCTGGGACGCACACTGGGACAGCCCGTCGAATACGTGTATACACGAGAGCTGTGGAGGTGTGTATATAGCAGAGCCGAGCCGATGTAGAAAGAGAGAGAGAGAGAGAGAGAGAGAGAGAGAGACGAGGAAGGCAAGCAGCCAGGCAGGGAAAGCAGCCAGCCGGCTTTACGAGGATTGCCGACGACGAGGCCGGCTTTTGCTCGGAGAAAGAGTGAGATGGATAGATATGTATTTCGCTTGGGTAGGAGCGAGACGGAAAGTAAAGATAGGCCGTTGCCGAGAATTTTTGGGAGAAAATTAATGTAGGGTGCGATAGTGGAATGGAAATTTTCGTTTTCGACTGGGTTATTATGCGATTTGATTTTGACGATAAGGTCTTATCGTTCGTTTTTTTCATATTCGCCTTGCTCAACTATTGTTTCATCAGCGAAGCGCTTTATTGTTTGACTTTCTTCGTTATACGAACAGATAGCATATTGCAGTAGCGTCCAAAAGTAAATTGCAAATAAAGGTTTTTATTTATCTTTTTTTTTTTATTATTATTATTAAACTCTCTGTGTCTCTGTATATACTAATAACATTATTATTATTTCGAGAACCGCCAGCGACGAATATTAGCGAATTGACCATAGAAAAACGTACACCCGTACATTATACACGCAATAGTGAGCTGCCCACGAAAATTAATATATAATTTACAAAAACGAAGTTCGAACTTGACTTCGGAATTTACCGAAAGCGTCTCCCCCACTTACCGAGCGAATAAAAATGAAAAAAAAGAAAGAAAAAGAAAAAAAAAAATCGCATTTTTTGCATCGTCCTTATATTCCTAGTCTCTTCTCGTTCTCTTTCTTCTCGCAACCTTCTGCTCTATACTCCAAGCGGTTCGTCGCCGTCGACGTAGTTCTTCTTCCTTGGGAGGCCGGTTGCCAGTGTGCAAAGCGAAAGCCTCCCGTAGACTTGGAAAAAAATCCGGGACTCTAACCGAGGGTTCTTCGCTGCTCTTCGACACACCACACACGGGAGCGTTCGCACACATGCCAAAGCTATAGATATACAGCGTGTGTGTATGCGCGGCTGTATATAATGCGTGTGTATCTGCCTCGCGGGCTTTGCATGAGATTTGGGACGCGTCGGCTTTTTGGGGGGAGATTTCGCTTTCCCTGCTCGTTTCTGTACTGCTACTGTGCAGTGCTACTGTAATGTTGCTAGTATATAGTCTCGCAAAATCCAAAGATAGTTCCCGTGTTTATTTATATTTTTTAACGATAGGACGACGATCTATTTGTTGTTCGATAAATCGTTCGTTCTCGTGTACTGCCAGTCCTATCTGTTGGCATTTGAAGTGCGCGTGAAATTTTTCCATTTATCGTAGCTTCTGAGCGTATAGGTCGAACGAAGATAACGCAGTAATGGACTATTTTTTTTTTGTCGCCGTCGTCGTCGTCGTTGTTGTTGTTATTTATTTATTTATTTTTTTTTATCGATAATATTTGAATTTATCTTGGGCTTTGTTACGAAGACACTGGCTGTCTTTTATAACGTCCTCTCGTTATTTTACTGGATAGACCAGGCTCATTTTAGGCCTAAAATGCAGAAACTATAGTTCCCGTTGCTGGCGCTGTATAGAGCGAGAGAAAAAACGGTATATTATAGCACAGCGCCTGTACTGGCTCTCCGAGAGAGTCTCTTTCGTTCTCGACACGCTACAGTCCCGTGCGCACACAACCGCCGACGAGCAAGCTGCTATGCCTCGTTCTCTCTTTCTCTCTCTCTCTCTCTCTCACTCGGTGTGCATCCGACCCTCCTACGTTATTCGTTTCGTTATATCCACTCACACAGACGTAGAGCAACACATAGATGAGACCACGAACGGTCACAACCACAAAGATACAGGACCCCTATATTACCGACTGTTGGTTAGGTATTTTATCCATACAGGCGTGTAAGCGAACGAGAACCCTTGCGAAATTCCTAGCTTCCACGGGTATCGTTGTTAGTAGTGTATTAGAACGTTGGGAATGTTGCAAATGTTGCTTTTGCGATTCGAGTTCTAGCGGCTAATTGTCAAAGTCTGCGCGCGAAATTTCGATTCCATATTCGTTCGGAATGTGTCATACGATCGGATAAACAATCGAATAATAAAGTAGACATTCTGCGCATTGTTATTCCTTTCATAGAACTTCGTTTTTTTATGCAGCTTCATAGCCTGCATACAGATGCGAAGAGACTTCGTTCGTGGACTCGTGACTTCGCGTCGTCAGCCTCTCTCTGCGTTTGTATATGTTACAGTGAGATTCCTCGTCCAAATACGTGTGCGTGTCCGTATACGTGTACTCGCATCACATGCAAGAGAATACGCGCGAGGGCTTCGAGTGTGCGCTACATCCACAGTATAGAGCCCGACTAGCCAGCCGTCGCATACAAAGAATGGGTTCACACAGGAGTGGGGGGCTTGGGTGTCTGGCTAAGTCGCGTCTCTGTATTGGTAACTCTGTTTCGTGCGTGTGGCCGAGTAGTGGGGGAAAACCGTCCGACCAATAGTTACGTGCCGACAGGGTTGCCGGGGCGACCGATTAATGATTCGAGGCCCGCATCGCCCTCGCGGAATTGGAGGTTCTTCTCGTCGCTTTCGCGCGTACTTCTCCCAAGCTCCCCTCCCCTCGCTGCATACCCCCCACCCCCTCCTATCCAAATACGCATGCGCACTTTTTTTCAACTCTCCCTCCCCACCCTTTGTCGATTCGCGTGTATTCGCTCTTTCTCTGTCTCTTCAAGCAGATATACACTAGCGCGCTGTTCCGCGCGCACGCATTATTACGTATACACGGGACGTGTATACACGGAAGGCCGAGGAGAATATCAACCTTCCGTCGCGTCATCGCGTTGTAGAGAAAGAGAAATAAGGTTACGGCTCGCGATGGAGAAAGAAAAGTGCGATGGAAAGACAGGGACGGGGGGGATTTATTAATAGTTCTCCCCTCGTATAGGGTATAAACATCAATAGGACACACTCGCAGATCCACGCGTACGTATACGTACGCGTGTATATGTGTATATGTGACTCCATGTAGTCACGCATACACACGCGTGTAAGCTGAGCAATAACGTATAGGCCATGTGCGTGTACGTGTTGCTTCAGCTCTGATGTATAACGCTCGATGCTACAGATGATATATGTATATGTAGCCAAGGCTGGCAACTGGACAACGCATGCGCGGATCTAGAGACGTCGGCTTTAAAGCCACCCGCGAGTGGCATTTAGGGATTCGCGAGAGAACATCGCGACGATTGGTTTTCCGTTCCCTACCCACCTTCTCAGACTCACCCACCCTCCTTCGTCTAGCTTCTCTTTCTAGCTACTACCCCCCACTCACTTTGTTCACATAGATATATACGTTTATCCATTTTCGCGTATTCCTGGCGAACATTTAGTTACCTTCATTTTATTTTTATACTTTTGTTTACTTTGCTTCTGTAGCTTTTTCTTTCGAGCATTATCACCTCCGTTGCAAATTGTTCAGGAAACAATGAAGTTCGTCATTGCTTATTTCAAGTGTGTTCGAATTGGTGCTAATTGCTTTTACTTGGCGGTTTGCGGAATTCATAAATCATCGTTAGCGATCTTTCTTTTTAAAACAGAAATGCGAATATATTTATATTCTTGCAATGCATTGCATTGGCACAAGCAACGCTTTTATGTTGACAACCTTAAGATTTTTTTTTGATCGCTTAAAAAATAAATTGTTATCTATTGATAAATATGATCCCTGCTAGATTTACAGCTTTAATCACTACTTTAATTGTATATCAATCATCGGAACGTTGACCCTTATTTCACCATTTCCAGCTATCTCGATTTTCTCTATCAAAAGCTCATTTCCTGTTTCGAATTTAAAGTGAAATCGTCAACGGCGAAGTTGATCTGGTTACATTAAATCATCAGTAATTAAATTCGGAAATGTTTTTCATTAAGATTCAAATATAAATGATGCAATCGTTGGATTTCATATCGGTCGCGCACATATTTCTTGAAATGTTTATTTTTAAATCTGGAATGCTAATTTCTAAACTTTCATGCAAGCTAAAAACGCTATTTGTGCAAATAAAAATTTCCTACGAAATTACCTTGGTCTCGCTATGTTTATTAAACTCGTATACAAGAATCATTTGCATCCAAAGTTAGATTTCAACCGAATTTTTTATACTATGCACTAAAAATGTTGACCTTAACAGTTTCCATTTGGATTACCTCTTCAGTTCAACATGATTGACACGACCTTTTTTACCGTGACGGCCAGCTGTGAACGAGCCTCCTAAGAATGTTTTAAATAATTAATAGAAAAAAAAAAAGAAAAAAAAAGTTACTCCATTAAGACAACCCTATCGACGATCAATCGTCGAAATGTTAAAATAACAAGTCTGCATCGTTGCTTGAGTAATGAACTCGAAAAATAAATCTATTTCGTCACTCTCTTTTCACGCAAGATTGCTCGGCGAAAATCGCTCCGCTCGCAGTAGTAACAAAGTCAGCAAAGAGACAAGTATTTGTTAACGAATGCTCGAAGCAACAAAAATAACCTTTAGCGCATGCATTTATCCCACTCTTTCTCACTGTCTCGCTAACTCGCCAGGCGAGAAAAGAGACAAGAAACGAACGCCTCTCTCTCCCTTATGGCTCAGCAGTTAGTCTGAGCTCACGTTCTCGCACACATCCGCACGCACGTATAAACAAATACATTTACGCACACATCGACTATACTTCCTACCACGTCCACTTCCCTTCTCTCTCTCTTTCGCTCTTTCTCTCTCTCTCTCTCTCTCTTCTCCTGCATACACTCACACGCGTGTAATGACCGAATGTGTGCGAGCCGAGGTCGGCGTTCGTTCCGTCACGTTTTACTGATTCGATGATTGGGCCCCTCCTCGTTGCCGCTCTGCCTCCATATATAATACGAGAGAGAGAGAGAGAGAGAGAGAGAAAGAGCGAAAAGTCCATTATCTCCTTCCTCGTCGCTCTCGCGCATAGAGCTCAATTTGTAGGCTCGCTGATACCCGTACACGCATCTATATATAGGTATAGAGTGAGAGAGGTGGCTGAAGTAGGTGTGTCTCTCCCTCGAGTCACGGGCTGCTTCGCGTATAGCTTTTACACAATTTCTTCTCCGTCCTTTTCTCCCCGACGAGATTCCCCCTAGCTTTTGCTCGCGCATGAGTTGGCCTTTACGAACGCGCAGGCTGCTGCCGCCACTGCTTTGGCTTCGTCTTCTATACACCAACGTATATACATATACACTAGCGTATATCTCTCGACGTACGCTCTGCCGCCGTGCTGCGGGCGTTTACTTCTTGCTTCTTTTGCTTCCCTTTTCAATAGCGAACTCGCGCGCAGCACTTTCACGCCGCAGACAAGCTGGTGTGAGTGTGCGAGCATTTATAACATGATCTCTCTATACTGATCTCAAGAGACTCGCGATCGCCATTTCAATGTTGGATTCATTCTTTGGGAATTAGGCTTTGCGAGTCTTTCATCGGACCAGTTTTCATTTTCAGTTTAACAAGTCGTGCTTGTTTCGAGTCATTTTTCTATTTACCATTAGAACAGTATGTTTTATTCCTTTTAACAATAGTATTATCCATCATTTACTTGTACATCGAGACAAGGATGCATTGAGGGTTACCAAATGCATTCATTGTTAATGACGAATTGTTGAAATATGGGCGAGATATATATGCTACTTATTAAATACTAAGATTTGAATAAATCACTTTTTGATACGAGGTTTTCAGGTTTTAGAGCATTACTGGTAAAGATTACACCAGAGTCTGGTCAGTGGTTGGCTAATTTCTGGTGAAATGTTTATCAGGAATCTTAGTTATAGGAAATAGATCATTCGCTCAGTGCTGACTATTTTACATGCACGTCTCGATGTTATTGATTGCGTGAAAAATATTAAATGTGCTACAGTTAGTATGTATGTAGCTAAAGATTGTTATTATATAAGAAAGGAGTTCAGCCTCTAAACCATACCGAAATAATCTATACACGCTTTTACGTATATGTAACGCACACTAGTGCACACAGAAGAGATAAAGCTATAACTCAACAAATATTATGTATATCAACGAAATGCAGTGGATATAATGTATGTTATATTATATATTTATACTGTATGAATAGCGCATAAACCTTGTACACACTATACACTCGGATGGTCAATTTTACGCGATAGTAAGCTCCGAACAATCGGTCATTTTTATCCACTTTCACATGTTTTCGTGACCAAAGTAACGACGTGAAATTTAGTTTACTTCGTGACTTGGCTGTGACATACTTGCGATAAATCAAAATTGTTACCTTCATTTGTAAATCAAGATTTTTCTCTAAAATTTATTCGTAAAATCGGGTCAAAGCACCTCAATTTGTGAACCTGTTCCTCGCATTGCTTTGAATAACAATAAATTATACGCTTCGGTAACCGATACAGCTCAATATTAGATTAAAAAAACAACGTAAGAAGAGAAAGCAATGACCTTAATTCACTCAATTATATAATTCAGTATTACAATAATTGCCGAAGCACACCGCCATCGTAATTGTATAGTATCGATTCAACCTCAGAACCACACTGGAGTAAATATTTCGAGGATCAATTATTCATTTTATAAACTAGAAATTCTGATCTACTTAACGAAAGGAACACGCGAACTTACAAATTTCTCTTTATTTATACTGTGACCGAACTTAACATAAATTATTCGACAATCTGAACAAAGAAAAGTACGAAGTACATGCGGCATTTGACTAAAAACGTTACCCGCAATTATTTTTTTACATCGTATTGCAGTTACAAAAACAACATTCAAGCTACTAACAGTAACGAAATTGAGAAATCAAGCTCGATAAGCCCTCGATCCGCCATTTATCGCGTGTGTCGAATTTTCATATTTAAAGTTAAGATTCATTATACTTCTATCGGCCGTAAATATTATTTTTTACATATCCGAAAGTTCAAGCTTAATCGCGATATCTACGATAATTTTTACAGTATTTAATGGGCTACAATGATCTTTAAACAAATACAGCACACTGAACTAGAATATACTCAAGCTGATATCCTTATTTTGTAAGTCAGTTAGTTATTTCGATTGATAAGCACACTTTACGTATAGAAGTACGTTAGAAATCTTTCTATGCTCTCCGGGAGCAATAAAGACTTTTATACGTTTTGAATTACTTTCTATTACTTACAGACTTTTGCAATATGATAAATTAATCGAACGCGCGACGTTAACTTATTACACGAGTATAGATAAAGTGACGAAGTGCGGCGAGAGTCGCTGCAGACATTGCTGCATCGCTTGTTACTCAGCTGGGTGGCTGAGGCGATTGTCGCAATACTGCCCGGCAGCATGTCGAAAGTTCGATTAGACATGGGTTCAGGCACTCGGATTTCCCCGACCTCGCACTCCTACGATACGAGGGAAAAAATATGTTTGTAATAAAATAACTACTTTATTGCCGTAATGATTCACTGTTCTCTCACTATTCATAGAGTATATGTGTTTTGATTTTAGAACTTCTAGATTGCAATCCGATTGAATTATTGTTAGTGAGTCGTAAAACACTCGGCGATATATTTTATTATTGTACACTATGCGTATACGCTCGCGGCGCGTTAAATAATGAGATTTACAATTGCGCAAAGAAAGTGTTTTCGAGTTAATTCAATTCTGGTGGCACAATATATTTCATATACCTTTTCGCATTGCTGTTTTGCGTACTAGCAGTGACGAGCAGTTGTGGATTTGCGTCAAATACACGAATGAAAATTGTAAATCGCACTCGCTAAACATTTATTATGTTTATTTGTTATAAAAAAAAGTTAACGACATTTGTATGTTTAAACATTTAAAATCTCGTGCGTTACATTAGTTCTCGACTAGACAAGTTGTTAGATCAGCAAAAAATGCTTTTGATCAAATACTTTGCTGCGTGAATCTAAGGCTGACTAATGGCAGCGACCAGGAGAGCATCAGCTCTCCGGTAGCTGCTACCTACTCGGCTTAGGGGAGGCGTTGCCGCCTAGTTGAAAAAATGGAATCTATATTCCGACGTTCGCCCCGATCTTTTAGCCTTTGAATGCGAAATATAGTTGCGATAAATAAACACGAACAAAAAAAATAGTTTACTCACAATTGTTTTAAAATATAGCGCGATCACTTTCATGTCCATATGTTGGTAATGTCGATGATGAACCGATACTATTTACGCGTATTACCGACGACTATTGTTTGTCCACTTGACTTTTATATTCACTCGTTGCGTTATTGTATATAATAATAATAATTGCAATATTACAAAACAGCCCTAATTAATGATTGTTGATCGTTATAGATTTAACAGGCGGTTTGAATCACTATCACAATCCGGAGTGTTGAAAGGTTCGAATCATTATTCAAATCGTGGAATTAACGTTTTGAATTGCTTTCAATATCGCTAAAAACACTCGGCGGTCGATTTAAAAAGTCAAACAGTATAATATATCGCGCGGAGATTTGTAACATTTCTATTTAATAAATCAATGCCGTTGTGCAAGCCTATTGTAGGAACTTAACGTCATCGTAAATTGCGGCTGAAATTACTTAATGGAGCACAACAGACGTAAAAAGTCTTGCTCAAGGTTGCACACCTGTCGATTAAGAAAATAAATGCAGCCGCGGTGAATACAGCCTCGTAGAGATATAAAAAAAGCCGGCAAAGCGCAAAAGACGATCAAAGCATTCATCAGATTGCAGGGATCAGTCGCACAATGGCCTCGTGAATCACGGTATCGGCTTTGGGAATGGGCCTCAATGCAAAGGTCCCTTCACTCGCAGACCCCGGAACCCAAAGCAATTCACGAATACGAGTAAAGGATGCCTTCGGCGATGGCTCATCCGATACGCGTCTCGCGCGTGTGTGCGCTCTGTACGTATACGGTTGGACTAGAGGGGAATCTACGCGTACTGCGGTCTGTCCTTCATTCATCCATCGAGAGAACACAATGTAAAGGAGCTAGCACTGCTCTGTATACGCGTACACGTCTGCGGGTGTCAGACATTTTGTCGCCCCGTGCGTTTCAAGCGCATCGTCACTCTGGGTTTGGCCAACGCACATAATGCGACACGCGAGTCCATTGCTTCTCGTACACGTTTGGGAGGTGATGTTGTCGTAAATTTGCCGATCGCGATCACACAACATTCGATGATATAGTTTAAGTAATGTCAATGGCTGCGAGGGTAGAATCGTAAGCGATGCGGTATATGTATGTATATGCAATGCGCTTCTCGCGACTGTGACTATAAATCCTGATTTGTAGTTCTGGAACTTGATGGTTGTTAATATGTTTATTATTCAAGTGATATATTTATTTAGATTATCAACTCTACGTGTTATCGCAGACGAATAGGGGATAAGTTTCTGGGGAAACTGCAGTGGAGGCTATATTGTTTCTGATGAAAGTAAATGTAATGCTTAGTTGATTAATGGACCGATTGCGGTAGTGGTATTTTATTTGGTCAATTCTAATATTAAGATAACGTTAAATGACGAAAAATCAATAAAATATCCGTAACGATGGTGTAAAAAATACTTCAAATTTTCATGTGAAGTAGCCATTTTGCTTAGTTCATTCCCTTACAGGAAAAGTTCTTGATTAGAAGAATAGTTTATTAAATAATTGCTTAAATTATAATTTCAAATACTGGAATGATTCTGACTATATATTTTTGTTCTTACACCGGAATTCGTTCGATTTGTCATTAAAGCCCTTGATAGACACAACTTCTACTGTACATTATTATATACACACTTAAAGTATGTAATAATAATTAAAAAAAACTGTTAAAAATGAATTTATTAACAGAAGCATAGAAAGTTAGAGAAGTATGAAAATATCGCGGATATTCATACGTACAATAAGGTGGCTTACCGAGTGATTAAGTTTCGAAACCATCACCGGAGTAAATCGAAATGCAACCTTGTATTTCGATGTTAAACATTCAACGTGAGAATATTACAAAGTAAACGTTGCTACTTCAAAACAAACATTAAAATCTGAAAATTAAATAAGACTCTCCCGTATCCTACGGTCGTTTCTAAATAACGACGAGACAAAACTGAGAGTCGAGCGTACAAGAATTTGAAGCCTTAACAACAAACCCACATACCAGGTCCCCCCATCCACCATAGTATTCCTTTATCAAACGCGTGAAACGCCATAAAATTACCTGTCAACTACTTGCCATCGTAAACATTTCAGAAGCGAACTGATTCGTAAAGCAAAGTTCTGCGATTCGATTCCTTTTCATCGGCATGAGACACGAGTCTCTCGGAAAGACAGCGCAATCGTATAGACTCGTTGGGATCACCGTCGAATCGGCGGAAAGCATTTCATCCCTCGCAGTACTGCAAGTGCATTGTGCGCTCAGCGCTTACCTTGTGCAGGAAGTTCAATGCTTGCAAGGAGCCCCCCCAGCCGCGACCTGCAGCGACCGCCGCTAGTGCTCACCTCTCCCACCCTCTCCTCGCTACTGCCCCCGCACAGACTTTCCGCGCTTTTCACGCACGCGTGATCGCGCGGTCCGCGTCCTCCTCCTCTCTCTCTCGCTTTTGCGCGCGCCGCTTAGCTATCTCTCGTCGGCTTTTGCCACCACCTACCCGACTCCTCGTCGTTTAACACGGGTACGTGTATTACAGAGGGTGTGGGAAATACCGGAGGATGTGGGATGCGTTTGGGATTACACGCGTTCATTGACAGAGGGATTCGCTTACGGTGACTATAGATTTGTTAACTGTTGATATCGAGTTATTGATATGTGAACGAAATGTACTTGCTGTCGTTGCTTGTGTTACGAGGAGTTGATGTGTTAATGAGGATTTATATTGAATGGATATACATCTATCGTTGCGTTGTTTGCATTCGCAATGTGGAAGGCAATTGCTTTTTTCAAATCTGACCTGTGAGTTGTTTCTCTTGCACGGAGAAAAATGCTTAATAATGATTGCGGAATGTGTTGTTAATTGGAATTCGTTGTTAAGTCTTGACAGTAAGGTTATACTGTAATAATTGGAGGAATTTCGTAAATTACGATCAGTTCCTTTATCAAGTTTTAAACAGTTTTGAATGTAAAATTGACATTTTAAAATTGTAAATTTCAAGTCGACGCTTGGTTTACTGCTTTTATTTCATATTTATAATATGCCATTTGCCTCGAATGTATTGGAATACGTAACTGAAGTTTCAATTAATGATTTCATTGATTGTTTGCGGGTTTCAATTTGAACGATATTCCACAAATTCATTATTATCAAAAAACACAGCGGTAAATTCACAAGTTTCATTAAATTTACAGAAGACCTGGTCGATGATAGAAACATGAAAAACACTCACCATTTTCGTTCGTCAATACATCAGTCGATTGAAATCAATTTTCATCAAAATCAACGGTTAAGCTAAAGTATCCTATTACCTGATGTTTATATATATACCTTTAGAGATGTTAATTGTAATCGTCCGCACTTACAATTGCATTTAATTTTGTAAACAATCGTATTAACTATAACATTTTTAACTTCAATAAACTCACCATTGCGTAGCAATCGATCGGTGAATTATCGTTACGAAGGGCCATTTGTGAAGCATCAAGACCAATAGATGTAATTTACCATTCCTAACGTCGATTCGTAACAACCGAGGCTTTCTCCGCATTATTTTTTTTATTCCTTTGCCGATGATCAGATAATTCTTCGTGCACGACCAATCTTAAAAATTGAAAAACCTTCATCCGCCATGAGTCCAAGACCTTGGGTAAATTGAGGCGCGGTTAATTTAAGGGTTTGCGATATCACGCACGTATGGACATACGAAACTTCCAAGTTTCACCAGTCCGCAGAGCTTGTCAGCCAATTTTAACGAGTATCGGTGCAACACGACCATCGACTGTTGCAACGCGCTCTCGCAATCTCCAAGATCATCGGTGCGGCTGCGCGATCCTTTCCAAGATAGATGCAGACCTCGCTAAGGTCAAGTACGCGCTCGAGCATTTGTACCGTTACGTAGCGGATCCTTTTTGCAATCTGTCTCTTTTTTTTTGACAATTGTTCTATTTAGGATCTAACGTTATTTATCTTCGAATGTGTACCGATGTGGTGCTTGGTGTACACCTGTATCGGTAAGAGTTGCCGTTTCGATGCACTCAGTGGGATGGACGATGATGACGTTCACAAGCTTACGTAACTTTTGCTGACAAGATAATTTACGGTTTCAAAAAACGCATATTAACAGTTCGTAAATCAGTGTTAACGGCTACTCTTTGATACGAGGATTTCATACAAATCATCGCATTTACAGTATACATAGATCCTATACTCTCGGTCTAGCCAATGATCACACGTGTCCTCTAGTCAGCTTTTACTCGATCACTTCTCTTTTGTTTCGAAGTAGACATTGATGCAACTTGAATTTTGCGCGTGGTTTTGCAACGAATTCGTTGACTGCGAATGCACGTATAGTCGCTCTGTCTCGAGGCCTTGACGATAAGATTTCAGCAGCGTATTATCGCATTCTGTGCTGCGCTCGCGTGTTTACGTTTGACCGATGATTGTTTTGGTTCGAGCGACGAGCGTGTATATACATGCATGCGAGATATATAATGAGAGAGCCTCCCGACGTGCATAAGTATAGTGTTTTATAACAGGAAACTTTCTTCCGACGTGTCTTAACGCGCGAGCTTAATTTCGTTCTCGAATAATATTCGGATCTGCTGTTGAACACGATGATCCGTGAATTCAAAAGATGACTTTTCAAACGATCGTCTTTCCCACTTTGATTCTTTGCGCTGATGAATATTTAACTGTGCGATTCGTCGCCACTTCGCGTTAAAACGCAAAGAAACAGCCGAGCTATTTCTGATTAATTGACTTAACGACGATTCGTACTAATCATGCGTAACGCTCGAGATGAAGAGTAATCGAATAGATCCCTACGTATATTAGCGTATACGCGAGATGACGATGGTTATGCAAGAATTTTTTCCTACAGCGATAAGATGAATAGCTTATATATAGAGAGAGAGAGACAAGCTTTGTTTTTTTTTTAATGTAAAGCACAAAAGGTTAACAGCTCGACAGAGCTGAACAAACAATTTAAACATGAATTATAAGCCAAGATTAAGAAAACAATCGGTTAACATTGCGATAACTCTCAGCGATGGCTTACGTATCCCGAAGATAAAACTCGCGATTTATGGAACGTTTAGCAATGAAAGCTTTCGCGTAAAGAATATAAGCTCATCATTCAACCGCAAGTATGGTTATCACTGAACCCTGTACTCGACCCTCTTCCCCCATCATGTTTTCCTGATCCGACTGTATCAAGACAATCCATTACGACGAGGCACACGTACGCATACTTTCTCTCACTTGCCATCTGTCCAACAAAAGTAAATACATATGCAGAGCGAATGAAAGAAGCTATTCGGAGTGATAATAGCTCCCTCCGTAATTGCTGGCCGAACAGTAACTCTTATACAGTTCCGAGAGCTTTTTCTTCTGCAACAAACTCACGGACACATATCTCCAGAAGGTCCACGTGATTATACGATCAACAAGCATCCCGTTACCTCTTGCATCTCTTTCTCACTCGCTCCATCTCCGATGTTTCTTCTTGCCTCTTTTTCTTGCTCTCCCTACTCGACAGCCTTTACGCCAGGCTCCATCTCTCTCGCTCTTCCACGCTTCTGGCATCTGTGCTTCTCGCTCGTTCTTACGCATTCGAACGTAACTCGCTCTCTCTCTCTCTCTCTCTCTCTCTCTTGGCGTCTCTCCCCACCAATGCTCTGATTGACGGTAGTTTTACGGCTGGTGGGCGTAGCAGCGGAGCAGCAGCAGCCACTTCTACGTCCGTGCCGCGCCGAGAGAGAGAGAGAGAGAGAGGAGAGACTCGAGTCGACTTGGTTCTATAGAGTGAAAGAGAGAGAGAGAGAGACAGCCAGTCGATTACATGGCGCGCGCGCGCCAAACCTCGTCTATTCCGTCTCTCGTCTCGAGAACTGCCAAGGAGAAGGGGCTTTTGGAGATGCATGGTATGAGTGTTCTCTCGCTAGAGAGACAGAGAGAGAAAGATGTTGGACTAGGTTCGAGAGAAGTGGGAGCATAAAGCGTTCTCTCTTGTATATATGCGTAAAACGACATTCTCTTTCCTCGTTTTTTTTTGTCCTTCTCTCTTCTCGTTGCGCGTTTCTTCGTTTTACGCTTTGCGAGTCCGCGAGTTGCTGACGCCTTTTCGATACAGAGCCTTGGGTTAGTCGGCAATGTCCTGACTAATGAGATAATACAATTTCGACGGAGGGAGTTGACACCCTGAAATTTATCTTTGTGCGTGTGTAAGAGAGAGAGAGAGAGAGAGAGAGAGGGTATTCTCCGCGCGATAAATCATTTGAGAGCTGTATTCAAACCGAATGATTCAGTACTCTTCTGTGCTGTTGCTTGAGATTTTATATAGTTACTACTTTTTCTTATTCTACTCTCGGCAGGTTTATTTCGGATGGACGCTATAAAATTCTTGACTTCATTGCTAGGCTATAAATGGCCAACTGCTGCTGATCGAATATTCGGTTTATACGCGCAGTATTCGACTTTCATCCCAACTCTCTCTCTCTCTCTCTCTCTCTCTCCCTTTTTCCATTTAATTCGAGATTTTATGTCCTTTTACTACATATCTTTGCTACTTAGCTACTGCTGTCAGTAATTTACACGTTTACAATCTTACCGTAAGGACTTTCCACTCTAAGCTCTATATTTAGAGATGTTAGGTGAAATTCCAGCAAGACTTTACGTATTGTTAATTAAATCTTTTAATATGCAATTTGCTTATACTTGTTTAAGCTAGAATGAGATCTAAATCCATCAGCAGTACGATTTTCGTAATTTTTCAGAAAACTAGATTTTTATTCTGCCTATCACTTTGGTCCAATAAATAAACAAATAAATAAATACAAATCGCTCAGCACAAACATCAATCCTATTTGCTCGAAATTAAATAAATAGAGTACGAAGTGACACTGCAAATATACTTTATTAATTAATGCAACTAATAGGGATTTTCGAAAAACACGCAAGAATGTTGTCTACGTATACCTAAAAAAGTCATATCTTTCAAAGATATGAGTATAAAGTAACAATTTTATCTCAATCTTTCTATTTTAGCTTATCGAACTAGAATATTGTGATAGTTCTGTCTCTATATATTTGTTCGTATATATAACCAAGACAAGATAAATCTGATTTTTTTTTCGTCGATGCCTCTGATATTTAAAATGTATGTCATGAACAAACTCGCTATTCATAAAACCTTATATACCTGCACGATACGTGTAAATACTGAAAACGGTCATTTTATCTCGTTCAAGATTTATTTCGGAACCATTATACACTTCAATACGCGTTGTTCGCATAACTCAATTGGATCCTTACAAAAAATAATCCAGTAAATGTACCTAATTTATCATCCCATGTTCACAGTACCCACATAGTTCCAGAAAGAGAGAAAAAAACTCAAATCCTTTGATATATATTCGAAAATGTTTAAGAGGAAGACCGTTCTCGCATGTTCGTCCTTCCACACCCTTCCACTTTTTTACATCTCGTGACACGCGGCTTTTTTTTCTCTGGATCTCGAGTAGACCTACTTCTTCGTCTCCAATTCTTCTCGGATCCCGTATCTCCCACTCCTTGTTCATTCCCTCGGTCCAGACTTATTATGCACGCGAATTTGCACAGTGTGGCCAGTTCAGGCTAATCGAGACTAGCGGAGCCCTCGGAGATTTCACGAGGAATCTGGAATGCGGATATCATTGGACTTATATATACCAAGTTGGAATTCTGCTCTCGTTTCGTCCTTCGTCGGGGCTATTTTTCGACTACTTGGCATCGTTCTTTGCTCATGTGTGTCAGATGCGAATGTTTTTAATAGGGATAAAGCTTTTTTTTTGGAAGGGGGGGGGGCTACGTCAGCAAAGGGAGACTGCAGCGGTGCAAGTGGCTCGTTTTGTTATGTGTACTCTGGCTGATCCGACTGAGCTCTGTGTGTTTGCACTATTGATGACGATAGTGAACGGTTATATGGAATGTGCTGCGTCAAACAGATAAGGGGGAGTTTTTTTACGAAGATTCAGGAATTATGAGGTATAGTCCGTTGCAAGTGAACATGTATTGAGTTATTTTTTTTTTAGACAAATTTTATTACCAATGTTAACAGTACAGAGGCTATTTGAGTACGAGATGTTAATGTTAATACCGTTGATAAATAATTGATAGCCTCGTTTTGAAATAGAATAATTGTTTTTCCAGCTAAAAGTCTGTTACATTGCTATAGGTGTAAAATATTCATGTATCCAGTATGAACATTGATTAAATTTTCCGCAATTGGAAACGACCTTGACACATTTATTTCCATTTCAACAGTGCCCGTTTGAAGTCTGACTAAATTATTTTTTATTTCTTTATTGTTATATTGAGCTCGATCATTTTGTTAATGAAATTATACGCGTATCTATTTTTCGCTGTATATTACAATATCATGTCTAAAACCTCGATGTTATCAAGGTGTTAATTATATCGCAAATGACCTTCGCTTTATTGCAAACATCGGAGCTTTTCGGTGAACCGCTGGCATTTTTGGCTTCTGTAAAGGGTGAAAGATGATACTTGTATCACGTATCACGTGAAGTAATTTAAATCCCGTTAAGTCCGGCGCATCTTACCATGAACAAAAACTAGACCAGATACTTGACCCTTTGACAGAATGAAATTGCTTATAGTTAGAATTAAAATTAAACATTCTTATTCCTAAATTCACTTGTCCCAAATTTATACTGTATATGTATTATGTATATTGATGATAATTACTCGTAAACTAACTTACTACAAGTAGATTGCATTTTTAACTCTTATCTATCAAATGTTTTTAAATACAAATCTAATAATGACATTTAAGTGTACGATTAAAATCGTGGATACTTTTGTCATATTCTTATAAACTGAGAACCTGATATTTTCTGCAGTACGTATAAATCATTTATCTGATTTTGTCTCTTGGTCACGAAGACGATCGAAAAATAGTTATTTACATACCTACTCAATATTAAGTAATTGCCGTATTAATTTGATAAATTGTTTACGGTATCTTTAGTTTAATCATCGGTTGACTCATTGAAATGCCTCGATAATATATTCTCACAGTCGATGCATAGCGTGAGAAAAGTGTTACACCATGAGAGTTTAAATCTTCTGTATATCTCCATGTTTTTCTAACTGTTGAGCAATATTCAATATTCAAGTTTGATGTTGGCTAAATTTATATTTTACGACTAAGCGCATGCATGTCTTTTGATTTATAACAATGTTTCGTACATTATAGCCCGGCATACTCTAAATAAACGTTCACTAAATTATGTCAGCAATTCAAATGGCCATTAAGTCTTCCAATGTTCAGCTACTAAGTAGAGTAGAAGATTAGGAAACTTCAGTAAAATCTTTATAACCGTAAGAAACAGATCATTATCGGTCCTCTTACCGTTTGCGGCCAAGATGTCTTTTTCTCCGTATCGGTCGTTTACAAAAATGGATCTGTCTGAAGTCTTAAGTTCAGGTAATTTAAATAGGACTCATCGATAAATATAAATATTTGCTGATGCCTGCCGAGCTGATCTGAGATAATTACACCAATGTATTATTGGTTTGCCCATTTTATGAACTTACGCATTTTAGGGATGAAATATATAAAACTACAATGCTCACTTACGCGTCTCGTCCAATTTCTTGATTATGTATTAGCTATTGCAAATTGCTGGCTGCAGGTTGGTAAAGTATAAAATAACGCAATGGAAATGGTCTCAATTTCAGCATTGATTACTCACATCGCTTTTGTTGTTGATGATACAGCATAAGCTTTTATGATTACTGCTATTTTTATGCTTACCTTGTTAAATTGTGAAAGGCTTTTTGTAGAATTCTATTTGATGTTCGAAATTGTTGATGCAATAAAAGTCTCAACTCGATTACTCGATTATATCTCTATCGAGATTTTGCGTTTTTTCAAGATCTTTTTATTATACAATACATTTTACCTTACATTATCGGACATGAAATTCCATTCAGGCTGTAACACGATCGATAAGTAGACATTAAAAAATAACAAATCTCGCCAAACGCGAGAAATGTCTCGTATTAGGTAATATTCAGTTATTCCCAACGTGAGAAGTAAAAGTTCTCATCCATCAAAAATCAAATTAATTGCCCACCATTCTAAAGTGAAGCTTGCAGCCAACGCTACCTCCTAACCACCTCTACCCTTTGGACTCCGTAAAAGAAAATGGAACGATCGAGCCTTAATTGGAGGTATGAGGCTTCTCTTTGCTGGTCGTCATATTCTCCGCAGTCACGGTGTAAAGTACCCACCCAAACATGGCCCTACAGCTGAAGAACAGAGCAACAGAATCGGCTGCCGCCGGCATTTTCGATCACTCCCTTCCTATACCTACTTCTGTTGCTGGCGCGAGACCTTACGGTATCTTTTTCTCTTGTATATGTATGTATGTATGCGCGCGTACGTGCAGTTGCGAATTTACATACGCTCGAGAGCGCTTGGGTGTGAAAGTGTGCGTTGCAGAGGGGATAGGGAGGCAATCGAGTTGCTGCTGATGGGGGAGATGTTGATGGGATGGAATGGAATGGAACGGATAATGGAAAGGGAAGGATGGGCGCGCTGTGTGATTGATCAGTTGAGGGCTGTTAAGAAGATGAAGATGCGGATTTAATGACTGCTTTATTTTCTTTTTTGTTTTTCGAAACATTCAGTTTTTGATTTGTGACTGTTTTGATGACGATTTTACAAATTAGCAGATTTTCAGTATGTGATTAGAACATTGTAAGGGATTGTAGTTGCGGTTGATATGTGCGCTGAAGCGACAGATTCACGTGAGAATTTTAGCTTATTTTTGGAAATTCCTGATAATTGTATGTTCATGTCTTAATATTAATTGGTCAAAATATGATTATGTGAGGTGTTTATAGTTTTTTTTTACTTACTGCAAGAAGTTAGTATTTGGATATAAACTGGTAATTAAAACACATTGTATAACCAGTACTGCATTAGAATTTTGGTTTAAACTTTGGAAATGAATATTATGATGATGTCCTAATATTAATTGATAAAAATGTGATTATTGTTCTATAGACCTATTACAAGAAGTTAGTATTTGGCCATAAACTGGCGATTAAAACAAGTTGTCTAACCAGTACTGCATTAACATTTAAATTAGTATTGCAAAGAGGCGTAAGAAATTGTTGTTTCTTTTTTTTTTACTCGTGATCCGATAGAAACCTGGTTGAGTTATTCATTATTCGTTTTAATTTATACAGACTACTGGTATTTTAATATGTACACATTACAGATATCCCCTTAGCCGGAGATAGCAATTACTGTGGAACTTGGGAATAACCCATCAATCGAATAAATGTGATTATTAGCTATATGTCCATTATTACACATATCTGCAGTAGCACAACAGTGTAAACTTTTAAACTTCAACGAGAATATAATTTAACGTCAGACATTAGTTTATTTTTACTTTATCGCAATTTCATCCACATTAACAGTTAAAATTGATAATAACCGGAGTTTGTTTCTTTCTTTCAATTTATTCCTATCTTCGTCAGAATCAGATGTCACCTATCATTAGATGGCTATGCGTGCTGTGCAATATTTATTAAAAATTATCCATTACATCACACATCTTATATTCAAACGCGAGTATCGCGAATTAGCAAATTAACCTGTTTAAAAAGTGTGGCAATTATAAGTAACGTTATACGATCCAGAAATTTATACAAAGTGCTTATGCAAATAAGTTTACCTTATTAATCTTCAAGATTAATCTTCCGAGTATCTTAGCACTCAATGTAAGAAGTATATACCATGATATATATTCAGATGTATATACATATATATCTAAGTCAGGTTATAACCTGACTTCGCTAATGGTAGTCTTAGTATAATGCAACTATATATACGTGATTATCGATCCACTTGTCATAATGTTTCATTGTCGTGATAAATGTACGTATGGATCGTAGCGCATGCACTTAGACTGTTGTTGCACAATCATAGTTAGCCGAGCCTAGCTAGGGGGAAAAAATGGAAAAGTTTTTTTTTCTATACGTATATCGCGATTAATAATGCATAATGACAAGACTGCGTTACAACTTGCTCGCGAGTGCTTTGCGTGTTCTTTTTTTGTCTTCTTATTTTCTTGCGATATCGCAACTAACGACGGAAATTAATTGCAGTAGACACACCTCAAAAACAGGAAACCTCGCATAGAAATCCATTAAGTCCCATCTGACTCGATGGCTCATTAAACCACAATAATTCCTCAAATGACCGATGCATACACGCAATTAAGCCAAATGCGATTGTAGCACACTTTCACCGACACATTTACACATGGGTAATATGCGTGTTGTGTACAAAGGGCGGGGGAGAAAAAGTGGAGATAGAGAGAGAGAGAGAGAGAAACAATGAAGGCG
Organism: Apocrypta bakeri; assembly: GCA_018906985.1. Taxonomy (NCBI): domain Eukaryota; kingdom Metazoa; phylum Arthropoda; class Insecta; order Hymenoptera; family Pteromalidae; genus Apocrypta; species Apocrypta bakeri. Next base: position 6,025,250 of record JACCIA010000005.1, read on the forward strand.
AGGAATAGAGGGGGGTCGATCTCGTAGAAAGGGCGACGAGGGGTTCGACGGGCGGTTTTTCAAGACAACTCGCGTGTTGGGTCTCCCATAGAAAAAGAGCCGGCAACAGCTTTCTCTCTCCCTCCTATGGGCAAATGACCTGCTGCTGCTTCTGTTCTGCTGTGGCAATTGAGTGGATAGTCCCCTCGGCTGTACGTACGATTTCTCTCTCTCTCTCTCTCTTTCGTTTCTTCTCGTTCCCTCGTCACTTGGGGTGGAGTCAGGAGTGTGACCAGGCTGTCGGGGAGGGGATTCTTCACCACTTGCACACACGTGTGGCAATTTACGTAATCGTACACTCCTCTCTCTCTCTCTCTCTCTCGCTCTTGTTCTCTTTCAGAGCCTACCTTTTTTATAGATATTCTCATTACCTACCTGTGTGTGTGTGTCGATTACAGGTATAAGCTGAGACGGACCAGCTGCGCGAGTAGTTGTGTGCATGTGTATACGAAAGAGAGAATGCGAGAAATGTCGAGGTTTTTGAAAGGCGCGAGTGCCACGTGTGACACGTTGAGGATAATGCATGGGAGAATAGGCGGCTGTCGTTTTCTTGGCTTCCTTTTTTTGCGTTCGTGTATACGCGTCCCTTCAAGTCCAGTTGCTACTGCTTCCGCCCGCAGTCTTTGAGGAATTTGTTCTTTCGGCTGTCGTCGGTTGGTTTATTGTTTTGTTTATGGGAGAGTTAAGGGACTAGGTTTTTTTAAATCGGCATTTCTCGTCTGGACGAAGTATACAATACTTCGTTCCTGTGAAGGATCTGTAGAGCCCGGCGAGGAAATGCTTTGTCGTTCCAACAATTTGGGCAAATACGAGACACGTTTGTGTGTCTTTTGATGTTTTTACGCGAGACATTTTTACTGGCTGATTATTAATTCGATCATTTTCAATGGATGATTAACCTTTTTATCACAGGTATGCTCGTAAAATGACGTTTTTACGAGGAATATTCGAAAACGTCTCAATGAAAGGTGGCTTTGTAAGACGAGCTCAAGTGTGTGGTTTCTTGTTTTGGCTCTGAATCATGTAGGATCAAGTTGACTATTGAATTTCTCGACCGCATTCGTGATATTTTTAGAGTTTCTTAAAACATCCTCAGCACTCACTCGACTAGCGAAGTGACTTTTCACAACCCACTTACTTCATTTTAACGCATATGCCCAAACAATAATATCGAAGAACAAAAAACCCATGTTAATTACACGATAAATTTCTATTCCAAACGATCGTCGTTATTTTTAGTTGGCGCGTAACGCGAGCCCAGAGTACAAGGAAAAAAGCATTTCTGTAAAAACTCGGAGGGCAAATTAGGTCAAACAACCCGCCAACTACGTTTAACAACCTACAAAATCAGCAGTTCTAAACTCGGAACTCGTACCACAAAGAATACACTAACCAGAATTCCCTTTCAACTTGCAGATTAGCTAAACTCACGAAAAATGATGCAGGCTATGAGAAGGGCGGTACAGACCGTCGGTAGGAGAACCAAGTGGCTGTCTCTGAACAGCAGCAGGCTGGCGTCTCAAAAAACTGAACCTGTGCTTACTTCTTTACGATACAAAGTTGAGCGTGGACCTTATGCAGTAATCGGTGACGCCCACACGTCATTCTTCAATGGAATACTTGGTGCTGACCGGGTCATCACTGAACCCGACGAATGCGATAGTTATAACATCGATTGGCTTAGAATGGTCAGAGGTACGTTATGTACATTATGCAGCTGCTTTTGTTTACGAGGATGAGCGATTGCTCGACAGGTGTCCTGTTGGTATATCCAGAATAGCTTTGACTGAGAATAATGTCGTAGTAAAATTTTTTATACATCAGTATCTGCGACTGTATACTTATATACTATGGGTAGGTATAATAGTTATTATTTACCTGATACACTTTTATAGTTGTATATTTACGATACGTATGGATAAAAAAGGTATATTATGTACCACAATTTAGTACTGATTAATAAGTAGCTATCTCACAACACTGAATTTTATTACTCTGCGGAAGAAGGTTTTACTGCAAAAAATTACGATTTTTACTTTTTAACATTGAATCATTTTTGTCGGCATCATAACATATTTATCTTTTATGTTATTATTGCCTAATTGCAGTAACTTGTACTATATGATATCATGGAAATTGCTGCTTTCCGGGAAAGCAGCATCGCCTTGGGCACCACACAGTATCATGTTGGTTAGAAATTTTTTCTACTCTTTAGTGATAAAAACATTGATGAGCTTTTATTCATTTACTACTCGAATCACTCGCTATTAAGCGAAATAAAATTCTATGAAATAGAAAAATAATAATTCTACTACCTCGTGAAAATATGTTTCAATGGAAGCTTATGCAGTCAAATTGACACTGAAAGAAATAGTTGAATAGATATTTATATCGTTGCTTGTCAAAATTAACAATAACGCGTTGTGCAGACAAGCTGTTGATCTATTTATATTTAAATTATGTTAATTTTATTAAATTTGTAATGTTTACTCAAATAATAAATATTACTTTGCTCCATTTTAACAAACGGTGCAAATAGTAATTTGTGTTATTGATATTTCATAACAAAAATTAATTATGATTTCATTAGTAATTATATTTATATTGTATCTATTATATTTCTATCAGTGTACCGCATTGTTAAAGTTCACTATTCTTACGTGACAACTTTATTGAAATTTTTAGTAAATTTTACTATGACAATTTTTTCAGTGTAGTCGTCTTGATAGATTAGAACTTCCACGAAGACGCGCAAAGATATATTACAAAACCAGTGAATTAGCATTCAATAATTGTAACTTTAAAATAAACGAAACTGCGTGCATGTATCAATATACATCATTAGTTAAGAAATGGTTCATTAATTTTAAAACCTTGAATATACTTGACTGTTACTATACGCTGCTTCTTGGTTATATTTTACCCCGAAGACTTGTATTTCATACTATAAATTTTTTGAATTCCAACGAATATTCATTTGCATTAACTGTGTGGTTCAAACGAACAAGAAGTTCGGGCTAAATGATTCTTTCCATCAGCGTTTACCTCGTAAAACTAGCAGTATTAAAGCAAATAGAAGCTTCGAAGATTAACACATCAAATGGAATTTAAGTAATAAATCGGAAAAAGTTTCAAAATTTCTCAACTGTGTTCTTAAATCACCAACAATTCTGCGAAGGATCCTTTCTCACAGTTCAATAGAACAGCAGCACAAAACATAGGCGCCGTCGAAGAAACACATCTCTTGAAATCGCTCTCCCAAATACCATTTCTCTTTCTCTCTCTCTCTCTCTCTCTCTCTCTCTCTCTCTCTTCCTCGTCGGTAATATTCTTGGCTCTTCTGCATACAGATACCCGAACTGGGCGAGACAGAGAAAGAGAGCGCGAGAGAGCAGAGAGATAAATTAAGACGGCTGTCCTACTCTGATTTACGAGACGTCTGGTCTTCTCTCTTATGATCTCTCTTTTCTTTACGATACAAAACACAGGTTTCTTTTTCCTTTTTGCACAGGTTCGAGCCGCGTAGTGCTGAAGCCCAAGAGCACCGACGAAGTTTCGGCTATTCTCAGGTACTGCAGCGAGAAAAAGCTCGCTGTATGTCCTCAGAGCGGCAATACAGGTCTGGTGGGTGGTAGTGTGCCAGTGTTCGATGAGATCGTCATTTCTATGAAGCTCATGAACCAGATCATCAGCACCGATGAATTGACCGGTAAGGTATACAGAATGAATTTATAATTAATTGAAGTCGTGAAGCCACGAGGGTCTATCCTTTTTTTTATATCCGAAGAGGGTGAGGTTGGTTAAACCGGTTTTCAGCGATTAACAGATTTGTTACGGATATTAGGAGCGTGTAATGGCCGACTGATATTAGTTGCAAGACGTTTTTTATCTTAATTTTTGACAGCGTAGCGAATTTGGTGAGGCTTGCTATTATATATAATTAAGTATTTTTTAGTTATTTTTGCTTAATCGTGAGGTGTATAATCTTGCGCTTTTGTGATCATTCATTGCTTTCTCGCGTTTCACAGGCTTTAGTTACGTATCCTATATACGTCGTGCTGTAATAATCTATAATATGTTGGAGATCAGTAGTCGGTAATTTGGAAGGAAATTGGATTCGGAAGGAAGGATGTAGTCCTTGGGTAAAGTTAAAAGCGGCATCCATAAGTTGCTTCCTTTGAAATGACACAGAGTCAGAAACGGCGAGAAGAGACAATGGTAAGAAAAAAAAAGAAAAGGGTCGAGTGTCGGGTCAGTCCATCTGGGGTTGACCGAAGGTACCTGGTTTATACAGTGTTGTAGAATGTCCCGCTTCTGAAATAAACACGTGGACACATCAGTAGGTGGTCAGTAGGTGCAGAGGAACCCAAAGCCATAAAAAGGGATAAAGTGGCCAGTCAAGGTCAGTTTTCAGTGCTGTCGATAGAGATTATACGACGTCGTTTGTTACCATCATTCTTTTCTGGTCCTTTGTTTTTTTATGGATTTCACTAACGGCTTTTTCCCTTCTTGTACTTTCAAATATTTACATAAATTACTCGGGTGTTTATTTTTTTATATTCATATTCTAACAATTCAAAGCACACTGAGGCGGTGTCATGTGCAATAATTACTTACATATTTTCTTTACAGCAATTCGAGGTATTAGGTGTGCCTTGTATTATGTTTTTTGTCACTGTGATTAAGTCTTGATGAATCATTTACATTTTGCAATATTTGTTATTTAAATAATGAATCTATTTTAAAAATAAAATTTTTTTAATTCAGAGGTCACTTCACAACTTCACTTTTGAATACTTAAAAGTCTTATGTTACATAATAATATCTATATTTCAAAGTAACTTTTCTTATAGTTATACGGTGAGAACAAATCCAGAGTGCAATTTACTCAGTGTCGTTACTAAAAAAACTTTCTTAGTTCATTTATACCTTTGTATTTTTCGATTATAAGATTATTATTATTATTATATATACATTTAATTCGTAAATTTTGTTTTGTTTAAATTAACGGTATAAACTTAAATAAATTAATAATGTCAAATATTTAAGCTTATTTTGAAGATTAATGTACATGCAACCTAAAAAAACCCACAAAACAATTTCATGCCGCGTATGCATACAGCGCCATCTACCCCACTTTTCTCTATCCATATAAATAGTGAAATGTTACTGCTTTAAATTATCAAAATAAATTAATAAATATTCATTAATTATCAAAATAATTAATAAATATAAATTAATAATTGTCGATATTCATAATCTTTTGATATTCCTAAAAATTATGAAGTGCAATATTACAATAAATTAAAAAAAATTCATGGACATTACTTAATTAACTGAATATTATCGTTGATTAATATAACAATAAGCTGTGACACGTATTATTTGAAAGATTATTAAATTTTATCAACCGTTGATCGACCTACCGCGTATAGCTGATGTGAGTTGATCAACCGGTGTTCAATAGTTAATTAATTTTCTAGCAGGATAGATTCAGCGCTTTAAATAATGAATTAAAGAGTATTTGTGCCAATTTCCAGCTCAAATGGCTCATTAATTCATTTTGAACCTAACGGATAGTGAATTTTGAACAATCTATGCATAAGTGGTCATCGAAGGGACTTAAAGATACGAAACAAAGCGCAAATTAAGACTACAACTTCAATATTAAATGTATAAATAATGCAATTCACACACCTATAATAAAAATTTATAATTTATATTTTAAGTAGCCTCACTCAGAGGTGTCTTGCCCCCCTTAATCAGCCTTACCGCCTCAGCGCATTCTACAAAGAAAAATCGACAAAATAATATTATCTAAACTATAGCTCTTCCCTGCAAATTACACATTTCATCAAAAACTCAAGTCCAACCATACTAAGAGCCGAGACTCCCCTATACACAGCAGTCAACCATTACCAAAACGATTCACAAGCCAGCCTTGCTCCCCCACCGTAAAGAATAGCAGCGCGCCGTCTAATTCATTAGCCTTGCTCTCGCGCGTCTCTCTGTATATATCTTGTTTTTTTTTCTTTCTTTCTTTCTTTTTCCTTTCTTGCTTAATAGAAATAAAAGAGCATACGGAGCACGCATTCTCCCGCGGGCGCATCGTCAACTACGCTTCGGCGGCTATCCTCTTCTCGCGTGCCGTTGAGCCCGTTGCTAATGAGAGTCGCTCGGCCTCTAATAACGAGGCTAATCTAGATCCCAAGCGCCCGCACGGCTTTGCGGAGTCTACCCTGTGAAGTACCGTAATTCGGCCGAGGCGCTCTTGCTGTTGCTGCTGCTTCTTCTTATGCATGCGCTTCTGCGTTTACGGTATGTGTGTGTGTGTGTGTGTATGTGTTGGAGTAGTAGTGTATAGTGTTACGATCCTCGTTTTTTAGGAGACCGTTACTGGTAGAAGGAGAGGAGATCTGGTGGATTGGATTTTGTTGATTTTTCTTGATTTTTTTTCTTCAAGAGGTCTCGTGGTGAGGAGAGTCAGGGTCGAGTGGATTTCTTTTTGCCGATGTATTTGGTCTGGGAGATGTACTTTTCACGTTTTTTTTTTTGCAATGTAGTTGGCTTTTAGCCGTAAGCGTATGTGGACTGTGTCGAGATTTTTGTTTGTTTAAGTTTAAGATTGTACACACTGATAAAAACGAGTCTTTGGATCTAACTTAGCTCGGTTAGAAAGTAATTTAATTAAATTATTTAAATTAAATTATTTATGCAGCGGTATTCCTTCTACGTAAGTGAACTGGGAGAGACACTTTCATGAAATAAAATGCATATCAATAATACTGTTCGGTTTTCGATAGTAGGCGTACGTATACAGTATCTAAGCTTCTATTTTTTTAATTTTACGTTAATTTACGAAATAAAGGATTTTATACACTGCTCAAAACGAGTCTTCAAACCTGCTACGCAGTGGAGTTATAAATTAAAAGATTAAATTATTAAATTAATTAATTAATCTGTGGTGGCATCCAATTGAAAAATTAAATATTCCGCAATATAAAATTGATAAACATTTTCGTTGTGACTTGCAAATATAAAATATATTTATACTGGCGATTCATAAATTGAAGCGAGTTGACTTGGGTAATAAATTAAATACAGAGAGCAATTTGCACGTGTTTCGCAGGTGTGCTGGTCTGCGAGTCGGGTTGTGTACTTCAGAACCTAGACGAGCATTTGAATAGGGTAGGTTTGATGATGCCGATTGACCTCGGAGCCAAGGGCAGCTGTCTCATCGGAGGAAATATTTCCACTAACGCCGGAGGACTTCGGCTTCTTCGGTACGGTAATCTTCATGGAAATGTCTTGGGACTCGAAGCCGTAAGTTCATTTTCATTCTTGTGTACTGGAATAAAAGGATGCATCGAAATTATTTTTCAGATTTATATGCAAATTACTAAATTCAAAAGTTATTTCAATATTTACGACAATGTAACTATAAATTACACTTGTTCTAATAATAGAAAATAGTTTTTTACCCCTTCAATTTGAAAGGTCTTGCTCTTCTATAAGTCCCTTTGATAGCTGTAGTTACAGTATAGTCACTAGAAAATAGGATTATTCTTTGATACACTTCATTCAGTATGAATGTAAGGGTATTGAATTGAATTATTAGAAGATAATTGACACTCTAAAATGTGTAATTTTTTTTTAATAATTGTTTAACAACCCAGTTTTTTATTTTTAATAATTTTTCTTTAAATGTATTATAAGATTTATATTAACTGATAATAATACATCTAGCAAGTGTAATTAGCTATCAAATAATCTTAATTGTAGGCGTAATAATATATATATATCTTCTAATTTAAGAATAGTTAAGTAATATAAACAAAAGTGTAAATTATGCATATATTATTGAAAATATATTAAGTACTAATTGTGTTAGTATCATCACTTTAAATGTGTCTAGTTCCTTTAATACGAGGTTATTAAGAATTAGTATAAATTTTTTATTTCATCGATAACATATTCTTTGTGCTATGCTAATTTAATTTTCACTAAGATAGTATTATCTTAGTCGAAATTATTTAATAATGAAAGCTTTTTCTAATAGTTAAAATGAAACAATAGTAAAAATTACTATTTTTGGGCAGGATATCAGTGTGGGATTTATGTCTTGTGCTAAATGTACAACTACGAAAAACCATATACTTCAAGCAAAGATACAAAATATATTTATAATACTTTTAAAAACTGTATGAATGAATGTAAGAAGAAAATGCCTCCTTCGGTATTTAATCGTTTACATATACGTATAACTATATATTATATCATATTTCGGTAAATGAACTATTGGAAAAATTATATTATTTATACAATCGAATATGTAGATCAGTGCATACGTGCAAAATATTATTTCATATTTCAAAATCGATGATTCGTTTATTACTTTACAAAATCTATTTCACGACATTTTATGGAACACACACACATATACATATATGTTATAAATAATGGATACGCATTATTTTCTTGCTGCATTCGCTTCGTTTTCTTTTCTCAGTCAAATTAGGAGAGTTAGCTTCGTCGAATATTATTTATATGCAGTTATTGTAGGAATAAATTTTAATACGAGGATTTTAAATGTGTCAAATGTCAGTATAGAATAGTAATAAAATCGTATAATAATCAAGTCTCTTCTCTACCGTACTTTCTAATGCAAAGAAGCATAGCTATAAATTCTTACAATGTAACGTCTCTATAAAAACGATGATGACTACATTACGTCGTGTAGAGAAAGAGAGAGACGGAGAGAGTATCAGTAGCACGCAATAAAGCCATAAAAAACGTAGTTTCTTGCCCCGCTTTCCCTCTTGATTTCTATACGGTATAACATAGGAGTATATACCTACACTGCACAAATACAAATACACATATATATACAATCTTGATTAATTCAAGTAAATATAATCCGATTTCTAACATTCGAACTTTATTGCAATCAGAATCGAAACATATTTATAAAATATTTATTTTGCAATAATTTTTTACTATTTTGGTGTAACCGTTGTGGTAAACATGAGATAACCATCAGTTTGAAGTTTGTGCTTTTCTCAGTGGATCAGTTAACCCTCGTTAGAAGAAAACAATTTGTTATCGAATTTCCTGGGATAATTTGTTTCGTTTTGCATTTTATTATGCCATGCAGACAGTGGGACACGCGGTATATGTCGATCTAGAATTTTTTAATGAAGAATTTATAACAAATAGATAATAAAAAATTATAGCACTTAACAGTAGTAATATTAATGGCAGAAATTGAATACTTAAATCATGAAAAATATACAACAAAATTGTCAGAATGATAAAAAATTTTAGGTGAATTTCATCCGATTTTTCTCATTCGAATTTTGTTGTAATCGGTATTTTCCATAGATAACAGCACCGTGATCAATAAAGATGATAAATGTTGCAATGTTTTTAATGACTTTCAATCATAATTTTCTTTCGGGCTCTCATTACGAGTCATACAATTTTCGTAAACGCCTACAATGTTTTCTAACCGTACTGGCCGTATCGAGTGTTTCACCGTGGACACACGGTATATGAAATTATACACGGAAGTAAATTTTGTTAGATTCAGATGGAGATCGTACATGTACAAAAAGAATATCTAATATCAAGTAAAATGATTTTGAATTTAAGGAGCAAGACACCTTCAAGTGAGTTCAAGTTTTATCTAAAATTAAAATTGTTTATTAGTTATATGATAGAGACATGTATATATTTATAGATATAAATTTAATTTGAGCTTTGACTTCCTATTCTCCCTTAGATTCAAAACGAATTTATGGACCAATTGAGCTGGAAATTGGCAAATATACTCTTTATGCAAAAATATTCTTTAAAGCATGTAGGGATTTTTTTAATGAATAGAAACATTTTTTATTCAAATCTATCAAATAATATTTACCAATTTTTAATTCAATTAATCCAGTACTTAAGGATAGTGAATTTCCAACAATCTACTGCAAGTGGTCAACGAATGGACTCAATATAATTAATTAGTTAATGCAATTAACACAACTAAATAAAATTCGAATTATTTTACCATTAAGGTCGCCTCACTTAACGTTGTCTTGCATCTGCAAATAAACTTAGTACCAGAATAACGAAATGTATCGTAAAGAAACGAGTAATTCAAGATTTAAGGGGAAAAAAACGATTTTTTAGTAAATAATTTTTTTTCTATATACCAATGCATAAAAACTCCATAAGCCAATTACTGCACACAGGTCATGGCTAACGGTAACGTGATTGACTGTATGAACACCCTGAAGAAAGACAACACAGGTTACCATCTAAAACACTTGTTCATCGGTTCAGAGGGAACACTCGGCATCGTGACGAAGGTTGCTATACAGTGTCCGACCTTACCCAAGGCCATAAACGTCGCTTTTTTGGGTAAGAACCGTAAAGTCTACCATTAGCGCTTTGTACGGTCCGTTTTATACTCGCTTTCGGTTCTCTCTGTTGAAATTTGCTCGCTTTACGGGAGAAATCTCTCGGCTCTTCTCGTTTGTGCGGCTGACTTTTCTGCCGTTAATAGACGTTGGGGCAATGGCCTTTTTTGTTGACGTTGGGTATAAGAGTCAAGGTTCGCACTGGCTGGAGAGATTTTTTTTTTTGGTTGTGGAGAGGAATGAGAGTATTGGCTTTGGAGAAAGTTGTTTGTTATTCGTTACGGTTTGTATAGAGCTTTGACAGAGTTGATCAAACTTGGGTTGTGTATGCACTTTTTTTTCATTTTTTTAGTAGAAAAAGATATCGATTATTGAATTTCGTGTATAACTTGCTTTGCTGTAAGTATTTCAATAAATGATTTGATAAGTATTATTGTAATAGTGTATTAGCTGTAGTTACCTTCGATATTGTTTATTAATATTTGCTGCGTACTGTTCGCGAGTATCTCAATCATGACAAATTGATAAAAGACTATATATTATAATGGATACTTATTGTAGAATTTATTTGTTATTATGGAATTATTGTAAAAGTGTATAAATAAAACACGTATATGTAGAATTATGCAATTATAATAAGAATAATAAGCTCAGTTTCTTTCTTTTGTAATTAGCTTTAAATGTTGAAATTAACATTTTTTAAATTGTTTTTTATTACGACAATATCTTCTTAATATTAATGAAAGGATTAATTTTCATACAATACTAAATGTTATTTAATTTACTTCTATAAGAAAATAAGGTCCATTTCTATAAAATTTAATGAAATTCAATATAATTTACATTGTATTTGTAAAATGCAATATTTAGAATAATTATACATAAATATTTTTAAGTTTTTGTCGAAGTGCATCATGTAAGTAACATAAATGTCCAGATATAAATTTGGCCAACTTAGATAGTCAATTTTTTAATTAATTTTCATTAATCAAATTAAATTGACTGTATTTTTCATAAAAATGGTTACCAATTGTTTGTCATTCAATCGGAATACGAATTGTAACAGTTTTTTAAATAATTTTTTACCTTCTCTCGGTTATTTGTTAAATTAAAATTAACCTACACCTAACATTTCCATTCGCAATGAGAAATTCCTCGTGTAATGAAAATGACGATGAAAAATTAGCCATTTGCGATTTTAAAGCGCCATCTACATCTGATTTTTGAAATCATTGGAAAGATTGATAATACCTTAACGTCGAATGCGTTATTTTCTCAGCTTACTTCTCTCTAGTTCCGACTTAACTTACACAAACACGTGTTTCTTACGTCGCGTTCTCCTGACCTTCCTTTTGCTTTATGCGTGTCCGACATCTATGCAAAAATTTTGAGTTGTAATATACTAAAAATAAACTCGTACTCATTCATACGAGTATTCGAAAGAAACAAATTTTCCTACTTATCAAAGTATAATTTTTATGACGAAAAAAAATAATATTGTTTATAAAACATGTATGTTCTGACATACGTTATGCATTAGAATAATAATTATTCAGCACATTTTCTTACAATTTGTTAAAGCATTGTTCTCAGAATAAATAGCTGTATAGAATGTAGCATAGCATCTTCTGTGCCTAAAAACTATGTATATATTGATATTTATGTATGGTTTGTTTAGTAATTTATATTCATTGACACTACACAACCTTTTGCCAAAACAATTATTTAATAATATATTAAAAGATTTGTTTATGCTCATACGAAAATATACTCACAAGCAATATATAATGTCATTTTAAACGTATAGTCTAACAATATATTTAATACGAAAAATTAAAAAAAATTATATTGATGTAAGTCACTGCAAAAAAATTTAAGGATTTACACGTACATCAAAATTAGCCAGCAGTAAATTGAATTTTAAATACAGAAATGTATATATTAATATGAAATTATTATTAGACAATTTATATATATATATTAATACTCTCTAACGAATAAAATTAAAATCGTGTTAAAATATCGAATTCGCCTTCAGTACTTTGACTTCGAAGTTAATGAAATATTTTTTAATAAATTATTTTAATACGTTATAAATGTTTAAAATCAAAATGAAATGTTAGAATCCCAGGAATAGAATACTCCACTAAATGTTTTAAAGACCCCATAAGCGTAAAAATAATAACTAATTCACATTTCAATATAGGAATGAAGAGCTTCGAAGACGTACTGGAGACCTATCGTCTGGCAAAAAGTGAACTCGGTGAAATCCTCTCGTCTTGTGAACTAATCGATCGGCTATCGGTAAAAAATTCAAAACAGACTTTAGGTCTGAGAAGTCCCTTATCCGAAATACATGAATTTCACGTCCTTATCGAAACAGCTGGCAGTCGGTTAGCTCACGACGAAGAGAAAGTCGAGGCTTTTCTCAACAAACTCATGGAAAAAGGTATAATCGACGATGGCACTGTCACCTCTGAGCCCAGTAAAATTAAGGTAAGCTAATTACACCCATACATGTAAATTCGATTCATTCCAGTAATTTCTTTTTTTTTTCTTTTTTTTAATATACATAAAAACACTCGTTAGCGACTGTTCTTCTTAACCGCGAATTTCATTGTTGTTCTTTTTTTTTTGCCACAAGCTCTTTTATCGCACGGCACTGCTGGTAAGCAACAGATGTCCAAGCTCTACTTTTATTCGTTTACGAGGGTAATCAAAAGCGACCGTTAATCTCGAAGTTAAGATCGGAAATCGCATTTGTTTTTTCTCCTCTCTTATTGTTATTTATTTATTTACTTTTAACGATAAATCAACCGATGAGAAAGCGTGCAAAATCACGACACGCGCAAATCTCTCCTTATGCTCGGAGAATGAAATAAAGTCTATTCACGAAAAATACACGTGCAGAGCATCTGGGCGTTGAGGGAACGACTGGCCGAGTCTCAGACGAACGAAGGCTACCTCTTCAAGTACGACATCTCGTTGCCGTTACCGCAGTTCTATGCGTTGGTCCCGGTGCTTCAAGAACGGCTGCGCGACAACAACGTGCGCTTCATCACCGGTTTCGGACACTTGGGTAAGTTTCACGCTTGCCTTGGGTCGTAATGGGATTTCGCTTTTTCTTTCTCTCTCTCTCTCTCTTTCTCTATCCGAGAGCCGTTTTTCTGAGAACACGACACGGGGAGAGACAGAGAAGAGATTATCCGGAGAAAAGCTAGTCGGGGTGCGGCTCTTATTAGAGAATTATCTGTTTCGCTTTGTGTGACTTTATCGTTTTTTTTGTTGTTGTTTGGGTAAGGATAAGAATGAAAGATTTGTTATCCGTTGTTACAGATATTGGCGGTTGGTTTGGGTTGAAATATGGGTGGATTTCGATAGTAGCATTTGATAAGTGCACTTGGTGTAATTGGAAATGTGAAATTTTAGATATTTATACTGGTTGTAAATCAGTGAATCGTATTTCACTTTTTGAATTGTGTAGACATTGATGTTGAAGGAGTGTCTTTTTGACTAAATCTTTTGGTTGTAAAAGTTAAGTTATTGTTATTCAAAAGGAAAAGGAACGCTTGAATAAGAAATATAGTTTTCTTTGTGGGTCAAAAAGGAACGGTGCATTACTCCAAGATTTGAGTCATTTTGTAGAAAATATTATCCGCTAGGAGGCGTCAAGTCAAATTAGCATGCAAGTGGTAAAATCGCTCTATGATTCATTCCCTGCCTATTTAAGTGTTTCTGCGATAGCGATAATGCGTTGTTAGATTTTTATTAAAACAGAGTGAATACAATCATTAAGCATATATTGTAGTAATATAGCAATTGTTCCACGTAAAAAAGATGACGTCACTAACTCAACAGAGGAAATAAATTCCTATTTGTTTGTTATACACGTTTCATACTATCCGGTAGATGGCGTCTGGTCAAATTATCTTGCAACTGGTAAAATTATTCTATGATTACTATATAATAAAGTGTAAACTCGATATATGTTAAAATTTGATATATTCGAAATATTTAATGTGAAAATATTAAAAAAATGAGTATAAATACGTATATAACAAAATATGGAACAATTATTGCTAGAAACTTTAAAATAATACAGTTTTCAAATATAAATTCTGCACTGTATGTACATGTGAATGAGCAGAGAGAGAGAGAGAGGGAGTGAGTGTTAAAACGAGTTTTGACCTGCTGACCGGTATATAGGGTGGCGTTCCCAAAACCTTATTCGATGACTTGACAATTGATTTCCCATATTGAGGTTGAAAGTTTATTATAAATCTGCATCGAAATAGAATACAGTTGAGAAGTGGCACAGCTGTGAATATAAAATTCATTTAATTGACAATTGAGTGAGAACGTGCATCCACCTTTGCAAATTAAATAAATTTGTAATTTATCCTTATTCGATTTCTTTATAACCGCAACGTATCGCGCATATTGAAAGTTGTTGAATTAATATTTTCAAAAAGTATAGTCAATAATACTTTCCGATAAATGAACGTTTGTGATATATATACGCGAATTTTAAAGTTCTACAGTATCATCAGTTTTATATTTGCTTGCGTATGTAACGAATTTTTTTTCTGCACCGAAGGAATCTTTAAAAATTAAATGTACCTTGATAGAAACATATTAATACTTTTTATTAAATTGCAGTATTCAGTAGATTTGAAACAGGATTTCCTTTTTTAGATTTTAAATTCTTAACGAATATGAATTATATCTCGTGACTAAATTGGAATAAAAAAAGCAATCGTGTCTAAATAACTGTAACTTTGTATTCTTTGAGGGGAGAGAGCTTTAGAATGATAATTAAATCATTAAGAAGTCTGTAATTCGAATTTTGTGAATTATCACTTTATACTTCCTCCTACAGTCACAGATATTTACATCTACGTTTCTCCAATGGCTAATTACATGATAGAATTTAAATTTTACTATCTACAAGATTCAAATGAACCGAAGGACGAATAGAGCTCAAACGTGGTAGTAATGCCCTTTAATATACTCATTTTCAATTGCGAAAATTCGTAGGGATTCATAATCGAATACAGAAAAAAATTATTAATCTGAGATTTTCAATGAATTATTTGAACATAATTATTAAATTTTCTAACGTCAAATTTCTTCTGAACGTTAAATGTAAAATAGCATTCAATAAAGTATGTGTGAATAATGAATGCATTCTTAATTGTCTACATTATTATTTGCCTACTTAAGGCGTGTTTAATAATTTAACAACTTAATTTAACACGTTTATACTCGAAAATAATTTACATAGTATTTTTGTCGCTTCTCTCTTGTATTTTCACTCTTGTATTTAAGTGGATTTTGTGACACGTGTTTACCAGACTACGTTTCTAATTTTCCTTCATAGAGTAAATGGAATTTGGAATAAGCGAATAGCGCTTCTAAAATAAATTTTCTTTTAATTGTTAAATAATCTTAAATTGGTTCATACTATAATAAAAATTAGGTTTTGTATAACTTTTAAGCGCATAAAATAAAAAAGTGAAGGATTATTTAAGAAAAATAAAATTTAGTAATTTTTACTACATCGTATAAAATGTAAAAACTATGCTCACTACGTATTTCTACTTTTCCACACAAGCTATGATTATAAATATTATACAGTACTGTGTCAATTTCACGAGAAATTGGCCGATAATTGACCAAAATTCAGTATAATTTTTACTTTACACGCAAAAATAAACAGTAAAACAGAATTACAACAAATATATTAAACACGATATCGACATAGGATTAAATGAATTATTAATTATAAAAACAACATACATAATAATACAGAGTAAAACTAACGGTAACCCGATGTATACAACTGTAGTACAGTAAAATTTGCTATGACGTATTTCTCAGCGTTTTAGTAATAAAAAACAAGCATCGGACAGCTCAGTAAGAAAAACTTTCTTCGTTACAAAAAATATACACGTATTCACACGATCAGACTCCGTATGTTTAAATCACGCGTTATTGTTAAGCCGTAAATTTATCGATATAATACTCGCTGAGTCACGCATTTAGAATCATATACTTATAAGATAGATTAATGTACAATTCAGTCGCGACCGTCTTCCATACGTAACGTAATCAATCACTCGTAGGTAGATTTTGTCTTTTTTTTTCATGGAATTTAATAATGAACTCACGTTCTGTTACTCTATCTCTCTCTTTCTCATTCACTCGTCCATTTTAAATCCCCTGCGCGCTTCTGGCTTGCATTTCAAAATCACGGGAGACGTATATATATAGACACTCGCGACTGCAAATCTGGGATCGTTCGTGCAATACAAAATTCAAGAGTCCCTGATTTTGATGGCATTACCCTCCTAGCTTTCCCGGCTTCTCTCTCTCTCTCTCTCTCTCTCTCTCTCTCTCGCTTTCTCTCTCTTTCTGAGCTATATATACGTGTGTAGATATATGTGTTAGACAAATACATATATATAGTCACGCTCGGTATTCTGTGGGGTAACAAAAGTCAGGAAGGGGGTAAAATAGAAGGAAGGGTGCCGAAGACATAATTTAGTTTGGTCCCAAGTTGGCCACGTTGGGGAAAGTCGTATGCGAGTGTGTGTGTGTGTGTGTGTGTAAGCTTGTTTGAAGGGCCGCGAAGCTCTCGCTTTGGAATGCTTTATTGTTTTTACTGCTATGCGGGTTGTATGCATTTTCTTTTGAGGGATGCTAATGGAATCGAAGACTGATGTGATTGGCTTCGAGATGTATCGAAGATCGAATTTTCTTTCTGGCTTTGGGATGATGTTCTCTTATATGTATTTTTTTTATTTCTTCACCCATGTAGATAGTCGTGAATCTTGAAGCTTTGGGCTAAAAGTATAACTTTTTATAAACTACTTATGTCTTCGGTTGTTTCATTTTCATTTTTGCTTAATTTTTTGCAATTCATTATCAATTTCATATATGTATATATTGAAACGGTAAACAAGTGAAATTCTTTATTTAATTTTTAATATATCTGTTGTAAGAGGTTACGAATTTGAACTATTGTGGCAATTTTTAAGTGAGTTTATTTTAAATTTACGTACTTAATTTGATATAGTGCCAGGCCAGCGAATAGGAATACATTTCCTCTTTTGGTTTACTTTTCTAATGTAATATTCATGTGCAATTGATTTGTAAATTATTGCCTATTTTACTCTGGTTTAATAGACAAATAAAATAGATTCTCATTACATACAACATGAGCATCTATTTTTATAATAAAAATTTGAAGTTATATACATTAATGAAATTTTTATTCAAAAGGTCATATCTATCAGTTTATAAAAAAGTATCTGTCTGATTAATATATTTGTAAGAGTAGTTAACGGAATATCATTATTTACAGAATAAAACTTCATTTCACATAAAAAGTTCCCGGAAAAGTGTAGAATTCGTGTGAGATGTTTGAACTGGTTAACATCTGAATGGTAATAGGTAAAATCTATATTTGCTCGAATAATATTTCCTTTGGATTTTACTACGAAAGAAATAATAATAATAGTTTTATTAGAATTTAAATGTTTATACTACAAAATATTTTATCACATTTTTTCCTAAAATCATTTCACCCACTGAAAGAAATGATCCTCTTGAAGCGAAAAAAAACATGTCAAATGGACTTTTTGAAAATGAATACATTCATTAATAACGAGAGTCTCCAGGAAATGTGTGTGTTTCAAAGCTAAAAATGAATAGTAACGCTTATAAGCCGATATAAAATCCCCAAATAGATGGTAAAACCTCTTCACACGACATAAAGTATCAATTTTTTTTTCAATATTTATTGGGGAAATGTACGTTACAATAAAAAAAAATTGACGTTTCAATCGAATGTTACTATATTGAAGATGTCACGATTATGAAATTGAAGTTAAAATTAAATGTAACTATTTGAATTACAGATAATTCAATGAATGAATTCACGGGAAATGTGATTTCCGGTGGATTCAATAAAGTTGAAAAGGAACATTAGATAACTTCTCTTCGTATTTGTAATGCAAAACCGCTATTTTATTATTAAAAAAATCTAAGCTAAATGATACTGATTCGATCAAACACGTATTTTGGCTTTATGTCAAAATTATTCATTTTTCACTCTACGCCAAACAGTATCATTTGAATATTTTACTAATAATTTCGACTAACATTTATACCGAAGAAAAATATATTTATTAAAAATATGTTTTTTGTCGGTAGAAATAATTACTTGAATTAAACAAAATTATTTTTACGTATTGACAAATATTTATTTGAATCTAAAATTATTTTCGAAAAATCTTTTTTTATAGTGATCACTAAAATAAGCTTGAATACAATATTTAAAATTAAAAAGTGCATTTACTTACATGTAACTCTATCTAATGAATAATTTATTTCATCCGAATTATTGTTATACCTAAACGTATTTACTTTAATTACTAAATTTACATTCAAATAAATATTTCCCTACGACCACATCCAAAGAAATAATTTTCTAAACTTAAACTTAAAAGGCTTTGTTTTGTTTTATTCCAAACGTTCTTTTACCCTGTGTATACATACATAAATATATATAGGACATATAATAATTAAAAAAAAATGTATATACCCGATCGATTTTCAATACAGGCGACGGCAACGTACACATACAAATTTCCACAACGGATTACGACGAGGAGGTAAACGCGAAGCTCGAACCGTTCATCTTCGAATACACATCGAAATTGCAGGGAAGTATCAGTGCCGAACACGGTATCGGTTTCAAAAAAGCGAAATACCTTCACTACAGTAAAGACCAGTCGGCCATCGAATTGATGAAGACCGTGAAGAAAACTATGGACCCCAACGGCATTTTAAATCCCTACAAAGTCGTCTGTTGAGATTTATTTTTTCTTGCGTTACGCTGTTATGACGCTTGATTTGGAGATGCTTTAATTTTTTTATTCCTATTTTGACGCTGTTGAAAATTTTTTGAAAGATTTTTTTTTAGATTTTATCGATGTTTTTGATATCGATATCATGGCTGAAAGCGTAATTTGGTGATAAGATTTGTCACGAAGATTTGTTGAAAGAGAAAATACTAAAGTATTATTACAAGTTATAGTTGCAAAATTTTATTTTTGTTACAGCGTGATTTCGTACAATAAGGTGTTATACATTGTTTGTAAAGAATATTAGGATTCTGTATATTTACAGTCGAATTGCAATTGTAAGACATTTCCTCATATCCAAAATAATACGTCGCTGATGTAGTTGCCCTTAAGAGGCTATTAAAAAACGTAATAGAATCTATAATTTTATTTTAAGTAGAAAAACTACTGCTAAGCTTCGATTGTTTATTCACTGTGTAACTATTGAAGCTATCAATTGCCGATAGTGTGAAAATATAAAGTGAATTTTAAAACTCGTATATTATTATTTTCCATCGAATCCAACAAACAAATCCGATTTTGAAAAATATTCTAAGTGCATTATTATTTTCCATTGATTAAATTCCAATAATTAATACTAATTTTATTATTATTTTATTTTTTATTTTATTATTCCTGATTTTTACCGTACAGCTTTAAGTATAGCAAAACTATATTAAGCTTTTATTGCGTATTCGCAGTATAAATAACGAAGCTATTATTTATTATTTGTCAGTAGTGAAGAAATGAAAAATAAATTAACACAATTAAATTGCCGTCCTCAATACCAATAATAATTAATTCTAATTTTTAATTACAAAAAAAACGAACAACATCATTTCAGACAACAAATACAATATGCTACTGGAAATCGGAGTTTAAATTTAGTGTTAAAACTAATCGAAAAAGTCCTCTTAAGTTTGATATAAATTAGCTATCTTTAGCTCTACAATCAAATTGGAGGGTATCCCATTTATTTCAAAGACTTTTAAATAAAAACAAATTCGTTTAAAGTCCATTTAAAACGAATCTTCTTTGCAGAGAAATTAAATAGTCTCGTCTCGGTTTTACCTCCTGTTTCATTCTTTCATTCTCACGAAAGAGGCGCCAATAAGGCGATAAAGCTTTAAGTGGAAAAGTGTCTGTGAGTCACATTTTACAAACGTGATTTATCAAATCTCGAGAGCTCCGGCAAAAACGACTTTATCTGAATCTTTTCGCAGTCACTTCTATGTATAATAAAGTATCTTATTACGTTCTCGTAATCTCTAAATTTTTCATTAGCTCACCTGCGTCTTTTCGAATACCTTCTCTTTCCCCCCACTCCAACTACCCGGGAAATCTCTCTTATCCTCGATTCAATGGGGGTTTAGACTCATTCCCTTTCTGAACATCTGTAACAAAAAGCTAATTTTATTATAAGCTATTGCAACATTTTCTTTCTTAAAAGAATATTAGAAAATATTGTTTTTAAGACCTATCTGGGGTTTGAGATTATCAGCCTGTGTAGAGATATGATTTGTTTTTTAATTTGGCTTTGGCGGAGTTGAGTGGATTTTTAAAATTCAACGATCGAATATGGTCTTGCGCTATGGAATTGATAATACGTGTAAATAATTTAATTTGTTTTGACGAAAAATAAAAAAAGTTCGTCGCTATTTTCATTCTGAGGCGAAATTAAAAATAAAAACAGCAATAAATTAGTAAAATACTATTTACATTTGATAAATTATCATAATGATTGTGGTACGACAATTCAATTTGTTTAACTAAAAACAACGACAAATTATTAAATCATTAAAAATATAAATATTGATAAATTAACGAAATACAACTTATACTTGATAATTTATCATAATTGTCATTACGATAGAAGAACTCAATTTGTTTGATAAAAACAACAACGAAATCAAGCTTTTTTCATAAATAATAATTTCGAAAATAAAAATAGTAATT
Source organism: Apocrypta bakeri (assembly GCA_018906985.1). Lineage (NCBI taxonomy): Eukaryota > Metazoa > Arthropoda > Insecta > Hymenoptera > Pteromalidae > Apocrypta > Apocrypta bakeri. The sequence continues at coordinate 6,046,563 of JACCIA010000005.1, forward strand.
ACTATACAAAACACAGATAACGTATCATAATTTATCATACATATCATTATGGTATACAAATTTTATTTGTTTAAAAAAAATGTCCCTTTTTTCATTCTGAGAATCAGTAAGAAATATGACTAGTAATAAATTAATAAAATGAAATTCGAAAGCCCAAAATTAAAAAATTAATCATATCTTGAGACAGTACGATAAATATCAACTTCTGGCGGTATTGTTTAGTAGTAAAGTTAAAAACAAGTTTAAATTTCCAATAATATAAAATTTGATTCTTACAGACATTCAAAGTTCAACCAAAGAACAAGTAAAGTAAAGCCCCCCTTTTGAAATCTATTTATTTCCAGAAAACACAACTACCCGATAACGATTCACTCGCTTATCACAAGCGAGCGAATTAGCAAAATTGATTTTAAATTTTCCAAAAAGAAGACAGCCTTCACTTCAGCAATTAACCCATTCGCCCCAATTAAATTCACCCCCCCCCTCTCTTTACCTTTTACGATTCTGAATTTCCCAAAATTATTCAAGCGTAAAGTCCGATCGATATAGCATACGTATATGCACGTGTGTATAGGTGAAGGGAAGAGTTAGAGATAGAGAAAGAGAGAGACGAGTAAGTCGTTGGTGAAAATAGCGGACGCGTCTCTGCAAAATGGAAAATCATTATAATCCTGCGGGGCATACTGGTTGGCGTGATTAATTAACGAGATGCGCGCTATTTCAAGTGCAGTCAGCGGCGCGTGGAGCCGCCTTGTTAAAAGTGCATCGGCCCGACGGCGACTACCGCCGAGAGAAGCGAGAGCGGCTTTTTGCTTTGTCGGCTCGATCGCTTGATCTCTGGCGCCATCTGGTGCTGATGAACGTAAGGGTCTTTATTTCTGTTGTCGGCAATGTAGAGATCTGCTTTGTTACCTGATGCCTTTCATTCGTGGATAATGTTCGTTCGGTCGCATTGATTTCTCGATTTCATTTGTCACGGAAAGATATAGAGCGAGTGACTTGTTATTTTAGTCTCGCGTTTGCGGATACTTTACTGTAAGAATGATGAAATAATACTTTTTGTGGAATAAGTCTACGTGTATTTTTTTTATTAATTTATATGATTATTGTAAGCAAATAGATTTTAAAAAGTTGTAATTACTTTTTAATTTTTGAAATACTGTTTGATCCACGTTTTACTGAGAATAATTTTAGTTTTAAGTAAATATCTTTTATGGATACATTAAAAAATTAATTTTTAATACAATTTTTTCAGTTCCGCTTGAAGTATTTGATTAATTAAATTTACTCGAATCTAATAGTTACATTTCTTATAGTGATAACAATATAAGATTAACGTGTATATAACAAATGTTTATATACACATATTTTAATAAATTATTAATTGAAAGCAAATCACATTTATTTATTCCTAATAAAAAATTATATAATGGATCCAATCAAATTTGTCTTTTGGGCATTATTAGTGTTTGCATTGAATAATTTGTTTTTTGACAAAACTACACGCGTGTATTGGTTACATCTCGTAATATCTTTTAAAATCATCTTTATTTTTGTATTTTGTTACATTGGAGTATTTGCATTATATCAATTTTCGATTTTTATTCAACCTAACATTATATCAATAGCTAATAACGTATAACGTACAAAGCTTTATTGAAAATAATTTTAGTTTCAAATAAATTCTTACTAAACCAAGGTTCTCCCTTTTTAAATCAAGTCAATATTATCTTCGTTGAGAAAAGCAATATTTCAATAAATACAGCAAGCTTTTTTGCTCATACAGTTTCACACAACTGTCGTGGCGACAACGGTAAACATTTCTACCACTATAGCTAACTTACTTTCTAGAGCAACTCTTTTTTAACAAAAAATAAACTACAATCATTCAAACTATACGCGACAACTCCCTACAACAGAAAAAAAGGCGCGTCGGTAAGTTAGATCCCTATCGCCCCCCTTTAAATTTTTATTCATCGTGCAGTATTGTAATTTTATCAACGAATCATTCATCCGACACTCGTCAATATCAATATATCTTTCGAAAATTAATCCGTATCTCGTCATCTTGTCCGTTTGTTAATACTCTTATTATAAATTCTTGCTCGTGAGCGTCCGCCTCGCACGACCCAATTAAACTTGCTGGTGACGTATACCTCGCTGTATATGAAAATACAATAAAAAAAAGGATGCGACAAAAGCACGCATAATCACAAAGGAGTTTCTGGCTGCGTCCCGCCACACCTATACACACATTCCCATTGAAACGCTCGCGCTCATACCTATATAGACGCGTGCGTTCAGCGACAGTTTCGTGTTATATACTTATTGTATTGTTATTATGCGCGTATTGTATCAGTAAGGTGTTATACGCGCTGACATAGACTCACCTCGGGCTATTGTTCATATACGATTAATTTTTGGCGCTTTTGTACTTAACAGAGTCGAAGGCGGTTTTTCATTATAAATTTCCAATGTTTTCCCATATATCGCATATATCTATACAGTGAGATGATACAAACGTGAATTTAAAAAAGATATACAAGTCAGATGACACACCCTTTTTTTTAAAATCCGTTAACGTTCTATACGCTTCTTTCAAATGCACGCTCACATCCAGATCTTTCTCTCGTGTGTCTGCTCCTTTTCGATAAGCGGCTTTTCCCTGATGGGCTGCGCTCATTTCCTCTGTCCTATATAGTACCTCCTGTAGGAGCTTAATGAGCGAAATAAAATGAGTTTGGAATAACCCGAGTAATTATTTTTTTTTTTTTTTTAGGGACGATGCTTTGCCTATGCGACATCTCTCTGCGAGCGGTTTATCGAGGTCGGCGATTAATTTTTTTTAAATATACCTTTCTTTTGCTATCGACGGTTTACTTCGAAGTTAATTAAACAAATTACTCGCGGTTGTTTGTGTTCCTTAGCGGATATTGAGTTTTCTCGATTTTTACGACAAATGACTTTTAGAAAATAGCTAGGGATAAATTCAGGTTGACAGGTTTGGAACAATTAGAAAAGACAATTGCGAAACATTGTATCTGCCGCAGTTTGCATATCCGATTGCGTCTTACTTGTCTCTTGTCGTAAAGTTAGCATTACACGTGTTATTGCGATTTTAGCAATCGATTATCTCTGAAAGCGCGGATTACGTTCTGTGCTTACAATGGACTATTTAAAATCTTCCACAAACAGTCGTTTGAATGTTTCTCGTTGTAAAAAAAAAAATATTTATTTCACAAAATTCTCACTCGCCAAAAGAGCCTATTACAACGAGAGACAGCGCTTGTACGAACTGGTGCTCATACATGAAGTACCTCCTTGTCCTTATTATTCTTTTTTTTTTACTAGTCCAAAAAAAATGCTGCTTCGATATGTCCAATTGTAAAAGTAGGCTAACTGAACATTCGCGCGTTAAATTTTTGAATATTAATAAAATCGCGACTGGTCGCTTATCATGTGCGGGTTTCTATTGGTGGTTAGCGTTGAGTTATGTCGCGTCCATTGGAGATTTGTCATTGTTTGGGAGGTATATTTTTCAATGTGGATGTATTTTTTTATTTGTGTGGTGAGATTCTAAGGGATGACGAGGCGTTATGCAATATCTTTGTCTGTGTGTGTTTTGGTTGATGGAGGTTTTATACACTTTGTTCAATTTATTGAACTTTGACGTAAGATTCGAAACTCAATTGGTATTGTTTCTGTCGTTTTGAATAACGAATATATATTTTATTAATTTATTAATATAAAAAAGTTTCACTTAGTTGTGTTTTTTTCAAACAGATTAAATTATTAATACCATAATAAAATATATAATAAATTTTCAATTGTAAATTGTATTTTATTAGTTTATTGCTATTTATATTTTTTGCGAGTTTTAGAATGACGACACAGCAATAATGTTAAGTTTAAATCTTAAAAATCAATTAAGCTGTAGCTTTCTCAAAATTAAAAAATAAAAAAAACATTATTAATAGATATCATTTTTTTCAAATGTACTTTTAAGAAAAAATGCTTTGGGATAATATTAAATTTTTTATGTAAATTAAATAAATGTAAATCGCTCTTAAAGCCGTAAAGGTCTACTTTTAAAATGACGATTCCGAAAATTAGATTTTAAAATATTTTTAATAATATCGTCATAAATAAATTATACTTATTCCAGTATTTGGTATTATTATATATGATACACTCAATTTTACGTAAATGTAACGATTTTAAATGAAGAATACAGAAAACGATTAAAAATGATATCTGTGTTTTTAACAAAATAAGGATTACAATTAACTGAAATTATAGCCTCCAATTTCTTCGGATTATTCTATACTTAAAAAATTATTGGAATATGCGCAAATTTATTACTACATTATTGAAAGTCTAATCTTAGGAATCATAATTGTAAAGGTGTCTTAACAGCATGCGCAATAGTGTCAGAATTCGGCACTCTAAACTAATGTATTTGGTGCTTTTAAGCTTCGTAATTATTCTTGCATTCGAGTGTTTGAATATTTTCGTATTTTTAGTCGACACGCGATATTGTACCACATATTCGACCAAATTTTACCGGTCTGTGCCTCGAATTTCCTTCAGAGTAGTTTCATGGATAAGTGGAATTTAAAAAAAACAATTCGCCTTTTTATTACTAATTATTAAACATACTTCTTTTAACACGAACGTAGGGATTTAAAATCGAATGCACAAAAAAAAATATTAAAAATAATAAAAAACATTATTTCGTCATTCCAAGTTTATTCATTATTGTGATAAATGTGGATTGTTGTTTCGAAACTGAATTTTGGACTTCTTTACATTACAGCGTCTCTGGGATGGCTCTTTGCATAATTATGATATCGATTTTTTTTAAATGCTCGCAATTAAATTCTTTGGATCTGATCGTTTTAATTATTTATACATTCCATTCGTGAATAATAAATAAATAAAATGACGTATATACGTAGCATATACGTTTCCTGATATCGTGAAATAGGAGAAGTTGCGACTCCTACGTTTTGCTTCAGCATTCTCAGTAAGAAATGATATTACATGTATATTTTAAATGTTAATTGTAAAGAGATACGATGAAATTTAACATTTTTATTAATTTTATTATAAAATTTGCAAGTTCATTCCATACATTCATTTCAACTGACTTAAAACTTGATATTGATTTTAAAGTCAGGATTATCGTCGTTTAGTGTCGATTGTTCTTACAAAGAGAATAAATTTAAAAAACTGCTTTACTGTGCTAGTCTACTTAAATACATTTTCTTGGGTAAATCTTCTTTATAGATTTTAATAATTGATTAATGAAGTAATCAATGTCAATGAGCGAGTACGGTTTTTTTACTCCTGCACTGATGTATTTTTCTATTTTTTAATCAATCTTTTATACTATATATGTCTATTATTATTATTATTATAATTATTATTATTAACACTATTATTAAAAAACTCATAAAATTACTGTTAATTATTCGTAACTTCGCTAAAACCAGTGAAATACCATTCTAGACATTGAAAATAAAATATTTCATTAATCATTGGGATATAAAGCTAAAAACACAGAATATAGTTTAACGGATATTCGAAAATCCGCATTAGTTATGTCGTTTATCTGTTCAAAAGAATAAAAATTTATATAATATATATATACATATCCTATCTTCATTTTGTAATTTTTCATTTTATTAATACACTTTTGCTTCATTCCGTTATTAATCAAAATAATCATTTACATTTTTAAGAATTGTTTGAGATCCTAAAAATAAAATATTTTATAAATCATTCTAATATAAATTAAAAACACCGAAATCACTTACAGAGCGAAACTTCTGGAATAATTGAAACAAAAGGTATAACAACAAAATTTTATAGATGTGTGCGTATCTGATCGATTTTTATTTCTTTCGTTAATGTTTTTGAAAATATATTGAAATTTTAACATTAAATATTTCATAAATCCTTGGTATAAAAATTAAACACACACACACATATATAGATATATATCTGTATATGTATGTTTGTAAATATATACATACATTACATATCTCTGTCCTTTTTTCAGTTAAGTATTTCTATTTCTTTTTATTATCATTCAATGTACTTATGAAAATATCAACATACCGTTTTTCAATATTGTCGGATTAATCTATTTGAATTCTACATAGTCCATATTTTTTATTCATTCTAACTTTCTTACATCAGCCAATACAATAATACAAAAAAAATTTTTGTTACAATTAAAATCTCCTTATATACCAACTAACCCCAATATCGCGATCAGTCAACAATCATATCCGACGTATCGTTACATCCAACCCTACTGAGTAAATTACAAAGATAGACAATTACAACTAGTTCGTAACTCTTCCATCTCTATTCCAAACAGATCTACATACACTGTCAACAAGCCTCCCCCAAAATTTAGCCCCAAAAACTTGTTCCATCTAAACCAACACACTAAGAACAGGTGAAAACATTTCATTCACCACCCAATCCCACAAACTCCCAAATCAGAAACACCCCTTATCTCCACCCCATCCAGGTGTCTTCCAAACCTCCCTAAAATCAATTCCCCTTTCCCATCCCATACCTCACCCCCCCCCCCTCTCTCTCTCTCTCTCTCTCTCACCCTCAAACAAATGAACAGAAAACACAACTTATTATCCAGCAACCTTGAAAAACCCACACAGCGAAAATTCCCAACGCAAACCCTCCCCAAAAAACTCCCAAAGAACGGCTCACCCTCTCTCCGCGCGTACGCAACCAACCGAAGCAAGTGTCTCTCTCTCTCACACGGACATCCGTGCAGGTGTATGCGTGCGCGTGGGACATGTCGAGCGACGCGCGCAGCCAGAGGAGTCGAGAGAGAGGGCTGTCTCGAGCAGCGGCGTTCGCCCAGTCGTGTCCCGACTGCTGTACGCGCGCGATCTCTTCGTCGCGACTCCGTACCGTAACACACCTAACAATCGTTTCTTCTGCTGGAATACACTTGTTTCGCTCGCTTCCTCCGTGCGATTCGAATTTTCAAATTCCTTTCCCATTTCGCGCTCTTATTTTACACGCTTATAATCCCCTACGTACGCGTATACGTAATATACGCGCGTACGCGTATTGTTTACAGCGAGATCGCGTGTGCGTGAAAGGTACAATACGAAGTGAGGTTAACAACGGCGACTTTCCGGATTTTACTCGTTCATTGATCGCGTCCGAGTGAAAGGATACGCTCGAGCGTGTATATACACCTGCTGCTTGGAATTGTGTAGTGTGTGTATATAATAAGCTCGAAGCAGTCTCTCGAGCGCGCGCGCGAGCGAACTTTGACGTTCGTCCGTTCGAGCGCGCGTCGTCTGCTCCTGTATACATAACCCGAGAGTGTCTACGTGTGTGTGAGTGTGTCGAAGGGGTGAGTGAGAGCAGACGGAGCGAACGACCTCTGGTCTCCGGCTGCAGGTGCGACGTCGATTCCTCTGTGAAAATCTCGAGACGAAAAAAAAATTTTTATACATATATATATACATATACACGCATGTATGTATGTATGTATACATATGTGGACGAAGTAGTCCAAGGTTGAAGGTCTTGATAAATTATCCGAGAAATCTCCCCTACGAGAAGAGAAGCAACGCTGCTGACTAAAGGGAGATTCGACGAGGGAGCGAGAGAGAAAAACGTGCGGAGCGCGGTCTGATCGATAAGCGGCGCCAAGCGGGGGAGAAACCGTCGTCCCCGCAGTGTATAACAGAACAAGGATAAGAGCTTCATGGAGGGATGAGGAGTTTGCAGGAGGAGAGCCGGGAGCCGCTGGTCAGCTCCGAATCGACTCGTCCTCTAGTGCTTCCGATGCTCTCGGCGATCATGATTACCTAAATCGAGCTCACCTCCATACGAGTCCTTTCATTTCATTCCATACTACTTAATACCAGTTGGTGACCATTCGCCTGATTATATATCTATAGCTGCTGTGTGTGTGCGTGTGTATATATATATATATACGCAGTGTGAGTTGACACGTGCGAGTTGACAGCTGAATTTTCAAGATGAAGGAACACAAAGAATCGAAGGAACAGCAGCAGCAGCAGGTGGATTCCAGCGGACGCGTGCTGAAGAGTCTGCTGAAGAAGCCGGGTGAGAAGAAATCCAAGGGTCAAAAGAAACGGGTTGTTATAAACGAGAAGATGAACGAGTTCTTTGCCGCGGACTACATAATCCTTATCAAAGAGGAATGTTGCGCTGATTACGAGGAGGAATGCGACTGCTGTTGTCAAGAACACGAGATGATCAGACTTGGCAACTGCAAGGAGTGTCGCGCCGAGTTGAACCTTCGTTTCGAAGACGGTAGCGGTAATAATTCAGCTCATCATCCCATGCTTTGCGATCAAGGTCCGGACGACGAGTGCGACGAAGATGACGAAGACGAGGACGAGGACGAGGACGAAGACGACGAAGAACTCGATGAAGAATGCGAAGATGAAGCACACTGCGGCGTCAGACAAGAAGTGTTGCTTCAAGTCAAGCCTGACAAGCAGACGACGCCGCAGAACCGGCGTCACCAACAACGCGAGACACTCAGTCCGCCAGAGGGCTACAAGGACCTGTGCGTTGCTGCCCAAGCGAGACAAGAACTAGAGGACGCCGAGGACGAAGGCAGAGCCGTTTGCGCCGAATGCGACTATTATCAACGACAGGCTGCAGGTGTGTACATTGTCTCTTCTTGGATTACTCTTTTTTCTTTCTTTTCTCTTTGATACACGTATAGCGCGCCGGTGTCCGGTGTTGAACGCAGAGGACACGTGGTGGATTCTTAATACCCCGCGGAAGTTGGGAAATCGAAGATGACGCGGGTGCAACACGAGTAGAGCGTATACGGGGTAATCGATCTCTTGCTGCGGGCCTTTTTTCTTCTTCCGAAGAGGTTTCAGGCGAGGGGGAGAATCAATTTGTCGCGCGAATGCACAGCCTATGGGCGACTCACCATTGACTATCTCGTGTATTTCCGTAGGAATCGTTGCAAAGACCAACCGAGCTCTCGTAGAAAAATAATAAAACCAAACAAAACTTATACTTTTCCTCTGTACAAGTTATACAAATCGAAAGTTCGGATACAATCGAAATTTATATTGACTTTTCTGGGAAGTAACGTGTGGTTCAGCAGGCGTATCAACAAAAATATGATTTCTTCGGTAGGAAGGAAGTTTATTTGCATAAACGAAGTATGTTTAATAAACTTTCGAGAATTGAGGTTGAAGTTGCAACTCTTAATTGACTGAGAAAGTTTCTAAATTACTAAACAATGCTCGAGAGTTTTGATGAAATATTTCACTTATACTTTTTACTCTCTACGCTCGGGTACTGTTGAGCTAAAAAAAAAATGACGCGTGTACTTAACTCTTGGAAACTTATTTAATAGATAAACTTTTAACGTTTCAAGAAACTGTGTGAAACGTTTTAAACGATCGCGCGATACTTGGTCTTTTCGTCATTTTTCGATGCGTGACTTTCGCCTCTGAAATATCGCCAGTCGTATATGTAAGAACGATATAACACTTGAGAACTCGATGGATTTTGTAATCGTTATTACTTAATCATCCGTCGGTCATAGTATATATGTATAGCGCACGCGTCAGCGAGATTATGTACACACTTGACTCCGCAACGCTAGATAAAAAGAAATCTTGCGAATCACAATCGACGATAATCTTTTTTTTTATACACGTTGATTACACCTCTTGGAGCAAAAAAATATACGTATGTCGAGTGGAGAGATAGTTCTAGAACGGAATCGATGAAATTTTCGGGCGTCGATGCGATGATTTTGAAAAGGGAGTAAGACTATCTAAAATAAAAATTTAAATTAGTTGTATTAATTGCGTTAATTGTTGATTTGATACCGAAGTTTAAAGCATCGATGTAGGCATTTTTTTAATGAATAGAAAAATTGTTAAAAATACAATTGTTTTCGTACATTCGATCGTGTAAAATTTATTCTGCTTAAATGATGATTCCGACAATTGGAATTTAAAATGTTTCCAATAATGTAGCTGTGAAGTCTCATTCATCGCGAATTACACAGTGAAATTTTGATTTCACTTATTGCAAGGATTAGAATAGATTAATGGGTCGAATTCAAGCGTAAAAGTAATGAACGAATGTCGGAATTTTAAACGAAACACACGGAAAAATTATTAACAATTGAATCTGAGCTTTCGTGAAATTAAGAAAAAAAATAATATTATGGATCATGTGCAAATTCATGACTGAATTGTAGAACAAATTTTAAATTCTAATCTTAGGAATCTACATTGCAAAGGTATATTAAGTGTCGGGGACTTTTGTACTCTAAACTAATGCTTACGATCTGTGCTTCAAATTTTCATTTGGAGTAGCTTTTTCAAATAAATGGAATTACTAATTACGAAACATTACTTAGACTTCATTTAACGCAAATCTATGGATCTAAAACCGAATACACTGACAATTTATTAATATTTCGTTATTCCAAGTGTCGATTCACCAATTGAAAACTAATATACATATACATATTGTTGTAGTCAATAAAGTTATTTTTAAAGTTAATATTTCTAAGATGATAATTTCGGGTGTATAAGTTTACCGTAACAATTGTCCATTGAAAAATTAAAGTTTAACAAATCATTCTAAGCCCTTTAAATTCCAAGCGCAAAACGATATACTTCTTGAAACAAACTCTATCCGCTTAATTCATAATTTCGCGGTCGTTCCAGTGCTATTTTTCCTCTTAACAAGCTAATCGAGATTATAACCTTTTGTTTCAAACGGACATTTCTGTCGGTATAAATATTGACTTTTGATTACCCCAAGTGTGATTTTACAATCCACTGAAAACAATCCTTGCTTATTTATAAACATCGGAATGTATTGTCATCCTCTGATATGACACCTTTATCAATTCCGTTTATTCCCTCTTTCGTTATCTTCTCTCTCTATCTCTCACTCTCTCAAAAGCTTCTCCTATTTATAACTGTCGCATTGGAATCGAAAGGATTCGAATAATCGATTCAATAACCATTCTAAAACTCGATAACATAATATTCCACTCGAAAAGCCAAAACGCCACTGGTCAACGACCAATCCTCCATGTCATCTGGGAAAATCGTCGAAAATATAAATAAAATGTATAAAACCTCGAATATACTCGAAAAGTGAAGTAGTTACGTGCCTATATCTCTCGGTCGTTTACCGCAGAGCGGACTCTCTCTCTCTCTTTTGCTCTTCGCGAAAAGCTTAGGAGAAAGAGAGACTGAAAAGAGAGGAGGATTCTTTGCCAGTGAGGAAGTGGTCGCGGATATACATGCGGTTTCGTGGATTCGCTTTCGCAGTGTGTAGCCTTCAAAGAAGAGACTCGAGTTTATATGAATAGGCTGTGCTGGTCTGGCTTTTTTTTTCAACTCGGTGTGTCGAACGGAAACCATGAGTGGCGAGAAAGCTACGAGTGGGGCGGATGTTGCAACGGGTCAGGTTTGATTGGCGCGTTCGGGTTTTTGGTCGTTTAGAGCTTCGAAGCTTTTTTTTCGTCAAAAGCTTTAATTTGCCTGGTTGAACTTTGTATATACACAAGCTTTTGTGCTCTCGTGTACGGTGTTACTGCGTATCGGGAGGAATAGTTACGGAGCTTTCGAAATTTTGTTTCTGTGTATGTATAGATAGTGTGATATAGATATACAGATATACTCTTGAGGTTAAACAATGGTATAGAGTAGTCGAGTGGGGGTATTCTTTTTGAATGGGCACACTGAATAATGAAAATTCGGTTTCATTTACGGAAATTTAATTGTAAACAAAATCATTTCTAATCCTTTGTGGAAATAATGTTTACTTGGATTATACAAACAGTATTTTGGGTTTAAACAAATCTATTTGGAAATTAAATCATTGTCGGTAAAACGCGACTTGCTGTGTTGTACAAATAGAAATGTTCTTGAACTGATTAAAATGAATTTAAAATCGAACAAACCATTATTTATAAAATTATTGTTTTAAAAAAATTGTATTTTAGTTTTATAACTCTCTATTTGTAAATTAATTAATTTTCAGTAAAACGCGAATTACTGATTTATACAAATAGTTTATAGAAATGTTCTTGAATAGACTAAATAATTTTTTTTAATTAGACAGCGGCTTTAATTGAATTTTTTTTAGCTTTTACAAAAATTCAACAATTATTTACTGCTAATAAACATATTATTTATGCTATATTATCTTAAATAAATCGAATTTTTTGGTTTCTCAATAATCAATTTAATGATTAGATCTATAAGTAAACATTTTTCTTAGTCTATCTTAAGAAATGACTTTTTTGAATAGAATAACAATTTTTATTCAATCTAACAATCGTTTTTCGATCATAATTGAACAAAAATTGATTACCAAATAATCGACAAACAGATTATTAAACGAATGGAAAATCTTCACAAGGAAATAAAATGTCACAACTACGTATATTTGTTTAAACAAAATTTGAATAACTAATGCTTCTTGAAATGAGCTTAAGCTTAATCAACTTTTCCTCTTCACGCGCGCTAATCTTTCGATGCAAAAGTACATGTTCTACCAGAGTAAGAATTCATTTCTTATCTTTAATCACGAAAAAAAATAAGTGTCAAAATAATTTTACTGAAAATAAAAAAAGCTTCCTTATATCGGATCACGTTGATAATTAAAAATATACAAAAGCTAAGACCCCCATATGTGTATAAAACAATAAACAACAAAATTGAATTTCTCTTTTATTCTCCGCGAAGAAAATAAAAGAGCAATAATCACCTTCCATCGTCACTGTACGCGCACTGCGATTCTATTTTCTCTTTCCCTACTACACACACACACACAGATACATGTATATATCCGCCTACACTCAATCAAAGCAAGCGAAATAATAAACTCCCGTCTCGATCAACCCTCTCAAAAGCTCTTGGATTATAAACTCGTGGAAACAAAAGAAATACAGAGAAGCAGACCGACAAGAAAACGTTTACCATGACAAAACACGTCGTGCCATTAACGTCCATTCTATAGCTCGCGTATAGTGTCGACAGTAAACAAAAAACAATGCGCGCTAAGCAGAGGCAAAGAGTCACTTCTATACACGTGGATGTCCCTTGTTGTTTATGCGACAACGAATTTCTTCGATTTTTCGACCGAGACCTTTTGAATTCGCGGGAATTTCGGCTAACCGAGGTTCGTTCTAATGAATTCGACGATTCTGGTGCGTCGAATGTTGTGTTTTATATGTTAAAGGGCACAAGACGCCTTTGAAATGCAAATTATTAAATACAAAATTTTAAATATTTCTAATAATATAATGGTATTTTACGCTTGTTCGAATGATGGAAGACAGTTTAAAGTTGAAGGACTGTCTTTTATGATTAAAATAAGCGTAGGTTATAACTGCATTGTTATAAATATTTTAAATTTTGAATTTAGTAATTTGCATTTCAAAGGTTTCTCGCCCGCTTAATCGACGCTATAGGAACTTTTTTTTACGTTTTGGTGAAATTTCATAAGTCAAGGAAATTTTATCAAAACTTTTTTTACTTGTTTTTCTTTTAAGTTATAAATATTTTATTAAAATCAGTATTATAATTAAGCAAACTTATACTAACAAGTTTCATAGTATATGTAGAACCGCCTCGTAAAAATGATGAATAAAAAGTACTTGTAAATTAAAGTTAAAGTTAATAGTAACGTAAGATATTTTATTTTGAAGGTTAAATTAGAAATTCGTAAGATACGCACTTTTCGCATAAGTCCCTAGACAAATAAGACAAACATTAGTTACTGAATTATTTTATCACAAATAATTAGTAAATAACGTATAAGTATATAACCAAACAATATTAAATTAGTAATAAAATTGAATGTGCCTAGAACAAATTATAAAAATTAAGTAACTGCATGCGTTTGTAACCTAACCTCAAAATAATTTTATGCAGCGTATTTTACGTACTCTTGCAGATCTACTGTATGATAAATAGTGCAATATGCGTTGAAATTAAAATAATTAAGCACACTGAAATATTATTAAGTTGTCCAGCCTGATGTAAATTCTCAAAATAATACACAATGCAGTATATACATTTAGTACACGTGTAAATAATATAAATAATTTATTTATTCCATAGCGCTACTCTAAAGGAACATTTACATCACAGTCTAGTGAACATTTCTGACAATATAAGGTAGAATATACTCGGCTAAAAATATAAAAATAAAATTCGCACAATAGTGGAATACATAACTGCATTACACGATCTTTGTACTGTAAAAAAATTTAGTCGAATCCGTAAAACATTCTCATTGAAGTCTCGTAAAAATCTATTGAATAATTCTATACAAATTCCACCCCCTACCGGTCTAAAATATATATCGATCGATTATACAAGCTCAGCATAAGTATTACACGTCCAACGCTCTTTTGGGGAGACTTTTCTTTCTCCCCTTGTAGCTTTATCGAAGCGGATGAGTATTATACATCGAGCAAAAAGCTCATATATCGGAAAATAGCGCATCATCCCTGCATCGAAAAAATTTTCAGGAGCTATGAAGAGTCATAAGGTCGATAAAATAGATTTCCGATAACTATCGCATTGCCTTGAAGTGGAATTTCTCATTGGTCGAACGTGCGAAATGATAGTGTAAAAAATTTATAAGCTGTTGATGCTCACTCGCCCAATATGTATACACAATGCTCCAAGGGCGATTTAACTATTATCGTAATTGTCCGTCGAAATGATGATTCGACCGATTTTCATTGTTTCTAACTATTATTGTAATTTTCAAGGATTTGTGAAGGCGATGCGCGAGTCAGGGGGGGGGGGTAGTCTTTTGATTTCGATGAAAGAAGAGTGAATGAGAGACAGAGAAATGTAGGTCAGAATACACCGAAATATACGAGGATCTAAAACCACAGGCTTTGTATCGGGAAATTCGGTATATGAAATTTTTAGACTCATCTTCGACTCTCTGCTTTTATGGCTTTCTTTTACGTTTTCATCGTAAAACGGTGTATTTCCAATTTTAAAGTTTTCTGTTAAAAAAAAGATACACTCACATATATATATGTGTGAAAATGTACAGGTGAAATATGAAATTCATCCTCGCGCAATAACTTATTTTGAGGCGTAGTTATATCGCTGCTTTGTTTTGTGGCCTCAGTTAAATATTCATTGACTTATCCCCCCCCCCCCTTCCGCTGGATAATTTAAAAATATTGAATTCTAAACTATTATTTTCATTTTTAAAGCCACTTTGGTTCACGGGGAGCGACACGATTCATCAATTTTTCAAATTTTCTCTTTCAGTTCGTATTATCCGTCAATTCTCTGATATGTTTCATATTCCGCATCTATAGCCGGTATCCGGTATAATATTGAATAAAAAAAAGAAAAAAAAATAATGGAAAATAAAAGAAGACGAAAAAAAAAAACGTCGCAAACCAGAATGTATTCCCGTGTTACATGCTGAACAACGATGGAGAATAAAAAAGATTAACGAGGTAACGCGTATTCGCTAATCCGATGCATCGCTCCGATTTTCCGCTATGTACTTAGGGACACACGCGATCGTTCTCTGGCTTCCCATATCGACTTTGAACGTGTACGTACACTGGAAAACACGATACTTTTTCTCTAGCTTTATTTTTTTCTCACATTCTCTATTCCTATCTCTATCCCTCTTTCTTTCTCTTACTCTCTCACTCTATCCTTCTTTACCTCGCTTGCTCTATCGACTCTCTCTTTTTCTCTTACTGTCTTTCTCCCTTTATCTTTCTATTTATTTCTATCTCTCTCACTCACTCACTCTCTCTCTCTTCTCTTCTTTATCTATTTATCTCACTCAGTTTCTCTCTATTGCTCTCTCACGTTCTGTCAATCGGATTCTCGCTCTTTTCGCACTCGTCACGTTGCCTTATGCGTGGCTGACCTCGGCTTGACCTTGAGATCCAATAAGCCCTTTATAGAGAGCCAGCAGTAGGTGCACATATCCGTCGGTAATCCAATTAGAGGTTCTACGATGCCTTGTTACACACCTAGAGAGACGATTTGCTTGAAGCTTTGCTGATTAGAGTGCGCTAAGATGTAGAGAAGCTCAGGGTATTATTGACGCGCTGAGGAAGGAAGGATTTTGCTAAGGGTTTGGGATTCGTACGTATATTCGTATAAATGTATATATATATATACGAATCTGTATATAATATACATAGAAGACAGTTTACGACCATTTATGGAGCTGATAATTGACACCCTAGTACGAGCTGACCAATGGCCCACTTACCGTAAGCTAGTACCTACCCAGTATTGTACCAGTACTGGAGTGATGAGATCGGGCCGTACTTTAAAACTAGTACTATGTCAGTACTGTGCCAATACTGTAATAATACTGTCTTTGGCGTACTAGTATTGGGCCAGTATTGGCGTACAGTATTCAGCCACTGCACAGTTTTAACACTGGCTAAAATGAGCGTTACAACTCTGGCCCGTTCATAACATCCTGTTATCAAACTAAGGTTGGACCAGTACTGGCAACTCCTACTAGGGCAGGTGGTAAATTGGAGTTTGATGAATCGAGCGACCTTTTTTTATCTAGATTTTAAGAGAACGAGGGGAGATAAAGTTTTTCAGCCGTATGTGTAGTGGATTTCTTCATATGCCTCCATTACGGATGCAAATTCCGATGAGCGAAGCGTAATTATTCAGACTGGAAACATAATTCATCAGTATAGTCGTTAACAACTTTACACTCGTTCCGTTCATTATTCGTTCTTTGTCGTCAAAATTATTTTACAAAATATTTTGAAAAAAAAAACGAAACTTTTTTTTTCAATTCCATCAAAGCTATACCTTCATCCAACATATTACTTGAATTAGATGATCCCATCGGTAAATCACCAAAAATACATTCCCAAATTTAATAGGAGAACTCTGGGATACACTCGCGTTTAATTGTACGCGATAATCGCTTACGCAGCGTAATTTCTGTTCGCCGCGAGCTCGCGCAATCGCGCACACAACCTTATATAGAAAAGTTTCGTCAAAGAAGAGAAAGAGAAGGAGAATAAAGGGAAAAAAAATAATAATAATTAACGTCGCACAAGTCGCTTAAATCACATAGCTCCGTGGGTCGGAACGAGGTAATTAATTTAATATCTTGAACTTTTGCGTATTTGGGTTTGCCAAGGCAGCTAATATTGTTGTATTGCAAAAATGAGATATATATGCCTGTACGTAAATCGTTCGAGCGTATAATGGCCATTCGAGAGAATGAGACAGAATGAGCCATATGGGCGTTGTGAAACGGAGATGAATTTTCTTTATTACCATCAATTCGGACGGGATAGTTTTGGTTTAATTAGTCGGGTTTCGAAATTTCGAAGTACCTTCTGTACTCTGTATATATTATTGTGAGACATATATATACAAGTGTAGCCGAAAGTTTTTGGCTATACGTATAGGCAGCGTCTAACCACATTTTATGATACAAGAATTCGCTTAAATCGCGCGACTTAAGGATAAGCCTTAGTGCAATAAAACACTTTAATCACACCGTTAACATTCATCCTGGCAAATTGCTCCTGGCCCGGGAAAACATTTCCTTTTTCTTCGGGAACACAAAAAGAAAGCGAAGCTATAAGGATTCTCCAGCATCAAATTGCAAGATTTTCGTGAAATTGCTCGACCACTTTTTTTTTTTTTCACTTTAATAATTTACGGATATTACACGCTAAAGAAGTTTGCTCGTGGTTTAATGCAAATTTCGCGTAAAAAAAATGTTTCTTACTGTCGCAGTCGCGAACTCGTGTAGGATCGCGTAAATTGTCTATGTAAATATGAAGACAAAAGGACTATATGCACTGTTGCGTCGAGATAAATTCTTTGATATCCATGCGTTGGAATTTCGAATTCCTGAGTGTCTCGAGATACGAAAAGAAATGTGTTAATGCTTTAATTGAGGAAATACCATGGCGTATTTCTACGCTCGTATCGATTTATTAAAACTAAAAATATTTGCAGTTCGCAGTCGGGTATAATAAGTATAAGTTTGCGATGTAGTATATATTTATGAAACGTTTCGGAATATTGTGCACTACTTGAAAAAAAAAAAAAAAAAAAATTATCAAGAATAAAAGACATTTTTCGTTCGATTGAAAATGCCTGTGTTCGTACCGAAATGAGACTATCA
The DNA here is from genome assembly GCA_018906985.1 of Apocrypta bakeri. Lineage (NCBI taxonomy): Eukaryota > Metazoa > Arthropoda > Insecta > Hymenoptera > Pteromalidae > Apocrypta > Apocrypta bakeri. The sequence continues at coordinate 6,064,779 of JACCIA010000005.1, forward strand.
GAGAGCATTCTCATAAATTTTGAGCTTATTCCATTCATTGATTCCATTTGAATGAATGAAATTTCGGATAGTGAAATTTCTGTTTACGGTGCTAGTATATACCAATCGATGAGACTTAGTTGACCTCTTCAATTCATCATAAATTATGAATCATTGCGCGATGTTAGATGCGGTCAAAGTCGTGATTATGCGTTTTATCATTAAAATAAAACGTTTGTCCGTTAGGCAATCCGATTTGGTTTTATTTCGTATAGTGAATAAAGAAACGTTTAGAATCGCCAAAAAGCTTGATTTTAAAGTTTTCGGCGAAAAATTGAACTTGACAAAATCACTGAAAATAGTTTTAAAGTTCCAATGCCGCTAACGGAACATTTAAACGGTTCGTTCAAACAAATTTTTTTTTAATTCACCAAGTCAATATACAGTATCGAATGCGCAATTTAACGTATACTCGCACACGTGCACAACACATAGACACCTATGTATAACTGGTAAATAGAACGTTTGCTTTTTAAGCATTGAACAAAGAAAATGCGATACAATAATATTCCGATATAGACCTGTACTCCATATATACTCTCTTTAAAAAAAAAATATTAAAGCGTATAGTTCACGCGGGTCTGCGGTATTGTCATAAGTTCCTGGTGAAAACTGAGGCGTTTGATGTAACACTTCGATAAAAATGAAACGCGCGAGAGCAAAGCGTCGCTTTAAAACTAAAATAATAAAGAACACGTATATCTATGTATGTATTGTATGTGTAGTATATGCTATATGTACGTAAACTCGTACTCGAACTATATAATATAGAAAAACATACACTGATTTTATCGTTTCCGTAAACATCCATAAACGACGTCGTTTATTTATTTAAACTTGATTTACTAACTACGCGAAAATAGCGCGCTTATACACGTCTTTCACCGTAATCATCCCGACTGTCCAATAAAACTTAATAACCGACATACGTAAAACGTTGCGCTAGCGAAAGAAAAAAAAACAAAAATTCTTAAATTTATCATCCCATTCCTTCGTTTTACACCCAATCGCATTTCATCCAAACTTCAACCCGTGAACAATAAAACGTCTTAGTACGAATTTCCTGTTTCTTGGCAATCCCATCACTTCTTAAAAAAATTAAATTTATATATATATGTATATGGGTAATTCTCTGACAGATTATTGATCGGACAACAATTTTTTATTCTTTAAAATATTTTTATCTTTTGTTTGGCACTGTATTCGCTTTTTTTTTGGATTTTTTTCATTAAGATTCTCGAAGTTACAGGATGTCAATTCTAGCTTGTCAGGGAAGAATCTCTCGCTAACAACGCAAAAAGGACGTATCGACTAAGTCGGTAAATTTGAGTATAACACCCCCTTAAACTGCACCAAGTAAACTAATAAGAGTGTCCAGGTTGACGATGCGATCTAAACTAATCAATCACAACACTATTTCATATCAATAAAACGAAGGTCTTCTGGGTCAGTTTTGAAAAGGTCTGATCATTGGTATCAACATCGAAAAATTTCTAAGGATACCTTGAATCAATACAAAAGTGTCTTCCAAGATCCTTCAATCAATCAAGCTCTATTTCCCAATGCAAATATCTGGATCAAGTTGGAACATTTTTATAATGATACAAGTCATCTTCATCAATTTTTTTATAATCATCCTTTTCAAAACTGAACTTGTAGACTTGAACGGCCCTTAATGAAAGGCTTTAGTGTTATTGTTGTGAATCAGTGGAGCGATTGATTTATTTGGTTCAGTGTCAATCTGGATAAACTTACAAGTAAAAAATGATATTTTGTAATACGAATAGCTTTATTTCTATCCAGAAATTCAGCTTAACTCCCATTGATAAAGTCTTAACTTGGAAACGAAGGGGTGTTTCTAGTTAGAAATGAAGCCGTCAAAAAAGCTATTCTCAACATTAGTCCAGATTTCTAGCTAGAAACAGAAGTTAAAATTTTGTTCAAAACAGGATTTAACATCCTGCACTTTAAGAACAATCGCGGAAAAAAAATCTAAAAACAACCACAAAGATACAGTAGATATAGTGCCAAAGAACGGTTCAAAAATATTTCGAAATAAAAAAACTTTTTGTCCGCTCAATCTGTTAGAGAATGCCCCATATGTATATATATAATACCACACAGAAGAAGAAGAAGAAGAAATTAGAAGGTAAATTCTCGGTCTATAACTATAAACAGTTCGAACGAGATCAAGCGCCGTCTCTATGGACGAAAAAAAGCTGCAGCGAAAGAAAGCGCTAATTTTCGCCGGTCTGTAACGACATCGATAATCCTCTCGAGGAGAAAAGCCTCTCTGCAAAGAAACTGCGCACACGTCCCCGATATCGCCGCGGAAGTGGAACGGCCTCTACGCGCCTGTGCATTTTTCCTTCTCTTTTCTCCTTACCGAGGAGTTCGAATGAAACCACTCCTCGTAGACTTTTCACTTCCGCGCGATTTACAGAGAGCGTTTTCGATCTGTGAGTATACAGGGAAAACAATATTAATGCGGGGACGCGTATCTTCGATATTCCCCCTGTGTTTAAATATATATATGTATATGTATACATTCATATACATAATACGTGTGTGTGTACGTGTGAGATTATATATTATCGAGAATCTTTGATTTGTCGGAGGATGGAATCTAAATGATCGCTTGGCCGCGATGCGGCCTGGATACCGGGGCTATGAGAAAATTGTTCAACTGTCTATTTTATCCGGTGATTAAGAAAAATCTCGTCGTTTTACCGCCTGTGTATACGTTGATAAACAGATGCCTCATGATCAGGAGATTTTAGATCTATTATTACGTCGGTATTCAGCGCGGTTTGTGTTCGATGCTGCTTTTTTTTTTGCTCTTTTTTCTAATGCTAAAGTTTCCATTGGATAGATTTGGCCCTTTAAATTTTCAATAAGCGATTTTGAAAATTGGCATTTTTTTTTTATTTAAAAGCGAACGTTTTGTAGTATTGAAGCTTGATTACTAATAGTAATAATATAATAACATTTAAATGTACTATACTCTAACTAATGTAATTAATTTGATTACCTAAAATTGGTAAACGTGCGAATTGGCATATTTCATATTTTTGGCGTCTTTTTGTTGTTTTAAATCAATCCAATAGTAGTCTTATAGTGAGCTTAACATTTAGCCGCTCATGAAAAATTTCGCAATTTGAATTAAATTTTTCGCTTTAAACGAACCAATTATTTCAGTATATACAATGTGTATTATGAACCATCAACGTAGATTCCTGAAAAAAATAATACCCTATCGAATTAACACGTTAAATACTCGTGCGTTTTATACCTCTGATTAACGCAGTTTATGAAATTAGAATCGAATATCATAAAGCGAAGTATAATCCCACGAGTTGCAACTGCCTTAAATCGATATATATATACATACATACATAAATTGTTGGTATGTAATATATATATGCTGGTATGTAACGTAGTTTCTGAAAATTGCCACCATTAAAACATTGGAAAAGCAAAATGCTGCCCACAGTTGCAACGTAATCAAAGCATATTAACCCTCGCGCCATTGCTAAATAACTGGGCCAGACTCAAATGGTCGAGTCCAACGTGGCTTTTCTTCTCGAAGCACATACCAAACACATACACAACAACACATCCTTTCCCTCCTCGAGGTTTTTCCTCACATTACGCTGTCTCTATCTAAAACATATATATATATATTTACTATGTATAGTGTAGTATATATATATATGTGTGTGTGTGGTATATATCGCTCTCTGACTTTCTCTCCGTTTGCGGCAGACCTCAGCTACGTACTACGTATAATACATATATACGGAGAACTCACGTTTGCACGGTTCATTTGACGAGGCCTCGAAACAGGTGGCTCAGCTGCGCAACACAAGCTTATTAACTTACGATTTTTACGCTGCCTCTGATACGCGCATCGGGGATATTCTTTATTTCTTTTATCGTTATTTCGATTCGCACTGCGCTTACGACGGGATTTTCCGTAGCGACCTTGTTTTTCACTCGGGGTATAAAGCGAAGAATATATATGTATATATATATATATTCTTACAGGGAATTACGTCCGTAGGTGATTTATGACACAAGATTGCGTTATTTAATATCGGATTTTTCAGCGAAGTCACGATTGAAGCGTCAATACCAAGTTTCTTTATTGAAGGAACGATAGGATTTCTTCTTGCGACGTATTAGAGTTTCTTCTATTATATATATACACTATGGACTCTCGATAAGCTGCCTTGACGCACTGTGTACAGAGCACACAGTAGGGAGTAATGCATCTTACGGAGTAGAATAGGTTCGTGGACGGATGGGCTCTAGTGGCGACTAAATAAATTATTGATAAGTAGATAAAGTAGAGAGAAAGAGAGCTTATCTTACCTTGCCGTAAATATCGGCAACTTCACGAGAGTCGACTACATATACACGTATGTAAAAAGGAAGATAAAGCGCACAAGTTATATTTTTAAATGCCTAGTTAATATTAACTTTCGTGTATTCTTGTTTATATGAAACTGGTTTTTCTAAAAGTGGCAGCTTCTCAAGTGTCTACTATATACATATATACATAAAAAAGAAGATACGCCGTGCATTATTTTTTTAACGAAGCTAATTTTATTATCACCAAATAGTAAATCGTCAACCTTTACATTTCTCATAGTTTTCATCTCGTATGTCACCTTTTAAAAAACGGCAACTTATCGAGAGTCAACTGTACACGCAGAAATAAGAAAAAATTGTACGCCGTTCGTTGTACCTTTTAAGAGGCTAATTTTTCGAGTTTCGTTCCGACAAGAGTTTAAAAAGGTAGGATTCACACGACGATAACAGTAGGCTCGTAATGGGGAGCTCGGTCTTTTCGCGGAGTCGTTCCCCCTATATTATGCGGTACACAGGGAGTTTCCTGAATTTTCTCTCGCACGCATATAACTGCGCAATTTGGAACTGTCAGTTATGTCGAGTAGAGAGTGCTCGAGACAGATGAAAATCTAAATTTTCTTTGATTACACCCCTACCAACTATCTGTTTATATTTACTCCAACGACTACAATCGCTTGTGTCTATTTTTTGTGTGTGTTTTAATATCCATTGCGCGTGTACATATATTCGACACACACATATTTATATATATAGGTATACAAGATGAAGTATACGAGTAGCACAAGAGAGATAGTGAGGTAGAGATGAAAATGCCTTATTTAAGGTAGAATTGTAGTCTCTCATCATGATTTTTCCATGAGCCATTGTTCTCATTAGAATACACAAGTATGTATTTTCCCACTGGGTATTATTCACTATGTGCACTAGAAGTCCTCGTTCATCGAGGAAAAAATGCACAGCGTATTTCAGTTTCATTTTTTAAACTTTTCGCTAATTTGGATCATTTGGAAGTTTGGATGTATCTTGCGGAAAGTTTCGTTAATAACCTCCGTTTCTGCGGAATCAAATATACGCGTTTCTATGCGAACCTCAAACGCGGTGTACGGTATTTTCTCGTACGTTTGCACTATTCCCTATTAGCTGGTAGAAATTTCACTATTATCCTTCGTGAACGTGGAAGTAAAACAAATTATAATTCTTGGGCAAATCCAAAGTTTAAATTAATACTGCATAATCGTGAGCTCGTAGAGTATGAAATTTGTATTTAATGACAGTTACCATTGATAATGAGACAACTGTTTCGTAATAATACTTCATTTAAAGACGCAAGATTCCTTTAAAATGCAAACTACTAGATTCAACATTTTAAATATCTATAACAACGTCATTGACGTTTATATTTGTTCTAATGACAGAAGATAGCTTTCCCCACTATTTGAAAGGATTTGCTCTTCTACAAGTCCCTTAGATAGCTAGTCACAATAGAGCATAGAAAATCCACCTATCTATGGATGGGTTGAGCTTAAAATTGCAGTCCTTCCAATATGAATGTAGGCATTTAGCATTAAAGGGACGGAAATGTTATTAAAAATCTAAAACTGCTTTTCTAACTTTAAAAAATAGTGTAACATTTTTTCTGATCATTCGATTAAAAATACCTACATTCCTACTGAAATGAGTGTTTCAAAAAGTATTACTATCAAGTTTGAGCTCAATCTATCCATTGGTTCTGTGTATTAATCGATTTAGAGGAAAATTAAGTTGAATTTTGGAATCTTTAAAAATGAGATTTTCAACAATTCAGAGATATATATAGCCATTCGTTAGCATAAAACTGTCTGTAACAAAAGGTAAATTATTGCATTCAAATTTATTACTAAATAAATTTACTAACTACCTACGAACACTAATGGTAAGAATTGCTACGTACAGAAAAAGTTTAAAAATTTTATTGAGATATTATTACGCATAAATTATGGGAAAATTATTTAAAGGAATTATAATGGAATTATAACGTAATAATTGACAAAGAGAAATATTATGTTATAATTACTAAATTGTTAAGAGAACTACTAATGGTATTAATAAGAATATTAAACAAATCAGCTTAAATAGATTATGCATGTGAATCGAAGCGGGTCAATTTACGGCGAATTAAAATATTTTCTTTAATAATTAATAAAATTTGCTATCGAACTACACCGACCGTACTGCGCGTTAAATTTTATAATTAAAAAAAAAGTGTACAAAATTGAAATTATATTACACTATAAAACGTAACTTGTAAAATGAAAGCCACATTCCCGACAAAAACGCGCTGCGCATCTGTGCTTGGTATTATATCGAATATCACGGTACGCGAGGAAAAATCCAAGAAGACTTGGAACGAAACTCGCTGGAAAATTCCACTAAAAACGCATAAAAACTCAAAATAAAAACTCCCGTAAGAGCTTGGAGTTTCAGAAGAAGTACGCATGCTTTTCCGTTTATTACGTTTCAATTTTTTTAAGCGAATACTACTCTATAAACGTGAATTTTCACTCTTGGAAAAGAAAAATGGTCAACTTGGCTATATAGAGGTAAGCACTGCTCTAGGCTATAGCTTGTATTCGCTCTTATAATACACGGCATACTTTTCTACGAGATATTATTTGCCTCTTCGCTCTAATCTAAGTAATTGAACTATTATTAGAGTGAAAAAAAAACGTATGCGGATTGACTGCTTTTAATTAATTAATAAATTGTTAAATATTATATTTAATCGTGAAAATGGTCAAAAGATTTTCTTTAAATAGTTTTTTCACGCTAAATATGACGATGAGAATTATTGAAAGTGGAGCTATTGCTTTTATGAAGAACGTAATGGTATTTTTAATTTGTTAACCTAAGCTCTAGAGTAAACGAACGCTTTAAGTTTTCAAGTGAAACATTCTCACTATATATGTGTAAAAGTTCGTTCAGTCATTTGTTGGAATTGGCGCCATTCACTTTCGTATAAACTTAAATTTGTATATCAGTCAAAGCTACAGAGTGAAAAATCACTCTAATTCTTGGAGTGAAAAATTCTCACTCTTCAAATTCACTGCACAGTAGGTCTTATCGAAAGCGTCACCATTCATTCTAGTATATCGCTTCGATGATATTTTCATATCACTCTAAGCTGTAGAGTGAAAAGCCACTCTAAATCTTGGAGTGTAAACTGTTCACTCTCAAAATTGTCAGTAATTTAAAAAACTCCTTTTATCACAGTTAATGCTAGAAATTTCCCTATTCACCCGTACATTAAAATGAACGAATTGCAGTTTCTTCACTTGAAAATAAAAAAGTTAAACCTACTCCTACACCCAAACATCATCAAACGAGTAGCATATAGCTCAGTCTCTTGAAGCAGACGGAAAAGAGTCAACGGCCGTTGGCATGGACGCGACTTTCGGGGTTTGAGCGCAGGCGCGTTATATACCCCTTGTACAAGTCGATGTACACGAAAGAGAGGAAGAAAAAAATTGCTGACGTTACTTTCTTCTCCCTTTTTTTTTTTTTTTGAAATCGCGAGCATCGAAAGCTTTTTGCTGGTGTGCAGCTTTCGAGGTTTACAAAGCTCGTCTTAATATACTTTGATTGACTACTTCTCGAGGTGATTTTCCAAACGAGTTCTTCGCTGAAGAGAAGAAAAAAAAAAGTACTCAAGAAGGAGAAAGAAAGCAAGAGAGAAACTCAGTGCTATATGTTTTCCGACTTGGTTTTCGCGTAGCTGGAAAATACGCCAGTCGCTTTGATTTCGCAACGACTCCGAATTGTTGTTGTTTTTTTTTCCTTTTTTTTCGTTAAAAAGCTGGTTCACGCATTGTTCCGCGTGTCTGTGGCAATATAATCGTCGGCTTTGTTTTTACGTTTTTCAAGGCTACAGAGAGACGCGTTTGTGTAACTCGTGTTTAAAAAAGGACAAAAATAAAAAAAGAAAAAGAAAAGAAATTGCCAGTGAAAAATAATAACAGGGAAGTGTTATCGCGAAACTTTCCTCGAGTGGAAAATCAAATGACCGTAGCCCGCGTGTGTTAAATCAATCGTTTGGAAATTATTTTAAGCGTAGAAAGAGAGAAAGAGAGTACATTAATCTTCTACTTTTTTTCGTGGGAATTAACGCTGTCGTCGCGAGACTATATCCATTTAAAATTCTCCGACATGAAATTTCGAAGCCAGAACCAAGAAAGAGCCTTGAGAAGAACGTCGAGGTCGTTAAGAAGGGAGTAATATCATCCCCGTCACTTTGGATTAAAGACGCTATCGGAGAGCTGTCGAGGGACGGCTCGTATTTTTTTTATGTATGTATATATATGTATATATATATATATCCCCCTGACGGTCAATTCAACCTGGGAATTTTTCTTTCCTTCGATTCGGTATGCTAAATTCCAACGAAATGTGAATACATAATTAGCGAGTCCAACGAGATAAATGATGGAATGTCATATCGGATTATGAGGTCGTTTATTTATTTATTGAACTAGATTAAATACCATTATTACTATGTAGTAATACCGCAATTATTGCAAGTAATATATGAAGACCGATGGATGTCGAAAATAGGTATTAGTTAAAAATTAAAAGGAAATAAGCTTCACTTGGATGATTTTGGTAATAGATATTTTTTTAATGAATTATTCGAATAAACGATGTTTTTTTTATTTACACATGGATTTTACACGGGTTTATAAGCTTAAACCCATTTGCGTTGTTTCTTTTTTTTTGAGTATACCACAGGTTTTTGTTAAGCCAAGCTTCTTTGTAATTTCGTAGCTTCGTAAAATAATAATTAGTCGTATAAAATGTTTCAAAACAAATTCAACATATAATCGAGAATAATCGAACATTTAAAGTGTGTTCTATTTTTAAATAAAGCCAGAAAAATATGTCTTACAGTCTGCTTCGCTTTTGCCGGCTCATAAAAATTTAGTGACCTGGATTGTAAGACTGTTTATTTATTTACTTATTTATTAATTTATTTATCAAACTAAGGAAAATACAAGTAATGCAATATAGTCATAACGTAGCTATTCGAGATAACATTGACATAAAATAAAAATTAATCATTAAATTTCAAACTGAACGTGTGACGTATAAAATTCAAGGAAACACAGGAGAACCTTTAAATAACTACAAAATACATTAAAATATCATCCAAAATCAAAACATAAAATTTTAAAACTGCTATTCTATAACTAATGTGATATATGCATTAATTTGCATACGTGTAAAATGTAACATTAAATGCAAATTACACGAACATATATAGTCGCAAATACCTCGAAGGGATGCGACTCCGAACGAATAAATAAATAAACAAAAAATTGAAACTAACTGAAAACTAGTGCAATTCAAAGTATCTTTACTTAGTGACGTCATTACTAAGGCAAACCAATCCGTATATTTTGTCAATTACATCTTCTTCTCGTGCATTAATGTCTTCTGCTAACGTCCCTTTTGCGACTATGAATATATCTATACACACACACACACACACACACACGCATACACTTATTGATTCAAATGCATCAACGGGGAAATAAACAAAGTAAAGCGCTCAACAACGAAGAATTATTACATAAATCACATTGGCGGAAAGTGAAGCTTTCACAGCTGTAAAATATGTTTCGCGTTCCGATGCGCGGACACGTATAACAGACTGTGTACGTATACACATATATATATATATATATACACACACGATATAACCTTGCGTCGTTTCACTCTACTTACCGTAAAAAATTTCATTCCCTCCTACTAAGCTAGTCGTCGTACCGTATAACGTTTGAGCCTTACCCTTTCGTGATTTTTCTTTTTAAATCGTGTCGCAGGCTATCTCATTAATTTTTGTTCGTTTGTTTGTTTGTTTTTTCTTTACAAGCGCGCAATACACATTCACGAAGATAAACTGTCTATAAAAAAAAAAGGTAAAAACAAAACGAGGTTAAGCTTCTCCTTGGAGCTACAACGGTAGATCTATTTACTTTAAGTAGAAATAGTCGAGCACAGCGAGACCGGACGCTCAGCGTTTTTTCACAAATTTCCCCGGGGTACCTTCTCTTTCTCTTTCTCTTGCCAAAAGAAGCTAAATTTTTCACGCTTCTACTCAACGCAAAAGTCTCCGCTCATATATATTCCATCGTAAAGTACCGAACCTCTCTTGTCCCCAATTATCGCTATCTTTTAGTTCTCGTCGATCCCCTAGACGGGACTTTGACTTTGTGCCTCTATATCTATGCGTACGCCAGCATCCGTCTGTAAAGACGAGTTGTGGTTATATATATATACATGTATACATATAGCAGTGTGCGTATATGTGCGCGAACCTGTGTAATTGTACTCGCGGCGCGTGCGCAGCAATATTGAATCTGGAGGCTGGTGCTGCTGCTATTGGCGTTGCTATATATATATACGTATATGCTCTGCAGGACGACGAAGTGTGTGGATATAAACTATATATACAACGCGCCACGAGATTTGCCGGCTTTTTCGCCCTCGCGACTCGACCCTCTCTGTCTCTCGGGTGGTAACTACGAGAGTTTTGCTCGTGCAGCTTCACGTTTTTTTCTTTTTTTTTGTGGGGGCGGTCTGCAGTATATGCCGGCGTTCGAGGGGTGCGTGAGATGAATCGGCTAACGTCGCTCGAGAAATTTTTTTTAAACGTCGTACTTTGCGATGAGTTTTGATCGATCGTATAGGAGATCGTTATTATTTTTTATGTATTTTTTATATTTTTGTTTTGGTTTTTCTTTTCTATTAGATTTGATGAAAATTAAATTATTCGGGGGGAGCTTTTCTCGTGGGTTTTTACTAGACATTTAATTGAAATGCAGAAACTCGGGAGGGAATGTCTTTAGATTTGGATACATGTATATTGGAGCGTTTCGTTGTATTCGAGAGATTATTGTTAAATGTTTACTGCGAATGCACACATTATGTAGAAAATTATCGAAGATATGTATCACAGTAATCTTGGATATTTCTTTTGTTCGGAACTAAATACTATGCGGTAGTCCTCTAACCTCACTTTTTTGAAGCAGTGCATTTTAACGTGTTATTGATTATAATTTTGTCGTGCTTTTTTATAACTTTGTAACATTTGCAATTATTTAATTATTTAGATTTATAATTGCAATGCGTATATTACGTCTATAGGTACCTAACCTCAATGTACAGCAGCGCCATCTATGTAGACAATAAGCCTTAAACATTCATGCGCTTATATTTTTAGACGAATGTTCAGTTACTTTCGAGTATTTGACTAGCGAACAATTTCACCAACGAAATTGATTGTCAATCTTCACTTAAATGTGAATATCCCAACTCGTTAAATTTACACCAGAGAAACGACGTTAAAAAAATTTCTTTCCAATGATATGCGCAACTGCATTAATATCGTTACTACGTCGACACTTTCAAAATCGAGTAATTTCGTAGATTAAAAAAAAAAAATTCGATTTTCCAAACCTTGACTGTGCGTGCGCGCCTCGAAAATCAAGAGCCCAAGAGGATTATGCAAATGTGTAAACGAGTACTTTATTGGTTTATCTCTCGGTATTTAAAGTAGAAAGAGAAGTGTATTTGTCAGTCGATCTATTTTAAACATTTCCCGCGCTTTAGGAAGGAAGTTTACTGCGTTGCTTAAATACATCCAAAATACATTTAATATATATATAGCGCCAGAGGATTCGTAGCTGTTGCTTGTGTAAAAAAGAAAAAAAAAGATCTATTTTTCTTGCTCTTTTTACACTGCATCATAGATACAGATTGATTTTTACTTTGACATACGCATCGAGAAATTCCTTTTTTTTTTCACGAGTCACCGAAGCTTCATAGGAACGTCGCAACTGAGAAAGAGCAGTACGAGTTATGATGGATTTTTTTTTGTACAAAAATAGTTTCCCTACGTTATTCAATGGACAGGTGCAATCTACAACGCTCGTCAGTCAATTTCTGAAAGCTAACATTCCAGAACGAAGTTCAAAATTAAACGTCCCTGAAGAACCCGTTGCATGTTCCTACACACACACACACACATACATATATATATACACACACACACATATACATACATACACACAAACACACATGCATACACTCACATGCACATATGCATACATTCACACTCATATATAAGTCTCGGAGTAGCATAAATTACTTATTTGTACGTAAGGGAGTAAAAACTTGCCGCATTTCCGGCAAGTTGAACCGATAAAGAGTCGACTTTTGTTGGTCTTCGAGAAACTATGTACACACGCACATATATATATATATATATATATATATACCCGACGAAGACCAAAAGCGTAATGAATAGAGGCGCTCGATCGGCGAATGATAAGTTAACTTTATTATACTGGAAAGTTCTCAGGTACATAGAATCGAGTACTATGTTTGTGCTCATACAATCAAAGTTTCTGATTTCTCTCTGTCATAATAGAGATTAAGACTACGTACTTAATATTCTATATATAGACGTTCGATCAAGCCTGTCTTGATTGAAAAGCATGCGTTAAATTGGTTTTTGGAAAAATACACGATGTATCGTAAGGCCACACAACCCTGAAAGTAACGGAAAAACCGAAAAGTTTTCAACAGTTTTCCGTTACGTTAGCTAAACGTACAAGGACTTGTCGATTATTAGCTTAGCCGATCAATAAAATAATTCTCTCTCAGAAAGCAATATTCCCTGTCGTATATGACGACGACGAGTTTTCGACAATAGCAAAGCCTTGATGTAATGACTTTTCGAAAGAGAGAGAGAGAGTGAGAACAGCGTCGAATGGATCAATATATCCGAGAATGGCTCGTTAATGAAAGGCTATTTCTGTCAAATGCCGAGTGACGGACTGATTGCGACACACGAGCTTTTCTTTTCTTCTTTCTCGCTGCTGGTCCTTATATTTTCGGCACTAGTCGATATTTTTGCGATAATGAAGTGTCTCTTTGTCGTGTGGGTGAGAAGGACAACAATGCAAATGAGAGAGCATTTATATGTATACATGACGCGTGTGAGTTTTTTTTAATCAGTAGAGGTTGTGAGATGTGGACTATTGTTTCGGATGATATATAAAAAAATTTTCTTTTTTAGTTTAGATGTAAAATATACGCTCGTCGATGAACAATATGCGAAGGGCATGTAAATTTTTCGATAAAATTTCAGAAATTCTGGGTCGCTCGCTTTTAGGATATTAGAATTTTGAAGTTTAAAGGCAGTGTCGTTTATTTTTGAATAATATCGTAGTATATTACCATGGCTTCTCGTAAAAAAATTTTTAAAGTTAGAATATTATTATTTTTATTGTCAAAATTTAATGACAATAATTTTGTACCGTATAAATACGCAGTAATGTAGGGTAGAACAGTATTTGTAGTGTATAACGTATGATGCGTGATGAAAGCGCGTTATGCAGTAATGTAATTGTTGTAGTACATAATTTATTAAAAATGTTACTTTTATTTCGTTACTGTAATTTCGTAATTTTGCTATTACAAAGCATTTCCTTTATGGATTAGATATCCTTGAAATTTTAATTAGCGTGCGTCGTGTAGATGGCGCAATCAAACAACTTACTCGCAAGCGGTAAAAATTTCAATCGATTAGTATACAGAAAGGAATTTGTCTTCTACGCATCATCGCGTCATCAATTGCGTTAAAGTAGGTTAAATAAGTTTAATGGATAGTTAACGAGAATTTATTAATTTTCGATAGGCAAATTATTATGATAATGTATAGAACACATACGTTGAGCAATGTCATCATTTTCGAAGACCAAGAAGATTATTTAATAAACTGTTTAATGCAGGTAGGCAGGTTAATGCAGAGATGATATTAATTCAATGCAAATTTTGAAAAAAAAAACAATACATTATAATTTGACCGATTTATATCTAAATTACGGCCAATTTATGGTATATTTTTACTAAGAAAAATTAAATAGTAAAAACAGTAAATCGATATTATAAAAAAATTTTAATATCCTAAACGGATCTCACTATAAATTAACTGAGTTATATTACAAAAACTATGTGTATCTCCTGACTATAACATTACGACATTAACTTGTTCAACAGTTGTCGTAACAATTTTTACCATAGCGAAGATACATTTTCTCAAATTGTTCACGCCATAGTTCATTTTTTGAAATGAAAAAATGCCTTTTAATTCTCTACACCATCCGATTTAATTTCGTTTATTCTTCTCAATAAATAATAATAATTATACCCCAGACCAAACAAAGCGTCGAAATAATAATAAAAAAAAATATCCCCAACCCTAATAACCATAACCATTCCAACCTCACAAAGGATACTCAACATCTGGCACAACGTTATCCTCCGAAAACAACTCCATAATACACACACTCACTCGCATATTTGTCTCCTTTCTTCATCTCTTCTTCGCTCGATAACGAAGCAAACGCCACCGCAAAGTCACGCGGATTCACGAAACCTCGATGCAGAGCGCGCGCCACTTCCGGGAGAGTTAGTCCGTCGTAGTCGAGTCGCATGCATAAAAGCTTCTTCTTCGCCGATACGCCGAAGAACAAGAAACGCCGACGAAACTTCACTCCCGATGTGCGTGACGCGACGCGAGAAGCCCTTTCAGATGGTCTGAAACCACTAATGAACCTCTGCTTATGTGTCTGGGGTAGAAAAGAAGGGCAAAATCAACAAACTAAGAGAAAGAGAGAAAGAGAGAGAAAGAGAGAGAAGGAGGAAGAAGAGGAAAACCAAATCGCAAAAGTTTTGCTAGAAATAGAGGGGATTCGGCGACGCGAAAAATTCAATCTCTTGAGATAGTGTGAGTGTGCGTGCATGTGCTGTATGTACGTATTGATTTTTCGCGCGACGAAGGGATTGCTGTGCGTTTTTTTTTGTGCACGCACGCGTGGGAGGCTGAATCGATGACGTTTTATATGTGTTTCGAAGGGTAATATAATGGATTCGAAGGATTGTGCAGGAATTTATTGATCCTTGGACCGACGATGTATTTACATGATACACTTTGGAAATTGTAGATGGGTGAATGATAAGAATTCGATTAACTCGAATTCACGGATTTCGAAAATTGCGTAAGCATTTTCCACTCCAAAATTGATTTCTCACTCTGGAGCTTAGAGTGGACTGAAATTTAATTGTAGATGAATGAATTATAAGAATTCGAGTGAATTATGAGATTACTAATATTGAGTTGAATTTACGGATTATTAAAAAAAATCAGTGATTTTCCACTCCAAAATTGATTTCTCACTCTGGAGCTTAGAGTGGCACAAAATTTGTTTTAGCTTATATATTATATTAGAGCAAATGGTAATTTTACACTAATATATGGATTTTTAGAATCGTAGTAATGGATTTTAAGAGTGAGATTGTTTTTTACCAAGAAATTTAGAGTAATTTTTCATTCCGTAGCTAAAAGTGACATTAAAATGTCATCTTAGACTATTTCTTAAACCATTCGTGAAATATCGCTCATAAGCTCGAGTGAAATTAAAATATCATTTATGCATATGTATCCTATTGGCTAAAACACTCGTTATAAGTGAATTATAAAAGTGATAATATCCCTGAGAATATTTTACTCTAAAATTCAGAATGTTTTTTTACTCCTGAGTTGAGATAACAAATTAATTGTGCTATTATTTTCTCTATCAATAATTTCTCTTTCATTTTATAAATAATATTTCACAATATTTACTCATTGTTGTGAGTAAAAAAAAAATTTATTATCATTTTGAATACAATATTTGTGTTAATTATTAATAAATTCATGTATTACAATGAAATGTATTACATCACAAAGTCAATTTATATTAACTTAATTATCAATTAATTGTTTGACTTTTTTTTATATCATTAATTAATGACTTCATCAGAATGGAATTTATTTCAGCCAAAAGTAACAAGTTTCACTCTAATACTAAATTTGAGTTTAGAGTGAAATTTCACTTTGAATATAAAATCATTTTCATTCTGAAAATGTTCGTCTACGTGCAGTTTTATATTTATACTTTATCCATCGATCGAAGACATCCAATATACAGGGAGTTTGACGAGGATAATACCGAGATTTAGGAAAACTTTAAAACTCGCTCGTTTGCATATTCGCCGCGAGAACCGAACGGCAAAAGGAGTATATATCAAACCTTGAAATCCCATTTACAAAGTCCTCCGAAGGAAAAAGTCAGCCGTAAAAAACGAATCTTCTGTATATGTATATGTGTCTGTGTTCCTACGTACATTGGTACACAAACACACACACACACACACACACACACACATACGCATCCGCGCGTGAAAAAAAAGAGAGAGAAAAGGGAAGACAAAAGCTTTAGAGTACGGTATATGTCTCTAAAGGAGAAAAACGAGCCTTGCGAAACAACGATACGAGTAAGAGAGAGACAGAGCGAGAGAGACAGAGAGAGAGAGAGAGAGAAAGAGAGAAAGTACCAGCACTTTAACACGTGTTACCGGTAGTTATGGCTCTGCTCTGTTTTTCGACGCTGGTTACGTGTCTTTCGAAACTTGCCTTGTAAATGCAAGTGGCTTTACGTTCCGATATATACTCGATCGTGTGGGAAATCCGAATAATATGCTCTTCAAGGAGGAAGTGTCTCTCGACATATAGCTTCTGGGTTTACTCGGTTTCG
The DNA here is from genome assembly GCA_018906985.1 of Apocrypta bakeri. NCBI lineage: Eukaryota > Metazoa > Arthropoda > Insecta > Hymenoptera > Pteromalidae > Apocrypta > Apocrypta bakeri. The sequence goes on from JACCIA010000005.1 coordinate 6,081,869, forward strand.
TTTAAACTACATCTTGTGCGAGGACGTGGATACTGTGTTTATGACACGCGATATACGAGCTGAACTGCCGCGCTCGCGCGAACAAAAATACGGAGTAAAATTTACGTAGCATTTACCGCGTAAATGTTACTTAGCTGACTGAGCAATGTTTTCGAATAAAAATAAAATGCTTCTACTGCTGCTAACTTATTATTTAAACTTTTTTTTTTAAGTATACGCCTGCGTTGTATTGTTAAGATTCTTTGGGTTTCGTTGCGAAATTAGCAAATTTACAATTGTCTTACAGTCACATATTTGTACTTCGTATATGTATTTATCGAAGGAGGGAAGTATGTTCTGTATTGACGGTTGGAAATTTAACGAAAAAATTTTACATTTTATCGAATGATATTCGGAATATTTTATACGCGGAAAGAGGAGCTTCACTCGAGGCAAAAGAAACATGTCAAATGGAAATGTCGTTTGAATCTGAAATGTTCACTTAATGATTATGCACTTGTTTAAAGTCGGGTGTAAGCATTATTTTTTTTTGTAAAATAAAAAATTGAAGTGATATAATTCTCCTCGATTGTCGAATTCATATTAATATTATTCGCGAATTTTGTAATGAATATTTGCTGTTTTAACGCACTTCATCAAGGTTTGTTTCTTTCCAATTAAAGGGTCATTTATGTCAGAATATACAGATGTAACGTTTATTTATAACAAATAAATTGTGTTTCAATATAGAGACTTCAGCTTGTATGGCAAACTGTTAAATCCAGATGTTTTATCATTATCACTTTATATTTTTAGCGTGTCGAGAGTATCAAAACCTGTTCTCGTACTATCAAATCACTGAAAATTTGAACAATTCGTTTTACTATATTTATTGTTATAGTAAAAATCTAAGTATTAATATTTATTAAATAAGTTGAATTTTATTTATACTATTTTTATTTTCCTTCTCACGTGTTTTTGCAATATGTGTCAGTGTCAGACATTTAATAGTGAAAGCGATTGACGTTTTGTATTATTAAATTTCCCTAGTAAAAAATACACCATAAATTGGCCATAATCCAGGCATAAATTGGCCTAATTACGATTTCTTTACAATATTTGAACCAAATTTCTATTTCCTCTTTTTATTATTAGATTTTTCCTAGTAAAAAATACACCATAAATTGGCCATAATCCAGTCACAAATTGGCCTAATTACGATGTGTATCCATACAAGATTTGAATCATATTTCTATTTCCTCTTTTCAGTATTAGATTTTTCCTAGTAAAAAATACACCATAAATTGGCCATAACCCTGTACGCAGACATTGGGAAAATTATGGTTTATTCCTTACACTTTGCATTAAATTGATATAATTTTTCTATTCGCATCTCCATACCGTTATTTCAGAATGTATTATACTAGGAAAAAAGTACAATACACATATATTCTCTTCCGAATACATATCTATACAGACCTATATGTATGCATAGCAATATAGGTATATCCACAGTAATGAAATTATTAAAAGTCAAAAGAAAAGAGAAAATACAATCGGAATTGAGAATCGAGTTTCCCATCTCCAAACAAACCATAAACGCTACATAAAATTTAATGACCAAACTATGTAAATTTTACTCGCGATTTTTTTTCCACGCTAGTACAGAGAGAACAATATATAATACAATAGACGATACAAATCGTTCCCAAGTTCCATCGAAAACTTTCTACACGACCGATCATACAATTGCACGTAATATAATACGTTCTCTTCGAACGTTGTCTCACAATCGAACCTTTTCTTTTTCCTCCAGGGTATCGTAAATTCGGATTTTCGTTTCCCCCCTGTGTGTCTCGCGTACTCGCGCTTATATTATATAAAAAAAAAAATATTTATATACGCGCAGCGTCTCGTTCGCGTGTCTAAACCGTATAGCTTTTAATTAACGCGTTTAAATCCACTTTTAATTTAAATTTACATACCTTGTAGCTCAACACCCTGTGCTTTGCTTTGTTCTCCTGTCGCGACGTTTGTACGTACATCCCTCGCTCAAACGCATAATACATGCATGTATATATAGTTACTGCACATAGAGTACACATATATATGTATATATGTATAGTCTACCGTGAGCAACGAGTAAGTGTAATTTTGCTGCGCCCGAGTCGAGGCTATTTTTAATTTTGGAATTTCGCACTCGACAGCTTTTTCGAGGTGTTGTTATTAAAAGCCGCGTTTTTTTTGAGTTCGACTGTTGATAACGACATTGCGTATACATGAATTTGCGCGCAGGATGTTTTTTTTTTACGGGTTTGTTTACAAATTTGCATGTGGATCGACAAACGTGTTTACATGATTGTATTTCCAAGTTTTTCTTTGACTTTTAATAAGTTTATTGTTGAATTGAAAAAAAAAGTTTGAAATACGACTATATTTATTGCAATTAAACAGAGAATTTGTGATTAAAAAGAAGCTTTTTTTAAGGAATACATGCCAATATCTATATTTGTAATATTAATTGAGCAATAAGTGAACAATTTTCGTAAAAAATACGTTATAACGTTTTCGCATTCCTATGCATGATTATGGCTAATTTATAGTATTTTTACCAAGGAAATAAAATACGTATATTAATAAATAATTATTGTTTACTCATCACAGATACACCGCTAAATATTAAAGTGAACCATATATATATGCACTTATCGCTCTTCCAGCAAATTGTTGAACAATCTCGTAAAAAAAAATACAACATATATATATATATGCAAAGTTTCGCGTAAACTGAAACTGCATAGTACATGCATGTTAAGTTAAGCGTAGATAGTTTCGCGTAAAGTTAACTATGCGTGTAGTTTTCATTTTTCCATGTACATATTAATTAAACAGTTTAGCTTCGCAGTTTACTGGCCTTTGAAAGAGTTATTTTAATAAAGTTTTTAGACATCGGTTTAATGATAATAAACTTTTGCTTAATATTTATCTAAGTACAGTTTTAGTGATAATTGTATATGAAAGGGATAAGGAAAATAATTAACTGAAGTTTCAATTTAAGGTTTAATTACGAAGTTAGATAGCTGAAGAAGTTAGAATTTTAAGATTGAATATTAAAAGATATTAAATTTGTACATAAAATTAAATACAACGAACTTTAGTTATTATTTTGCACATTCAATTAATTAACTTTGAAAACAATAATTTTTGTAACCTAACCTCAAAAATTATTCCATACAGCATATTACAGAGAGCGCCCTCTATCCCGCTTTATTCTACAATTATATCTATTTTACTTGGATCTATAGAGCTGTTTCCTAGCAATTAATCCAATTTACTCGTTTAAATTAATTAATTTCTAAAAATAATACACAACGATTTAGCGATCAAAGGGAAACGTGGCATTCAAATTTAGGTAATTGTAATTTTTAATATTATTATATCACATATAAGTATATACAATAACTGAAAAAAAAATATTTTAGAAACGTAATTCAGTAAATCCGTAGGGTTACCCTAAAGGAAGCACGGTCTAGTGATAATTGGTCCATTCCGATGAACACAAATTCCAAAAATAAACACTAACAGGACTACCAATTTCAAAGCCCAGAAACACTATAGATTACTTTAGAGTGTAATGATCGTATATTACACGTATACTTGACGTATAAAAATCACAGCTACCCAGATTAAACGGTCTTTTTTCTGTGTCCAATTAATCATTGTGCATTATGTGTATAGCATTGATAAATGCCCTTTTAAATCAAAAGAAAATAATCTTAATCAGAATGTCAACAGGAAAAATCGCATTGAAGCAACTACATTAATTACGAATTTAGCGAAAAATATTTATTTGTACATCATTTCTCGATGAAGTTTCGTGGATTCATTAACAGTTATTTTCAGTTTTTTTAACTAAAATAAAAAATATAACAAATAAGCACATTGCAATATAAAAAAAAGATAGCAACAATCAATGTTTGTATTACCTACGTTTCATGTATATAGTATAAACACTCGTTTGGCTCATTGCACTAAAAGAATCTGTTTCCGTATCTAATAAATTCTTTCGATACGTCCAAAGAGCTGAACTCTTACAATTTCACGTCATTCATCTAATGGACCCTATACTCCGTATCCACACATACACACCTATACAAAGTCAATAGATCTTTTGTATCTCTGCACTTTATATCTATGTATATAAACTTAATTAAAACACCGCCTGTAATAAAAAGTGAAGAACGTACTTAGATAGATATTCGAGAACAAAGCGACTGATTATACACGACTATACATACGCACTCTTTCAAATTAATTCGACGCGATTGCGAGAGGTCGTGAATTAATTTGCATTTCCGCGAAAGCGACTTTAATTAAATAGTTTTTGTTTCGAATATATTCCAAACGCGCTGTTGTGTACGAAATTTTCGACATTTTCGAAAGATCAGCATTTCTAGGGATTTTTAGCTCTGCGTCTTCGATTGAGTAATAGAGTATAATTCGACGTTATACGTCGAATAGGTTCCAATTATTCCACAGCCTTACCTCACTAAAGTTAACAAGCATATGGCGTAGTTTGAAGATCTAACGTTTTCCTATAAAGACTAAGCCGTAAATCGTCGGAACTTTCCAGAATTTCCAAGAGAGAGAGAGAGAGAGAGAGAGAGAGGAAGGGATATGCGCTCGTCGAGTTAATAATGGATTTGACGCTTCATTTCACAGGCGCGTCGAGGGATTAGAGCTTTTTAGGATTTGAATTGAGATTAGAAGATCCGAGAGATCGGTTTTAATAATGAAATCTTATAATTCCTTTCTGAGCTCAATTCAATGAAGTAGATTTTAGCGAATGTTGGTAACGAGTGCATTGTTCTTTTTGAAATTGTGAAATTTCCGTGTTATTTTTTGGGTTCACTGCTAAAAAGATGATTTTGTTGTTAAATCAGTGAATCGACTTACGTGAATTTCTTGCGTGAAAAGATCTGTTCTTTCCCTGGTAGAAAAATTAATCAACTTATTAAATTAAATATCGGTTAATCAATTCACATCAGTTTAGACAACTGTAGTTATTAAAATAACCCCTATTTGCATCACATTATACACGATCTGTCAACGGTTCGTCAAATTTAATAATTTTTAACATAATACGTTTTATAGCTTATTCTTTTTTTAGTGACTATAACTATTATATTAACCAACGATAATTGTTAGTTAATTAACTGATTCAGTAATGTCTACGAATTTTTTAAAATTTATTGTAAGTATTGTACTTTATAGTTTTTAGGAAATATAGGTTATGTTGTCAATCTTCATAATCAAAAGAAAGATTAGGTTAGTACTACTAACCTCATGTTTATTTTGATTAGGTCAGTAACCTAATCTTTGTACCTTTGAAGCTTAACCCTATAACGCTTAATAACACACACACAGATATTTAAATTGTCAATTATACACTGGTTCAATTGACTTAAAAATTTCAAATTCAATGTTATTTTGAATGTTTTTTAAATCACATTTCTAGTGAGAAATATAGATTGATATAGCTACATTTCCAGTAGTGTAATAAACTACTTTTATTAAAAATTTAGCTATGCTATAGCCAGACTATACCATCAGAATATAGTCATTTCGGTCGTACATCGGATAATTTGATTAACAACTTCATTTCTAGCTGAAAGTAAAGCTTAATTCGTAACATGTTTTGATAGTCTTGAAGTAAAAACAAAATTATTCTAAATTTTTTCGGTCACTTCGAAGGCTCAAACCTGTCAAAGGTGGTTCTTAAATTTATGACGATACATTTTTGAATAATACTTTATTTAACAGTATAATTGAAAGAAATATTCTTATATAAAAGTTTGCTAAAAAACTTTATTAACTCTCTAGAAATAAAAATTTGCTAAAATACATCAAATAATTTTTTGAAATAAATTTTTCTTCGCAATGTCTATATATATATATATATATATTCATTGGTAGTCAAAAATTTCCACTAGTACAACGAGTTAGTATATTTTAACCGAATATTCGCAACAAAATTTAAATTAGTATTTAAACTAACTTTACATTCAAATAAACAGTGACTATAGAATTAAGAAAATATTTTCACAGTAGCCATCCAAAGACATAATTTATTCGAAATTTGTATTTTCAATGGACAAATATTTTATCCAAGAAACTGTCTACAGCAATGTTATACGACTATCTAAAGCCAATAGAAAAGAGAAACTGCACATCGGATCTCCCTTCTTTGCCAACATTTTTTTTTCTTTTTTTTTGTCTTCTGTTATTACCCGCGGAATCGCCGCTGACGACTCTTATTATACGACGTTTACGCGACACAATTATACGCGCTGCTTTATTATATAGTATTTAATATGATAACGTCGCGACATAGAAAGAGAGCCAGAAATTATAATACGGAATGTAACATGAGCATGAAATAGTCATGAAATGATAGACAATCTACGCTTGGGCACATAACTGGCAATTAATTATGCGAGAAATGCGTTGGCATGAAACTCGTGTATAATACTATATATATATATATATATGTATATATGGATCATTCTCTGACAGATTGATAAGTCAAAATATTTTTTTGTTTCGATGACTTAGGAGATTGTTGTGATTTACATCTACAGGTTTGAAAGTATTTTACTAGTAAAGTTGAATTTATTCTTCAACAAAAGTCCCCTTTGTATTTTTAGCGAGAAATGCTTTCCCGAGAAGTTAGAAATTTTTGAAAACTTTGACATACTGTAACTTGAAGAATCTTCATGAAAGTGGATACAGTACCAAAGAACGGTTTAAAAATATTTTGGTGAAAAAAGCTTTTTTTTTGGACTGGTCAATCTGCCAGAGAATGGTCCATACGTATATACGCGACTTTCGTAAGGGGAATCGATGGAAAAAAAGATGACGAATGGCGTGTCTCGTACACGTCCATAAATTCGAAAGTTGATCTCCTTTTAAAGTTATTCGGAAATTCCATGTAAAGTTTCAAGCTGCGAATATCAGTGATATATATATATTCACTTACCCATAAGACGTATATGTATATATTACGAGGGATATAGAGAAGAATAGAGCGGAAAAGAAAATAACGGTTTGATATTCATTGTCGAGCGGTAGTCGTGTTAGATAAGTCGTCGGAAAGAATTCGGATCAACTATTGAACTTTCTTTGAAGCTTCAATTTACATTCAAAGGTGTATACGGATTGGAACAATTTTGCGTAATCAATTACACGACACACGTAATAACGGAGAAACTTCGCGCTCACATATCTGGAAAAAATACAGGAATACCTAAAAAGTTACACTCAACGTTCGCGATTTAAAAAAAGCACAATTGCTATGTGTATATGTGAATAGGAACTTCACTGACAGATTGACCGGTTAAAAAATGGATTTTTCTTCAAAACAATTTTAAACTGCTATCCAGCTTTATGAATTATTACTGAACTGTTTCCAAATGTCAGAGCATCGAAGTCGATATTTTTGGCATTTTTTCTATTTCAGGTCTATTTTTAAGAATTTTTAGCTTTTCAAGGGAGCATTTCCTACTGAATATGTATAGATGAGGAGATTTTTTGTAAAACCGATTAAACATTTCAAGGACATTTATAAGTCTTGTTTATAAAATTATACTCAGTGAACGGTTTAAAATTAAATCTTGAAAATGTTTTAAATTCAGAACGATACCTACATTGACTACAAAACTATCTGATTTAGTCACAACTTGTAAATCGCGCTTTGTTTCTAGCTGAAAGTAAAGTTATCGGTCATATTATCTCGCACTGCGAGATCATGTGTTTTGACGTGAAAAAAATTCATGAAGATGTCTTCGATGAATCCAGATGTGTACACGAAGATGAAAAATTGGGAATGACGAAATAAAGTTATCTGGCAATTTTCCGATTATTTATAATAAAATATGTGTTCACCTCATATCGATACTATGCCGTATTTTTTAAACTGCACCAAATGCACTAATAAGACTCTTGTAAGTTAGTCGAGATTGACGTTGAACCAAACTTATCAATCACTTCACCATTTTATTATTATATGTATAGATGGTTTGTATGAAAAGCTCAGAAACATCGAGATATACATATACATATATATATACGTTTGCATAATTATTATTGACGTTTAGACGAGATTCAAATCTCCATCTGCATTAATCCAAGCACATTATACACAGTCCAGGTATAAACATTTCATTTCGAAGGCGGCAAACTAACGGACAATCGAGCTAAGAGGCATTTCAACGTTAGCCTCGGCGAATCGGGCATCCGTAAAATAATGGAAACTTACAGCTATACATTGATTGGATATGTACTATATATATGTAAAGTTTTCGCTAAAGTCGAACCTTTATCTTATCCAAGGCTTAATTATAATAGATTCCGTAACGATCCATCGCGTTTCTCCCTAATCCCTCTCGCGATTCGCAATTAAATCGCTCGGAAGATCCTTCACTTCCTTAATTAAAAAATAAAAGCGGACATCTCTCGAGGAATAAGTCTGGATTCCAATCTTGTAACGCAATGAAAGAAAAGTTCAGTGCTTATGTAGACTATAGTTATTTTTTGGTTCATTGAACTTTTTAAAAAAAAATTGACAATTTACATAGTCTTTGCGTATATAAGATATATAAGATGCAGTTAAGATAAGAATACTGTGTGTAATTTACGTAACGGCTGTTATTTGTTTATAGAGATGGATGAATATGTATGTCAATTTTGCAGTTTCTCTTTTTTATTGGTTTTAGCTGATTTCCGTAGTTGTGTATCCTTATAAATGATATATTTGAGAAAATATTTAAATGACCATATATATATATATATATATATATATATATAAGCATATATATTGAAAAACTTAGGTCTGACAGAAGAAGTAAATTTATTTATTCGAATCTGGTTTTTTTATAATATATTTAATTGATAATTTTTTTATTAAACGTAAGTGAGTCTGAAACTTTTTTTTTGAAATAAAAATAAATCGTCATTCAGTATCAGCAATACTTGTAATACTTGTAAACCAATCATCCAATAGATTCAAACAATGACACGATTGAAGGCAGAAATATCAAGAATAGCTTATTCAAATAGTGTAACTATCGTATTTATCTCATAATGCAAACGATTGAATACACTATTTTTCTCAACTTGCGAATCAATAATATTCGTGTTTTGACAATAATTTATTTATACAAGTTATTCTTGGGAATTTAGTTTTTTGGTTAAACTCATCACTGTTGGTTTCTTGTAACCAAAATTTGTAGACACGTTTGAGTCGGTCATAGGTATATGAATGAATTTTCGAGATTTGATAGTGACGTTCATAAATGACACTTTAAAACGTATACTTACGACTCGAAGAGTATGTTATCCTTGAAAATGAGTAGATTTTTAAAAATAAATTTAATGACTGATACCTTATTCAATTTGGTCTAACGAAGTAAATTTTTTTAATTTGGAATTTTGTAATTGATAAAAGTACAATTTTTAATGACTATTCGACCAAAAATTGTTGCTTTAAATTGACGATTACGTAAAAGAAATGAAATTTATTTTTCCTTGCGGAATATACCTTCGCGCTTATAATCTTAAAATCGCTAAAGTACATTATTCACAATTTGATATCGTACACTGTAGGATGAAGCTGTGATTCAAAACCTCGCCTTCCTCCTGCATTAATTACTCCAATTTATGCAAAAACACACCATATTTACAGGACTAATAAACAAATTTTTTATTATGAATAAAAAAAAATTTTATTTTTAATTTTTATAGCCTTTTCGAGTTCTCGAAAGAGTTTCGAATGGCTCTTGCATCGCTTGCGTTAATGATTACTTTCGGTGCGGTGTATCCACTTACACGGTATATATACTACATAAATTTTACTCCAAAGTCTCTTCGCCGTCTGTATAACGACTCCTTCCCAAAAAGGATCCCCAACACTCGCCCATATAAATACACACAAACATGCACATACACAGAGACACATACACACACTGATACACATTACCCACCCACTGACACACATTACACACACATACACAGAGACTCATATACGCACACTGATACACATCACAATTACCCACTCGTTGACATGTATTTCTCACACACATACATCGATATGTACATAGGCACATACTCACACGCTCATACCGATTTCTACATAGATACGTACTTACATTCATACACCCACATATGCACAGACAGATACTCACTCACTTACACAAATATGCACTAACACATGTTCACACACATACACCCACATATGCACAGATAGATACTCACTTACATACACAAATACGCACAGACACATGCTCACATACACACGCAGACATCTAGACACATAGACACATACACATACACCATACAAATACACTTGCACAAATAGACGTATACACACAGCATATACACGCATACTGATGTTCACGGAGATACGTGTATACACGTGCAGACACGCACAGAGACACACAGACACACGCAGACACATACAGACTCAACGTAAAGCAATTCGTCCTCGCGTAATAGATCACGAATCTTCACGAGAGCGCATCCTCTCTCTCTCTCTCTCTCCTTCTTCAAGAGCCACACCTCATCCATTGTGTTCCGATCCTTCTTTCTTTCTAGCGGAAAAAGAACTGGTGTAACGCACTAGCTCGTGCATACATGAAACGCATATGTAGATCTCCTTCGAAGAGTTGGGACGGGCTGTGTGTTCTTCTTTCTTTTTCGTCAAGGACATATATAGTTCTTCTTCGACGCGCCCTTTTTTCTTCTTTCTCTCTCGCTCGCGTGAGTCGTGTACTTTTTTTTTTTTTTTTGGCTTCTTTTATATACGCCTGAGAGCCGATGCTCGCGCGACTGTAGCCGATTATTTTGCTCTTATTTTGCGCAACTTCTGCGCGGCAAGATGCGCGCGTAACGAGAGGGGCGTAGTTTTGGGATTTTTTTTTTGCTGGCGATCTTCCTCTGAGCAAGAGAGAGGGAGAGAGAGAGTTTCACCTTTGGCGAAATATATTTTGTTAGTTTTTCAAGGGAAGCAAGGAGAAACAGGTACCGAGACATTTTAAATTCAGAGAAGAAGTCGTTATCATTTCAAGGCGTATCAAAGGATCTTACTTTACTATTTTTTATTTATTTATTTATTTTTTTTTATCTCTTACGTTGTATACACAACTCTGGCATTTGAATATTTCACCGAAAACATACTTAGTCTGCACTCGTCTCTTCGCGTCTAAAAATGTATTTTTATTTTTACCGATTTTCCGCGCCGAAGTTATACGTACAGTTGGAAGTGTTTCCATCATTGTATTATTTAAACCTTCAAAATGTATTTACCAGATAATTCAATTACAGCGACTTTCGACGAGACACTCGATCGACTAACGGTTCTCTACGCGTAAACACTGTAGAGCGACGAAAGAGAAGAAAAAATATTTCCTCACTCCGATAAATCCCACAGTAAACTGTACCGCAGAGTCGCATCAAATTAAATCATATACCTCGTTCTCTTTCGCGAAGAAGCGTAGAAAAAAAAGAAGAATAATTCCTACTCCCCGGTCGGAGCTTCTTCTGTATTTCCGCGTTTTAACAAGCGCAGCGTCGTCGTATATACCGTTTTCCCGCATTTCCTCCCTCATTTTCTGGAATAACAGTTTTTCCAGATCTTTCGCTCGCGCACGCAGCTCCTTAAGCGTAGATAAATTTTAAAGAGTATTTTTTTGTTTAAATAACAAATGGATTTTTTTTTATGACGTTGTTGATGAATGGCGCATGAGAGTGTTATTTTCACTGTGTAATGTTTGTTAGCTAGAAGGAATTGAATTTTTACGAAAGGATCTTTTTCAATAACGATTGCTATTGGTTTTTACGAGTATAATTAGTAAGTTAATTGAATTTTAAGGCCACAACGAATAAAAGTTTGCTTGCAGATTTTTGCATTAAAAATTGTATTTTCTACTTTTTTTTAAACGGCTCCTTACGTGTCTAAGCTAATTATTCGAATGCAACGATGTATATACAGCCTATTTTACATCGGGTTTTAAATCATTATATTTTTGTTTGATAAAAATGAAAAAAAAAAACATTTTCTAAACAATTTTTCTTATATTCCAAATGTTTGATTTAATCGCGATACGATTTTAGCGAACATAAGACAAAATTATAAAAAAAAATATACTAATTCCCTCATTAGAATAAATAATGGTTTCGATATTGGATAATATGCAAAACAATTATTTAAAGCCCTATTACAAAGATTATTGGACAGTACAAAATAAATAAAGCAAAACCGTAGTTTTATAGTATGTAAGTAACTTTTATTCCGGACCCGCCCACAGGAATGTTTTTTCCTCTTTGGGATTGCTTACTACTTATGTAATGTCAATGTATATTTACTCTGGGTAATAAATAAATAAAAAATGTTAAATATACAAGAAAGTTGAAGAGTCTAATCGGAGACATTTAAAAAATAAACAAAAATCAATTAGTAGAAATGACGGTTAAATCTGTGTAATCGAGTTTTATAATTTACATTACGTATTGCTATCTAAACGCTATAGATGTATTCCTCTTATCGAAAGTGAAAGATCAAAATTCATAAAAATTGAACGCAAGAAAAAAAAAACAGTTAACGGTTGCGTGTTACTGCGAAAGCGTAATTTAATTCTACAATTAGAGTTTATTTGGTATTATTTAGTATCGAGTGTCAGTTTCATGTTTAAATCTACATTAGCATTCATAGTATTTATTACATTCTGAAACCGTATCACAGTTAACTCAGATTTATGCGTAGGTATGTGTTTATTGTCCCTCTCTGTGCTATAAAACGTTATTCGAAAATATATTATTTTTCCATTCAACTGCATATAATACCTCCTAATATACAAAATACATAAATACCTTCTAGCAATATTATTGCCTAACACGTTATTTTTAAACCCCACGTTGCTCGTGGCCATATGCAATGCGTATTTTTCAATGATGTTTACCTCTCGTCGATTTTAAATCGCATAAATTTCCCACCGTCTTATATATACGCGTTTTCTTACGGAGAAAAGCAATAGATTTCTTCTCGCGTAACTCGTGCGCGGAGACTTTTGGCGCACTTCTGTGTCTATGCACAGACGGACTCACATATACATGCCAAAGTACATAACTCAACGTTCTCGTTACATTTATATTATATACGTATGTGTGTTGTGTGTGTGTGTGTGTGTCTATATGGATGTGTACGTGTGTGCGTGCGTCAGTGTGTATATGAGTGTGGATGCACGAGTGTGTGTGCGTGTGTGTGTGAATAGTCTCTTGGCATAAGAGGCGAATGGTTTGGAGGATATCTGTCAATGGAAAATGTGTGGGTATAATGTCGTGTGAATGACGTACGTGCTTTTGCGGAAATTCGTCTGATAAAACTTACCGCTGCTGCTGCTGGATGTGAATGTACTATTAGAAGGGAGAGTTTTGTCGACATTTTTTTTGTTTTCTGTTGCGTTTGGTATTTTTGAAATTTATTGTCTTATTTACGCTCTTGTCGTTTCGTTCTTGATTTAGCCTGAGTATCGTCGATTTTTCCGCGAAATAATGAATGCACACGTATAAATATAAATGAAAATCATAATAAATCATTCGAATGTAGATCGTTTCAAACAGAGATTACCACTGAGCATTTGCTGTGTTATAAGAACGTCTCGTTTGAAAAAAAGCGAATTGATCGATGTTAACGAATGTCGATTGGTTGGTCGTGAAAAGGGCGGGAAATTTTGAAATATTCGATCGCGCCGAGGAATGTTGCATTCGATAAATTATTGTGTTATAAATAATGCATTTTATCAAACGTCTGAAAAATATAAGCGGTATTGCAGCAAGACCTGTTAAATAGAGAGTTTAATGAGAATTTAGTAATCGAAATCTAAAAAATAATCCGTAAAATAAACAAATAAAAATTTTCTGAAACAGAGAGAGAGAGAGAGAGAGAGAGAGAGGGGGGGGGGGAAAGTTATTAAACAAAGTTTAACTTCCTTAGTAAACTTTAACTTATGCTGTTTTCGCAATTGTGTAATATGTTTTACTCGAAGTTATAATTTAGTTCTCAGTTGTTAAGTCTCCTTATTTAGTTTTAAGAAGGTGCATCAGCCTATATAGACAGCTTTACCTTTATAGGATTTACTCGTTAAATACCGTGAAATAATAATGTCTCGTAAATTTTCCGGTTCGACAACATCAATAAATTTATATTCACATCAGTACTTTAAAATCCCTCAATAATACGTTTCGCCCTGATCATTATTCGAAATTAAATTTTTCAAAGCCAAATGTCGAAAGTACGTCGATTAACGTACCCGATCGCTAATTTAATAGCCCGTCGACTGTAAATAGCTTTTGAAATTTCGTACAATGTATATATAACATGACATCTAACTCGCAAGTTTCGGAGTACCTAATTTCGAAATTCACGCCATTCTACGTGTACAATTCATAATACAACTCGTGTATAGTCTCGAGACTATATACACGAATACACACCTATATATATACTTACGCACACACACACACACTTTGAGAAGTATCCTTTGTTATTTCGTACTAAGAAAAAAAAACGCGAAAAAAAAGAAAAGAAATCGTCGGGACTAAACGATTCCGCTTATCATTCATAAATCATAGTTAGCGATGATTTACCTGTGAATGATTACCTTGCGTTATACGGGCAACAATTTATCGCCACACCTCAATAATTAATCATCGACACACAAGGCATTCCGATCGAAACCATTACAACTCGTTACACAACTATATATGTATATACACATATATATATCTATATTTTCCATAGACTTATAAGGTCAGTGCAAATCTTCGACCCTCTGGAGAAATCTTGCACAGTAGCTCTCTCTTTGTGTGTGTGTGTGTGTGTGTGTGTGCGTATACTCTCATTCTTTCTAAAAAAAAAAGAACAACAACTTCTAGAAATCAGAAATGTCCCCAATTTTTTGCCGCAACTCGTTCTCTCTGAGCGGGTATATACGCTTCGTATACCTAAGGCATCTAGCAGTGCATACCGCGGATACCGTGTACGCGCATGACTTTACTGTCCGGCTGCACATCTCGTTTCGCTGACCGCATTTATAGCTACAGGCGCGACTGAAAATTAAGTGGCATTGCTAATTGCCGCTGCTTGGTACCGCATTCGTTACATCGTTACACTGTATACACACTGTGGTTGCGCGCGCGTGTGTGCGTGTGTGTGTGTGTGTGCGAGTAATTTTTATCCGTCTCGCTTGGTTTTAGAGACTTTGTTTTCCATCCTCGAAGAGGAAGTTTCTTTTCGGACGCGTTGGATTAAACTAGTCACAGAGTGTACTGTCCGTATTTTTTTTTTAGATTGTTTTTCTAAGAGAATTAGAGATTTATAGATTCGCGATCGGGAAATGGATGAGATTTGGCGAAGAATTTGTTGAAAATAGATGCTCTTTCTCTCTCTATCTCTGTTTTTTTTTAATTTAATTGAATGTGTTGTGTATTTGTATTTTGAATTTGTTGTTCAAATTCGGATTAACAAAAAAGTATGGCTTGGAGTAAATCGGTTAATTTATTGCGAGTTTTTGTAAGGATTTTTTAAAAATGAATGCCAGTTCTTATTGATGGAATTTTAGCGATTAAGGCACAAATATAAAAGGAAATACCGCAATTTTTCGTCACTTAGAATTTTTCACTTCCTAAAATCTTTTCAAAGGGCGGCTGAACTCTATGGGAAACAAAAAATAAAGTTACTTTTAAATTTATCAGTTCAATTTTAAAGTATATTTCTCGGAAAAATGTTCGCTACAGTTTGTGATTTTTCAAAAAGCCGAGCCGAAAAAAATCACTGTTATACCTAGGGCATTTTTATCGAACGGTTAACAATGAAAATAATAAAAAAAATTGCTTTTTTTGTAATCGAATCGAATGGCGTATAGGAATGATTAAATTTAAACGTTTCAATGATATACATTGATAGAATTTCAATTTTATTCCCAATTTTTCAGAAAATTAATGGATTAACAAATTTGGTTACAGTTCAATCGTCCATTTGCCTCACTCATAGTGACACAAATACTTATATCCTCGGGTGTAACTTTGGACCTTTGCCTTTTATTCCTTCCACCGATTAATATCCAAATCCGGATTGGCCTTCCGTGTATTTTGAGCCTATAGCTACGAAAGAAATTTGTATTAGTGTCGAACTTAATTTTTTATCATATTTCATTAATATTTTTATACACAATATTCAATATTGAATAAATTGGTCGATATTCCAGTGTATAAATTTAAATGTATTAATAATTTGATGACCATTCGAAATAATAATATCAATGATTTTGATGTTAAGAATATTAGTATTACTGAATAATAAAGGTATTTCGAGTATAAATTCGAGTGCGATTCTATTTGGTATTAATTTTGAATTATTCTTTATTCGCATATGCTCTTGGCATATAATCATTAGTTAATGCAAATAATGAATTTGCTAAAATATGTAAAATATATATTTAAAAATTATTCTTACAGTAAATAATGAAAGCCACAATACAAACACCAAAGATAATTATCTTCGACATATTTCTCTTTTTTTTTTAGTGTTTAAGAAACTTCAGTGTATCTTCAACTGATGTCTTTCTACCTATTCCGCTTGGCTTTTATACCACATTTTATCACTTTTCAAATAATTATTTGACAAATTGGTTGCACCAAAATCCTTGAAATTATGTAAATTGTTGATTTTGAACTTATTTACAAGGGGAAACCTGAAGTTAAAAACATTGTTCATGTATAATTCGCTAGTAATCTACGAAGACGACCTCAACCGGTCGTAACAACAATATCCGCGTAGTTGTTGTTGACATTCATCGTTTAACATTACCTATTCCTAATTAAACTTTAATTTTGTTGACAAAGTCATTCGAATGACCTTATAATTAAAAAAATTGAAATTTGAATGTCTCAAAGGAGCGAGTGCTCCTCGACAGAGTAGAGAAGTTTCGTTAAATCGCGTCAGTATCGCTTCACGCGTTCTCGAACGAAGTCGAACAAAATACAGTTAATTTTCGAAAAAAAGATCGTACGTATGTTTTACGCGCTCATCCGCACAGTTTTGCCACAGGGACGATAATTCAAATTTTAATCGGGAAAACTCATTCGTTGCATTTTTATCGTCGAGATATCTGAATGAATAAACATTTGGCATCGCGAGTATTGGATTTCCGATTTTTTTACGATAGAATTTTGTTTATTCGTTTGCGTTTGTTCGATATCCAGAGTATATATATATCCATGGCATATACTTTGGTTATTATTACGCAATATAATAAAATTGAAATATAATTAATAACTGAGAGTAACAAAAAGCATTCGCGTTATAGGTGTTAACTCGTTGTAGGTGTAAAATTTGTGATATTTTATCTGCTGGTATTGCATAATTCTTTGGAATTACATAATAAAAAAAAGGAAACGAAAGAAGACAAGCAGAAATGGATGGATTTTTACAGAAAATAAGGGCCTATTATAAATGCGAATATTACATAATGTCAAATAGTTTATCTTTAAATGCAAAATCATTATTAGCTTCTATATGAGATCGATGCATACTTTTAAAACAGCGCAATGGCTTCAGGGGGTTTAGCCTTCTACTCTTCCAACAAAGTAATATTATTTACAAAGCTGAACTTGTTTCTTGAAAGTATATAAAAAAATATTAATTAATAAATAAGATTTATCAGAAGTTGATGTTATCAAACTATGCAGAGATATGACTGGTAAGTGTTCTATTAAGTAATATTTTGTAGTATACTTTTGAGAAAAATTTTCTTAGATTTGTAACGATCATACATTCTTAGTTAGAGACATTTGATGTTTATGGAAACACGCCTATGGATAAATAATAAAAACTAAATAAATTTTAATAAAGCGAACAAAATTTAATAAATAACGAGCTATATGTAAACCAAAATAAATAAGTAAATAAATGAACGTTACACTCACGCAAATAGTGAGAATTATTCAATGAAATTCAGAGTACTATTTAAATACAAACTGTAATTTTCGGTATCGCGCGGTAAATTAACGCATATTCGAAAAATCAATTATCTTCACTTCATAAAAAGGTGGAGTATGTCGACGATTTTATAATTCGCTCGCGTAAAATTTTAATACAATGAATATAGAAATTTATTGCACCCATAAATGAATATATTGCATGCTCTAACAATGTATTAAATATCCGATATATAAATTAGTTACCGGAACCTGTACATATATCTATATTGTATAGGTACACTAACTAAAATAATATATCTATATATAAACTAACGATTGAATAGCCATTCGTTTTTACTCGCGTATTCGCACGTTTATCTAACTACCGTTAGAAGGTAGTGGGCTATAAAGATGTTTGTTTAGGTGTAGGTCGTAGCTGCATTTTTGCAGAGGTTGGACCACAAGGGACGGATTTACGACTGCGCGACGAGTTTGCCCAGGTAAACTCCGCATTCCTCCCCCACCCGCGACGCTCAGATCCGACATATCGATCCACCGATATATTTTATATAATTACTCAACGATACACTTAGGAAGGAATTAATTGCCGCGAGGTACTTAATGCGAGGGACTGTAACTATACGATAGTTGCTGAATGTAGAGGCGAAGTTACAGTGGAAAATGGAACGATAATTATGCCGTCGCTGTAACCCATTGCACAATCGCGTAATGTCAATTCTCACGGAATATTTATACATATACGGGTTATTCTCCGACAGATTGACGAGAGAACGGATTCGTTTCCTTCGAAATAGTTTGAAACTGTGTTGTGTTTATTGGCACTGCATCTATATCGATGAATTTTCTTACATTTTTTTCGCGATTGTTTTATTGAGTTATAAGCTGTCAAAGTTTGGCATTTTATGCTTTTTTTAAAAAAATTCTAACTTCTCGGGGAAGGTTTTCGCGCTAAAAACACAAAAGGGACTTTTCTTCTTAGATAAGTCAAACTTTGCGAATAAAATACTTTCAAACCTGTAGATATAGAGCGTTGGAATCTTCTGAGTTATCGAAGTCGTGAAATTCAGTTTTGAGAAGGTTCGATCCTGAGTTTTAACGCGAAAACATTCATGAAGATGCCTTGTATGAATACAAAAGTATCATGAACATCGATAGTTGTGAATACATGTATATGGGAAATTATCTGATTAATTGTCGATTAAAAAATTTTTTTTTCTCTTGTGTTTTTGCTTACCGCCGAATACCCCGTGTTGGGTGTTAACGACAAAACATGTAAAGTACAAGATTATAGTATTCGGTTAATATACACAAAGTTCACATTATAATAATATAAAGAAAATGATTGCAATGTAGCTGCATTTTTACAAGTGAAAAATTATAGTTTATCTCGAATTTCGTTTATATTAGTTAATTCGGTTCTACTACTATTATTTTTTCTTCAAATCGTATGCGTAGTACAGTCGATTTTATTCGAATTTTTTTTAATACTTCTATTGTATATAAATTAAAATTTTTGTCATTTTTGTTCGATTGACTTTTCAAGAAACAGATTCTTCGCTAAAAACATATCGAAGCATTATTCAGTAAAATGTATTCGTTTTAAAAGATAACACACTATCAAAGTCGTCAAGTGACAGAAGTGAGAGGGGGATTTCAAAATTTGGTTACAATAGTCGAAGAAAATTTACTCATTAATAAATCGCTTGTTCGTTTACCGAAACTTGATTCGAAAATTTTCCTTCTATAAAAAATCAATATTTTGATAAATAATTTCTTAAGTACAATAATTACAAGCCTTCAAATCAATAACTCATGGGATTTAAGCTGTTGCAAACATTCGGTCATCTAAATAATTGTATACATCTAATCGCTTGCATCAAGAGATGAATAGAAATAATGAATAGTTTGTGCTATTTGTATGAGCTAATCCTGTTACATTCTTCCTGTTCTTCTACCGATGTGGGAATATTATTCAAACATTCCCGGAACATAAAGGAGAAAAATGTTGTTTTGTTACAGAATCACCCGTATATAGACAAAGCTATATGGACAAAATAAAAAAAATTCAATAACTCACTCATCTCGTCGCCACATCGCTAATAACGCGTTAATAATCGCCTACGCTCGATGTAACCTGCTGTAGTAGCGGGATACACACATATATGGCAGAACGATGTATAATTACAGAGAATAAAAAGAATCGAGCTCGGAAAATTTTCCCACTCGATGAGTTACCCAACGCAACGTTGGAATACATTGCGCGTCGAGACAGAGAAAGCAAAAAAACTTAATATATATATATATATATATAGAATATACTTTATATCACCGGCACGTGCTTTTTTCATGTATACATAATATTTATTCCATATATATATGATGTATAGTATATAGTTTGGGTATAGTATATATATATATATATATACACACACACGATTACACATAGAAAAGCGAAAACTCGCGGGAAAAACAAACTCATTGTTAAACTCGCGCGCACTTTCTTCGAGAAAATTTCGGTGTTACATAACGGTCGCGGCTACTGCTTCCGCTTTTTTTTCGACTGTTTGGAAACAACGTGTTTTCTTCGATGAGACTCTCGCGCAACGAGTGCTGATTTCGCACGCCGTAAGAATTAGCGAAGAAAGTGCGATTATATATGTCAGTGCATCATATTTACATACATGGTATGCACATGTGCACACACACACATATGTATATATATATATATATCTACGCACACACATGCACCCACATACATTACGTATATATGTGTGTGTGTGTGTGTATGTTTATGTGCGCTTCGTTTCGTAATTCGTTGTGTGGTGCAATTGGGTCGTGTTGTAGCCGAAGATATAGAATCATCCTAATAGAATACATGTTATAAATACATTTGCATAGTCGCACGTCCCACGCGTTGTTCTCGATGCAATGGAGCTATATGCATCGGAAAATATGTACTTCCTTTTCGATATGAATGTGTTTAAAAAAAAATATATATATAGATATATATATATATATATATATATATGGAGCATTCGTTGTGAAAACGCTACCCGTCCACGTGTCAAAAATTAGGAGCAACGACGAACACTAGTTGAAAAGTCTTTTTGTCTACTAAAAATTAAAAAACTAAGAAGAAAAATTGACAAAAAATACTTTTTCGGTTAGTTTTTTTTTATTGTACACTCGATTTTCGCCAGAAAAGTGTCCCTCGATGTCCAAATTAAAAGTAGCTCTGATGGTTTGAATTTGAACATTTTTTAAATAATCAACTTGACAGTCGATTTGCAAACATTTTTCTTTCTATTCGATAGATTTTTTTCTCGTTAACTGTAGATTTTTATGAAAAATTATAAAGAACAAAAGTGCCTTAGAATTCCTTGAAGAATACTCTCAAATTTTCTCGAGATGATGAATTTTTATGTACATCACTGTTTCAATCAGAGGATTTAGACTAAATTAATTTTAAATTTATACTGTCGAAGTTAACTTTAAAATTATCTATTTTTATAATCACTAAAGGAGTGACTCATTTTTTATGTTTACAAAAAGAGTTTTAACCCTTAGTGAAGGGCGAAAACAGTGCAAAATTCACTTTTAGAAGTATTAATTTAATAATTTTATTTTATTTTTTAATATTTTACTTCAAATTGCTATAAGTACAGAACCTATTTGATACAGTAAAAATAATTTATCTTTGCAAGAACTGATTTATTAAAAAATTGCAATATAAACTAATTAAAAAAGGGTCGAAAGTTTAAATAAGGGTTGATTTGCTATTTGATTAAGTTACTTTAAAAGGAGAAAACGAGGCCAAAGAATATATTACATATAATAATTTAACATTAATAGAATACATTCACAGTTTGCTTGTTAAATCGGTGACTTTCAGAGTGAAATCGTAAAACTCGTTGATAGAAAAAAAAGAAATTTAATTGTAAAATTAACTATAAACTCAAAAAATTATAGATCTGACAGCGAATTTTTACTGTAAAAACAAGGTAATAATACAAAAACTACTGTTTTTAAATAATGAATAAATCTTCATTCAATTCGTAATTACACAACCTTTACTGTATATCACAGCGAATGAATATTCATTAAAAACAAAACTGGCCTTGTAAACTTCACTAATTAAATATTATTTATGCACTGGTTATCAAAGTTCAAATTCACTGTTTGTAATGTATAAAGTTGGATTGCTAGCTAAATCAGTTAAAAATCCGTTAATTATATTTTGAGAATTAATAATGTTTTCAAAGTTATCTATGTGTCTATATGCCTAAAAGTCACGGTAAAAATTGCTATATTCAACATTTATTTATTAAAAAATGAATTTTTAATTCGGGCTCGTAATTTTATTTTTCAATCACAAAAATTATCTTTAAAATAACTCATTTACTTTCAGTTTACATATGGGCGATTCTTAGGTCAAACATTTTTTAAAAAAACACTCTGAATAGTCACGATTATTGATATTTCTATTTCTACCTTAATGCTGTTTCGAAAGATTACACCTTTTCAAAAATTAATTTCAAGACTTCGGTAGTCTATAAATTTATTATAACTAATATATATACACAAGACCTTGAAAGTCGAATGTCCAAAAAAATAATCTACGAATAATAGAAAATCGGCATCAAATACAAAAATCTATACGAAAGTAGATAACAGTACCGAAGCTCGAAAAAGCGCATTTAAATGGAGAAAAAAATTTCTTTCAACGGGTCAATCTGTCGCAGAATCCTCCGTACGTACACCGTATAACATTCAATAATAAGCAAAAATCGTAATCGTTGCCGAAATCCCGTTTAAAATCAATCGAATGATTTAATAACTCTTTCGCGCTTTATACGAAAGTCCATATAGTTGAGCGCATAGCAATCAATTGGAAATAGCCTACAATTGCCGGTGTTTAACATCGCGATCATTCGTATATAGCCGCATACGAACACCTACATAAATCACTTGAAACCCAACGAGAATACACTACACACACACACACACACACACATATATACATATACGTACACTCGATTAAAAAATCCCATCAATCTCTCTCTTTTTCTATCTCGTTGCAAACTGTTCCTTCGTATCATCGCGACTTTCGAACTGGTCGCGAATCCGCTATATACACCACAGAAACGTCCTGCGGCGTTATAACTTTATAAGGCGGTCCAGTGAACGGCTTTCTCTCTCTTGCACTTGTTACTCAACACGGAAACCCACTGACTCGTCCGAGGGGATTACAGGCCAACGTATAGTACAGCAATCTTCGCGGGCAGCCGCATCGCTGACTGACTGACTTGAAACTGGGTCGATGATACTAAGCGATGAGTATTTATATATATATATATATAATATATACACATCGCTCGATATATATATATATATATATAGGTATACAGACGATGAAACGACAGAGTGCGGTTGGGGAAATTTTTTTTTTTTGGTCGCACACATCGATGGGCAATTTTTTTTCGGGACGACTGCCAATATTGGTTTAATGGGTCTAATGCTAGTGTAAAAAGTTTGGCTGGAAAGATTAGCCGACGTTGGCTGGTGCAGAAAGTTGCGATGTTACGTGTAGAATGATACGGCTTGTATGAGCACATTAGATTAACATTGGATTAAGGCGGCTTTGAGGATAATATCGTTGCACTTGCGCAACGCTATGGTGATGTACATTTACAGAAATTGTATTAGAGGCATTCGTGTAAAGACGTTGTATTTTTAATTATTTTAGGTTGCTCGTTAATTTTCATTTTATTTATTAATAATATTGTCGAGTTTAAGATTGTTGTCTTTAAAAATACACATTTATACGCATTGTATGCGATACATTTCTGTAAAGAGGAAATATTACTTTGTCTTTTCATTTTTACCTCGTATTATTCGTCAATTTTGATATTATTTATTGATATAGAATA
This sequence comes from Apocrypta bakeri, assembly GCA_018906985.1. Taxonomy (NCBI): domain Eukaryota; kingdom Metazoa; phylum Arthropoda; class Insecta; order Hymenoptera; family Pteromalidae; genus Apocrypta; species Apocrypta bakeri. Next base: position 6,105,832 of record JACCIA010000005.1, read on the forward strand.
ATATAGTTGAATTTGTTCACGCATTGGAGATGTACATTTTTTTTTGAAGGAACTGCATTGGATTCGTTTGAGTAAAATTGAAATACTATTCTATTTTCTATTTGTTTATAATTATTTATCGATAACCAAAATAAATTTCAGTATATCCTGTAAGCCGTGTACACAAGGCCGTTTAATTAAACAGCAAATTAATTAACGTTCGCTCTTTCTCAATAGCTAAACTTAAATTTATTATTAATAAGATCAATTTATTATGACACCTATGAACAATATTTTTAGTAAGCTCGGAAAATATAATAAAATCCCAAATATTAAATAGATAACTAATAATTATTTATATACATGTTATATATATATATGTACATACTTCAAACAGTTTTTTAAATAAATAATTAGGAAATTTTTTTACTTTATTATATACAACGAATTAATAATTCTCTTTTACAATTGTTCATTAAGTATTTCTGAGACACTAATGTACCACAAAATTTCGCATATTAAACAAAGCCTCAGTTAAAACAGTTTGTTTCACTTTATTCTTCAAATTAAATGTACTTAATTATTTGATTTACAAAAACTTCATCTCTTATGAAACGTCTATTTTTCCATTATGTAAGAATATGTATTGGATTATCCGAAAAATTGCATTTTATTCGAAGTGAACCTGTCCTTTTCAGTGTCTATGTAATTTTGAATTTTTAGTTTATTAAAAGTCTATTGAATCGAAGTCGAAACATTTCTCCAATTTATCATTCAATTTCGTGCCAAACGCAGTTTCGTATAGTTTCAATACTCTCAGCAGTTTCTGCATCAGACTTCCTTTGTCTGCAATAGACATAAGCTATAGAAGTCTTCCTTCCAATATTACTCTTGCAGCACGAGGTATTTCGCAAAAAAAAAAAAAACTATTTTATGCAATTCTTAAACTTCAATTGAATATACATTTATATATGTATATATTTGCTATAATATTCTTAATATTAGTTTTATGCAGTACAATGGAAAATTGATAGATTTTATTATTCCTAACTTTCCATAGACCATAACGAAGACGTCGCAAAAAATGTTAACGACAGATTTGATAGTTTTCGCGGTTACTGGTTTCGAACGAAAAACTGGCTGTTCTTTTTCTATAATATTGTAAATACCTCATTTAAACAACTCATTTGTATGAAATTCGAGTAATAACAGTAAATAAGCTACTGTTAAATTATCTCATTCGATATGGGACTAAACGTTGCAAAGGCCTTTTTAGAAATGCAAGTCCCGTTATTCCACATGGGTCTCATACGATTGTTGGGAGAAATAAAAACTTCAAATCGTTTTCTTTATACATCGGGACATTTTATCAGCGCAGATGACGTTTAAGACGACGAGGCTCTTAATGAATACGTTAACGAAAGTTGTTGAACTTTAAGTCACGTTCACTGTCTGTACTTTACATTTCTTCGTCGTAAGGAATTGCAGCCGAAATGCTGGTTATTAAAACTTTTTATTTCACTCTTAATAAACTAATGTTTCTTTCAAACCAACGGAATGGACCGTGTCATTGTAAAAGTGTTACAGCCTAGTTCCACGAAGTATAAAACAAAGAAAATAGTGACGAAAACGTATAGCGTTAACAATTAAAATTTATGGAAATTATATATATATGGGTCATTCTCTGATAGATCGACAGGGCACAAATGACGTCTTCGTTTAGTCTGCACTGTATTTGTGAATTTTTTAAAATTTTTTTTCACGAAGGGACTTTAAGTTATAAGCTGTCAAAGCTGGCATTTTATGCTTGTTTTCAAAAAATTCTAACTTCTCAGGGAAGGTTTTCTCGCTAAAAATACAAAAGGGACTTTTCTTCTTAGATAAGTCAAACTTTGCAAATAAAATACTTTCAAACCTGTAGATATAGATCGTAAGAATCTTCCGAGTCATCGAGTCTTTAAATTCAGGTTTGGTGCAGATTTTCACTTTTGTATTGATATGAGGCATTTTCAAGAATTTGTTTAAATTAAAACTCACGATCGAACCTTCTCGAAACTGACTTTGAAGACTCAAGAGGTGAATCTGGTTTACAGGCCTTAAAAAATCGAGGTTTTTACGAAGAGAGAAAATTTTACGTATTTCCGAAGCTAGAGCGGATTTAGCGACCGCCCGTCGAGTAGGTGCTATCGCTCGAGCTGACTTTAAAGCGCCGTTTTTCTCGAGTTTTCGTTTTTTCGATTTTCGGGGAAAAAAGTTCGGGAAAATTATTGTTTCCGCTGCTTGAAGCGACTTTTTCCAAAATAGTGAAATTTTGTTTAACCTTCGAAAAAAAACCTTCGAAATGGAGCTCGATTCACACGTAAACATAATTTTGTAGTCAATAAAGATTATTGCGCATAAATTTTCCAAAAACACTTACTCTCGTATTTTTAGCTAGATATGCTTGCTCTGAGAGCTATAAGCTATTTGAAAATGGGTGTAAAAAAGAAAAAACGTTGAAGACATCAACGTTGATTCTCTGTAATTACGAAACGGTAGAAACGCTGTACAGGACAATTTAAATTTTTTCAGCACAAAAACAAATCTTTTACCGGTCAATCTGCCAGAGAATCACACAGACATATACGTATGCATATGTGCGTGTTTACTATTGTAAAGCTACAAAATGAATAGATTTATGAAACAGTTATTGAATTTTTTATTCGCTGGTGCGTAAATGAAAAAAATGCGTATTATATATTATGTATAGGAATTATATGTTGATTTATTAGTTGTAAATAATTATTTGGGTATAAGAACCCGTTGAGCAACGACGATTTTTCATTTAAATTTTCGAAATCAGTAAAAAAATATTTTTAACATGTTTGTAGCTTTTAGAACAATTTGCTATCAATAACTTGATTAAAAGAAGACTAACAATGCCTATAGACGATTATTAATTTTTGTCGAACAATACATTTTTATCGCCAACCGATTTCTTGCACAGAATAAATTATATTAATTCAATTTATCTTATGAGAAAACGACATCAAACAATCCGTAAAGTAGAAATAAAAGGAAGTATTAAATACATCCCTAATGATAGACGGGAATTAATTTCCTCGGGATGAACTTTTTCATTTAATAAATTATTTTCACTTACTCAAATAATAAATATACACTACTTTCGTAATTGCATTATTCTGCTTTTAATACCGAATTTTCACCAGTTCTGATTTAAAGAGTTTAAAGTGATTATTCACCGTATTGAAATGTTATAAAAATCCAAATTATTTTTTTTAATAAGTATAAATATGGCACAATTTAAAGATAGTAATAAACACTGGATTAAACAAACGTATGTACATTATTTGATTCTACGAAAAATCATTCTTTCAAACTGCGATTTTGACCCCAAAATGAGAATTGCTTACTGTACCAATAGTTATTTTCAAATTAAAATTGCTGCAAATAGTTATTTTTCAAATTCGAAATAGTAAATTTTCACTGTATCATACAATACCAACGAAAATTCCATACAATCAAAATCACTATTATAACACTATCCATAACTCACTATTTGAAATAGCGCGTTTGCGCTGAAACCCATTGAATTGTAGTGTGTTTATCGAATATTCACTAAACTTAAAAGTTACTATGAAAATTTCCCCGATCAATACTGGTTATATAACGAATATCGGAAAAAAGCTAAGATCCATTATTTCTATGATAACGAATTCACTGTTTTCGAAGTGAAAAGATTTTTTCGCTATTTCCATTCTAAAGAACGGGGATATACCTTTTATCTTTCGCTTCTTTGATAATCATATTATATTTTATAATAGGTTTGTGTAACAGTATAATCTGAGGTACCCCATTCAATAATCGATAATAATAGATAGGGAAGTTCCCATAAGACCACATCCTTAAATAAATTCTCGATTGAAATTCAAATTTCAATTCGGTCTTCGAATCTATTGTGTAAACACGAATTTGAATAATTATTCGTGTACACGAGCAATAATGTGTTAAAACATTCATTATTATACAGTCGATAACGACGATGGCGATGGTGATGTCTTTTTCAACTGTGAACTCATTTTTCCAATTCATGGCATACCTACCTCTTTACCTCATGTAAATTATTTTTCCGATAAATTGTGCTTCTAGCAGTGCAAAATGGTTGATAATGTATTAAAAACTACGTTGCTCGAGTAATTTACGTCTAACGTCTTTAATTAAACATCTGACCGATATACGATTTGCGTCAATATCCAATTTTTCTCGCTTAATTGGAAGCTTGGAATAAATAAGTTCTATTATATTTATGTCTCAAAGTCTTGCCACGTCATTGCTTTGAGTTATTTTCAAGAATAATTTTATTAATTTTTCTATTCCATTGAATGAGTTATGTTACGTCATTATTCTAATGAAATATTTTCTTTTTTGTTACAGGTGAGTCTAATTGAATTGCGAAACTGTGCCTTTGTTTCGGAAAAAACACTTGTTGCTACTTATTCAATCAGGTATTTCAACGCTACCACACATCGATCCATCCTCCCCTAAAAAAATCCAATAGACCTGTGGTAGAAAATAAACGGCTCAAAGCTGCTAAGATGATAAGACTTAACTCGACGTTTCAGCAGTTAATAAGTTGAATATACTAAAAGCAGCTTAGCTTAGGAACTGCGAAGTTTGTCGAAAAGTATTACATGTGTAATTGTTGTACATGTGTAGTGCTCGTAGTTCTATATAGTAAAATTTTAGACGTTTCTTTGGTAGAAAATAAACGGTTCAGATTTGTTAATTGTTAACTCACCGTTTTAACAGTTATCACGTTGAAAATTATGAAAAAGCTTAGCTTAATAACTGTTTATTTAGTCGGAAATTATTACACATGTGCAGATCTCTTAACGAAGTTTGGCCAGCTCTTTTAAATTGGCATGAAGTATACAGCTAAATTGAACCAATAAAATATCATGATTGTTAACTAATTTTTAGAAACTTTATTAACACAAAAAAAATTTATATTTGTGTTCATTTGTTTAGTCGCGGACATAACCTTATAGCAATATTATTTTCAGTCCAATAAATGCTGCATGAATCAATACTACTCTAACAAAAAAAAATATTGGTTTTATACAATACAGCCTTAAACATAACCTCATTTCGAGTCACCAATAGAGCGATTTGTTGGCAATATAATTTTTATAGTAATTTTAGTTATTATAATTTTTAGTCCAACAAATACCACGCGAATCTGTACTAAATGATCGCAAAAAATAGTTTTTCAATACAATACAGTCGTATAATACAGTTTCAGTACAATACAGTCGAAAACACAACCTTATTTCCAGTCACCATTAGAACGGTTCATTATCTTTAACAGTTGACTCATGATTGTTTAAACCATCGAACTGTATTTTAGTGCTTGTAAGATTAAGCGGTCATTTCAACCAGGTAATCCTGTGATTCAATCTAGCGTATCATCCAAAGCCCGTAGACAAAAGGTGCGTTCCACCATAAAGACAGAGAGATAGAGAAAAAAAAAATTCAAAAGTCGGTAATTCACCTCGTTTCCTTTACTTTCGCAAAGTGACCCCTATACCTTCCTATTCGATTCCGTCGCGTTAGAAAGGATGAACAAGCAGCATTACTCCCCTTACATATACATATCTATACACCTACACTCGTATGCATATATATATATATATATATATTCACTTCCATCTGGTGCAAAGCGAGGGCGGAAGTTGCTCGTCCGGCGCTTCCTTTCCTTACGGCCTTCGGATTCCAGAAGGCCATGAGGCATCCTCGAACAGCCGAGATTCTATACGTGCCCGCTTATATGGAGTACACGTATATACTCCGCATATATCGTGGGAATTTTTGAGGTCACGGTCGCATGCTCCCGTTTTTCTTTCTCCCGCGCGGTCGCGAGCAAGCAGGTGCATGTATTATGCATGTGTATATACGTGTAGTTGGATATTATAGGGACTTTTATGTATATATCCTTGCGCGTACGAGGATTTACTCGATCTTGAGCCTCGGCTTTTGTACAGAAGTCGTTATACGTCGAGGTTCCACGATACACAGTGGCGGAAGGATTTTTTTTTTCGGAAACGATTTTCGTGTACTGGAAATAAAGTCGGCTGAAATCATTTCGTTTGTACGTTGAGACAAATCGGGTTTACTAAGTTTTAATGTAGAAAGTTTGGTCAAATTTATCCGTTCAAAGTAATGAGCAATTTTTTGAAATTATTGATACATTGTTAAGATTTATAGCGTGTATTTGGATGAATATTACAGTTTTGGGTTATATGGTTTTAGACATTTGCATGCAAGATTACAGCCATTGGTGATAGCTCTTGAAGGTTAATGTACATTGGGAGGTGATATTTGCGCCTTAGGAAGTAATTTTTATTCAAATGAATGCATAGTATTCAAATGAAATGATAATATTTCATTTGATGTTTTTCAACCCATTTTATGAACGAGATTAATTAAGCTAAAATTGTAATTATTATTACCATATGTAATGAGTGTTCGGGATTTCGCTGAACATACTTATTAATTGGCTGTATTCTGACACCTTTTAGTGAGGCTGTCTAAAATTACAAATTTGATTTAGTTATATTAATTGCATTCTTTATATATTTATCGCTGAAGTTCAACCTTTAATTTCATCTTTCTTCCAGATTTCTAAGATCCTTCGTTGACCACTTATCGTTGGTTCATGAAAACTCACTCCCCGTAATATTCAAAGTACATTAATTAAATATTAGCATAAATACTTTTTGAACGAATAAAAAAATTATTAATAATCAAAAATTGCATTTATAAATATTTTATCAAAAATATTTCGTTCTGTATATTTTTCTGCTCATTCGAGTGGAAATTAAAGGTTTTAGCCGTCATAATTCAACATTTTGCAGATTATGAGTTTCGTGTTCGATCCTCCTGGTGGCACAAATCTGAAACTTTCGAGTAATATGTGAAAAAATACCATACTTCCAGTATTCCCATTAATTATAGTAAAAAAATTACTATACTGTCGGTGTTTTCTTTAAATATAGTAAAAATTAAAAAAAAATCTTTATTGTCTGTAACAACATAACCAAAAATTCCATAACATTTAAACAAAAATAGTGGAAATATCATTCATCGAAGTGAATTTGAATGGAAGTTCTGCTTATCAATTAGTAACATTTACGCTAAATAATAACGTCGACTCTTCATGTACCTATATGTGCGTTGTTAGAATCGTATTAATAAGTAAGTATTAATTGCGTACAAAGAGATTTTTAGAGCACGATACATTTCATCGTCAATTAAAATGAAAAACATTTTTATCGCTAAAAGAATTTTTTTTTTAACTTCGCTTAATTACTGAGAGCTAACACGACGCTTGGTGTTAATCGCTCGTAAAAGAAACGAGCTATTTATATACACGTATATACGTAGCTTTTAATTTCTGATAAAGCCGTTTATTTTTAACGTGTCTTTCTATTAAAGCGAGCCTTCAATCGCCGTGTGTGAATATCAAAGCAAATATCGATTATTAATATCGGTCGAAGCTTGGAAAAAAATTTTAATATCCAACCGTATCTTCCGTACAATAAAGAGCTAGTGCTAGTAATCGATTTATAAAATCGCGATGTCTCCGGGTGTCACAGACCGACACACTCTGTATCTCTCCGACAATAATCTTCAACCGCACAAGACGTCACTTTCTCTTTAACAAAGTAATTACCAACACGAGAAGCGCGCATTCAATGTAAAAAAAGGAATCTCTTTGCCGTATATAACTCGTTAACGACGAGTTAAATAATAAATTTCGTCTTTATGTTCTGCCATTGCCCTAATTTCCATTAGACTTTCTCATTGTCTTGGAATTCAATGTAACGGAGCAGAAAATGATATGTATATATGGGCGATTTTCTATCGAATCGTCGCTTTGAAATTATGTTTCGCTTCACTTATTTTGATAACATTGCCATGGATTCTTATAGAAGCTTTTGACACTTTTTCTGTTAGTTACTCTTGGTTGGTAAAGAATGAAAATTGTTTACACTCTTGGTTTTTTGGTGTCGTGAATTGACAATTCATAAATCCTCTGGGAAACTTTTGTCACTAAGGACTTTCATGATGACATTCTAAAAATTCAAAGAATCTGATGCTTTGCAAGCTATATATAACAAGGTTTGGTTACAAAAATTTAATTAATTTATTTAATAAACTTGTAAGAATATAACTTAATTAGTCAATTATTTTGATGAGTTTTAGGTATAATAATTTATTCATAAAAGTCAGTCTGGTGAGTTATTTCGGAGAGTTTCAGAAAGTCAAATATTTTTTCAGACCTGGCATTTAAATTTTCAAGTATGTGCTCGGATTGGAACATTGGAGACTCTCGAATCAATAATTAATGAAATTAATTAAAAGTTTATGTAGGTCTTACATTACTCGTTACATTATTTATACGAACTATTATTCTTGTAATTTAGCATCGGATTCTTGTACCAGGAGATGAATAATAAATCAATGGTACCAAAATAATTAATACCTGCAGTGTTCGTATCAGCTTTTCTTAAAATTAAAGATAAATGAAAAAAATCTATCATTCGATTCATTAAATCTTAGTGGATATATTAATAAAACATTAACACAGAATGTCAAAGAGAAAACGATAATCGCTTATGAATACGCGAAAGCAATTTCATTTTTTCCCGGCGGTCCGTAGCTTACAAACAAATGTAATAAAACACATCGTATGTATTTATTATAAGACATTCGCGCAATAACAATATCACAAAATTAAAGTTTTTAATAAAAAAAAAAACGATATTCGACAGAAATCGCCCCGTGTACACACAGGAAGGTTATTTAATTTTACCATAAATAATCAACTTTTCGCGACAGTATAGCATTATGAACTTAACTAAAAAAAGAGAAGAAGAAAAAAATTCGAAAACGAAGAAATAAACTAGCTGTGTCGTCGGTTCATTATTTAGCGCTCATCCACGCGTTATAACGAGAGAAAGAAAGTCGAGGAGCCAAGCCTGACAAAAAGGAGTAGAGTACGGCAACTCGCACACTCATGCACACAGAAACACACACAAGCACACACGCACACATATATATATTTATGTGTATATATATATATATATATATATACTAACATAATGGCTCGGGGGTGGCAAGAGAGAAAAGAGAGTGAGCGTAAGGTGGGCAAGGACCGGAGCTACGCTAGGCTGAGCTTCCGGTGTGATATATGCGAGTGAGAGAGGGAGTACAGCGTACTCCTCGCACGAGTGAGTAGTCAGCTCTTTCACTCGCTCGTTGATGCACGTGTACGTTAGTCGGGGCAATCGTCCGATAATATGAACACTCGGCTAATGCTAGGAGGGAGTGAGACAAGTATATATGTATGTGTGTGTGTGTGTGTGTGTGTTTGTGTGCGTGTATGTATAGATAGGTCGAGTTTAACAAAGGGTTTGCCTGAGTAGGCGGTATAATACGTGTATACATCTTCAAGCGAAGAGTCGAGTTTTTCGTTGAAGTACATTTACATGCAATCTTGTCAATAAGATCGATTAAAGCTATCCTTGAGAGTAAATTACGATATTTTATGGATATGGATCGTTCTCTGACAGATTGGCCAGTTAACAATTTTGATTTTTTTTTTTCGAGTTGTATTTCTAGTTAGCGAAGAAGCTATTGTACGATGAATATTGGTTGAGATTTTCAGTTTGAAAGTTCGTAGAGGCACTTTTGTAATTTTTCACGTTGAGACACAGAATGGAACGTTCTCAAAACTGAATTTTGAAGATTTTCATGACTTAGGAGACTGAATTACTATGTTATGATCTATATCTATAGGTTTGCAAGTATTTTATTTGTAAAATATAACTCAATTTACATTAAAAACCTCTTTTACGTTTTTAGCGAGAAAGGCTTCCCTTAGAAGATGGAATTTTTTGAAGATAGACACAATATGTCAACTTTGACATTCTGTAACTTCAAGAATCTTAATGAAAAAAATCGAAAAAAAAACCACTACGGTAAATGCAGTCAAAGAACAGTTTAAGAATACTTTGAAATAATGTACAGTTTTCACCTATTTCTAATCTCAATTTTTTACATTACGATTAATATTATTTAAAAGTATTTAATTTCTCTCTTCAAAGTGAGTTTAGCAATGATGAATGCTGCTGGGAATCTAGGAAAGACGATATTGAGTCCTGAAAATCAGCAATTTTGATGAAAATTTCACCTGTTCGTTGAATTAATAATTAACATTTTTATTCAGTCAGTGTCTTTATAAAAGGAATTTAAAAGAAAAACGAAAAAATAGAGTAATCTACGTTTCTCGAACCTAATATTGATTTAAATATTTGAAATGAAGTATAAAAATCATGTAGAAATTGAATCGACGTGAGTTTCAAATTCTACATTCCAAATCAGTTATAATACAGTCAATGTCACATGAACTACTATGATAAATAGCTTTTAAATTATTCATTCTGCCGTATTTACAAAAGTGTCCAAAAAAGTTAATATATTTTAGGAAAAATTTTGGAAAAAGTACATATTTTTTAATGCACTATCCAGTCGCCGAACGGCATACGGTTAACTGTTCAAAAACACACGTTCTTTTTCGTTCTATTTTTAAACCGCAGATTAAACTTTTTTTTTCGAATGTACACTGCTTCCTAATCCTCGAAACGTATCAACTACATTTTAATTGTTCAGCAACGAGAATTCATAACCGACATAATTTATAAACACTTTTTTGTCCAAATTTACCTCAATCGCGACTGTGCGTTCCGCGAATTTTTCTGTGTAATTCATAAGGTATTAATGCGAATTATGCAAATCGTAGAAAACGTCCTGTGCTCAAACGAGAAAATAATCGATTTTTAATTCGTACAGTGCTTTGCATGCAATTACGTACACAACCATCACCAGCTGGATGCATTAGCGAATCTGTGTCAGCTCTTCTCTCTTTCTCTATATACATATATATGTATATATATATATATATATATATATAAAAGCTTTAGTTGGGATACCCATCCAGAGTAGTTTCGATGAAAGACACTCTTTTTTCTACGTCAAAGAAAACCAGAGCTTCGTAATCGACAGAGCGAACGACGCAATCCATCACGCGCTTATTAAAAAGAAAAAAATAATGGACCGCATCGCAAAACGTTCGTGAGTACCTCGAAATTCGTAGTTCCCACCAATGTGCGCGTATGTATATAACAAATATACATATATATGTATATATATATATATACGTCTAATTAGTCGCGCTATTATTTTCATGTGCATTGGTGCGCGACCAAATTTCGCAAGTGGTCGCGTCTCGGTCACGTTTCTTTTTGCCGTACTAATTACTTATGCGCTCTAGCCTCAATGAGCAAATGCCCTAATTTCGCGAAAGTATATTTATGTACAATAGTTATATCGAAAATCGACGACGGTTTCAGCGTGACCGGAGAGTTCAGTGTCGTCGAGAGGTAGTTTTGCCTGATTGCGGTTTAAGGACGGCCGATGTATGGCTTGGTATTAGCACTGGCTGTGCAAACATCCGATTGGTTATACTGAGGAGTAATTTAATTATACCGGAATCATCGCTAAGGTTTTTGTTGTTCCTCGTTTGGGGCGAGATACGTTGATTGGAGGTTGCTTGGATAGTTCGAGAACTCGAGGTGATTTATTCGAAATTTGAATTTCCCGCGGAATTGTTCCAAGTCGAAAGAGTGTGTATAAATAGGATTCGATGGAGAAGATTTTTGTTTTTGTGGTGAGTTTTTACTATAAATCTTTAAAAAGTTCGACAAAATATGAATTTTTTTATTTATTTGTTTAACCGAAAAATATGCAATTGGTGGTAAGCTGGTACGCATAGGCTGGTGTAGAGTTTTAAATCTAAAAAAATTCAGAAAATTTGGAGATAGAAGTATAGAGAAGAATTTTAATGTTTTTTTTTATGTTTTTAATTTATAAATCAATCTTGTAGCTATGAAATTATTTATTTTATTTAGAATATATGTATTGTTCGTGTTTGAGCTTTTTGTATTAACATCGCATTATAAAAAATAATTTAAATAACATTATTAATTAACAATATATTTTCATCAGTATTTATGTGGTTTAATAAAGAAAATATTTACTATAATTAAAAAACTATATTTTCGCTTAAAAAAAATATTGATTAGAAACTGTAATTATTTACAATAACGTATTTCTCAAATTGAAGGCGAATTATCGAAATTATTTAAATATCGAATTACATATGTATATATAAGGTCATTTTGTAAATATCAAAAAGTGTAATTATATCAATGCAATATATATATGTAACAATTTATATTATAAGTTATTTTTGAATTTCAGTTAAAAACATTCTCTTCTTTGTCCATGCACATTATTATGCGTATTGGCACACTGTTGCTATAATTTCCAAAAGTCATAGAGACAGTTTTTTCGAAATCTTCGTGAAATACGAAATTATTAATGCACAATTCCCATAAATAAAGTGAAATATAAAAAACATAATTTTTCAATTCACAGCGCGGAAGATTTGCGAAAAAAATCGTTATAATAAAAAATACCAAAATTGTTTCGACTTTATCTTTGTTAATAAAGTGTCAATAATAAAAGCTATACGATTCGAATTCCACTGTAAAAACAAACTGTGTATAAACCTATTACTCGCGTGTGTTGATAAAAAGTAATTTCTCCGCATTTAAAACAGTACTGTGCATTAACACGTGCAATGCAAAGAGACGTACAAAATCCATCCGAGAACTCGAGAAGGATGTAAAAAAAAAATGTTATTTTTATTATTTTTTCTTCGCAAGTACATTCTCCTCAGTGCAACATCATACCCGGATAAAGTTGGTTTTTTTTCTCCTAATACGTTCGTTACAACAATATTTTCTCTCAACTTTCACAAAGTTTAGCTTCGAATATTGCAATTGAAATAACTTTCGGGAAAACATTGAAATAAATAATGAATTCAAAAAACTAAAATAATACAGAGTCGGTATGGTCAGCTGTGCAATCAAACGAATGGCGGTCGACGATGTAAACATTTCGTATTTGATGATTTATTTCCCTTTTCTTGTAACGTTTCGATTTTGGCCTTCGAATTTAATGTTGATATTTGCGATAATAAGAAAAAAGAAAAGACACGTCGCATTGGCAGCGTGATCAATTAACCTGAAAGCTTTTTCGATTAGCTTTTGACGTCGGCTGAAAAATCACTGAATAAAGGCTCGAATCGTGTTTTTCTCAAAATCCACTCTGTATATATAGTGTATATATAGATATATTTTTTTATATACACATATAGGACATAAGAGAGCCAACTCACTCTCAATCTACTTCAATTCCAAGTGACCCGGCTTAGGAAACGTCGCCGGACTACTTCACTTTTATCGATGCCTCTAATATATAGACATGAAAGGACGCGTAAAATTGGAACGTCGTTTTTATCGAGCTTTTTCCTATTGTCAAGGCTTGAAAATAAATTGCACTAATTTTCAATAAGGCTCGATACGTCGAAAACCGCGTATGGATCTAAATTTTACCGGCACATCCTTTTTTTCGTTCCTTTGGTTTTAAAAAAGAAAGACGTCAATCAAGATCTCCCCCCTCGTTCGTGCGATCCAGTTACGCCGAAAAAGACGTTGAAAAAAAAATAAAAATAGATTTATTTGCACAGACGTGGAAAGGAAATTGAATTTAAAAAAATGATTTACTCAATTGTTGAATAAAATTCGCTTGTTTGGGGCTGTGAATGTAGACGTAGTAAAGTTTTAGTTTTTTATTAAAGTATTTTAAAGCCAAAATTTAATTTTTTAATAACTTTCTTGGTAAACACCATTAATTTTTTGATAAAGAAACTATTTTTCGAGTGTGCATTGAAAAAGCAGTAGAATAAAATGTTGTTTGATTTAAAAAAAAATGAATTCTTTAGAAAGGCCTATAGAAAAATGTATTTTAAAGTATTGATGCACTTTAAATATCAATTAAAGTGAATATTTGTTTAAATATTCTAATTCGTTATTTATATACATTTTTCAGTCTCCTAATAAATATTTAATAAATTAAAAAAAAATCATTCACTATATTGTTCCGTATTACATTGACATAAATGCACTTTTTAGTAAAACTTTATACCAACGAACAAGTAGCTTGAAATATTAAAATAATGATTTGTCAATGAAATAGTTTTTTACTTTCGAATAAATATACTTTACAACCAAAATATTGCTTTATAAATAAAAAAATCAATTTTTTAAATTAAAAACAAAAACTCTTAAATTCAACAAACTTGTTTACAGTGTACACAATAAATCTTGTCTAAAAATAAATTCAAAATTACGTGGCAAATTCCTTAGAGAAATCGAAAATAATCCGAGGGTCATTCGATATCCAATAGAACACGTATATTGACTTATATTTCCAAAAACGTCCGAATGTCCTTTCACAGTCCGCAAATACGTCCGCTGCTTCACTGAGCACTTCACATATAGCCGATCCATTCCAGCATCCATATATACCCATTACCCATATCCAAACCAGTATCCGTCTTACATGTATATGTTCGCACTTCAATATATTATATATAAGTATACATGAATATATAGATATACTATATGTATAAGCAGCAGTGGAAATTGGGCCGAGATAGGAGAGAGAGAGAGAGAGAGAGAGATAGAGAGATAGAGACAGGAGCTTCCCCTTTTGAAAGCTCAGCTCTGATTTCCGATTCATAGGCGCAGATTCCGATATATGCACAGCTTCGGGAGCTTGTGGATATGTATATATGTATGTACACATGTATAGACATGCACATGTACAGACATAAGGAATCGAACGTCGATTTCGCGCGGGGGTGTATGAATATATACATGAACAGTGTCGCAGGAGAACGTGACATGAATAAACGCACGGAGTTGTTTTAATTTTCGAGCCTTGCGGGATGCGATGCTTTCCGAGGTGAGACAGAGAATTCGCAGACGGCCTTATGAATCGTGACAATCGAGTGATGAGTTAGCAAGAGATAATTGTCGAGTCGTGGATGAGACACACTGTAGAAGCAATGACGACCTTCGAAATGTATTTCTCTTGTTACCTCGATGTACAGAGATTTTCGTATTGACGATGAACTGACAATGAGATTCTTTCTTTGACGATCAATATACAGCAGACGATGCTAATCATCATCGAGGACTCACTTTTTTATACGAGAAAAAAGATTCGTTTTTGTTCAGAAAACAAATATGTTATGAAATGATTGTTGTAATGGAATTAACTGCTGTCTTTTAATTAATTTTATATTTTCTAGTATTTTGATGTATATAAAGGATGGAGTATATGGGATACTTCAAAGATTTTGAGAGCTTGCACAATTGAAAAAATGATATTTGCAACACAAATTTTTTTAAAAGTAGTTCATTATAGATTCTCATAGTCTCCCCTTGTCTACAAGAGATTATATAATATACGAACTACAAGATATTCGTTAGATTTCGAGAGCTTGCGGTTTACGCGGGAAATTTGAAAAATTATTATTTCTAACCAATTTTTTTAAAGCAGTTCATTACAGTTTCAGATAATCTTCCCTTATCCGCAGAAGATTATATACACGAATTATAGGACATTTGTTACATTTCGAGAGCTTGCGATTTTACGCGGGAAATTTGAAAAACAAAAAAAAATATACTGTTTTTATAACCAAACTTTTTGGTCAAATTAAAAAAAAAAGCGTCAACATTGTCAGAGCGAACGACGCAATCCATCAGGTTTTTATTAAAAATAAAAATGAAACCGAACCGAACGAACAAAAAGTGGATGTATTACAATCTAAAATGTAACTAGTTACTAACGAATGACTCGTCAAAGAACAAGTAAATTCTCTCTTACAGTTTCAAAAAGTCACATCAGTCCTCGAAGCCAATTATAATTCAGTACTATACGTCACCGACGACGTCCGAACAATAGAGTGAGAGTTTTTTTTTCTTCTCCAAAGAGCTGACCGGAAGAGTGAAATTTCAAACGTGAGAACTCGTGCAGCTAACCCCCCGCAAGCGGAATGTCATTATATGAAAATCTGACGGAAAGCGCAAGAGTAGAGAAGGAAAAAAGTACTCTCTGAGTTAGTTAACGTGGGAAGTGCAGTTAATGTGATTCGCGACGTTATAATAATCAATTCGACTCGCAGTGAGCTGCAGCCTTGCCGTATATGCGTATTATAAAGAATATATTCATAAAGTTATGTATATATGGCACAAAGGTGTACTCAGTAGAGAGGAAAACGTGAGAACAAGAGCTTTATTATTTCGCGCTCAGCGGGTATTGAAAATTGACTCATTACTGCGGTATCAGGTTTACTTATTCGTAAAGGTTCACCCTTTACGAACGATCCTTAGATTATGCACGCGTTTTTGAAATTATCATATGTGTATATGTATATACCGGGTGTCCAAAGTGAAACACAGGATACGACGAGCACGGTTAGAAAAAATTTGAGATTTTTTATTAAACTTTGTAATTCGTAATGGGAGTCGAGATCTAAGGAAACGATGAGGTCCCCTGCCGAAATAAAAAATATGTTACTGATATATTATTAAAATCTTTGTTAAATAGACATTGAGTATCTGTGTTAAAAGCTTTGAAATATCAATTAACAATTATCGAAAACTCTGACAATTTTCTATGGTCGGCTTTTTATTATTATTTGATCAGCAAGTTTTACTAAATATGAAATATGCTGTAAAATATATACAAGAAGTTTTTATGTAATCTTGAAAAAACGTTGTGAAAAAATTACGTCTTATGATTTTGCAATGAACAGTTTGCAATAAATAGATAATATAAATTATACACCAAAATTTGTCCTCGGGAAGCAGTAATATTAACAGACTTAAATCCCCAAAAATCTACAATCAAAGTGTTCAAATAATGTTAGGAACATATTCTTGCAATCGGTATTTTCCATATGTAACTACGCAGTTATCAAACATCTATGATGCAACGTTTTTAATGATTTTTCAATAATATGTATTTTATTTGCCAGCTCGTGGTTAAAAGTCTGGACCTCAGTACGAGTAATACAATTTTAGCAAACGTTTATCCTTTTTTTCTGGTGAGTTTCCATAGTCAAATTTTTTTTTTACCGACAAGCCGAATTGAGTGTATCACTGTGGACAGTGGACACACAGTATATATAAGGATTTTATAGTTTTTTCAATACAGTGTAAAAATTGTCAGAGTAAAATACAGTTAAATTACTGTGTTATGTAAAAAACACTGGAGTATATTGGAAATCTAACAAAATAATCAGTTACATAAGTTAACGTTTGTCATTTTTGCTTGAATATGTGAAGGAATTTTTAAATTTTAAAACATTTTTAAAAAATGTAACATCGAAATTTCGAAAGTTAACCCAAAATTTAAAGTATTTTTTATTCTGATATTCAATTTAGTAGCTGCAGAGTATTTGAAAAGTTACAAAGAATCTATTTAAAAATTGCGTTATTTCAGTTTTTAATTGCATTTTCGTATCCGAAAACAGGTACAATGAATGTATTCGAAATTTTTTTTTACGTACGTATATGTACAATCAATGGCATTTTGACGGTCGTCATGTTTTTAAATTGCATCAATGTAATCTCAAAGTTCCTGTGATTGCTTCACCGAATATTAGTCACTAATTTGAAGGTTAAAGTAAAAAAGTATATCAAATTTTACAACGGAAGTTATGGTTTTGTCATTTTTTCTCACAGATAACATGCTCAACAATAAGCTGAATATCAGATTAAAAACAGGGAGTGTTCCTGATGTCATTGGATTAAAATTGTCATTGTGCAATGCATTTTAAGCTTCGACTCGAAGTTTCGACATAAGAATGGAAACCAATTTTGATAAAAACGCAATGTAATATATTTTTTCTATCTTCGAGTTTTAACTTTACTAGCTCGGCCTATGTCCAATTTAACCTAAATAATGAAGCAACGCATAATTATATTGTGTACACGAGCGCGGGATCGCTTGGGAAATTTATACTAAGCGTCCTCATACATTAATTAACAAGTATTTTTGTAACTTGAGTGTAACAATAACCCGACGCCACCTACATGTAGAGTTATAAATAAATTAGTACATCCTAGGTGGCGCCACAATCACGATTTTATCAATATATTTATGATTTTTACTATCTTATACAATATAATTTGGTTGATTTAGATTATTTTGTATAGTAAAAATCAAAGCTAATCTCCTAGTAACAACAAAAGGAAAAAATATTTTGCTATATTTACTGAGGGAATTTACTATATAGAAGAGTAAAATATCTAATCATATAGTAAAAACTGCTTTACATTTAATCAAATTTTTAAAATATAATTTTTAATACATAGTTAAATCCACGGTCTATTGAGTACATCCTATTAATAACAATTCACGTGCCATGAATTATGTTTATTTTATATTTATTTGTATTATACGTTTTTCGTTTATACATAGGAAGGAAGTGCTAATTTCTCTTTTACGATTTGTTCGAAATCGTAAAAGTGAAAAAATGTATATGTTTTTCTTAAGTATAAACCGTTATTAATTTCCCTGAAATCTAATACAATTTCACGATATTCTTTGATACATAAACATATATACTTTCGTAAACAACACTTCTATATATTTGACTAATTTTCAATTAAAAAATCACCCGTCAGTCTTTTAACACATGCTATGTATATATTGAAGTTAATCGTTTTCAAATCGGATTATCGTCATTTCAAATTCAGAAAGGGCAGTGATTTTTGTTCGGAGTAAAGTAACGATTTTTACAACATTTTTCTCGGTTACATCGTCGAATCTATACTATCGTCGCAGAAAGTGTCGAAAATTAGCATAGAGCAAGGAAGAAAACGTCGACCGTACTCTCTTCGGCGAAAAATCATCGCGTGCGGACTTGGAAATCCGGTGGCTAAACGAAGAAAAAAAAAGAATAAAAACGGAAAAAGTACCTCGTGGGAAAGTCTCTCGACGCGCGAGAAAAGTAAAGCGGCGGATGACGCCTCGAGGAGATATTAAATCGCGGGGGTATTTCTAATATGGGACTGGGATGGAAAATCATCGTCATTGAATTTTTTTTCTTCCGTTTACGCATTGTAATACTACGAAGGAGATAAAAAAAATTTTCTTTCCAAGATGTACGTCACAGATTTCGGCTTAAACAGAATATTACTCACAATTTGATATTCTTTTTTTTAAGCGAACGAGTCTAGTTTGTACATGTAGCATGTTCTTCGCATCGTAAACTTTCCTGCTAATTAATTCACTTCCCTCTCTCATACGAGCGCTTTATGACTGGTGTGTATATAGGTATATATAGATACACACGGAGAACGAATAATTTGCTCAACTGCGCACAAGTAACTGTGGAAAATATACGATTATTACAATAAACCTCCGGATTTAATGAAAAATATTTAATTTACCTCGAAAATCGACGCAGAAATATATATACTGTCGATTGATAGTAATTAGCTCGATCTGATGACACGATTGAGAAAATTCAAAACCACGATGAACTTGCGACCCATATAAAGCAACAGAACAATTCCGACTTCCATTAATGAAAGTGAAAAAAAAGTACGAGATAAGGTGTAAGTCCTTGGTGCCACACGGCGCGTGATATTCCCACGCAAATCGCTCGTCCAAGTTGCGTTTACCCTTATGGATTCGCGCCAGCGATG
This sequence comes from Apocrypta bakeri, assembly GCA_018906985.1. Taxonomy (NCBI): domain Eukaryota; kingdom Metazoa; phylum Arthropoda; class Insecta; order Hymenoptera; family Pteromalidae; genus Apocrypta; species Apocrypta bakeri. The sequence continues at coordinate 6,125,568 of JACCIA010000005.1, forward strand.
CGTTATTGCGTTGCGAGTTTACGGCCCGTTTGAGATTATACCGGACGGCGCGTCGTTTTGTACGCTTGCGAAGATAGTTCGTGGCTAGGGTGAAGGTAATGAATTTGAAATTGTGGAGAATGTATGTATATATGTATTTAGGCGAGCTTTTAGATTATGCGCTTCTGCTGAAGCTTGAGAGTGCAATGGAACAATGGAGTTGATTGTTTCGTATTTCGATTGATTAGTTTATGGTATGATTGAATTTTTTACGATATAATATACGGTATTATTCGACCGGTTTTGAGAGCTTGCGGTTTTACGCGGGAAATTTGAAAAAATTTTATTATTAAATAGATTGTTTTTTCGTTTCTTTTTTACGTAGTTTACACACTTGTAAATACACATTGGCTAATGTGGTACACAGAAAATGATGTAAACGGATTGCAAGATTTTGAGAGCTTGCGGTTTTACGCGGGAAATTGGAAAATACATTATTTTTTCGTTTCGATTAGGTAGTTTATTTGTAGGTTCGCGTAGGCTAACGTTACCCATAGAAGATGATGTATACGGATTGCAAGATATTTGTTAGATTTCGAGAGCTTGCGGTTTACCGCGGGAAATTTGAAAAAATGTTATTTTTAAATCGATATTTATATTTTTTTTTATTATGTAGTTTAGATTGTCACAAGATACCGTAAACCCCAAAAGATTATATATACGGATTGTAGTATATTTTTTAGATTTTGAGAGCTTGCGAGTTTACGCGGAAAATTTGAAAATACATTATTTTTTTGTTTTTATCAATTAATCAATTGATTATAGATTCATACTCTTGCGTTGCCTATAGTAGGTTATAGCGTATTTTTCAAATATATATTGAGAGTTTGCGGTTCTCCCTTCGGAAAATTAAAAAAATTAATATTATAATATTTTGTCTACATGTTTTGTTTGGCAACTTGTCAACCCGCAATCTCCAGGGAAATATGTTACACAATTACTATAAAGTTTTACATTTACATTTACATTAATTTACATACAAAAATAAAGTTATAGTGTCATAGTTTTAACTAGAAGTTCCAAACAAACTTTACCTTTGCAAATTGGATTTATCAGGTAATTATTCATTTATAACTTGGTCTTCAAATTAAACTTAAAAGTTTATTTTCTAAAATTTCTATGCTTGCATTTCATTAAATCCGATAACTTTTGTACTTTCATTTCATTTCATTTCATGGTATAGCAATTTAAATAACAATCGTCCCATAATTTAAAAATGTTTGTCAAACAATCGTAAACAATGCAGTGTATTTGTTCATTTATCGAAACTATATCAAGAACATTTTTGAATAGCCCATTGAACGAATCGCTGTTTGATAGTCGCAATAAACTAGTTCCTATTATTATTATACTGAACATGTTATTTACAAATGCTTCTATTTATATCCGACACCCATTCATGTCCATTTATACGAGTATTTCGATTGCATACTCAGAATATATATTATTCATTTGACGATTATATTATATGCATTTCGACCCTAATATTGTTCCATTTATGTTTTACGTTGAATTTAACAATTTACCGATTTAAAGTAAACCGACAGATCCGCGTTTAAACTAATAATTGAAAATATATTATTTATTTTCGCTAATAATTGAAAATTTTAATACACAAACGGAGAAAAGAAATCGTCCATTTCCTGATTATGCGAGTGTAATCTCGGCAATTAATGTTTCGCATGTTAAATGCCTACAATTGCCGCAGATATCCGATCAACACGTATTCCGCATTCAAAAACAATTTTTTTTTTTACATTTTCCGCGATTATCTCGAAACTATGGGCTTCTGCACACACGAGTCAATGTATACGTAAGCTTTAAGCTTTAAAATGCATTAGCGGTTAACAAACCCTACACCAAAGCATACATACGGCTTCAGCTGAATTACATGATTATATCCATAACTTACACTTCGTAAACAAATCATGTAAATTCACATACTGGTAAACACGATTTTGCAAATGTAATATATACATGTAAACATCTCTGACAAGCAAAGAAAGAACGAGTCCACGGGATAAAGTCACGAAAACTCGAATGAAAAATCTCCTCGGCAATATATCATGCCAGATCCTTTCATTTTCTAGTATTATACATGTGTTATATATATACTGTGCAAAACTAATCTGGAGTCGAGCCAAAAAGCGTATTACAGATTAACTTTGCAATTTTTCGTCGCACAAGAGACACCGCGCGGACAACGTCTCCTTCGGTATTAAAATCGCATTAAACATTATAAGCATCGACAAATTATACGCGGTTACTTTCGACGTGATTTGTGACTTTATGCACTTGCGATAAAAAATATCGCATACGCGTTCATTTTTCTTCATTTCTGTCTCATCGGAGCAAATCGTTCGCTGTTATGTACGAGTTTGTACTTCATAAGCAGCGGGAAAGTTGTCGGACGTTAAAAAGAGAAACAGCACATGCCTGGAAGAAGTTCATTAAAACTTCGTTAAAACTTGCCTTTCTCGCTCTCTCTCTCTCTCTCTCTCTCTCTCTCTCTCTCTCCATCTCTCTTTCGCTACTTTTCACTCGAATGTTTAAAGAGCTATTATCTCTTCGTTTATGACGAAATGGTTTTCTCTGTGCCAGCAATTTGAATATCGTCCTGAAAATCGTTAGCTTCTCCCTCCGTCTTTCCTCACTTGTTGGATGAGTTTCATTGGAAAAACGTTGAGAAAATTCTCGATCTTTCTCTTTTATTGATAAATATCAAACCTTAGTAGGAGTTGCCAGAACTGGAACAACGGGCCAGTAATGATCCTTTACTGGCAGAATACTGAGTACTAGTGCAACCGTGGTTCTGTATCAAAATGATACCCTTGTAGGAATTGTCAGTACTGATCCTTTACTGGTAGTCAGTAAACTGATTGCCAGAACTGATCCAACTTTGGTTCGACATCGGGATGATAAGAACGGGCCAGAGTTGTTGTAATACTATATTTATTGGTCCACTGCTGGTACATGACAGGCTCAATAAGTGCAAGTGTAATGTTGGCACAGTACTGGAACAATACTAGCCCATTGCTGGTGGGACACTTGAACGAGGGTTTAATTTTCAACTACTTCAGCTCCATCTTACGAGAATTCTCACGCGTCTACGTGTATTTATAATCATTTCAGTAACAGTTTACTGTAGATGTTAGTTTAGTAACATCTGATCAACGAATCAAGAGGTGTCTCTTGAATATAATACTTGGAAAGACATGCCATTTTCACATTTGGATGAAGAAAATCTCCAAAGAATCTGATGATTTTGATCGATGAACTAAAATTAAGAGTATATCATTATTATTTTGTTTATTACAATTTCGTAAACAAAAGCCGTTCTATTATTGCTATTATCTACCTTTCATAACATATCATCCTATTATCAACAAAATCCGATTAACATTTGTCGAGCTGTTGTAAATTGTGCAGTTGTTGCATTTCTATATCTTGCATAAATGTAATTCTTTTGGTAAAGTTTAATCTTGCATAACACGTAAGCCCCGCTATACATGTTACTCTGCAGTGTGGAATTATTTCTTTGCGTTGATTCGATGAATCACATTCACATGGAGCTGTAATAACAATATCATCTATAACAATTATTTCTATGTATGTTGGTTGCTGTTTATGCGAATTTATTGAAGTTGTAATAATTTTTATTGCTTGTTGTGCTAATTTTTATAACTTGTAGTTTATATCTCCATAGTGCATTATACATATGTATTCATTAAATAGTTTTTTTTTATTTTTGTTCAAAATCGTTACACGTAATAATAAATATTTTATTATTTTACATTATATTATTACTGGATACTCAATTGATCAGTACCTACTAGGGGAGGAGTATTTTAAGTGTGTCTCTGGAAAACTTTTTTAAACAAATATGCCTTCGGAAAAATCAATAGTGTACACTTGATTTTCGAGGAGTTCGTGTATATTTTTCAATCAACGAATTTCATTGGATAAACATTGGAAAAATTTTCGATCTTCCTCTTTTATTGATAAATATCAGAGGAGTGTTTTAAGCATGAAAAATTAGAGCGTTTGTCTCTGGAAAACTTTTTTGATCAAATATTCTTTCGGTACAATCAATAGTGAACACTTGATTTTCGGAAAGTTCGTGTATATTTTTCGATCAACGACTTTCATTGGAAAAATTCTCGATATTTCTCTTTTATTGTTAAAGATCAGAGGACAATTTTAAAATCGCGAAATTTTTTTTTTAACAAATATACTTTTGCAATCGATAATATTCTATACTCGCGATTGTCGGAAAACTCGTGTATTTCTCGTTCAAGGAGTTTCATTGGAAAACCGTTTGGAAAATTCTCGATCTTTCTATTTTATTGCTAAAGATCAGAGGACGATTGTCGTAAAACTCATGTACTTCTCGATTAACGAATTTCATTGGAAAAACGTTGAGTGAATTTGCAAGCTTTCAGTTTTATTAATACAGATTAGATGAGTATTAGAAACGCGCGAAAATTAAAATGACTTTTTCTAGAAAATTTTTTGAGCGAATTCGTTCGATATCAATTAGATACATTCGTATATCGTAAAACATATGTTTTTCTATATTAAAGAATTTCATTGGAAAAACGTTGATTAAATATTCGATTTTTCAGTTTTATTAATACAGATTAGATGAGTATTAGAAACGCGCGAAAATTAAAATGACTTTTTCCGGAAAATTTTTTGAGCAAATTCTTTTGGAAAAGTCACGTATTTCTCGATCACCGAGTTTCATTGGAAAAACGTTGGGAAAAATTTTCGATCTTTCACTTTTATTGCCAAGGATCAGAGGAGAATTTTAAGCGCGCGAAAATTCAAATTTTTGTCTCTGGAAAAATTTCCGAACAACAGTACTTTCGGAATCAATAATTTACACTCGTTTTTTCGAAAAGTTGGTGTATTTACTACTTTTAGAGGATTTACAGCCGCGCACTTCGCCAAGAACCGATTCATTTCGTTCCAACAAGTCCACTCGAAACTTTCACTAACACTAGTCTGCACTTTAATTTTCCCTAACTCGTCCATGAGCTCGCAATTTTCATCTTGTGTCGCGACATCGACAGTTTAATATTGTTCAAATGTCGGTTAATTTGATCACCGTTGAAATAAAGAACAAAAAAAAGAATAAAAAAGACAATTTAATAAAATGTAATAAAAGACATTTTTCGGAAGAATTTTTATAAAAGAGTGATGTGACAATTGCTAAAAAAACAAAACAAAAATTTTAAATGTCCATAGCGTCAATTTCGTAAAATAAAATAAAAGAAATAAAAAAAAATGAATAAGCAAAAAGCAAGAATTCTTAGTTTCCGAAGTAGAAAGTAGATCTAAAATGAAAGAAAGTTAGACCGTTTAAAAAAAATATAATAATCTTCATCGTCATTCGAAGAGCAATTAGTAGATTATAAAATGTACGATTTTTAACGATTAGTAGGAGCAATATTTAACAAACAATATTAACGGTAACGAAATATTCTTTTTAATAAAATTTTCAGATTCATGAGATTAGTCGCGAAATCGTAGAAAAAAACTCATGAGCGTCGATGAATAATTCGAAATACCTTTACCACAAGAATTTTTTGTTAGGTGGATTGTTTTCGTCAATTCCATCGTTGAATTGCTAAGTACAGGTAATTACCTGTTATTCCATTATTTTCATACGTTTCAGGCATTACATATTCTATATAAGTACATATACTGCATATATATTATATTAATCGCTGAATTCGTGGTCAGATTAAAAAGGTACCAAAGATAATCTTGAGCTGAAATTCTGATATTACCTCGCAAGATAAATTATAAACGATTAAATACTGAGGAAATAGAAAATAAAAAAACGCTCGTAACGTCTACTTTCAAAAATTATAATAAAATATACGTATTCCTTGATATTGACTAAAACCAAATATTATCGACTAATCACATTAGAAAGGAAGAGCTTTAGTTTATCCGAGAAATCTCATCGTAAAAAAAGAACGAGCAAAAAAATACTCTATTCATTTGGAAAAAATGCAGTTGAAAAAGGAAAGCATCGAAGCTACTATGCAGTGAGTGTATCATCGAGTACAACCCATTAGCCGAGTTTCGCGCCTGCACGCGATCCTTCGCGTACACAAAAGTCCAGTCCGTTCACCCGCGGGAAATATCGAACGCGCAGAGCTTTATTATCGGCGCAATACACACCTACACACACACACACACACATAGACACGTGTTCGAAACGAAAGCTTAATGTCCCGTGAAAAGGGAACGACAATTTCGATCTGTGTGTGTGTATGTATGTATGTATGTATTTATGAAAGAAGGATATTTCGAGCTGTTTTCGTATATAGAGAGAAAATGATATTCCTCGAGCGAAGAGCTTTTTCGTATCGGATTGATTTATACGAGAAGAGAGAAAAGAACGCATCGTTGTGCTTCCGTATATACTAGCCGCAGGGGAGGTAATGTCGCGAGACGGAGATGATGGATAATTCAATGTGTTTTCGTGACGAAGTTTTTTTTTTTTTTTATATTGTATATATGAAGAATTATAACGTAGAAAAGTAATCCAGTCGATCCATAGTACATAGACCACTAGTCTGTAGGAACATTTGAAGCTTAATCCTGTGTAAATTGATCGAATATACAGACGTAGAACGAAAAAATCGCTATATTTTATATCAAAGCTTGGAAGGTTTATGTGGATCAGTTTTTGGAGTATATACAGACGAGAATGGACAAAGTGAAAGTTACTTAGATTAAGTTGTCTTTTTTTTGCGACATAGCAGTTTTTAGTTTATTAACATACGAGTGGGGTAATGCAGTAATTGTTGCACATCGATCCTTTTTTTCGTAAAATGTGGTTAAAAAATTGCTCAACATAAAACTTACGAGAAGCCGATATTTTAAATTTTGGCATTGGCGTGGATTATAGCTTGGACAGATTTTGATGGATTTTTAAGATTCAATGAATTTAAAAAAAAAAATTACTTAATAGAAAACTTACCAGAAGTTGATTTTATACTCAAGAGTATAAAATCAACTTGAATTGACTTGAATTGTTTAAATTTTAGTATTTGCGTAAATTATAGTCTAAACAGATGTTGATGGACTTTCAAGATTAATTTTTATTATTTATGTTCTTAACAAATCACGTAATTAACAAAAAAGTATCATACTATTATTTTTCTCCTCAAAGAAAATTATTTATTCATACCAAAATATGAATAAATAATTTAATTATGATATTATAAATTCGTTTAAAGTTGCTACACAAATTATTATTAAAATAAAAAATTTCATTTTAATAACTATTACATAACGTTTTTTAATAGAATCGTGTAAATTTTACAAGAAATCTCCTTCGTGTGTTTTTAGTAAAGACATTCATCGTTGTGTCACAAAATTTTAAAAAGCCAGCAAAGTAACTGCAGTACCAAAGAACACTTTACATTTATGAAAAAAGGATAATATGCTCGTTAGTAAAACAAAATATGCAAAAGCTACTGAAAATGACAATTTTAACATTTTGCTTTTGAAGAATCTAAAAAAAATTCAGGTAATGAAATACAGTAAGAAAATTATTTACAAGAAAAACCATTTTTTAACCGATCGACTTGTCAGACACACACACACACACACACACACACACACACACATATATATATATATATATTGACAAACCAATCAATCAGAAGGACATATATAGATACAAAGTCGAACAAAAAAATGAACTTTCTTTCAAAAGCTCCATGCCGAGTGAATTACACTGAGATACTATATATTATACAAACTCTCTCGTTCATTTGCTCATGGCAGAGTAGTCCGATGCAAATTTTCACTTCTCGGGCGTACTGCAATGTGTATATTTGTGTAACAACGCTCTATATATGTATATATAGATACTCTCAATTCCGAGCTCGTAAACTCATTACATATACGAGCCGCTGACTTTTCATTCTGGAATTGAGTTTGTTATACGTTTTCAAATGTTCCTACACTCGCGCGGAATACTTTCTCTCGACACTGTTACAAATTCAATTCCGATTCTTCCTTATTCTCATGAAACAAAGCCGATGCATCGAAATACACAAATCTCCAGAGAGAAAAAAACAGAAAAATTATCCAGAGTGCTTTCACCATGTAGAAGTATATACACACCGATGCGATGATTATCATCCGTTCAATCTCCGTGCACAGATCATTTATATTTAAAAAAAAAAAAAAAAAAAATTTTATTTTCTAGCTCGCTAAAACGGTCGTATTCAATATCTCGTATCCCGAGGTCGTTGTTTCTTGATCGCTCGCGTTGACGACGAGGGAATGAATTTTTTTTTTCTAAATAAAAATGATGAAAACGCGCTTTGAGTACGTAACGAAGTGTTTTACCGATTTTTTTTTTTACTTGACGGTATACAGCAGAGGGGGATTTATTTAGTTTTTACCTCAGCTTTTTTTTTCTCTCTCTCCCTCGCGGCTCAAGTGCACGCGTTCGCGCACTTCGTTTTTATTCATAAGGCTATTTTTGCGAGAGCGCGATGATGAAAAACTCTTGAAATTGCATTCGAGGGTCTTGCAATTTTAATGAATAAAGACTCCCTTTTCTGAACGCGAGAATTTATAGAAATTTACGTTTCGATAATATTATCTTTAAAATGTTTGCCAAGTCGAATATGAATGGCTGCGTAAGTTTTGTTCGAAATAATATCGAAAATATAAATAACACGTATGTGTCGATTGTGTTTACAAGATGTTTGTGTGTAAAATAATATTAATCAAAATAGTATAATAATGTCGATGAGGAAGATGATGAAGTAGATGATCTAAAGATTGGAAGGTGTTGGATTAAATTACTGTCGAAAATATCGATTATCTCTGAAATATCCTTAAACTGTTCTTTGATGCTACATACGTTTTCGTGAATTATTTTAGATTTCGTTTCATAAAGGCTTTTTAAAAGACACATATTTAAAGTTGGGCATGTTCACCAATTTTCGCATTTTATGCCAGTTTTCAAAGAATTCTCAAGAAAGTATTTCTCGTTAAAAATACAAAAGGCGGACCTTTTGTTGCAAAATTGATAACACTTTACAGGTAAAAAATTTTCAAAGCTGTAGATATATGTATAATCATCTCCAAAGTCCTAAGATTACACAGGACCACAAACTGAAAAAAAAATTCGCAAATACTGCAACGTACATACCGAAAATGTTTTTGGTCGCTGAATTCGAATCCCATGAGTATTTCGCTCCGTTACGTCGGAATTTTTCGTAGCCCAAAAAAACGAAGAAATCTGCTTTGTGGGGCGTTAAAAGTCAGGTGGTTAACATATTTGAGGTTTTGAATTCAACTTTTTTAAGAAAAAGAAACGAACATACTGGCAGTAGTCAGGATTGATTAAGGGTAAATTTCTAAGGGTTGTTTGAGGTCAGCATCAGATGGTTTGGATTTTAATATTTGTGACTGTATTTAGGATATTCCAAATTCCGATTAGCTTAGGAAATCATTTTTCTACGATTTATGGAAAATTCGGACGTGCTCGAGCGAAATACTCATCGGATTCGCATTCGGTGACGAAAAATATTTTCGACGTAAAGTACATACGTTACAGTATTTACGTTGATTGTTCTCAGTCTATGGTCCTTTTAGACTTAACATCGACAAATCCACGAACAAACCTTGTTTCAATACAAAAGAATCAAGTTCTATTTCTCGCTAGAAATAAAGTTATCTAATATTTTTATTGATATCAATATTTGAATAGCTATTCGCCCCATACGAAACGACTTCAACTCTACAAAATTGCTATAAAAATAAAAAAAAATTAACGAAGATCCCTTGCATCGTTATAAAGGTATCCACGATGTTCTCAAATTACAAATCAAGCTCTATTTCTACTAGACCAATGTGGAGAAGCTCATATTTTAATGATTTAATAGCTTATTATATATTAACTGAATTTTACATTAAAATCTCATAATTTAACTATTTTTACAATTAAACTTCAAAGTTTAATTAATTTTACAAACAAATGTCCTTTTCGTATTTTTAGTTAGATACGCTTAAGACCCTTCGCGAAGAAAAAGAAACAGTGCCCGACAACAGTTTAGAAGTATTTAGAATAAAACAAATATTATGACATATGTATAACACTGAAAACGAATGGACTTTGCGAAGAAATGATTTTAGAATCCACATAAAACCGACTGCGTATCAAATAAATAATTCAAAATGAAGTTCTCGTTTGGAAAAATAAATAAACATAGTCGATAGAATGAATATTCCACGTCGAATATAAAATCAAATATACCGACTCAATTTACATTCGAATCCTGAAATACTTTCAATATTTACTTTAATTTACACTCGAAAATTCACGTTGTAATAACAAACCAACGATTCGTAAATTTTCCAAATTCCCAAATAACCTTTTGTCAATGCACAGATGAGTCGCGAGTTCGAAATAGAAAAAGTCACTTTTATCATCAAAGGAAGTTCGTTCTTTTTTTTCAACACAAGCTTGCGCCATACCACCTTTCATTGTTTCCGTGGCGGATATTTTTTTTTTCCACGCTTCGATATGCGTGCAGCGCGTCGTGACGTAAACACGCGTACCCCCATCGTTGACGAAGGAGAATTAATTCTTTTAAATCGTTCGATTCACGTGATTTGTGTTATAAACTATGCAGCTAACTGCGTAATTGATTGTGGCAGTTTGAATTATGCGCGGATTTATATATGTATAGATATATATGTGTATATTAAGTGTATCGTACGATGTATCAAATATGTATATATACATACATGTATTTGATACGCGCAGTGATGGAAAGGGTTGATATATTGTATCATCTATTGTCTCTTCCTATTCGTTGTATCAGTTTAAGCAAAGCACTTTTACTCGACTTACATACATCACGTTTATCGACTCATTTACTTTTGTAATTACGTCAATTTGTTCGTCTTATGTTCGTGTGATTAGCGATATTTTTCCGTTCGGCTTGGGTAGAAGGATTTTTCTAGAATAAGTACGGCTCACAGTAGGTAACTTTAAAATTACCAGCTTAAATGGCCTATAGCTTACAGAAACTTTGAATGAAATTAAAGAAATCACGTAATGTCCAATAGAAGTTTGTGTGGATCTAAAACTTGTAAACAAAACGTTAAAGAGGCGATTTGATCGGATAGCGAAGATTCTCTGGTAGTTATAGCAAAAACATCATTTGTCAATTGGGGTTGTTATAAAAATTGAATTCATTTACATTGACACAATCCGCAAATTTAGAATAATAAAATTATTGCTAAATATGCGTATTAGTTGCAATATTCGTTGTCGTGTTCTGAGAGTGATTTTTTCACTTCTAATTTTGTGTCTAAAGGCTATAAATATAAACAACAGGGCAATAGCGTCTAATTACTTTTTCAAACAGTAATAACGATTCCCCTATTGAAAATAGTAGTTGTATAACTTCTATAAATTTTAAGCTGTTAAATATTTTAAGTTGTCTCTTTTTTTTAATTAAATGTTTAATCGTCTGGCTCTTCAATTTCATTTTGGACTCTGTTTAGTTCTTGGATTCTTAATCCAACAGTCGATCTCTATTTCTAACAATTTAAGACTTTAACAAATATTGAATTTTCAAATTCACTGACGAAAGAATAAATATCGAACGAAAAATGAAAATTCGCCATTTTTCTAAATCAACGTCATTCCACTGTTCGTAAAGTAAAAATCAGTGGAAATCTCACCATCTCACCGTCAGCATAAATATAATAATTACATTTTGAACTCCAAAGCTGACATCGCGTTCCACACACTAAACAGCTTCCAAATCCACTTGCTCACCTAAAGAATCCAGTAAAAAGATGGAAATTAAAACGAAAATCTTTTTAAAAACGACGCCCCGAATTTCAGCGCGCTTACCTTTATTATACATCACATGCAGAAGATTCCTCTTGTAGGATAAGGTATGCGCTCTTGTGAGAGCTTCGCGCCAGGCATATTAAGCGGCTGAGACACAAAGAGGGTCCGGTACTGCTGTGTACACCTCCTTTCATTCCCTGACTGTGCTACTGTAGTATTTTCCTTTATTTTCTACTCTTCCTTCGTTTATCCTGAGAACGAATTTTCAAGCTTTGCTGCTTGACTCTTTTGTTGCCGCGTAGAAAGAGTTGTGTATAGTTCACCATTGTACCTTGTAAGTAGTGTGTGAGGGAAGGACGCGAGGTTGACCCTATAGAGAGAGAGATATAGTATGTGAAAGGAATTTTTTGATTGCGAACTGTCGCCGAGCCTTTTGTTATCATTATAAGAGCCTTGTGTGTGTGTGTGTGTGTGTTACGCGTATATATATAGTTGGTCGAAGCTGATCGAAGTATACGGCTACTGTTTTGTAATCGATCGACGTACGGATGGGCTTATAACGGAATCGGTTGCTCGCTCGAATTGAATTAGGGAATTATGTACTATTTGGCTGTGTCGTAATGTTAGAAGTATGTATCTATGAAACGGTGAGTTGTAACTGTTCGTAATGTGGAAATAATTCAATTTTTGAAAAAAAAAAAAAAAAATGTTTATTCTACGTTCAATAATGGTAATATATAATACTGATTGCGAAATAAGGATTATTCGCGGTTGTAGCAGGAAATATATTTTTCGAAATTTTAAACAGTGAATTTTCACACCGTAAAATTGGAGAATTTCAAATGGTTAAAAATCACTGTTTTTTGAAACAGTGAATTCACTAAACACCAAATTTTTTATGAGAATTTCACAATAGTGGATATATACATCGAAGAAAATATTTTTTTAATTAAATAATATTATTTTGGTTTTATAAAATATTAATTTTATAAATGGGATGATTTTAAACACTTTTTCTATCTATCTAAATTTTTATTTAAGCAGATTGTTCATTAATATTCGAAGAGTTTTTTTATTTGAATTAATATCTTGAATTTACAAATATAATTTATTTGACTAAAAAATCACATTAAAAAAAATTGTTTATTATCTTTTAAGTACCCATTAGTCACTAAATTTGAGGCCAGATTTAAAAAGTACATGAGATTTTACTTAAGATATTATGGGTTGGAATTTTTTCTGCTGTAGATAACTTCTTCTAAACTTAAGCTGCCCTAGTAGGAACAACGGGACAGTACTGGACCTTTACTGAGAGCCAGTATTCTGGTTGCCAGTACTGGTCCAACTTTGGTTCGATATCGGGATGATAAGAACGAACCAGAGTTGTAATACTGTACTGGCCCAATGCTGATGTGCCAGATTTGAACCAGAACTAAAACTGTGTAACTATTGATACTGTACGCCAATACTGGCCCAATACTGGCACAAGATAGGCATAATTACAATACGTATACAACACTGACGAAGTTCTGATTTTAAAGTATGACCCGATCTTATATTTCATTCATGACTACTGGTCCATTTCTGAGCTGATACTGACTTACAGTACTGTTGGCCAGATATCAATCAGTACATTGGTAAACTTCTACTGAGAAAGTTGTGATGAAAAATTCACAAATCAATACTGAATGTGCACTAAATACCGAAGGAAAAAGTAGGATTCACTAATTCAAAGAGTTGACTGATTTTGAAGCGAGAAGGCACATCACCAGCAATGTCAGTAAAATTGTCTTTACCTCAAATTTACACAGAGTGCGCAAACACATGGGAAGCCATTGCGCCGTGAAAAATGAAGCAACTACAGAAAAGAGCAGAACTGATTATGTACTTAGAATAATTCGCGTAAATATGCGCGACTTGTGTAACTATTTATTCGCAGATGAAATACTGGCATTGTGCTACGGCTCAGTGATAGATATCAATGGGAAAATGCGTGTAATGAAAAGGTCGTTAAGCTAAGCGGTTAAATTATTATCTTCGGCAATTGCAGACAATATTATCTAAATTAGATTTGCGAGTCGATTCGATTGCTCAACGTTCGGTGTATTACACGCCTACATTGACTTTCATCACTTTTGGAATAATCGACGTGTTCTTGGCTTGATTTATCTGTACTAGTGGGATATGTGCATTTGACGGTACACGTGCGTAGGATCTGATCATACAGAACCTGGAATTAATAGTGTTCAACACATCGTCATTTGTCATTTTTCTGACTGTGACGTTAGCGAATGTATAATGTGACGTTATTAGTTATTGTCGATGTTGTGTGATGTTTCTGTGGTGATGAATAGACTAGAGTTGAACAATCAATTGCCATACTATTTTAAAGTTTATTTATCTTTGGTTCTATTAATATCGTTAGAGGCAATGGATCTATGGACCAATATTAGATCGATAATGCAACCTGTGTATAATTCTGCGCTTAATCAATACTGGAGTGATAAGAATGGACCATATTATAAAATATGTGTACGCGACAAGTACTTTTGGAGATTCAGTAATATATGTCTTAGTAGGGTAATTCAAACCAGATCTGGTGTGTCTATATTGCTGCTCCAAAATTCTAATTTGATTTAAATAAATTACGTATATTTACGTATTACATTTACATCAAACTCTCGTAAGATGGAGATTCTTAACTTGTGAAAGGTTTTAGATGCGGATTAAATTCTGGAAACTTTATTGCGACAATATTGTTGAACTTTATCTAGATGATTGCATTTCTTTAATTCGGTGCTGTCCTTACTATTCCGAAACTGAAACAAAGATTCACGGTTATGTTTAACAGTAATGGTACATGTCATCAAAAACAGTAATTATCGAGGTCCATCTCTAGATTAAATCTGGATAAGAGTATTGGGTCAGTACATTTTTTAAATTCTGGTCTGTCCTTGTCATCTCCATTCTGAAACAAAGATCCCAAAATTACCAACAGTGACAATTGTTACAAGAAACCGCTGTGTTGTCTCTGATTCAAAATTGTCATACCAGCATTAGCTCAACGCGTCATTATAATTCTCGTCTAGTATTATCATTCAGATACTAAAACAAAAATTAACCATTACCGGTACACAACATACTAGACCATATTACCAGTAATGGATATCTTATCGTTACATGTGGTAGGAATTCCGTTACTGGTTACTATTTCATATTACCAGTAAAGGAGGTTCATACTTAAAAATAATATCCCTCAGACAAGAAAAGAGAATAACGATTCGTTTCTCTGTCACGAATTAAAAATTCTTTTTATAATAACAAACCGACAATCGATTTTCCAACTGTCGAAAGCAGAGTAAATTTACAAGTTCCAAAATTCCAATACACCACCAGCGTGAACTCCCCCGCCCTTTGATACAATGCGAAAGTCGATTTCCAGAGATAGGATACATATAGAGTCACGTAAGGGATATTGCTCAAGGCTAGAGAAGTGATGGAACTCTGTATCGCCTTCGACCCGCTGGCGTTATGCGTTACAGAAGATAAAAGACCAAAATTTCATCTGAGCGAAACTAACGGGAATCTATTCATATCGCTTTGGAAAAATCCCATCTCGAAACCCAGTTTGAATAACTTTAATTTATGGAAATGGGCATATATTTGAATTACGCGGTTATAGAAAGAAAATCCCTAGATTGTGATTCACACTTACGCCATAACATAGACAATATAATACCAAAGGAAGTGAAGTAACAATCCAATAGTAGGTCAATTCTGACTTCCTGTCAGCAGTACTCTAAATCGGTACTTGTCAAATGTTCAACCAGTAGTAGCGCAGTGATAAGAAGTGATAATAAGAACTGGGCACAGTTTACGACGATAAAAAATATTTCATTTTAGAATTTCACATTATTAAGAAATTTATAAACTTATTGACTTCGATAGCAAGCTCTTTGTGGGTTCTTTGAAGTAAGTTTTATAAAGTAAATTCTTTCTTCCAACTAACGGATACTAACACTGAGAATATATAAAATTTTAAAATATACACTCTTAAAATTTTAGAGTGTTCCATTCACTGAAAGTTCGAGTGAATTGAGAAATTTACAATATTAACTTTGAAGGAGGGATTTTTAGAGTTGTAGGGAACTTTAAGAGCGCGAATCCTGCACTCGGAGATTAAATGGAAAGTATTAAAAAAAATGCTATTTTTTTTTGTTTGAGATGAGATTATGATCTCATATTCAAAAATTCTCATTATTACAATTATATTTCTACGTCAAATATCTATAAATAATAGTGAGAAACTCTTTAAACAATCATTTTTATTTTAAGTATAAGCCTGTCAATTTATAATATTGAATTGCAAACTCTAGTCTATAGTAATGCTTAACTACGTATAGCGAAGTTGACCCGTCCTTAAAATTTTATTGTGAAAAATAACTCATACAATGATTATTTAATTTAAAACTGTAACTAATCGGGCATTTAAAGGTGCTCATTATTTCTTCAATGTTTGTTGCTAAAGTATTAAAATTTGATTGCCTGCTTTCAAATAGTATTTCAATTGGAATAAGAATTTAATGTATTTGTAGTAATATAATAAATTAGTAAAATTATTTACAAATTTAATTTAATCGATTAAAGTGTTTAACGAGATAAAACCACATATTTAGTTAATATGTTTATGTTACGCGAAAATGTGCACTATTACGTTACATTCAAATTTGCCTCTCTAAAAGCTTCTGAATGAAGAATCACTCGGGTTCGAAATTCGTCACTCGAGCATACAGTGAGATAATTACTTTACAACTTGACAAACATAATTCAAATACAAAAACTACGGCTGTTAAGCTTTAGAATAAGAAATTCATTTATAGTATGTTACTAATTAATTCGATTATCCACTGCTAACTTTTTTGGTTATTTATAAAAATGGTCAAAAAATAAATCCTATTAATACCATTTATTACGACCAGCTATACAACTATTCTATTTAACGATATCGTGTCTAAAATTCTTAGAAATTGAGTTACCGCAAACAAATTGCATCTATCGATTTTTCAGCGCGACTACTAGACCAATGCCAATCTCGAACAAATCTTTAAAAAAAACGTATAAAAAATATTCCTTTTTCCTCTGCATATACGAGAAATATTTCCATAAATCAATTCAATCCTATCGATTTCGAAAGTCGCCCAAGAAATAAATCGCATGTCCCACTTCCTTGACAATGAAAATATAAAAAAAAATCGAGAATATGTATGTATAGTTCTCTAGACCAGTCGAATTGAAAATTGTCTCAAAACGACAAAGTAAAAAAAGAAGAAAAAAATTTCTCACGCATCTACGCGTATTCGAAAGATCAGTGACCGTGAAATTTACATTAAACAAAACGAACCCGCATAAGACTTTTCCATTCTACTCCGTATACCTGTCCTAGCTGCGCTCGGTTACTCCGATAAAGCGCCGCGCTGTTTTGATAACGATAACCACCTTTTCTCTCTCTCTCTCTCTCTCTCTCTCTCTCTCAACGCACTTGCTCTGATAAGAGCACAAACTTATATATATGTATACCCTTGAGTAGTGCGGAATATATATATAGGAGTACAGAGCGAATCCAGCTGTCAGTTCGTAAGTTGGAGCATGAAATCGGAGGCGAGCATCAAGTACAGGACGAGGCGCGAAAAGAGTCGTACGTATGCAGCTGCTGTTGTTTCTTCAACGATGTTGTGACAAGAGCGTGTATATATATATAGTTATAAGTGCTCGTATATACAGTGGAAGTTCGCGCGAGAATGTAACCTACTTCGGCGTCAGATTACTGCGAGAAGCCTCCATCTATGTGTGTGTGTGTGCGTTTGCGTGAGTAGAAGAGAGACTTGAGCGTCTATGTGTATGTCTGTGTGGGTCTGTACATATATATATTGGTGGGTGTCCATTTAGCAGTGATTTATGGAGTCGCCTGTCGGGGATGGATCTTGAATTACGGCTGCTGTAATAGTAAAATTTCAAGTTTTATTGAAACTCTCTAGAAACGGTGTATTAAAGTGGAATAGAAGTTGAAATTAGGATTGCTTGGACAAAATAAGTGTGCGTATGTAAGGCTTTATCTCGGGAACTTTGGAATTTAAATTGACGTTTAGTATATATATATATTACGATTGCGCGTTCGTTTTTCTAAGATAATGCACTCGATGATTTGTTTGGTTTGCGGTATCCATTTTTAATGCAAAATTACTACTGTTGCGATTGTAACTCTTATGATGTTTAATCTGTAAATATACCAGTGTTGAAAGTTACTACATAATTTTTACTATAATAGTATATACTGGAAACTCTCGATAAGTTGCCGTTTAAAAAGTAAACACAGGAGAGTGAATTTCTCTCGCTAACAGTGAACTATATATATATATATCTGTAGACGCATATAATAGTAGCAGGAAGTGGCACATTATTAGTGCGTGAAAGCCAGTGCTCTGTACAGGCTCAAGAGGTAACTTATCGAGAGTCAATTGTAATACTGTGTAGTCAAAATTTATAATATTCAAATGCCGAATATTTAGTGCCATCTATTCCAGTCTTTAACGCAACTCATATTCAAATAAAAAATAACAATGCTATAATAATCCGATACCTATTTCTAATGCGAAATTACTACTGTTTCGTTGTTTGTAGAATAGAACGATTATCATTGCTTTGTGGATACTTTGTTTTTATACATTTACGAGTTACTAGGGCTTATCTTTAAAAATTCGCATACTCAAGGAGAAACAGAAAATAGATTCTGTGTTTCAAAATTTAGTAATCGTATAAACAAATAAAAGATGAAAATGAAATATTTAATTCTAAATTTGTATTTTTTATTATTTTATTTCAACTTTCTGTTTACACAAAACGTAACATCATTACGGAAAACAAATGTTACACGCAACAGGAATTTTGAAGTAAAATGCAATTGAGATAACTGGTCTAGTAAATGTAGTGTTGGCACAGTTAAATATTATAAAATTTTAATTACAGCAATATCATTTGTAACTTCAACATTAAAACTGACAGTTTCACATAGACACTAAACATTTCAATGTTAAATCATTGAAAAAGTGATTGAACTTTAATAAATAGTATACGAATTGTTACTATAATATAATGTTATAGGTGGAAATGGTATGGTGTGCTTTGCCATTTGCTTCAATAATCTTGAATGATTTTGCATTAAAATATTGAAGTAACGTAATACGTAAAAGTACATATAAAATAATAATCCACATGTGAAATGATAAATTTAGTAATAATCAAATTCTTACTTTTTATTAAACTCGGTCATAAGTTACATTAAAAAAAAGACTGTTAGAAAGAAAAAAAAAATTTAAATTCTGTCATAAAAGTTTCAGATTTTATGAACTTCAGACCTTCATAAGTTACATTACAAGAACTGCCAGAAGAAAACTAAAAATTCTTTTAAATATAATAAAAGTAAAATAGTATATTTTATTAGATTTCGAATATCTCTCGCGACCATTTCATACATTTCTCAGGCGAAACGTCGTAATGTTTAATTTAAAAATAATTATTTCAACTAAAACGTTCATTATAGCTTTTCTTTCAAATTATCTCTCCCGAATCACACCGGAATTTTCGCTAAAATGTTTATTACCGCAATTCTCTCAATCGTCACAAAGAAGTTTTGAGCAAAAAGTCGTTTGGAATATTTTGATGAAACTTATAAATTACACAAAGCCAAATCCTAACCATACCCGAAAACTCATATTTTTAAAACAGCTCAGCCTCTCATTCAGGAATATTAGCATTTGAAAAGAGTACTTTTATCGAAGACAAAAGAACCTCCGTAAATATAGAGTAAAAATACTTTTTGGAAAATGCACACTCGTCGCGTTGAAATTTTAATCCCCGGGTAACCCAGACGCGAGTTAAGCGACGAGGCTACGTAGGGAACGAGTGTGAGCTTCAGCATTTCCACGGCAAAATGTGTAATTATGCTAAGCCGGTATGAAATATTACTCGTTGTTGTTCTCGGCGCAATAAGTATAATTAGGTTATATGGTAGCCTTTGCATTGTATATATGTATATATATACAAACATGTGCAAGTGTGGCTCTTCGAGTGATTCAGCCGAAAATTCATGCACTGGAGTATAATTACTCAAAGAGGGACTTCTGCTCCAGAGACACACAATCCGATTCACTCCCGATGAATAACGAACTCGCGCATTCGATTTAGCCGAAAATAACGAAGAATTTAGACGCGAATAAACGAAAACTGATACTATCGATATATGTGTAGAGTAAAATAAATAAAAAAAAAATTTAAACGTATACGATACTTTCCCCGCACGTACTTGTATGTCTGACCAGATCCGAGGATTTTCCACTTTAATATACACAGATTTATTTGCCTCCGTGAGTCGAATTCGCTCAGCTCCATAACTTCCCACATACAAATCATTCCTTTTTAAGCTACACGTGTTTTCAAGACAAAATAGCTATATCTGTATGTTTGCCTGTATTACTCTCGTGGACGTGTCGTGTTTCGTCAGCGTAACTCGGAGAAATGCAAACAATAATAACGCGTCGTGGTTGTGCACACGGGCGACATGGGAATACATATGTATCGTATTAAAGATTAAAATATGAAATCATTATTTTGGAATATATTTAAACTGTTCTTTGGAATTGTATTAACTTTTTTTTTCTATAAAAAGTGTTTAAGTTACGGGAAGTTCAAGTTGGCTTTTCATGTCTATTTTCAAAAAATTCCAACTCCTCAGGGAAGCATTTCTCATTAAAAACACAAAAGGGACTTTTGATGGAAAATTAGTTCAACTTTACAGATAAAATATTCTCAAAGCTGTAGATATATGTATGTAACAATCCGCCAAGTGATCAAAGTCTTCAAATTCCGTTTTGAGGAGGTTCGTTCGTGAGTCTCGATATCAAAAGTTCACGAAGATAAATTGTGAACTAAAACAATAGTTTGATGTATTTAAGCAAATTTATTTATTAAACAAATTACTTGATTCAAAACTGCATCTACCGTGTATAGTATGTACTGTATGAATGTTTTAGATTTTTTTTCGACTGTTTCCAAGTTACAGAGAGATTCAAATTTAGCATTTTCAGCGTTTTTCGTATTATATGTCCTTTTTCAATAGTTTGTAGCTCCTCGAGGAAGCATATTTTTCTAAGAACACAAGAGGAAGGTTTTATGTGAAATTTGCTAAACTTTTCAAATAAAATACTTTCAAGCTTCATATACAAGTCACAATAAATTTATAAACTATTTAAGTTTCGAAACCAAATTTTTAAAAGGTTTCATTATTCAAAACAGCATAAAATAACATAATAATAGTCTTGCAAATCGAGATCTGTTTCTTGCTAAAAATAAAATTATCTGTAAACTATCTCATATTATGACATTAATTTGCTCGTAGTATAATTATTAATCTAATTATTATACTTAATGATTTTGATAAGTAATTGTTCGTCCAGATTGTTGAGAGAATATTTCTAAATTGCATTTAATAATATTATGCATATTATAACCCTTTTTACCATTACAACACCAAAAAACAGTTTAAAATTATTTATTAAAAGAAAAAGAAACTGTTTAGTCAGTCGATCTGTCAGAGAATCATCTATATATAAATTAGTTACGTTATACAGTTCGACCAATAGTATGAGAGAGAAGTTTGGGAAAATTTTTGAAGCACAAAGTAGTAAACGCGATTTTTCGTTGGTATACCTTACGAAGTTTGGCCTAGTTTATGCTCTAGCGGAGAAAAATTAATTCCGACATGTCGAGAAGTTTGAATTTCACGCTGAGTTTCATCGTGGGATAGAAAGATCTTCCTTTATCGAATTGGAGAATGACTGCAAAAATACGATATGAATTTCGTTGCTTTATTTTACCTGTCGACGTATGAGTTCGAAAGATTCAACGAATTACTCATATTTGATATTCTTTAGACTTTTTGATTAGATTTTGATGTCTTTGATGTGAAATCGTATACGTATAGGTTTCGTTTCAAAGCATCAGAATCGAAAAATTAATTTTTTTATCGTTTTGGTGCGGTTTTTACTCAATATAAAATATACCGTTTTGATTAGATAAATTTCGAGCAAACGTCAATACGTCTTTTGCGAAAATAGAACGAATGTGTTATTTGAGAGATAATTAAGTTTAGTTTATGCAATGTACAATTCAAATAGTAAATTTCTTACTAGTTTTGCCAGTGAAACAATTTCTCACTTCAGAAGAAGTGATTTTGATATGATTTTTGTAATTGCGTTGAATTTTTACAATTGTAATTTAACTTACAAAATCATTGATTGTAACATTTTGGGTGTATAATATGTAACTGCCAGTGGTAAATACGAAAGTCACTAAATAATTTTAACTACAACAGTTTATACTGTAAACTCTCGATAAGTTGCCGTTTTAAAAGTAAACATAGGAAAGTGAATTTCGCCCACTATCAGTCGACTATATTACATAGAATCCTAGTTGCAGTAGGAAGTGGCAGATTATTAGTGTGTTAAAGCGCCAGTGCGCTGTACAGGCTCAAGAGGCAACTTATGGAGAGTTCACTGTAATCCAGTGTAGTCAAAATTTATAGTATTCAAATGTCGAATATTTAGTTCCATCTATTCCACTCCATAACGCAACTCATATTCAAATAAACAAATAACAATACTATAGTAACAATAATTCGTTTATGAATGTGAAATAATACATACTAGCGAATATTCATAACGAAATAGTAACAACATTTGCAAGAGACACCTTCACTAATTGGTAATAAATACGAGAACAATACACTAAAAAACAATTGATAGTACTGAAATATATTTATTAATCTTCAATAAAAGATTATTAAAAATAGTTTTCATATTCCAAGACAAATTTTCTTCGAGTACAAAATTAGATATTGAAATTACATAATAATACTTTTTTTATAATACGAAGCAACGAACCTTTTTATACCAAAAGTACATACAGACCCAAACCGTTCACTTTCGTAAAGTAATAAAATAGAAAAGAGCCTTTCTCTCAAACTTCACATTTTCTACATCTGTTAAGAATTTGTTTTTGAAATAATAAAAACTTGCTGTTCCAACGTTAGCTAATCTTGGACCTGATAGTAGACACTGGAGTTTTTAGGGAAAAGAGATTTCTATAATTTAATGGTATAGAAAGTGTACGACTGTTTTCGTCTTTTAAAATTTTCACAATAGTTTGTCGAACAGTGGAATTTCTATATTCCAACTTTCCAGAAAAGATGAGTCCTTTAACTCAGTGTGGGCATTTTTAAAAATTGAAATTTAAAATATTTTTAATTGAATAGTCGTTTATTATTCTATTATTAGGAGATATCTTACATATTTACCTATGGTCGAAGGGGATAGGACATCTTTAAATCTCTTCGATGAATAATTACACCGAAAAATAGAAATAAAAAAAAATTGATGAATTAAGCTCATAACTTGTGCAACCATTTTTTTTCATTATCTCTTCTTGATATAAACAGAAAAAAAACCTTAAATAACCAAAATTTTTTCGAAAAAAAAATTTATTTTTTACAACGAACAACGATCTTATGAAGACAATATCGAAGAAATAAAAGTGTATCTTTTCTGAAAACGCATAGTTTTTGTATAAAAATTATGTAATAAAAAGATTTAAAAAAAGTATCGTGAATTTTTTTGTTTAAATGTTTTTTTCTAACAGTCAATGCCTTTATTGGACCAACTAATCTATGCCATCCACCTATATATAAAATATGAGCCCCGCAAACCGATGTACCGAAATTGACATGTTGAATCTCTAATACCCAACGGGGGATGTGAATTTAAATAACAAAGAAAACAAAAGCTCTAGTCGACAACCGCCCTTTTCTTACGGACTGTAATTTTCATTTTGTAAATTTAAGCGTCTATTGTATATAAATAAATAAATAAACAAATAAATAAACAATCGAAAATAATAAAATGAAATTAATCGAAAATCTACTTTCTTTAATTTTCAGAAGCTGCGAACGCTAACTGCAGTACCGATGGCTCTTCAGCAGCGACAAGTCTTTCTCAGCGTCAGGACGACTCGAAAACTGTTCAACGTGGCGTATCTCAGGATCAATCGAGTTCAGAAGAGGCCAGTAACGTCCTCCAAGCGACTATCGATCAGGCTCAGCAAACGACGCCAGGTACGAGACGCTTTTGTATATTATGTCTTCTTTTCCCATCAGCGAATGCATACACGCGATCATCCGTGTCCCGTTTCATAACAGCTTCTCGAATTTCGCTTTCCGCGCGTGCATGCTTACGAGGAATGTGTCGACGAGGAGACGACAAACTCGATCGGGACGAGTTCACTGTTCTTATGTTCTCTTTATGTGTGTTGACGTACTAAAGATTTTTTTAAACAGCGCGAATTTAGTCTAGAAGAATGAATTTTTAACTTTTAACAAATATTGGGTATTTGTTATAAAAAATTATTTTTACCATATTACAACTCTCAAAAGGTGATGAAGTATATGTACCTATTTGTAGGCGATGATGATAGCGTGAAATATTTTTTATTGTATTTTATCTTAATTATCTTATCATTTATGTTTTTACATTGAATTCAATAAGCCTTTGTCGTTATTAAGACACTTATTCGAAATTCTCTTTTGACTACTTATCTGAAAGAAGCTTTTTTCAATTGTGGTCTTCAAAAGGTCAATAGTTACCGGTGAAAACTCAAAAATAAAAAATGTCAATTTGGCAATTTTTTTCCAAAGTAATTTTTCGATGCTTCGGTCACCTAACGAGAAAAATATTTCTAGTTTTTTTTTAAATAATTTTTTTACTTTTAAATTTATTCGATTTTATCCTTGGAAAGTATAGACTTTCATAAAAATATACAAAGCAAAAATGTCTTAGAATAGCTTTTCAATATTTTCAAGATAAGTCCTTTTTTGAATTACGAAGCTATATTTACTCCAATTACTAAACAATGTTTTGGTTTTAAAAAATATTTAATTAAAACTAATTATTTTTACTAACACGTTACATCCTGAAATCAAATTATAATTCAAATTATAATTAAATAATATACACAAAATCCTGTTATGAAAATTAAAAAGTGTATAATTATTTAATTTTACATTGTAAATGCCATAACTATATGCATTTACTAATTAATTCTTTTAAATCCAAAATGTTCCATTATATCAAAATTTTTTCAGTCAACCGTTGATCATATTTTTTATTCAACCATCTTAATCATCCGTTTAACGGCCATGTAGCAACGTTTAATCAAAACTGAAAATCGTATTTATTGCAAATAATTTTTTACACCGATAATTTTTACATTTCTTATAAAGTGCGGAGCTTGCGCATAACAAATCAGAAGAAAATCATGGTACTAACCTAATCTTTGTTTCGACTACGAATATCGACAAAACAACCTACATTTCCTAAAAACGATAAAGTGTTATTACTGAATTAGTTAATTAACTGCAGATTATTGTTGTTTAACGTATTACGTACTACCGATCGTATAGAATAATGTGACGAAAATAGCGGTTATTTTAATCAGCGGTTGACTAAACTAATCATTGAGTTGAATCATTTCTCTACCAGTGGCATTCGTTATTTATTTCCGTATCTCAGAAAATGAATTATGCACACGCGCAGAGGGAAATCAGCGCTTCCATCTATTTTTTTTTTTTTTGCAACGAAAGCGCGCTATATTACCTCTGTTACGTTTTTGTTCTCGTCTACGGAAAGCCCTTATATTCACGAATGAAATGAGCGTTTCGCAGGAGAGACGTCGGAAAGTTCTCACCAAAGGATTTTAGATCCGTCGTGTGGTTTGCGCGTAAATGCCTCCACTTCGCTTTGTATTTCATTCCACGGTGTCTCGGAAATAGACTGCAGCAGCTGAGAATATTGCGAAAGCTTTTAAGAGGTTGTTATCCCGAAGCGGAAAAAAAGAAGAATCGAGACTCTATTCTTCCTTCTTATATATCCTATTCTTTTCTTTCGACGCTTATATGTTGTATCGAGGAAAAAATGACTGGAAGCTCAAAAATCTCCGGGCGATTGTTAAACTCCGTATACGGAAAATCGCCGAAACAGAGATTGAACAATGGTGCCAATCAAGCTTCTTCTTCGTACTGAGAGTGTATGTGCATGGATGATTCTCTGACAGATTGACAAGGCGAAAACTCTTTTTTTTTCTTTTTATAAATCATTTTAATGTACATTTATGATTTTTTAAAATTTTTTTTTATGTAAGTTAGAGAGAGAGAGAGAGTCTAAGTTGGTAGTTAGAGTATTTATTTGTGGAATAAATTAATTGTAACTTTAAACCAACCCTAAAAGTATTTTAATTGAAACTTTTAGTAATTTATAAGTCATGAACGTTTCTGAAAAAAAGCAAGTTGTTCGATATTTCAAATTTATAATTTATCAATTATTATGAAAGCGAAACGTAAATTCCGACTAAATTTACCCAAAAGATTACTCTTCACTTTTGGAATTTCAAAAAGCACAATGCTATATATGTGCGAAAGCTTCTTCGACCCATAGATTGATAAAAAAAATGTTTTTCTTCTAAATAATTTTAAACCGTTCTTTAGTAACGGTTCAACACTAAGTAGCATTTAGTATTATCAGAATTTTCGCGTTTTATCCCTATTTTGAATTTTTTAAATTTGAGTCAATTTCAGAAAAGATTTCATTACGAAAATACCGTTACCAACTACAAAACTATACATGTATAGGGTGTCTCATTTTAACTTAGCTGAATATCTCTCGTCAGGGAAGTCGTCAATCCAGAAATGACCCAACAAGATCAAGGTCAAGGTCAAATTGAAGGTCACGATTCTATGGCCCTCTTCGAACCCGACAGTTTTGCTCTTGGGTCATTTCTGAATTGATGGGTTTCCCTAACGAGATATTCAACTGTCTAAGTTAAAATAGAACACCTTATGTATATATGTATATATATTAGTTGCAAATTCCGTTAACAGAAATAACGTTAAAAGTCAAATTCTCACGATTAACAAAATTGGATCAGTGGAAAAGTAACTGTCATCGTCTTAAGGTGCTCTTGACTTAAATTTTTAATTCGAATTATAACAATTAGAAATATAAAGTCCTAATCATATTGAATTTTATGTTTTTAAATACAATAAATTCTTAAATTTATGTGTTAAACCAGAGTAAATACATTATCCTATATACCATTCCTTGTTGTTGGTCAGATTCTATAATATAAAGCAAAACTCGCAACAAAATTTAAAATTAACGATTTATGCAATTAAAAGATTATTAATCTAGTAGTATTATTGAAATGGCTATTTTACACGTATAATCGTGTCTTTGACACGTACCTACCTACCATCACTAAAAGTCATGGAGACATATTTATCTAATGTACGTAAAAATAATTTATATTCTGTAAATAAAAAGAAATCATAATTGAAACTTTTTATGTCACTTGATAATAATCTAAAAGATTCGCGAAAGCAGATCCATTGCCAACGAACAGGTTAAAATTGTTTAGAAGAAAAAATAATTTTGACCGATCAAACGGTCAAAGAATAACCCATATGTATGGGTTATTCTCACATATGTGTGTATGTGTGTTTATCTCGATGCAAATGATACGGGCTGCGAAATTTCGCTCGAACAAGCTGATATTTGCACTTTCGAGACCAACACAACGAGCTTTTCGAAAATCTGTTTGCTCTTTTGGCGTGGACCTAAATATTTTGATCGATGACGGTGAAATACTCTTTGTGGCTTAATGCGACTCTGCTACCGTGACATTTTATTTGCTGGAAAGGTATTTTAAGTTTTATTATCCTCTGACGTTGCAATAGTGGTCTATTGTGATTTCTGAAATTTTAGAAAGTTTAGATAGTGTGTAGTTTGAAAGTAAATTCATTCATTTATATCAGGGGGGATTTTAACGTCTGACTGGTTTTTATTACTACTACTTATCTTCTGTACGTCTTTTATTTTACTTTAAGAAGCACGGCTAATTTGGAAAATTTGAATTTACCGACGACGAAATTAACCAACCGAAAAACGAGTAATAATAAATTTTGCCTTAAGGGTATGTCGTAGCCAACGTGACATGATAGCGAACCCCTATCTCGAGTCGTACTTTTGTACTATTTCCATAGAATATATTTCGCAACAAGAAAAACTGTACTGATAAGGAAATGTTATGATATAATATAAAAAGTTCGTACAATATTATTCAAATTTTACATTCATGGTAAAGTCAAATTCGCTGTTATCTAACTTCGTGTTGTATTTTCATTATTTATTTTTAAGAGCTGACGATGTGCGACCGAATTAATACACTTTGCACTTCTTTGCACATGTTCTTTTTACTTATAATCCATGACGTATGATCTTAACTAATCACCAGAGTTGTTAATCAGACCCTTATGTGATACCCCCTTATAAAATTGAAGTAATGATTCTTTAGTTCAATGTAATTAATAACTATTGTATTTCATGGTTATACGAATAAATTTACCGAAAAGAATTACGTGTCCTAATGCTATGATCACAATTCTTTTACAGATGTCCAACAGCGGTACCTCGTGGAAACGATCACGATGACGACGGTGACGGAGCGTCGCATCGTCCGTGAGATTAGCGAAGAAGAAACGGCAACACGTTCAAGCATCGACGAGGCAGACAACACTCATCAAGATCACCAAAAATCCCTCGATTCCTCTGACAAAAACTCAACCCCTAACGGCAAGACTAGTCTCGTCAAATCCGAGGATAGTCCTAACCAGCCGCAAGAAAAGCCAACCGACCTATCCCTAGCTTTTAAACTGGGTAGCGTTTCATCCCTTGTGTCCAACAGCCTGAAACCGAATTCTGCCGTTCGCCAACTCTTCCCTGATCCAAGATTCATCTCACCACCACCAGCACCGGTTAAAAGTGTTTCATCGGATCTTGATGATTCAGCTTTGGACGATTCAACCGACAGCCAAAAGTTCCTCATTACTCAGGAGAGTCTTCGATTGTTCGACGCGGTGAAGCAGCGCTCGAAAATCGGTGCTGGCAGTAGGTCCGACTCCTCCGAGAGTGACTCATCCATCAAACGCACCATCGAGAGAAACGCTTTGAGACGCAGCTTGATCTGCAAGTACGAAACTGGTAGCGGTGCTGGAGGTACCCTCAGGAAGAAGAATTTACGCAGCAAGGATCTCACCTTGGAGGAACGTATCCGACAGCTTACCTGCGTTGACGAGGACGAGGATACAGCCGACAGTAGTGCATCAGAGAACAATAATGCTGGGCGGATTAACGTACAGAATAACAACAACAATAACAATAATAACAATAGCAATAATCCACTTGCAAACGGTATTATGGGAAGATCGATTGGTGAGGGTAATGAGGATCAGGCACATCAGTTACCGGTTAGGACATCACCTTCTGGCGAAGAGAGACCTAAAAGCAGTCACGTTGTCCAGTCTCATCAGCATCATCATCACCATCATTCGAGCAATTTGGCCTACAGGAAGATTACAGATTTGTTCGGACAAAAGAAAAGCGCCGGTAGCAGCGGTACTGGACAGGAATTGAATTTGCCGGATATTGGACTTGGGGGTAAACATGCGATGAACATGAAGCCACCCTCAGGGGCTAAAGTGAACAGCGAAGCGAGGAAACAGTTTTTGGCTAGTCTTGCACCATTATCTTGCGTCTCTGCCAGTGGTGTCGATGGTCGCGAGGATTATTACAGGTACGATTTGATTTATAATTTTTGTTATTCATCTATTGTTCACTCCCAGTGATTGTGTTTATTAACAACCTACTTATCATGTTTTTATAAAGGATGCCAGTGAAAATGAACTCCACCGATCGGGGCTCGATTTACTCCGAATCCTCCTACAGCCTGGAGGACATTGAGGACGCACTGAACGATGGCATCCCAGCGCCTCCTGATGTAACTCGAGGAACACCAACATCTTCCGGTCCATCAATGGATGCCTTCGGTGGTGATCTAACGGATGAGCTTCTGGCCTTCGTCGAACAAGACAAGTCTCGAACGGAGCGGATCAAACGCCGCTACGATGTCGAAGACCAACAGCAACAAAAAAACGACTCGAACGCCTTGAGTATTGAAATTCCTAAGAATGTGATTAACCTAAACAACGCCGACGATGAGGAAGACGATGAACTCAACGATTACGGCTTCAATCGTCGACCATCTGTCCGAGGTATCAAAGCCCAGTTCGAGACCACCAACGAGATCGTCCGTCAACTTCGAACCCGCAGTGCCGCTGCCAATTCTCTTCCCGATGCCTGCAGACTGGGCTTCTCCGGCGCAGGTGTTCCCGCTTCAGCAGCTAACGTACCTCACGAGGAAGAACTTGCTGCAAGCTCTTCATCCTCGTCCGACGTCTACAGGGTGACCTACACCAATGAAATAGCTCCAGATCCTAACACCATCAACCGCATCAATACGATGCAGCGACAGATCAACGATATCTACCAAAGCATCGCCGAAGGTGGTGCTCTCCTGGAACAAACGCAACGACCTATAGCAGCTGCCTCTTTGTCCTATCTCGAGAGTACATTACCTAGGAGCCTCTCCCAGCAGCAAGATCCGCAACGCAATGGTCTTCAAACTGGAACACTGCTGAATCCAGCTCGTATGCTCAGAATTGCTGGTGGTGCAGGAGACACGGTGACACCCGCAGGGGTCTACAGTACGCTTCCCAGAAACCACAGAGCAGCGGCTTACACAACGGGATACTCGGCTGGGGTTGTTCCCGTTAACGCAGCGGCCGCTGCGGCTACTGCCGGTGCCAAGTGCTACAGAACCATGTACTTCGTTCCATATAATGGTATGAGCGATCCCACGTATCAGAATATTCAAAGGGTACTACCTCCGCATTCGTCGCCAACGAACTATGCTGAACATCTCGAGAGGTATCCATATCCAAGAAATGGAAGGATAGATCAGCAACAACAACCGCAGCAGCAGCAGCAGCAGCAGCAATTACAGCAACCGCCGAGGTACTACGTGAGGCCTGCTACGATACCGGTGAGTACACAAAATTAAAAAAAGTGCTCTATGTCTGGAGAAACGCTAAAATTATTCTGTGAGTTCGAAGGAACTCATCAGCGCAGTAAGTTTTTCATTAAAATATTTCATGAGCAATCAAAATTTCTGCGAACAAAGTTAAATTAGATTATCAAAGTTACCAAAATCATTTTACAAACCGCTGCTACTCCAGAATTAATACATATGCAATATTAACTATACGGGAAATTCTCGAAGTACATTTACCTACATTCGAGAAATTTCTCGTTAATTAACATCCATTACCAAGGCAATAATTCCCATTAAAGTTGTGGTATTAATAATCGAGTTTCCTATGTACCAGATCATTAAAGCATCTCCTCCTTTCACCCCCTATCTTCGCCAACCTCTTACCTAGTCCTAGTTTACTTTAGCATCCACGTTTGTTAATTCTATTTTTCGCCATCACTCGACTTGTTTCATAAAGGCCACTTCGAGCGCGGCACTTCACCTTCACCTCCATCAAACCGAGGAGTTCCAAGTGGCGGCAGCAGCTCGCAGTCAAACGCTGCCCCACGGAACCGTAGTCCATCCGATGCACGTCCAACAGCAACAGGTGCAGCAACATCAACAACAACAGCAGCCACAGCAACAGAACTATGTGCAGACATTATCAGGAGCTACGTACTCGATTTGTCCGCCACCCC
Organism: Apocrypta bakeri; assembly: GCA_018906985.1. NCBI lineage: Eukaryota > Metazoa > Arthropoda > Insecta > Hymenoptera > Pteromalidae > Apocrypta > Apocrypta bakeri. The sequence goes on from JACCIA010000005.1 coordinate 6,157,245, forward strand.
CACCGTCATCGGCTACTGCGACCTACACTTATCAGATGCAAATACAGGGTAGGTGTAATTTATGGAAGGTTTATATGACAATGTGATTAATGAAGGAGATAGAGAACTTTTTTTTCTTACATTCTGAAGTTCATAATTTTACTAAAAATATTTGCCAACGGCATTGCAGACTGTTAACATTTTAGTATTTATTATATTATTATTTAGTATTTATTTTACCAGTTTTTGGGCATTTTTTCCTTAGCTGTATAGTAATTTTTATTCTGGTTATATTCAGTGGTAAAATATATAAGAATAAAATTGATGAATCATCATAATTGATTTTTAGACATTTTTTAGATACTAAACAAATTCTTGTAATTGAACGTTCTATTGCAATACACAATTGCAATTTCGCAATATGTATTTCTATTACAGGCTAACAGTTCTTTACAACAAACGTCTAATCAGATATTTTGCAGATTACTAGTTTTAGATGTAGTAGCCCCCTAGCGGCAAAAGTTATTTTTGACTGCTAGAGGGCAGTAGCACATGTATTTTAAAATATTAAATAAATACACGAACAACACTTATTATGATCTAATAAATTAATGTTTTGAATCATATAGTTTACCACGAAAATGCAATAAAATGCACTATCTCAATTTTCTCTTTATAGACCCAATTAATTACTGTAGAGGTGTTAGTTCCGATTGAAATGTACATTGAGAGACATCGATGTATGCGTTGATTCTATTGAGTGTTGTACGAACGAGTTGATCAAATTTCGCCAGTAGACAGCTCGAACTCGAAGAAAAACATATAATCAAATAAGTATAGGTTTCTGCTTCTTTCTCGATCGATGAATCGTATTGAACTTTCTTTCTATCGGACAATTGGATAGAAAAAAAAAGAATTAAACAGAAAAGGAGATAAAAGAACTACGACTATTTCACACCGTTGATTATATAGGGTCGTGTTACTACGCGTGTACGAGTCCGTGTAACTCTCATCTCTGGACGAGAAGTCATGAGCTCTCACTTTCGCAACTTAATTACTTTTATTAACGAGTTTTATCTCATTAAGTTTTACATTCTCATGCTATATTGTTCACCGGTGATGACTACTTCTCTCGCGAATACGAGGATAATGTATATGATCTCATTCGTGGTACTTTGCTAATGTGGTAATTAAAACTCATTTAACCGTTTGATTGACTAATTAGAAGTGATTTGTAAGTGCTTTAACAGAAACACGTTGAAAGGCATGAGAAACTTGTTCAATTTTATAAATTATCGATGGGAAATATTTTATTATTTTTTAAAATCCTTTTGTAAAAATAACGAATCGATTGTTTGTAAAGCTGATTCATCAGGCGCGTTTTTCTAGCTTGGTCTAAACTCAAAGTCGCTAAATTTTATATTTAAGATTATAGTGTGAAGTTTAGCAGTTATTACTATATTGTTGGGTATTTTATACGAAATATTGTTTTCAAATATTTTTATTAGATTAATTACTATTAATTATCCAATTTTACTAAAAAAAATTTTGTGACAAATAAAAAATTGTGAATATCTAATCTGCCTTGATTTCGTGTAATTCTTTATATTCATAAAGTCCTAACTATTTTCAAACCACGTTACCGTTTTATTGACTCGGTCGGTAAAAGATAAGAATGAACCCCCCTTTAAAAAAAACACAATTATTCGTATTACAACTATTTTCATATTATTTGCAAAAATACGCCTCGAAGATATCTGAAACTCTTTTCATAGCGGGTTACCTTTTTATTGACTCAGTCGATAAAATTTGAGTCAGAGATCCCCCTTTAAAAAAGGACAATCACTATATTACAACCATTGCAAATAATAATAAGTCTTTAAAGAAGATAAAAGATACATTTAAAAAATTCAGGAATTATTTACAATTTTATTCCCAAATTATTGCCCATCAAAATGCCACCATTGAATGTTTCCAATGCACCATAAGAGTTGGATAACTTATTAATTAAAATTCCAAACGTTATAAAAAAAATTGAAATCAAAACTAAAAACTCTATATATCCACAGGTCGTTTATCCTCATCGGACATGCAAACCCAAACGAGTTGTGCACCATCATCTCAGATAACCAGCGGTCTTCTAAGCAGCGCAAGTCTCCTGGCTAGTGCGTCGATCCCAAACAGTATCAGCAGCGGTACTTCCTCGTTATTATCGTCACCGACGAAACTTCCAATCCAGCAACATCATACCGGTAGTCTTCAACGTAATTCGAGCTGTAGCGTAGCCGAAAGAGGTGTTCCCGAAGGAGCAGCTAGTGCACCGTCCCACGACTACGTCGTTTGTCCTACGGTTTCTTCAAGCGCTGGTTTACTCGCTACTACGACTCAAAGTGCTGCCTCGATCGCTGCGTCCTTCGTAACGAACGATAATAACGGGGGACCGATAGTTGACGCTCAAAATCCAGTTTATTACGCGATGAATGTCTGAGAGGAATTTTACTCGTTACACGACGAGAGAGAACTCATCAAGTGCGACCTCATGTAACGCAATTTGTCCAAATGGGATCTTCTTTTTTTTTACGAAATTCTTATAGCGATGTAATTGGTGTTTTACGTGTGTAGAAACGTTAAACGAGTTAACTCTTTTTAACCGTGGAGTATGTGTCTGAATAGGGTAATATACGTGTGCTTATGGAAATTAACTAGAAATTGTATGGTTAAGTCTGGATTGGAATCAGATTATATTCGAGTATATATTATTATTACACACGTGTATATGAGGTCGCGCGCTTTCCAGTGTTTGCTTCTCACTGTGTAATTGAGGGAACTTTCAAAGAGGCTTAAATGGTTTGATTAGATTTTCGAGGACTTTCGTGAGAGGATTCGTTAAGGATTTGCTTGAGGCAAGGATTAAAACTTTTCGCTTTATGTATATTATAGTTTTAATCCATCGGAAATTCGTAAAGGAGTTTCTTTTTATATTCTTTGATTTTTTTTCAGTATAACAATTACCAAATTAAACAATTTAATAGTGCGTTTATAAAATGTTTGAAAATAATGTTTCTTTAATTACTTCTGTACGATAATGATTCCTGTACAATTGAACACGATTTCGATGCAGTTCTATGAAATCATGTCAAGTTTTTCGAACACAAAATCTTGATTTTAATATTAAGAATTTTATTTATTAACTTCATTTGTCGAATGCACAATCCATTCGATCGAACTGTTTTATCGAGTCACTTATTTATACTACTACTTAAAAATGATTTTATACAAATGTGTTTATGTTACATATTAATTGCTTACTATTAAAAGCATTCACAATTGTACAGAATAATTTTTTCCGTATAAAATGTATAAAAATGCTATTCTCGACTCAATCGGTACAATTTGAATAGGGGACCCCCTTATTAAAATCATACGAGCATGAATATGAACCGTTAACAAATGATACCCTATGAAAAAAAGAACTCTATAAATAAAAATATAGAGAATGACGTTATCAGATCAGTCGGTAAAATCATTTGTATACGACGCCCCCCTATTAAAATTGTTCAAAAATGATTCAACGCAAATTTTATAAACATTCTATTCGATTGTTTTACTTGGAAACTCTAAATTCTATAATTTACCACAAAAAGAAACTGCAAGATTATCCGTACATTTGCCATGAATTATTTCTCATCTTAAGTTATAAGATCAAACAATTACGTTTTAACCGATAATCAAATTGATGTCATAGATAGAATTTACATGAGGGAAACCTCAGCGTCGGCATTTTATACTCGTCTTGTATAAAAAGTCCATTCCGACAAGTAGATTTTATATAACTTTCGGAAAACTAACTCGACGTCATCGGTTTGTCGCTATACACACGACATTCAATTTTCTACTAGCAAATCCTTTATTTCACGCGAACACTCCGAAAGAGGGTAATTTAAATAAAAAGTGCGAAAAACTCGCAAGTATTAAAACGTAGTATTTTGTAAAAACTAAGACGCGTCAGAAAAACGTTAAATAATTATTCCGATACACGCCAAAGATACACCGGAGAGTAGTACGATATATATATATATATATATATATATATAATATATATATATTATAGAATTCATTGACATTAAGAGAAGATGTAAAAAAAAGATATAATATACCACAAAAGAAAATTTGTTCATGATAGTGTGTATAAATGAGAAAAAAAACCGTAGTTTCCGGTCGTAATGAATCGCCAAAAAATAATTGAAATATTCACATAGAAGCTAATAAGGAATGAACCTACGCCCGGGAAAGAATACCGTATTGTTTATTCAGCCAAAAAAAAAAAAAAAAAATACAAAAAATAAGAAACAAGTGGACGAAATTATAAAACGCGATGTATGAAATCAGTACGGTAGTGGAATTTTCTTTGTTATGCGCGACGAAGCGAGTTGCGGTAATTCTTTTGTTTTATCACATTTAAAAAAAAAAAAAAATTATTCTAGAATATTGTATTTATCGAAGTAAAGGATTTATATACACAATTGTAAAACGAGACATATTACGAAGTTTATCGTGCGTTTTCCGTTGTACTTTCAAGCGAGTATGCGTACATTTGTTATATCTAGGTTTAACAATGAAATTATTCTTACCGAACGTAATCGAACAAAAATTTATTTTGATAATTATCAAGGTATTTTCCAACATTGCCGAGAAGTTTTGAGCTATTTTCTGAGCATTGATAGAGAAATTCTCGGATTTTTTTTTAAGTATATATATATATACATATATATGTATGTGGCTTATGACTGAGGCGATGTCGAAGGACTTGATTGGCGACTGTTTAAAAAGAAAAAAAGTCTTGAATGTAGAAAATTTTTCTATCAATATTGACGGAGAAATGCTCGAGGCGTTGTTTATTAATAGAACGAATTTTGTTTTTAATCTATCGACGAATTAATTGTTTTTAAATGAAATGTGTCAACCAAAGTTGCGAGTTAGTATTAATTACTGTTGTGATATTTTTTTCAGCCGTATGTAACTAAGATTTTTTTATATTTATTTTATTTCCTTTCTTTAGCTTAGTTACGACAACTTTTTTTTTTAATAATGCAATGTGTACATACATTTATTTACACGAAAAAAATAGCTCCACTTTAGGTCGTATGTTACTCATTACGTTTAAAGTGCAGTCATTAAGTTTAACGATAATATTGCAATTTTCCATGAGATCATTGTTATATGTTAAATCATAACGAGTATGAAAAAAATTAAATAATAGTTAATCTATAATTTATTGGTATAGACATATATATATACATATATATATATATATATGCGTAGTTGACTAGATAATTTCGCTGTAAATAATGATATAATTGCAGCCTTATAGCAGCTGCGCCGTTTTGTGATTTGTTTTACATTAAAAATGGAACAAATTCAATTGGAGGCTATACTGCAACGCAAATATACAAGAAAAAAAAATATATATATATATATTTAAAATTAATTTTAGTAATAATTTATGAAAAATTTATTTTGGCGCTTGATTATTTAATGAGCCAAATAAAACAAATATATACGTTTATTTATCGGAGAAATTATGTTTGAAAATTAAGAGAAATTTATTTCTACATCAGTATAGTCTCTTTTGAAGAGCAAAGTATGGAATACCAATTAGCGATTTTTGCAATTGCACGGATATGAAGGGGGAAAAAAACGACTAATCGAGAATGAAAAATGACTGTCGACGGGCGAACCATTTCAAATGACACATTAAATACACAGTCGAAGAAGAAAAAAGAGGATTAAAAAAAAATATTAAAAAAAAAGACGAGACAAGTGATCGGAGTCCGATACTCTCGAGAACCTTTGAAACATTGAAGACTGCAATAAATATTACACTCTGGCCTATTTAAATAAAATGAGAAGATTAGATATTATTATATAGGTGTAACATTGAACGAAAAATAAAAGTATTATTATACACAAATAACACATGTATATGGGTAGAAGTAACAGAAAGAAACCATAACCGACACATTAAAACAAAAAAAAAAAAACAAAAATTGAAATCAACCGCATTCGTTTAGTCCCTAAGACCTTGGAGATTTTTGCTGATGTGTACAAGAGACGCGCGTTATTTAATTTTAGCTCGTATTATTACGAATCGCTATCGTGAATTCTCGTACTATATGTGTTACATTTACACACGCACACACACGTGTGTGTGTAAATACATGCGATCGATTAATTTGCACCTTCGTTACGTTTAAGTTACCTTTTCTTTTGGTTAGTAAAACGACATTCCAAAGATTTCACGAGTATTTTTTATTTCTTTCATTTACCTTTTGATTCAGTTTTACAGTCGATTGTTTTCTACGACATCGGAAAATACAAGGACGAGATTTTAACAATCAAAATTGAAATTCGTGTTGCAAGAGGTAAGGAGATCTTCGAAACTGATTTCCGAGACAATACACTGTGACACCAAAAAAATAAATAAATTGTCGAAACGACGATGAATTTTTTCGTTTTTCAAACTCTTACGCCGCTTTTTATATAATACACATACTGCGAGTATCGAGATGTGTGTGAAAAAAGAAAAAAATTTTAAACGACTTTATCAGTTTTGTATGAGACAGAAGATATCGAAGAAATGTTTTTCTGCATTCTTGTATTCCTCGAGATGCACAAAATAATACTCGTAAAATTAAACGTTTGCGAGTCGATACAAAATGTAAAAGATTTTACGAGGCCATTTTTAGATGTGGCCTTTTTTCAAATCAAGAATTGCAAAAAGCTGTTTTCAGGCAGAAAACAAATACGAATAGAATGAATGGAAAAAAAAGCGTATTTAGACGGTAAAAATTACATTTACACACACGTACACAGACATACAGTATTTGGGACCCTTTGTAACACTTTTTTAAGCGCGCGATGATTTTGGCGCGAATAGAATTCCTTCGAGCGGAGCTTACGAATGTGATCGGTTAGCGAAAATGTTCTATTTCTGTTTCTCCGATTGTTTCACTGTTGAATATATTTTTTTTGTTAGTAATTTTCACACCAATGGACGAGAAGAACATTTGATTTCTGCACACGTGAATTTAAATTAATAATAGAAATCGCTCATTTTAAATTTTAATTTATTTCGAATCTTTCGTTGTTTTTTTCACTTTCAAACATTTTTTTTTTATTAAATTAACTCGGACAAGTATAATTTTTTTAATTTTTTAATTTTAAACTTTGTTTCTTCGTGTCGTCGAATAAAGTATTAAAGTAATAAAATTAATTTATCTACACACGCACGTACATTATTTTTTATTTCCGCGTAAGAATAGAAGTTATCATTTTTATTTTAATATTTATTTCTTTGTTTCTTCGCTGTTTAGCATATTTTTATTAATTTCATTGTCAAAGGACTGAAAGAAAATTTCATTAACAGACAAGTTAATTTTAACCTTAGCTTCTTCGTCCCTTCGCTGTTAAAAATTATTTTATAAATTTTTATATCAAAATATTGAACGAAAATATTATATCTATTTATATGCATTTTGTGTAATTCGACTAACTTTTCGTTTAACTTTTCAAAATTTTCATATATTAATTGAAATTTTAAATTCGGAATTGCATTTATTTACACATTACTATTAAGATTTTTTGCTAAAAAATTCAAAATGAATTTTAAGCAACTTTGACATTTAATTTTACGAATAATATTATTACAAATATCACGTTGTAGTATTCAAATGTAAATTTTATTAATTTCCACGTACTCTGGCGGGAAATTTTGTAAGATCTTGCATTATTATTGACAAATAAGTAAATTAAATAACTTAAAGCATTAATAATATTTTTAAAATCGATTCGCTTGGAAAAGTAAGCCAACGTTTGTTTTTTTCATCGCAATTATCAATATCTTAATTCCGATAATTTACGAAAGAAATCGATAAAAAAAAAGCACAGAAGAAGACGACTAAAAATATTTAAACAGGCGCAGGCAGAACACCCCTTCCCCCAAACTAGGTACAAAATGAGTATTCTTATTGTACTTGTAATTCTAGAGAATAAGTGTGATATATCGATTACGTATAGCCCATAGTCAAAGGTTATATACTTCTATGAATTTTCTGAAATTGAAATGAAAAAAAAAAATGAAAATAACAATTACAACAACAAAAAAATAAAATAAAATAAAATTTAACAAATAATCATATTGTACTCTCTCAGCCACGAAGAAGCTCGATAGAGAATATGACGTATGTGAACAAACTCGACGCCGTTCTTAATAGGAGCTTAGTATTTTATATAAAAATTATACGATAATTAACGATGACATAGAACCAATCAAGCCAAAAATAAAACAACAACACGTACTTACAATTTTTAAGATAACATATTGTTGTGATTCAATATATCTCTGTTCAGGCATTTTGAAGATTGCCGAGAGTTCTGTTCGATTCTGCGATATATGAGACCCTTTATGCGATTCCCGTTATATACATATATATATATATATAGTATATATAGATACTCTTATCGATAAAAATGTAACAGAGAAATTAAACTGGTCTCTCATTCAGGTATATTGAAATTGTATCATTAGACCGAAATCGATACTTTGCAGACTGTCTGAATATATATTTTTGTTTACAATCAGCTGAAGTAAAAAAAAACACAAAAATTTTAATTACAAAATTAATTATACACACAGCAGTGGTCGAAAAAAAAATTGTTGAATTAAATCGATAAATATTTAGTATCAAGTGGTCCAGTGAAACTACGATAGAACAATTAACTCGACACACGCATACGCAGAAAAAAAAACATAAAAGCAACTTGACGAATTTTTCGATGTTACTATTATATATAAATATATATATATACATATATATATATATATAGGCAAGATTATTAATTACTGCCAAAACAAAAATAGAAGAAAAAAAAAATTCATGTAGAGTATTTTTTCCTAAGCTAAATTTTTCGGAGCGAGATATATCTTGTAGATAAGAAAAAGAAATTAAATAGAGCGTGAAAAGCGATCGAGCTCATACTTAAAAACTAATAGCTGACTGTGTCACGTGAAATAACAAAAAAAAAAGTATTATTACAATATATAGTCCCGTTCGTTTTTGATATGCTCGTAATAAGAATCGAGTTATTACAATTGCGAATTATAAGCAAATAAAAAAAAATAAAATAAAATGAAAAAAGTGATTTCGCGCGATACACGGTACGATATTATTTTATTAAAAGATTGTTAGACATCATATATATTTAGGTGATTTTTCGGACACTCGTGAGTTTAGCTGTATTGGCGCAGAAGACGAAAAATTTCGAGGAGAAAGCTGGTTTTTCATTGAATTAAAAAATAAAATTTAGCGGCTTTTCAACGAATGGGAACCGCCGAATGGACTTCAAAGTTATCATTTTAAATTCGTACACGAATTCGTCGATGAGAAATTTACTTCGAAGTATCAAAAGTGTATCGAACGTTAAACGAGAAATTCCTGTGCAATTTTACGACGAATAACTAATGCGTCAAAGTCAATGAAATTGCGAAGTAACGTCGAGATAAAATAAAAAAAAAAACAAAAATTATCTGCGATTATTATAAAATACGTCATACATACACTATACCGTTTTTAACTAATTACAATAGAGAAACTGAGACGAACAAAGTACGTCGTATAAAATACAATCGCATATGACACGGAAAAAAAAAATTTTTTTTTTTCTCATATATTATATCTATATTAGTAGGCGATATTCTAGCGATATCGCGACAGAGTCGAAATAATACATTGAACTTCGTACGCATGTATGAATTTTTTCGAACGAATATTTTACGATATTAATACGAGAGAAAAGAAAGCGATGCGCAATAAAAAAAAGAGAGAAAGAGACATTCCCCACTGGTTGTTTTGACCTACAGAATTACAATGACTTTGTAATGGATGAAACATACTTAACACTTAAGATCGTCGGGGGTTTTACTTATGAATGTCAGCTGTGTACTTTTATGCGATTGTGAAACGGCCAAAAGATAATTAAATTAATCGAGACAGACTGTATATATATACATATATCCATTTGATTGTTAAATGAAATAGTAAATCATAATGTAAATAAAAGGCTTAAATAATAACGATGAATTGTATTGCACACCGAACATCCTTGACCGTTTCTGTTGATATTTTATTATTGCTTTTGTATTGTTAGCGCAATTTTAGAAACTAAAGTGTAAAATAGTTTTATTACTTAATTAGCGTACGAAAGTTGTTTAAAAATTTACAGTAATTTTTTTTTTAACGCAAACCACTTTGTCTTTGTGATAAAAATAATTCTTTCTTTTGAAAATCTTATAGCAATTTTTTTATTTTTAAAAACATAATCACAAAAATAATATTTAGTAAATTGTTAATTATTTCGTATCAGATTTACATACGTATTTGACTTACATATCTTAACTCGCAGTATTTTAATGTAAATAAAATATGGTTTAACAAAAAAAAAGGAAAAAAGTAATAAAAAAAACCGTTCTATGAATGGAATTGATTACAAGAACGAATAGAGTTGATAATTGCTCTAAATTGGCACTTAGAGAGTAAAAATTAATTTAATTTGATTATAATTTGATATATTATTTATCTATGCGCAAAAATAAATCTAGTTACACCGTGTACTTGATTTTGGACTATGATTAACTGAAAAATATACTACACTTCAACCAACATAAATTCTTCACATTATCTAAAGAAAAAGAAAAATGTTACCATTGAGTTAAATAAACAATAAAAATGATATACGATTCATCTGAAGTGTAATGTGACATTAACATTTCAAATAAATAGTCGTGTAAACAAGCGGTTATAAAAATTTCTTGAAAATTTTATTACTCGCACAATATTCTTATGTAGTTCTTTTCAGCTTGGGCGTTGAAATATAATAAGTATACGCTGAGTTACATCATTCATTAGTGATAAAAAGTGAAAAATTCAGTGTCATCTCATTAATCATATGTGGCTTTGTGTACTCCGTTGTTGCAGTAGGTGTAATTCATTTTGTCGAATCGTTATATACGTAATTATAATATATAATTATATAATTCATTTTGTACAAGTGTTTATACAAAAAATATAGAAATTGTCGGAGCCGACGCAAACGCGCATGCGTCGCACATTATACAGCTCCATAAAAAACGCATGCTTGATCATTTCGTGTAGTTACTTCTTGTTTGTTTTTTTAGGCTAATCGATTTATTAAAAAGATTCACATTAGTATATCTTATTATTTAAAAAATGCCTTTATGTCTTTATTAAATATACGAGACACTTTTTTTTCGCATTTATTTGCTATAGTTGTTGCAGCTTCTTGTTCGTCTCATTCATTAAGGTATAGATAAATCCGTTTATGCGATCCTAAAAATAATACGTTTATTACTTAATACGTAATTTTAAATACCTGAAAATGTTTTGAAACGATAAAAACAGTAAAACAAAGCCATCAACCGTTAATGGCGATACACAAGCAAATAAAATCGTCACAATAAAATACAAAGCCAAATTTTCATAATAATTTATGCAACGAAATCTCGAAGGCCAATCGCAAGTGTCTATATATATATATATACAAATAAAAAAAGAACGATCGATGCGCGTCATTAAAAAACTCGATATGAAATCTACAATTGAAACGAGGCAATATCGTACGCGGATGAATAATTGATAAAGTAAAAATGTGACAGGACTCACAATGCAGTGCTTTTAGGGCCAATTGTTAAAGAATTTGCTGAGCGTGTGCAGTGATTCTTCTACAAAACGACGCATCGCCTTCTTCTCACTGGTTCTGGAGGCTCGAGAGCTGCTAAAATTGCTTCGTCGAAAACGTTTTTTAATCCTTTCTGTAACATATAAAAAGTGTTCAGTACAAAACAGTGAGTACACGATTGAAATTCTAATAATAGCACTGTTTTATTGACGTTATCTCGTCGACAGATAAATTTCAATCTCGTGTATTGGCAGAAGAAATCGACATGAAAAATTAATCAGCAGACAGACAAACCTGCGTCAGTGCACTGCATTCGACATATTTCACAGCTTTAAGTTCCTTCGCTAATTTTTCCCCTTGTTCTCCCGTTATAGGCTTCTGTTTGTTTTTCGCGAGCTTCTCAATAGTCGCTGCGTCGTCCCTCAGATCGATTTGCGTACCAACCAGTAGGAACGGCGTCTTTTGACAGTGATGCGTTATTTCTGGTACCCACTGAAACAGACCAGATTAACCACGCGTTAGATTCGATAAAGTGGATCTTGATAAGAATCGCGTGATAGTCGACTTTAAGACAAACTTACCTTCTCTTTGACATTTTCAAAGGATGAAGGCGATACCACTGAAAAACAGACTAGGAAAACATCTGTTTGAGGATAACTCAGTGGTCTGAGTCTATCGTAATCTTCCTGACCTGTAGACAACATTTTTTCATTCATTTACTATATGGATCGAATGTGGCTTTAGGTTTTTATATAGTTTGATAGTTATTGTACACGTGTGACTTACCAGCTGTATCAAAAAGTCCTAAAGTATAAGGCTCTCCTCCGATCATCACTGTGACTGCATAATTATCAAAAACTGTAGGTACATATTCGGAGGGAAATTTGTTCGTCGTGTAGGATATCAGCAGGCAAGTTTTACCCACTGCTCCATCACCGACCACAACGCACTTTATTGTCTGCATCTTGGATTCCTTATGTTTCTATCACCTGCAGAAAATAGATAGAGAATCGATTTATTTCTAGTCAAAGAAAAAAAACAATAACGATCTTACAATGCATTCTTATTTTGAGTTAATACTCTATTTTCATATTTAACAAACAACAAGCTTATTTATGAATTTCTTTATGATATATATATATACATCCTCGTTGTTTATTTTAAAACCAACAGTGTATATAACTATATTCAAGACAGCAGTATGTATTTAAAAGCATGATTCAAAACAAATCTCGAAAGAGCTCCGATTAATTATAATTTCCTAATCTCTCTTCTTTGCTAACCAACTACCGAGAAAATAAATTGGATTACTTTCATTAATTAGTTTTATACTCCACTCCAAAACGCAACTTGGAATCTCACCGATAACAAAGAAGACTAACGATAAGAGTCCATACATAAATTTCCTCCAGCATCAATCTCCTACGACAAAATAAAACGATCACAACACAACAACAAAACCCACTCATCTCTCAGTAGAGGAAACAAATCACCCACGACTAGCCCTCATTAAACCTTCATTCGCACATCACATAGCAGTAGCAAAAATGCCTAACGTACAAAACTGCAAATTCCATCAGGCATTAGTCAGCTGCCCAACCATCTCTCTGACAAAACGTTCCCATGTCGACATCACTCAACACTCACACACACACACACACATACACATACACACACACAACATTCTCCATCCATCTATCCAAACGAAGCCGACAAAAAACTAGGCGAGGCTTACGAAGGAGAACGACGACACGAGCAAATCGAGAAAGAGATACGTATAGCAATCCGAGAGACGTTGAGCGTAAAGCATCGAGGCGGCGTATAACGGCAATTCGCCGCGCGTGTGTTTTTTGGAGAAGCCATTTTGACGACAGGCGACGACGAAGTCGTGGCTACACACACGGTCGATTTGACTTCCTTATATACATATATATATATACATATATATATATATGTGTGTGTGTGTAGAGAGATACATTAACGGATAGTAATAACGTCGTGAGAGCGTACAACACGAGGTTTATTTCTTTTTTCTCCAGCGTACCGGTGTGTGTGCTATATAATACGCTGTTCTCTCTCTGGGGCGGCGGCGGCGGCGGCTGCGGCGGCGGCGACCCGGAGCCACTCACTGGACACTATGGGCGTCGACACAAACACTCTCCGACTCTCTGGCGACTACTGCTAACGCGCCGCGCACGCACACATATGGAGAGACAGCGCTGCGCGATGCGCGATGGCTTTACGTTTGTGTACGGGTACGTGTAGGTGTATATTTGTTGGAATTCGTTGTATGGATATGTATGTACATATGTATATCGAGTACACGTACGTTTGAGACTCTTCGAGTGGAACTGATGGAATGGAGCTTCGAGTCTGTCATTTGAATGAGGTGGACGACTCTACGCTATATGTGCATTTTGTGCATGTAGTATGTATGTATTCTAGTGATCTGACGAAGATGCAGTTTTGATTGTCGGTTTACGAAGTGCTGTAGTGAGATTGGAAGTAGATGGGGACACGTGTCCGCGAGTTCTGTGGAATTACAGCTGTGGCGGGAAGATTTAAAATTCAACTGCGTGTGTGCGTGTTTTTCTTTTTTGTCAAATTCCATTGCGATTAAGTAGTTTTGAGTTCGATATAAAGTAGGTCAGATTTTGACAGCGTGAATGTGTTTAGTTTCTTTTTTGCGTCGAGACTTCTGTGAAAATGCAATAGGAGTTTGTTGAAATTTAAAAATACTGATTTTTTTTTTCATATTCTTTTTAAATGATTTTTGGATGACTAAATTGTGCGCTCGATGTTTCAACTTAAAATAACTCTGGTGGTTCAATACGGAAAATGTTTTTAAAAATTCAAATTCACTTGCAATATATAGATAGTATTTCTATTTGAAAATTAGCCAGAGAATACGACTAAATTATTTGGGGATATTCCGGCGTAGTTTAACGTTTTCCAAAAGTTCGTGGAAAATCAAGATTTTTAATAACCATAGTAAAGTATTCTATAGTTGTGTAATTCTAAAATATTGTTGTTTTTAGAAAATTTTGACCGCAGTTCGTATTTTTTTCAAATATATGTAATATGGAAAATTTGATTTTTAATCTCGAAAACTATATAAGTCTTGTGACTGTTCTTCACAAAGAATGTCCCATGAATATCAGTCAATTATGGTCATTAAACATTTTCAAGCTTCTGGCACTCCTCGGCTATAATATTAATCCGTTAATGACTGTAATCTTGAAATTTCGAAATTTCGAAATTTCGGAATTTGTGCTTCATTGTCGATTTGTAACGTAGAAAATTCCAAGAATATTCAATCAATGGAGATGTCATATTTGAAGGAGAATTTTTTTCTTAATTTCGACAAACAAAAGTGATAAAAAGATCTTTTTTTCTCGCATAACAATTTGTTTTTCTCTGCTTTCTCAAATAAAATCCACACATAAAAATAGGAGAAAAGGAGGTTTCCTATATTAATTTTTATTTCTTGCTCTTAGGAAACTAGTTGAAATTGTGGGTAAGCTGTGTTTGGAAATTCCCAGACCAAAAAAAAAAAATTAGATTCGTTTGTCTAAACTATCAAGTCAACTATCAAGTAATTAGCTATAATTTCTCCTTAAATTTTCACACGATTCTAATTTATTTAAAAAATAATTGTCAAATAATGCTTATCAATAATCGTATAACAATAATTACAACGATCCCCATACAATTTCAACTTTTAAGATAAATTCAATCGTTTCTCAAAGTCGTAATTTCGCGTTAATATATTTTTTTGATTTATTGCGATGCGTGATTTTCCTACAAAAAAATAATTGAAATTTTACAAGAAATATATAATCTCAACTCGCCTAAAAAAAAAGTACACCACACAAACTGGTCAGTACGCACAATTGTACAATTTATTGTTTGGTAAATTTGGAATTATCGTCATTAAAATCCATACATCATCAATGTCGATAAATAAAGCGTCGAAAAATCGTTTAATATGTGGGCAAAACGAGGCAAGGAACATGAAGTTCTTTTGCACCGGAAGTTTCGACATTCGACACGTAGTGCGGAAAACTGTCGTAGCCGTGACATGCGGCTCCAAATTCGCCATTCTTGTTCAGGGCGATAACAGCCCCTCGAAATGTCGGATAACGTCTCGCCATTCTCCTCACCGCCGTTTCCGTTGCGGCTTTCGGGGTTACTCCTAAACGCATTAGCTCCACTGCTAGATAACTGAAAACAGATGCGAAATTTCAAATTTATATACATTTACGTTAAAATGTGGATTTAATCTTGCGAATGCGTTGTCGACCATTTCGGGCTTAGGACGTGTGCAGATGGGTTTATCGCAAGTGTGGGGTTTTGTGTGTTTTTTTTTTTGAAAATTAATTAAAATTGATTTTTAATTTTTTTGGCAGACTTTTAAGACAAAATTGGGGGTGTTTAATGAACTACTTTTAGAATTAATATACTTTTTTTATGAATTTTTTTGTATGCAGTGTTACTAATCCGTATATCGGGTTTTATAATATTTTCCGATTAGTAAATTAATTGTTCTGATTTCTATTGTTACTAGATAATAAAGAAGCTTGCAGATTATCTCTGTACAACAGACTTACGAAGATTTGGACAAAATTTCAGAGATAAAATGTAATTAGAATTTTAAATTTATTTCAAATTAATCAAATTAAAAATTAGATAATAAAACATAGTTTTATGAACTATTTTACTTGTTTTGAAAAAAAAGCTCGTTTTGATATTTATTATTCGGTGTGTGATATAAAGAAGTAGTCAAGATAAGAAGTCAACAAATCAGAAATATCACTGTTTTATAAAAATGTAATTTTTTATCGCACTACTTAAACAGAAAGCCCGACAAATAAACATAAATAAATATGGCGATTCTTACACATGCAGTACGGAATCGATAAATTTTACTTATGTATTATTTTTGCACATGCACTCTATAGAATATTTTGGCGCGAAATTTAAATTCTCAATTTTTGTATATTAAAAAAAATTTGTTTAAAAAGCGTAGAAACGTCTCTTACCTTGGAAGGAATCGCATTATAACGTCCCCGTCACCGGTGGCTGCCGCAGCACCGACTTCGCCGTCTGCGTAAGCTCCAGCTCCGGTCACCGCCGAATCGCCAATTCTACCCGCAATTTTATGGTTCTGTCCATTGGTCGAGACACCAGCCGCGACAAGACCCTTTGTATCCAGAGCTACAGTTCCTATCGTGTCGTGATTGTCCTCGTCGGTCGTCGGCTCATTAATTTTCGGCTTCCTGGATTGGGAATCGCTGTTTAAGTGATAGGGACCACATGCTTTCGATGGATTTGGATCGACGTTCTGCAATACAGATTTTTTTTTATGTTTTTTTAGAAAAAAGTATAGCTGGAAATATAACAACCAAAAAGTAGGTCAGTCTTTTGTCAACGACTTACGTCAAAATTGAAAAATTTCTTTATTACAATTAAGGGGGTGTCATAATCAACTTTTATCGACTAAGTCGATACGAAAAAGAATGCTTGGATCTTAATAAGTCTGCAAAATTACGCAAAGCCTAGAGTTAGTTGCTCTGCGTTTTAGCACTATCTACCACTATGCTATGTTTGAAACGAAAATATTCATATGTTTACGATATGTATATATAAATTGACTGAGTAGGACACCCCCTTAAATTTTTTCTTGATAAAATTTACGGTAAAAAAAAAATCTACGGTATCAATTATTTATATAAAAGTATAAATTAAAAATTACATTAATTTATTTATAAATTTTATATCAAATTCTTAAGAATTAATTATTTAACCGATAGTCTACAATGTAACGAAAGTAGCGGTTATTTTAATGAAACCGATGTGAGTTGATCAACCATTGCTTGGCGATCGATTAAATTCTCTATCGGATTAAAGAAATGTGCACAAGGTGTATTGATCGACTCACTTCCCAGAAATTAGGTTGGCACTTGTTCTCCTTCCATTTTTGCCATAATTCGTTGGACTTGTCGGTTTGGAGGGATTCCTTTTTAAAACCCATTTGGACAGCAAAATCGGCGGCCAATTCTCCGCCAAGGAGAGAGTGTCGTGTATTTTCCATTACTTTTCTTGCGACCGATATGGCGTCTTTGATGTTTCGAATTCCGCCGACCGCTCCGACGTCCATCGTTACTCTGTAATATATCAATAAATTGTATAAAATAATGAAATAAGTAAGAAGATTTTAATTTATTTCAAATTTAATTCAGTTTTTTAATTTATTTTCGAGCTTCATGTGCACAAGATTTTTTTCCTTGCAAGTATAATATGCCGTAAAAATTTAAACGATCCATACTTTTTCCAATTTCTGTAATATATCCACATGTTTCGGATAAAAAAATTCTTGTTTTTTAATTTCTACTTTATCTAAAATTTAGAAAAAAAAACAAATAGAGGCGAACAAAACTGTTTTTCACCTCTATTTGCAAAATGTAATTTTTTACTCAAAATATCGAATAATTATTCTTAGCTAAAAATTCTTAACTAAAAATCTGATTGAAAAGAAAAAGTATCCGATGTTTACGGATATTAGTTGCATATATAGTTTTTAAATTATAATAAATTTCATATTATATTTATTAAATATTTTTCATGTTTAAACTATTTGGAAATTGGTCGCTAAAAGAAATAAATAAATAATAATTAAATTAATACTAATTTTCACTTTAGTACTAGAAAATTATTATTAATCTTCCTATTTCTAATTGTAACATTTACTATATATAGAGAACAAAAAAATTGTTAGAGGCTCCTGTGATTGTTGGTGCATTTTGAGCGAACAATTGAGAATAAAAGCTTGTATCACTGATTACACTGAAAAAATTGACACGACTCCAAAAATTGATTTCTTTGGATAGTCATAGAGAAATATGATAATAAATAATATTAGAATAAATTTACAAGAAGCTAATATAATTATATTTATTATTGAAAATAAATTTAATTAAAATGTTAAATCAAATTGCAATAAACATTTGTTTAAATATACTAGTTCGTTATTCAACTGAAATTGTTGAACTCCCAATAAATATTTACACAATTAAAAAGAAAAATTGGATTTTAAAAAAGTTATTCACAATAGCTTACATACATATTGCATACACATAAATCCACTTTTGGATTTTATACAATGAAACAAATTTTTCAAATCCAAAATATTATTTTTTAATTCAACTAAATACTTTCTTCATTCAAAAGCTCATTTTTTAAAATAAATAAATATTCCCAAATCCAAAACTTTTCTCGCAGTGTAAACAAATTCAAATGAAATTCTTGAAAACCTAAAATATTATCAAAACTGTTACTTAAACGGTTTGCATTAAATTTTCTCAAAAAAAAAAAAAAATAAATAATAATAATAATAACCTCTTTTCGGAGTATTTATTAATCATAGATTTATAGATTAAAAAAAAAAGAAAGTTTCCATATTTTTCAATAAAACGCCGTTATTACCCGTCCATTATAAGCGCGTCTAATGTAGTTTCTCCATTTTCATCGGGATTACCACCGAAACCGACTGTTCCACGACATTGTAATTGTTCGCAAAGTTTGCAACTTTCCTCTACTGCATCCAAGGCACTTCGTTTCTCTTTGTGAAGGACATCCCAAGCTATAAAACATATTGTAAACGTTTCATAAATTTTATAATCGGGTCATCCGTGATATACATTTGCGAGCTTTCTTCTTGCAAACATTTCAAGGACTTTCAAAATTCATTTTATCTCCTTAATGAAGGAACTTTTTTTTTTGCAACGCGTACATGTCTATGCGGTTAAATTATAATTATTATTAATTTTGCAAAATCGGGCGTGCATCGATCGATCCGGTAAAAAAAAACCGGTCCCTGCAACAGTGCATTTGTATCTTTAAGGAACTCTGTATTCGCATTAAAAATTTTACTTTAACGTTGTCTCAATTATTTTGCTTTCCTGTTGGATAACGATCGTAAAACTAATATATATATATATATACATGGCATCACACGGCCGAAATAAAATCAGTCTCATCGCGGTTAATCTTCGATTATGTGTATAAATTCATTTTTAAATAATATATGTTTATCCAGAGATTAAAAAAAAGAGGATTTTTCGTATAAAAATTTAAATTGTACCTTTTTGAGTAGCTTCTGGATAATCCCACGTCACGACTACTACAGGATTAACTTCCGCGAGTCCATTAGTAATTAATAGACAATGAAATATCAAAGCTTTAAAAATAAATAATTTTCCGTAGTATTGCAAAATTTCCATTCTTAAGGCTATACGAAACGATCCTGCCTATGTCTGGAACGAAACTGACCAGTGCTATGCAGTGCTATGTTGTCCGGCGTATATTAAATTATTATCTTCAATTGATTTACTGTCTTCTGTGCAATTGAAGAAATATATGTATATCTTATCTATAGGTCGAGGTGTGAAAAAATCACGTAAATATATATATTTATTGCAAAAAAAAAGACGTTTACTTGTGTGTCGTTATATATATATATATATATATATATATATATATATTGTATAATAATAATTTCGGAATGTTTATTAATAAATAATAATAAAATATTTATTATGACAAATAATTCGTAGTTCTCCATTGTATAATAATTACATAAAAATGGAGTATTATTTTTTTTTTTATTGGATTCGTTTACATAGATTGATAGAGATCGGTGTATATATATGTATGTATATACTTTATCGATATAATTCATAAATTGTAGACGATAAAAGCGATTTTTTTTGGCCTGTCCTTGATTTTTTTCGAGAAATATGATATAATTATTTTCACGGTTAAAGAATGTAATGCAATTTGTACATTGGACTATACCTATATTTAAAACGATCCATTACGTTCAACGAGCGCATTATCGTTGTATTAGGGAGTTTGTGTTTGGCTGACACCTTAGCTCGAATTCTCTTAGAGCAGTTCATTCAAACAAAAAGTAAGTATATTATTTATAAATTGAATTCAGTTTTATCGGATTTTTTATAACAACAGAATTATTGAAACTAATTTGTTCCTATATATACACGTATATATCCTGACTATAAATGATAAAGTGAAAATGTTATTTATTATTTAAGTCCGCAATTATTTTATTATTATTATATGTTTTTACAAGCTGAAAATATTAAGTTTTACGTTTTTTTTTTTAAATTAGTCTAGGGTAAGACGATAAGTGATATGCAATTTTATAAATATATAATTATATTATTTATTATTATTTTTTCTACAATATATCCTTTAGAAGGTATTAGCGAACTCTGTGTTTTACATATTCGTGTAGAGAAGCTGTTATAAAATTATAAATTTACATTTGCCTCTATAATGTGTAATATTGCGTTTACATTGTATTTTTATTTTTGGTAAATAAAATTTGGCAAATAATTAAACAAAAAAGATCGAACATGCCAGTGTGTTCGATATACCTATATAGTCATTCTGGTTATTACATAAAATTATTAAAGTTTCTCGATTAATTTATAATTAATTTATTTTCATGACTGATACGTCTCGCCTATGTACAACAAATATTATAAATATTATAAATAAACAAATACATTTTCATTAAATTTTCAATAGTACTCTTATGTGAACAAATGGACGAAATTATTAGAAACGTATAAGGCACTTTTTCATTTGATTTAGTTATATTTTATTCATATATGTGTATATAAAAAACTGAAACTTATGTTACATCAAAACGACAAAAAAATATTAAACTCTGGTTTTGTTATTATTTATACTCTAAACAATTGAAATTTGTCTTATTTCTACAAATTTTTGTAAACATAATAAACGCAGAAAAAAAATTCCAATTTTGATTCGCACATTGTTATAATTTATCAATTTTATATTAACCAAATTTTATTATTATATTATTGAGCCACTTTTTTTATAGCTTCATATGGCGCGTAATTCAAAAATTCAAATAAGTAGAACTAACCAAATAAAATTATTAAATTTCTCGTAAATAATAATTGATTCACTAGACATTTATGGTGCATATTTCACGCTTTATTTATAAAAAATGTCAACGTAAGCAATATATTTATTGCTGACATTAATTAACTTTTAGACAGTATACAAAAATGACAGTACAAACTTAATGAATAATTAATAAATTTGAAGAACATTATTTGTACATTACGATTCTTTAACAATTGACGCAATATAATACATGTATAATAACTTACATAAACGTTTTCAATATATTTACAAATATAAATAAACTAATTAACAATAATATGTTATCGCAGTCTACGACAAACATGGAATATAAAAGATAGTAGGTTTTCCAAGTTGAAGATTACTAGCATAGAATGGAAAACCTTTAAAACCATTACAAGCAGCTCCAAACTGTCCATCTTTGCTCAAAGCAATGACAGCTCCAGAGAAACTTGGATAATGTTTGACGATCCTTTTTACAGCAGTTTCAGCTGCTGAAGTTGGCGAACTTCCTTGTCTCATTAATTCGACTGCCAGGAAACTGTAATACATAATATATACATAAATATGTATTCGCTAAAAGCATAAACTGCTTATATAATACTGTCGAATGTACCTAGGCAAAAATCTCATCATAATGTCTCCATCTCCAGTGGCTGCTGCAGCTCCTACTTCTTCATCGGCGTAAGCTCCAGCTCCAGCGATTGGGGAATCCCCTACACGACCAGGAATCTTATTACGAGCACCATTCGTTGAAGTACCTGCTGCTATGTGTCCTCTTGAATCTATAGCGATCATTCCTATTGTGTCATGGTTGTCCTCATTTGAGTGCATGTATTTTTGAGAGTATTTGGTTTTCTTCTTTGGCTGGTATGGGCCACATGTGTTCGTTGGATTAGGTAGAACATTCTTTGAGATAAAAAATTAGTATTAGGCGATGAATAATTGAAGAGCGGTTGTAATGCGAATAAAATTTCATCGAACCTTCCAGAAATTTGGTTGGCAATGGTTCTGTCGCCACTTTTTCCACATGGAACGTGATTTTTCAGTCTGCAGAGATACGTTTGTGAATCCCATTTTGAGAGCGAATTCAGTTGCAAGATCTCCTACGATGAGAGAGTGGGCTGTGTTTTCTAAAACGTGTCTAGCTACAGATATAGCATTCTTTACGCTTCTGAGGCTACCGATACCTCCTACATCCATGTTTGTTCTGCAAAAAACAATTAATCTCTATATTCCGATTGTTCGATTTTTTTTTAACATTGATATAATTGCAAATTTACCCATCCATTAACATAGCATCTAAGGTAGTCTCTCCATTTTCATCAGGACTTCCACCGTAACCAACAGTTCCTCGACATTGAGTATCCTCGCAGTAGCTACAACCATCTTCGATAGCATCAATAGCACTTCCTTTGTCGTTATAAATGGTGTTCCAAGCTGAATATAGACAAATTAAATTTGTAAATAACTCCTTCTACACTTACAATATACAATTTAATACTCACCTATCTGCGTAGCATTTTGGTAATCCCACGTAGTCACAACAAGCGGAATAAGTTTCTCTATGCCAAAAGTAGATGGCAAAATAACACATACGTTCAATAACAATAAATACATCGATAAGTTGTATTTAGCCATCTCGATGGTAAGTTTGAAATGCTTATGCTATGCGAATACAGTATAAAGTCCGATATCTTTTTCGTTACTCCTACTGTAGGATAAGATATCAATAAATTATATTGATAAGTATCGATCAATTCCCAATACAGTAGCAGCTGCAGCTGCGAACTTTCCAATCGCTGCAATGCATACAAAAAAAGAAATGTCACTTTTCGCATTTATATATATGTCCTACGTACAATAAATTTGGTATTATATAAGTAAAAAATTCGCTGATTTAGATGTTTAAAATCAACAAAGATTGCAGTAAATCATTATATCCAATTTTTTTCACTGTCTGAGATCACACGATTGCATCATTAGGTATTTTATTTTGATTTTGTAACTCTGCTAATAAGAAAATGTTGCACTTACCTTTATTTACGTTCACATCGAACGTATCGAGATTTATTGATATTTTTTGCGATTTGCAATGGAAAAATTCATGTACGGAAAATTATAATTCATTTTCGCGAAAAGACGTCTTTGTTTATCAATCAATCGATATTCTAAATACATATAAATGTATTAAATTTTTGTAATTATCACCATATAATTATAACAACGAAAATAATAAACAAAAACAACCAAAAACACCGGTTGGCTCGACAGATCAGCTGATAGTCCACAAATACGTCAAAAAAACGCACCTAGGGTTATCGGAAATCGCGTTTTATCACGTGATAGTACTATATAAAGTTTGTCTAGTGACTCTTAGCGCCGGTGAATTGGATAATCACTAGATTACCATCGTTGGCTAGCTTCAGTTCGATCTCAAAAAAAGACCACGTAAACGCGTCCAATTATCGACTATACATAAAAGTGATAACAAAAGAAAACAAATACTCGTGGGTGTGGTGTGATAAACAGCACTCACGAGTGTTGAAATGATGAATTAAAGTAGGTGTGCTAATTAAATTAATTATTTATCCTTGAATCCTAGTTTTCTATTTAACCTCGAAAATTTGATTCCGGAAAGTCCAAACCTATCGTAACGATCGATCGGAAATTGTGAAATTCTAATCGCAATCGATTTTATCGTTTTATTTATTTTTCCTCGTAACTAATAACTGTTTTTTTTATATCCGATGTAGGTGCGAATTTTATGGATTCCGAGAAGGTAATTCAGAGGTGAATAATTAGCCAATAAGCCATCGTTGAAGAATCAATAAATTTAGTGAGAAGGAAGGACTACTGCTCGCATGAGGCTTAATTTATACTTGTTTTTTGAAAAAGAGAAGAAATCTTGATAGTTTGTTTCTCTTGAATATCCGACTTCGAGGAATCTAACTGCTTCAAGATGTTCGGTTTGAAAAAAGACTTTCATGGGCTGAAGAAAGATCTTCGGCAGTTGATGAGACCTTATTATTTGATTAATATCTTCCTTAGCGTGTCGTATATTTTTGCTAAAAGATTACCTTATGTTTGCCACTTCTTATTTACACAAACTGATTGCGAGCTCGATGACGTAAGTTCATTTTTACTTTAATCGAGAGAAGAGAGATTTATGGATTACAATTTAATTTTATTGATTTGCAGAGAGAAGCTGAAATACTATTTTTCTTGATGATTGTAATAATGCTGAGGACAAGAAAAGCTGGAAGTGTAAATATGATAAGCTACCTATCATCGAGTTTTGTTTACACGAAAGTAGCCAATTTGATTCTATGGTTTTACGCTGATATACATCTAGGAATTTTATATGGAATTATCTTCCTTTGTACGTATTCTTTGAATTTCTCTAAATTATATAATAGTTACATTTTTCTCAATGTATATTCTCTTTTATAGTATGCGGTTTAGTTCTCCCAGAACCCACCTACCAGGGTCCAGAAAATGTAATTTATCTGCGTGGAGAGATCAGTTTGCAAGAAGAATTGCAACGTGATACTAGAATATGTTGGCTTATTGCATTTTATACAGCTTGGAACCCTGCATGTGTGAATTTTGCTCCAATCTTTTCTGAGCTATCAGCTAAGTAAGAAATATTTCTTTTAAAAGTATATCTTTTCATTTCGAGATATTATAATAAACAATCATAATTACAGATATGCCTTAGAAAATTTCAAATTCGGTAAAGTTGATATTGGAAGATATCCAGATGCTGCAGCAAAATATCATATCAATGACTCGAGCAAAAGCCAACAACTGCCAACTTTAATACTCTTTAAGGAAGGTAAAGAAGTAGAAAGAAGACCATATGCCGATCATAAAGGGAAACTAGTTAAGTTTCTTTTTTCAATGGTAAGCCAATTTTTTCATCAGTTTTTTCGAACAATTATATAATAAAAATAGACTTTACAGTGGTATGTAAACTGTTTTCAGGATAATATAAAAGATGCATTTGACTTGAAAGGTCTATACGACAATTGTTTAAAAAATCCAATCAAAAAGAAGGATAAGAAACCAATAAAAGCTGAGTAAATCTATTTTAGACCAAAGATAACTGTAGTACAACTCGAATCGATTCAGCATCGGTTTTTTAAATAAGAATTGTGAATTGTTTTTGTTAATTTAACAAACGAAAAATTAAGTTTTCGTTTAGTATTGAGTTTATGTGTGATGCCTTTGATATTAAATTCGATTCTGATAGTTCCCATTATACGGCATTTCAAATTGCAATTACAGTTGCAAACGATTAAAATTCTTCTTACAATTCTAAATAAATCATAGAAATTCCTCTAGACGCTCTAATATCAGATCTTGTTAAGATTCCTATTTGTAAATTATCTTAAAGTACATAACTTCTATTTTATTACTATGATAAATAGTAAATTGTTAATGGGGACTTTAGATTGAATACTTGTAAGCGTAGAAAAATAAGCTGAAAATTCAGTGTCATAAATATACTATTACGTTGTAACAATTAATATTAATTTAGGTCAAAATAATAGATCAAAATACAAACTGCGTAAAAATTTATAAACTCTACATTCTAAATATTAGTTGTGCTTGCTTGTAACCTGTTAGCAAACAGGATTATTTGAGTGAAATTTATATTAACAGATTTTTTGACATAAGACTGCTTTCGTTTGATCATTCGCACAATATATTTATTAGAACTGCCTTTTTTACTCACGCATTGATAAATTCAGATTTATAATTAAGACATAATGTTACCTTAAGATTTTTAAAGAAACTGCGTTTAGTCATTCAACTAGTTCAATTTAATAAAGAATTTAGGATTCCAATGATCAAAAGATCAAGTATCTTGTTATGCAATTTTGCTTCAATTTTTTTATGAAGCTTTTAAAAGAAATAAAATGTTAAAACAGATAAAGTTTAAAATTTTTTTTATTTTATAAAAATATTTACAAGAAATATCCAATGGTGTATTTACAAGGGTGGCCACATTAGCATAACTTCCGCATGAGCTGATACAGGCAACCACTTGTGGTAGGCTGATAGCAAAACTAAAAATAAACAAACAAATGTAAATACGTATAAATTTGTATTTAGAGAATGACTATTAATTGAATACTTACATTTGGAGTCGTCTTCCCAGATTTCAATTAATTTCGTTTTTGTCATTACGCCTTTAGATAGAAGTAATTTTGTAATTAGTTCAACGCGTGGTAACAATCTGCAAAACAATGATTATTGAGTGAAAATGATATTTTATAATATTACAAATTTTAAAAAAAGAATACTCTACTTTGCCCAAGACTTGTTCAAACTGCTTGGAGTTGACAATAAGGATGGAACGTATTTCTTGAGTTTTGGGAAAATTTCACCTTCTAAAAAGAAACGGGCGAACCACTTGATTCCATCCAGATTACTGGGAAACTCTATTTCCATCATTGGTAATTCCCAAGCAGCTGGTCCGAATGATCCAGTTCGGTGACATAATATTTTACCTGTTTCGTTGTCGTATCTATCAAACGAAATAGTTTTAAATAATAATGTTTATATAAGGGGGTCGCATATTCAAATGTTACCGACTGAGCTCATAAAGCGATAATGCACTAGAAAAAAACTTAAATTTAACAAATCATAATAATTTACACGAAATCAAGACAAAAGATTGACCTTTTACATCATCATTATTTTTAAATGATATTTTTTAATCCATGCATTTCTGAGAAAAGTTTGCTCGAAAATTGTTGAACATACTTTCATATGATATAGAACATTTTGTTTTGGTTTGTTTTAGTATATCTTTGTTGCGCATAACTCATTATTTTTATTAAATTATCTCGTCAACGATTTATTGACTCAGTCGGTAAGCCCCCCTAACTAACTTATTGAACAAAAAAAAATACCAACCGTGGTGCGGGTTCAATCAAAGGCTCGCTTAACGAGCACAAACTGGGTGCAAATTTAGGTAACCATTCAGGTTCAATAACGGTAATACCCCTGATATACGTTCTATTCGTCTCGTAAACTTCTTGGTATACTACCCATTCTGGAGCCGATTTACGCAATACGCACGTCGAATGCATAAATACGGGATCTTCCATCTCGAGGGTCCTGAGAATTGCGTGATTTGAATTATTGGTATCGTGACTTTGAAGTCGTTCAAATATCGTTTCTATAGACAACTTACTTGTACGCGTATTTCCACTTTATATTACTGCCATCGTCTTTGCTGCTGTACTCTTTGATTTCCTCCGGGGATAGTTTGTGAGCTATTTGATCTACCATACCCGAGAGCACGATTTGTCGCAGTAATTTGGACTGTAAATCCGTTGGAGGCGGCATTCTAAAAATTTAAAATGAATATTTAGTTTTACAATCGTCGGATGTTGGGGAACTACGGATTTATTTTTAAGGGGGCCGGTCTGAGTTCAATTCCGAAGGCGGCGCGGAATCGAATAATCGATGAGAGAAAAAGACAATTTGATTTAGGTGAGTATTCATTTGTTGTACTTTGAGTTTGCATTTGATGTAATGTAATCTTTTTTGATGATTATTTAAAACTGTCCAAAAGCTATTTCTATTATGACTGATTTTTCTAAAGAGCAACAATTAAAGAATAATTATTATTTATCTTGTGATCCAAGTGATGGATCCCATTGTTTTTAAGCTGAATTATACATAGATTTTGACTTGAACTTGAGACTTAAAATTTTCTATAATAATTATTTATAGTAATTAGATTCATTGAATTCATGAAACCAAACATTGGTTGTAGATCTCTGCGCAAATCTCCTGCATTTCAAAGTGAACACCGAATTCTCCCTTTTGACATTCGAATTTATTAAAAAAAAAAAACAATGTTTCCGTATGTATTCTCGGTAACAAATTTTTCTTTTTAAGAAATAATTGATTCTTCTTTTAGCCTAAATCCAATATAAATTTTAAATTCAGTCCAATCGAAAAAATTGAATTCCTGAAAATTTGTGCGAATGTTCTTAAAAAAACTACCCAAAAAATGAAGGACAAAAATATTTTAATTAACGATTTGTCAAAGAAGCGTTGGTTGCAAGTCTATCAAATAGTTAAAGTAAGAATTATTTGACATAGAAAACAAATTTACAAAAGCGAACAATGTCAAAGTCTGGAGTACAAAAACTCATATCTGACTGGATTAAGATGTATCTTTTGTCTCGTCAATTATTCATATTGTGACGTAGACAAAATGAAACTGAGGCTATATCTTTAAACGCCTTATACTCACTCAGGATTGACATTCAGATCCAAGTTCGGAATACTGAGCAATATCTCGTTAGTCAACTGCTGACGTAATTTCCTGATTTCAATCATAGCTTTTTCTCTCAAGCCATGCTCTTCGCAAAACTTTGTCAATTTTCCGTTTGTCGAAGCGAATTCGGCGGCTCCGACAGCTCTGAGCAAAACCATAGGGTCACCTGTCAAAATATACAATGAATTTGCGTTAAAAAGATTTTTTTTTTCGAACCCATCTAACGTATCGTCAAGTTCATTTCATATCTACCAAGAAGGAAACTGTTGCCTGTGCCAGCCCAAAAACGACGCGTTTGCGACCATTTATTTTTCACGTTTTCTTCCATTCCCAAATTCTCAATCAGCAATTCCTGTACCGATAAAGCTGCGACCATGCATATCGAATATTCGATAAGGTCGTGTTGATTAGACAGGGTCAACATTTTTCCATACCTTGGCAATACAGGGAAAGCAGCAATGCTTCGTCCTAGATCTGTTACCTTCGAGCAGTACAAAGCTGAAAAAGTAAGCGTTGCATTTTAGTAAAAAAGTAGTTTTTTATTTCGGAAATTCATCTTTCCTAATTTTTAAATCTGATTCTCAGATTTTTATCTATGGGTAAAATAATAAATAATTTTTTCTTGATAAATACAAAGTTTTAATTCAGAGTTTTGCATATATCCAAACTTTACCATAAAAAAAGACAAAGAAATTTAGTAATTCTAAACATTTTTTACTCCATCAAAATTGGCCAACAGGATCGTTTACGAGTTAAAAAATTGTAAAGCTTGTTAAAAAAAAATAAATTTTCAGATACATTTTAAAAGTTCAGTTTATATTGCATTGCTCGAATATTAACATTTAGATGATGAATATTCCACTACTTATTTTTATGTATAACAAACTTTACAATTTTTTAACTCGTAAACGATCCTGTTAGCCAATTATTATGGATACGACACT
Source organism: Apocrypta bakeri (assembly GCA_018906985.1). Lineage (NCBI taxonomy): Eukaryota > Metazoa > Arthropoda > Insecta > Hymenoptera > Pteromalidae > Apocrypta > Apocrypta bakeri. Next base: position 6,187,206 of record JACCIA010000005.1, read on the forward strand.
GCTTAGAATGACTAATTACTGTGTTTTTCTTAATCTGTCCATTTTTTAAAAAATTTTAAAAATTTTAACCAAAAATCTCTCGTATATTTTTAAACAATTCTCAATATTGTTCGACTAGTACATTATTGATCTTACTCTTTTTATCCATAGCATTAGGCTGTTCAAGAGCGCCGAGCATACAAAGTCTCCTTTCCGCCACTCTGAGTTGCTCTTCCCCTGGTGGCGTAGGAAAGGGGAAATTAACTACTTTATCTATGTTCATTACTTTCATTTGTAGAAGTAAATCGTCGACGGGTTTTCTACGAATTTCTGGCTCGGAAAATTGCTCGAACTGATCATTGAAAACTGCTGACGAGTAGAGTCTGTAAAAGTAAGTCGATTAATTATATAAAAAAAAATTGTAATAAACTTTTGAAAATTGTAACAATTGTGATCTTAAAAAATCGACATCAATGGTTTTTAAGAATAAATTTTTTATTTTCTAATTCTCAAAGCAAACGATCGAGAAGTTATACATGAAAAACTATTGCAAAATGAAAATAAGCGAAAGCTCTAATTTCGTCGATAGACTAATTTCTTCGATAGAAATTTTGAAATTCAATTACCTGTAACAATGGCCAGGCCCCATTCGACCAGCTCTACCAGCTCTCTGATTAGCTGCAGCTTTGCTAGCATAAGTAACCACGAACGTAGTAACTCCCGTAACTTTATCGTACATCCTGATTTTACTTTTTCCACTATCCACAACGTATTTAATGTTCGGAATCGTCAACGACGTCTCGGCCACATTTGTCGACACAACGCACAAACGACAACCTTCCGGTGGTGTTTCGAATACCTGCGATTTAACGTTAACATTGAAATATTTTGACAAAAGCAATGGCAAAACTAATGGATCGATAAAGCTAAAAATAAAATCCGAATATGTCTCTTTAAACTCACTCTAGCTTGTTTATGACTCGGTAGCAGAGAGTAAAGGGGTAGCACCCAAAGGGGCTGTAAATTCGATACACCACTTAAGTCAATAGCCTCTTCATCCTCTTCATCAAGTTCGTTCTCGTCCTCTAGCCGCGTGTTTTCGAGGTCAATCAAATCATCTTGACCATCATCCGGTGGAACAGCTGAGTAACTAAAAAAGTGCATAAAAACGATTCTAATTATAATTCGTCACGTGTGCTAATGTCACCTGGAGTTTATTAAACCAAATTCAACTTACACGTCGAGATCAACTTCAGGTAATTTAAGTGGCTTGGGAACTTTTTTACGTTTATTTTTAGAGCCCTTAGCGAAAAATTCGTCCTCTGAATTTGCTTCGCTTTCATCCTCGTCTTTTTCATCTTGATTTTCGTTTTTCTCCTTGCCCGATCCTTTCCTTTTCGATTTCCCTTTCGATTCCTTCGCCCATTTTTTCTGTCGGAATGGAAAAGCTTTGCGCAATTGTCTAACGACTGTATTGACCTCGCGTTGACCTGTGATAAGAAATTTAAGAATTAATTTTTTTATTAATATTAGGAAACCATTTCTATCTTTTCAGATTTGAATAGTAGATTTCTGATTTTAAAACAGGTAAGGTTTACATTATTTTTGCTCTTATGATCTTTAACAGCTTAATTGATTACAATGTGCGCTTATTTAAATTAAAATTTTACAATATAATTTATAATCACTTTCCAGTTGCTGGACTTATACGATTGAACATTTTTTTACGAGTTTTTATATTTTTTGTTTATATTTCATTGAGCTTGTTCTCGCTCGATAGATAAATAAATAATTTAATGAATTAATAGATAAATAAATAAGTCGGTAATCACCAGTTAAAAATATTAAAATTCCACCTTCTGGAAGTTGGGTATGGATTTTAGCTGCCTTTCGTACAGATTCTTTAACGTAATCTTGCGCAGTTTTTCTATTGAAATGTATCGTGACTGGAAACTGTCTAGATTCGACATTAATTACAGGAGGTTTCACTTTAAACAATCTGGGATTGTTTACGAAATCTTCTACTCTTAAAGTGGCCGACATAATAATTAGCTTAAGAGGTTCTCCTCTCTTTGTTCGCAGCGAAACGATTCGCGTGAGTAAACCGATTAAAATGTCGGTATAAACACTGCGCTCGTGAGCTTCGTCTAAAATTATTACTGAATACTTTGTCAGTAGAAAATCCTAAAAATAAAAAGTAATGGCAATGATTATTTTGGATGGATAAAAATCGATTGTTTTTTTTTGTCGCGGTGTAATTAAAAATATTTACGTTTTGTACTTCTTTCAGTAAGACACCATCGGTCATGAATTTGATTTTTGTTTCAGGATTAACATTTCCTTCGAAACGAATGAGATAAGAAACTTCTTTGTCGGTGAGATTCATTTCTTCTCCGACTCTTTTACTCATGGAAATAGCTGCGACTCTTCTTGGTTCGGTAATACCAATCATTTTATTTTTGGCGTATCCAGCTTCGTACAAAAATTGAGGAACTTGGGTAGTTTTTCCTGTAATAGAGTAATAAAAGTGAAGTGATAACTCAAAGGTGTAAGTGAATGTATTTTTAAGTATGTGATGGTATTTACCACTTCCGGTTTCTCCAGTTATAATAACAACAGGATTATCGTTGATGGCTTCGACTACAGATTGCTCTTCTGCTAAAATGGGTAATTTCAATCGAGCTTCTTGAACTTCAGGCTTTCTGTCCAAGGTTACGAAAACAGCTGGCTTCTTCTCTTGTTCTCCTTTTACAATCGGTTTAGAGATTTTCTCCTGGATCTTCTCTGGGACTGGAACTTTGTCCGAAACTATTGTTTTATTGCTTGTATCCTCCAAATCCTTGCTTTGTTTTTCTTCCACTTGCTCTGCATCTTTTTCACTTTCCTCAGGTTCCTCGATATCATCTACCTTTTCCTCTTCTTGTTCTTCGTCGTTATCTTCATCTTCGCTTTCACTGGATTCCTATGGAGAAGAATAATTTCAACGAATATGGCATCAAGTTTCTTTATGAATATCAGTCGATTAGTTACTTACATCTAATCCAAGAGTATTCGGATCCTTTTGAGCCTGTTGTTCTTTAACTTTATTTAGCAAAGCTATCCTCAATTTTTTGGCACCTTTTAATGAATTAACTACAGGTTCTTTTGAATCTTCATTCTTACTAATATCTGTTGTACTTGATATAAAGTCCTCTATTTGAGTTTCTCTAAGATGCCTCTTCAATCCTTTTGTTTGTACAGCTGTCAACGAAATGTACTGTTTAAGTTCTTCTTCGGGAATAGTAGTTTTCGATAAGTCCTCTAACAAACTAGCTCTCTATAAATAACGTTAAAATTATCAATTTTCCAAAGCCATACAATTTTAAATATATATTCTAATCCACTTACATCTTTCTTCTTTTTCTTTTTCTCAACAACCTTCTCTAATTGTTTTCTCTTTTTCCTTGAAAGTAAACGTGTAACCGTTATAGGCTTATCTTTATTTTTAGTCTTCCTCTTTTCATTCGGCAAAACCAATGCATTACAAGTGTCAAACTCATCCTTACGATGAGAGATATCTATCGTAATCTAAAATTTAACAATAAATTATAATTTCACAATTCAATAATAATAAATTTATCATAGCGTGGCTACAATAAAAAATGAATTCAACTACCTTATTAGTGGCCGAATTATCGATTTCAACATTTCCAGCATCTCTAGCTTTGTAATTAAATCCTTTTTTTCTACCCATTATAAATACGTTTTAATATAATTTTTCATCGACTAACATACGCGTACAAAATTCTAATTAAATTCTTAACAAAATATTACGTTGTACACATCGAATTAACGCGTTAAATAATTATTTTATTAAAACAACAGATGCAATAACACAAAAAAAGGTTTATCACATTTTTGAACGATATTTCGAGGTTATGTTTGTCAATTGCACATGGAGAAAGGTCTGCCCTGAAGTTGACGCAATATATATAGTTACCACTACTGGGGATGGAAATTTCCATAGAAAAAACTATAAAAATGGGGAAAACCGTATATTCCCTGATTCTACTATTGGTCCTACTGGTGATTCCATTCGGATCAAAACAACCGTGAAGTTGTTTTGTTGTGTCGGAGGTTATGATTTTAAGCGGTTTTCTTGTTTACTATTGCGAATAAACTTGTAAATACGCGAAATTAATGAATAACTTTAAGTAAAATATTTCGCGTCAATTGTACTTTAATATTATTTATTATATATGATGGAAGATTCGCTAGACGGGACGATTGGCCCTACGAAAGTACGTATTGTTTATTTACGCGTAACTGTATATTGCGATTATTGTTATTGTAAACAAATTATTAAAATCCATTTGTTATTCAGAGAACGAGAAATACTAGACAAAGAGGTGTTGATCATGTAACGAAAAAATTTCTACATAATTTTGATCCGGAGCAGAGTGAAAGAGAGAAACGAAAGCTCAATCGACGTCTGCATCATGGAAATAAAAAGATAGCATTGTACGATGAAAAAGGATTGTATATACACACGAGAGAAGATCTGTGCGATTGTTTGCAAAAAACATGCGAGGGATGTCATTTTCCTTGTCTAAAGTGTTCTTCTACTAAGTGCGGTCATGAATGCAGGTACGTAAAGAGGTGTAAGAGTAACGAGTAAAGTATGGAATGTGATTTTTAACGAGTAATTCTCTATACGTAGAAAATTGTTTCTTAAAGATGATCATACAAAACTGAATATTACATTGAAATTAATTTTATAGACACAATGCTATAGAGTACAAATCACATTTTAGTGCTGTATTAAAGTTCACTCGATCCAGTCATAAATATATATTTCCATAACATTTTAGGAACAATCGTAAATGGATGTATGATCAAGTTGACAACGAGGGTAGTGATAATGTTGTTAAAAATGAATACAATTCTACCCAATAAGATTCTACAATGTAAATGAGATTAATTTGTACATAATGAAGTTTTATGATTTTTACACAATTATTATTAGTAAATAAGATTAATTTAATTTAAATTTACAAAATAATGTAAAAATTGATTTTTATAAATCTTAAAAGGACAGCTGATTAAAATCTATTTTTTTTTCAACAAAAGCATTATTAACTCCTAATATCCCATTATGTTATATCTTATATCTTAAGTTATTCCCCTTCAAATGTCAAAATATCAGAGCGAACCCATATTCTGAATTTTATTTTACCTAAATCAAATTTCCCAAATAAGAAATACACCATCTCCACATAAGAATGAAATTTTCGTAAATTAATCTAAAAATCGTAAATTGTTATTCATAATAATTGTTATTCATTCAAAATTAATAATAACGATGTAATTGTTTGTTATAACAGTCCAATCATCGCGTCGCAAGTAAATATAAAGTAAAAGCAAAAATAAGAGTTATTAAAATAAAAAAAAAAAATTTATTAAAAAAAATAAAAAAACGATTAAATTGCATTCCGTTTCATACAACGCCAAATCCGCCTCGTAAAATCGTTCTTATATCGATCATTCCCGATTGAACGTTTCAAAGCCAGTAGTAAAGCTCAGTGTATGCTCAGACCCGCATGGAACGTTTGCACACAAAATTCCATCGCATTGAATTCGTATCCGGACGAATCCAAATCAGGACACTTAACGTACGTTCACCCGACCGATTCAAATCCACGAAAAATAGATTCAATCTCGTGAAAGAACACTGACTCCAAAATTTCTAAAAAAAAAACGAACAAAAAAATAAGTAGTCACGTCCCGAGTACAGTCCGACGCAGCGTCAAACTTCCCTCAATTTTTAATCCACCCGCTATCCCCTAAATGAAAACCTCGCGCTCTTTTTTTTTTTTCTTTTTTTCTCTCTCTCTCTCTTTCCTTAATAAGAATCGATGACTCATCCGAACGGCTGTGAGGAAGAAGGAGAAAGAGAGAAAGAAAAAAAAAACCTCGATAAGCGCCAAGTCAGAGTGACTAAAGTGTAATTCTCCCTTCCTCGAAAAATCGCGAGTCGTCGTCCGCAGGCGCGCTCGATCTCACCCGCACACAAGAACTATCTCTCTCTCTCTTTCTATCTCGCGGTGACTCTCCCTCTATTGATTTTCCTGGCGCAGCTCCGCGAGAGATCGGCTTCTCTCTCTCTCTCTCTCTCTCCTGCGCACGCACTCTTCACCCTCTACACGTGTGTACGTGTACGTGTAAGTCGCACCTACTTCCACACACATTGCGTCTGTGTATCAGTATCCTGGCTTTCTTTTACACGCGTCTCTACATATATGTATGTATATATATATATATACATACTATATATATATATATATATCTGTGTGGAAAGTGCAGGTAAACGCAGTGTAAATACGCGCTCGGAGGGGGCGCACGCGGCAGCGGTAGTCACTTCCCCCACCCGCGAGTTTCTACTGTGTGTGTATATATATGTGTATATATTCGAGGTAAGTAGAAGCTCTGTATAAGCTCGATGGAGGGAGTCGCAGCATCAGTTGTTTCGCGCACGCACAGCAGAGAGCGCAGCTCCGCTTTTCATCTCTTTCTGTCTCAGTGGACGTCGACGACCGCATCAAATAGTCCCGAGAAATAATCCTCCTTTCGTCTTCGCACGCTTAGAAAACTTTTATTTCGCGCGCTATCCAACTACTTAAATATATATATATATTTATATATATATATATATATATTTATATATTTTCTCATATATCAGAATATTCAGATTATATATGCAGAGATATATACGTATCTGTGCGCGTCTTTATAATACGGTGGATTAATAAGGCAAGGAGACGTGTAAAGTGGGGTAGAAAAAACAAAGCTGAAAGAATACAAATAATAAAAAGAAGAAGTACATAAAACGAGTGCGAGAAAGAGAATATGCAAGTAGCAATCGAAGAGAATAGTAACGAGAAAAATTTGGAGAAATCGACGAGGAGACATAGTGAAGCATCGTTGGGAGTCCTGTAGCAGCTGCCGCCGGTGAGATTACACAGCCACATAGCCTGCGGAGAGCAACGCGATCGATCGACCGTCATCATCGAACTTTTGTTTGTTTTGTCTTCTCTCTCTCTCTCTTTCTCCGAGATATACCGCTTGATTATATACCTTTCCAACCGTATACTCGTATATAGATACACACGCGATATATCTATACGTATACACACGTACACGTATGTATCGACGAAGATAATTCAACGCACATCAGGTGTATCGCGGTATACACGGATAGAGACAGATAAAGAAGAGTCATCGGTTACACGGAGGAAATTGAACGCGAGCCACGTGGAGCTACTGCTGTTGTTTGGAACACACGTATGCAGAGAGAGAGAGAGAGATAGAGAGAGGAGCAGCGTCAAGTGGAACAAGTTCTGATCGTCGTCGTGCCCAAAGAAAAGTCAAGTGCTAGAAGTAATACGTGCTTCTTCTCCAGTCTGTAAATTCTTCTTCTCACCTCGCTCGAAGGTCAACGTGTTATATATACAGATATACCTATATATATATACACATACATACATATACCATATATATATATATTGTATATTTGATATATATACCGAAAGTGCCTGTGGCTGTGCGCGCCGCGGGTGAAGGAGGTGGGGGAGAGTGTGAAGTGGCAGTTTGTTGTTTGGTTTTTTTTCCATTGAAATCGGGCGGGCCTCGTCAGGGGCCGACAACGGCGGCGCGACGGCAGATGTCAGGATGCCGGAACAGAGCAATGACTATCGAGTCGTGGTTTTTGGGGCCGGCGGAGTCGGCAAGAGTTCGCTTGTTTTGCGTTTCGTGAAAGGCACCTTTCGAGAGTCTTACGTGCCTACCATTGAGGATACGTATAGACAGGTATACCATGGCTTGTGTGTGTATGTTTTTATTTCCATTTCAGCCTTTATTTACACTTTTGGTCTGGATTTTTGTTTTTGTTTTTGTTTTTGTTTTGCGAGCTGCGATTGGATGCACTGGAGAGAGACATTTTCTATTTTTGTTACGGGGATTCCCCGAAAGGACATAACCTCAATGGTTTTTGGATCCTGTCGGAAATGATTTTCACTGCTTTGCTTTATTCTCGTATCTTAGGAAAGGCACTTTGGTAGATTCATTGTCTTGGAAATCCTCCGAGAGTCTACTTGATGAACCGACTAATTAGCAAATCAACGTAACAATGGTAATTAAGAATCGCCGAAGAGAATCCTAAAATAAATTCGGAGAGAAAATCTAGAGCAGCTTGAAACTGTCTTATTCGGATGCGTAAAGCTTGTTTCTCATACTCTGATATATACATTTAGTCGAGCTTAAAAAGCGTCGGCATCGATTGCGAGGATAAATGGAAGCTTTTTAATTTAAAATTGTACGTGTAAATATGCATACACATATACGTCCGTGTAAAAGCTCAAACGGGATAATTTGATTGAGCTGCGCTTAGCAGTCTAATCGATGCTTATACGCGGCTTGTGAATTTTTAAAAAGGAAATCATAGATTGCTCGAGTTCTTGAGCGTATTATTTATATATTCCGATGCCTTACAGGCGCATAGCGATAAAGCTAGCATTGATTATGCTTTGTTTCGTGTCAATGTTATTGCGTTTTACAATTGAGTTCGCGGAGCTTAGAAAGCGGGTTAGCGTTATTATTTTTTCACCGGACTATAGCGCTTATACTATTTATGTACTGGCAAATTAGATCTATAATAATGGCTAAACTGCACTATTGTTGCTGTTCCTTTTTGTCACGTAATCGCGAATACTTGTACATACAGCGGTGTGTAATGACAAACTACGAGCATTTTATCTTCTTATTTGTCGATTTTGTAAAAAAAAAATAATAATAATAATAATAATAATAATAATAAAGAGATACAAGAACTAATGGATGATCCGTATGAATACAGAGTAATAGAACAAAAGTAGAAGAGGTCTCTCTCGTCGTTAAAGACTGCTTTGTCTGATTTTGCATGTCGTGCATTATAATGGGACGAAGAAAGTACAATTCGCAATAATTGTACCGAAACATTAGATGACAGTATATCAAATTGACTTTATAGCAAATATATATTAGACACGTGCACGTGCTGTTTCTTCGTGCAAATCACCTCTGCACGAATAAATATGACGTTATGGCTGTACGATACACGTTGCATATGGCATGCGTTGTGTGTATTAATTAAAAACCGATCTTTCTTAATAATCCAAGTTGTATACGAATCGTTTGACTATTTTTTTCATGCGTAATTTGGATTTTCACATGCGCTATTGCTTCTGTAGATTGTTATCGTTCACTCAAGTGTTTTTATACATCGATTTTTTTACGACATAATTGCTTACATCTCATTTATATTCTCCCGTAATAGCCAAATAATGATACACTTGTATCGCGATGATTATAGTCAGGATTAATGACCACGTGTATTTCGAGTTATTGTTACAAGCGAAAGATATAACTGTATATATATAGACATGTTCTTTGAAATGACGATTCACATGTGGATTTAATAGCTCGGACGACGGAATTTGCGTCGGAAATGCTGCAAATGCACGTGTTACGGGCAAAATTGAAAAAGTAATTAGCTTTCTGAATGGGATATAGGTCACACGAATGTGTTTTTTATGATTGAGCAAAAAATCCTGTTTATTTCAATGTCGTCTTAAAAAGAGGGATTTCTAGATAGAAAGGACCTGTGGCCAATATTTTCGTAATACTGTAAGCCGAGTATTCAATCAACAGTGAACTGATAAGATCAGGACTATTTTGAATTGCGATTTTTCTTTATTACTTATACGCAAATTTTTATTAGTTGATTGCCAAAGTACTGTACCGACTCTATATATATGTAACATATATATATATATATGTAGTACATAGTCTTCAAGTCAAAGTTGTGCCAGAGTTCCTGCTCGAAAATTCTAATTAGATTTTAATAAATTACGTGTATTTACACTTATTACATTTACATTGAAATTTTCGTAAAACCGAGCTTAAGATGAATAAAGTTGCAGATACGACATTAGTCCGCTAAACTTTATTGGGATAGTATTGACATAATACATGTTTTTTGTTCAACCCTGGTGAATCAGCATTGAACCAGTTTAGTGTAAAACTGAAACGGTGTACTTCTCTTTAACACTTCAGTTCAATTTTAACTTCAATATTACATATATGTTCACTCTGAGCTAGTGAAATATTAAGAGAATTTATAGTACAACAGAAAATTCTGTCTCAGACGACTCTGAATTGAAAAAATTCTACCTTTAAAACGTCTTTTTCAGTAGTATGAAATTAATTAATTTCTCTCGAGATACTTTTAATTACTGTGCATTATCTCTGTATCTTAGAAGCATAAAATATAATTATTTTCTAAACTGGACATAATAAAAGAATACCTAATTTAAGAGTCAGAGATTGTTAAAAGTAAAATATCCGTAATTATTTATTAAGCTATTACGACTGAAAAATTTTTAGATTTTAAAATCTCGGATTATATGGAAGAATCTAACGTGAAAATGACGAACTAAACGTCATTACCATCGCTCAAATTTTTTTTTTATAATCTAAAAACAAATGTTCAAAATCGACGAAAGAATGAAACTAACGAAATTTAACAATAAATATACGCTAATTTTTTCTATTCGTATAATTTGTCGTAAAAATGTTCTGATAATACGATTAAATTAATTTACAAGAATAAAGTTGTTGGTTTTCCATCCAAAAGCGTCGATGTACAAGAATAAAAACTCAACAGTGTACTTTTAGCGTAAATTCGCTATTTCGAATTGAACAGAATTTTTCTATTTTAATAATATAATTTACAATCTTCATTCGCCGACGATAGTGATTGATTTAACAAAGCCGTTTCAGAAGCACATTTCTCTCATTGTTTACCTCGCTTGCATACTTACAACATGTTTAAATGGCGAAAGTACATTGCCAGCCGGTAAAATTTCACTGTTTCAGTTTTACAGAGAGTAAATCATTATAATTATTATCCCAATGCTAAAATAAAAATTAAGCATTATCGGTAGACAGTGTTGGCCTACTTATAATGTCAAATGAGTCGTCGTGTCCATAAATTCACTCGCTTCGAATGTGAATATTTCAGGCACCTGACAAAGGCGCTAACTCCTTTTAAGTCTACTAATCACAGAGACGTATTTCTTTTTACGTTTTATAACTTTAAATGAAGGTTTCTGTTATTAGTTTAACATGATTAAACAAATGGTTTAATTATCTTAAACTAATTTCAGACCGTAAGAAAACGGGAAATCATATAAGATTAGATTGATCTATTCTTCGAAAACTTCGACTCTTCGAAATAAAGTTTCTATAGATACCCGTACAGATTCAATTTATAGAGCTTTTATTTCAAATGCCTTAGAAATGCAACGATATACGAAACAATACAAATAATAAAATCTCTGTAAAAAAAAAAATATTTCAATCACAATGCGTGAATGGTTCATTAGCGTAAAGCTTGTTTTTTCTGTTTCGTAGTAATTTCATTTCTTCGCGTTAAAGAAAAGTTTCAAAGCGAAAAAGATATGTATATATATATATATATATATATATATATATTCTTTTAGCATTCCCAACAGTAATTATTCAAGTTCGTGACCGTTTTCCCGATTAAAATCTCATTCGAGTGAAGGAAAATTCTTTTATAAGCTGCGGTTTACCATTCTTAAATTACTTTTTGATTTTGATTCTGTACACTTCATTATTAAAATGCCTCCTTACTTTAGATTCTCTCAGACACGAGATATTTCAATTCACGGAGAAGCATTTGAAATGCGAAAGACTCCACTGAAAATAATATTCCTCGTTTCTTCGCGAAGCTTTTACGTGTATACTTGGCAGTCAATAATATATATTCTCAGTGTATTCAGAAAATGCGCAAAACAAAAAAAAATGCGAAACGCAAATTCGCTTTTCGAATGCAAACTTTACTTCCTCGTTATCTAAACTCAACTAACTCACGAAATTGCATATATATATATATATACACACACATATATGTCTACTTCTAAAGTGCATCTCTGCGTTGGGATTACAAAAACTTTAGCCACTAGCATTGAAACTTTCGGGAAAGCTTTAAGCTTACACGTGCCCGGTAAATAGCCCCGATGGGAACCTGCACGAAAAAAAAAAAATATCCCCCTCTAATGGCTTACAATTCGTTTTTTTGCTTTTTATTATCTCGTCACGGAATGTGCCTCTAGTACACGCACTCACACCCCCCGCGACTGTACCGGCGGTGAAAATCACGACACGAGCGTGAAAATGCTTGACCTTATACACGCATCTGTACGAAAAAAAAAAAAAAAAAATAGTAGCCTAAGGGGAAGAGCTTTGGGGGCAGCATTTGATTTTTACGAGGCGAAGATGCGTGATCGCTTCGTTGTGGGGGTGAATCGTTGGATAAAAAAAAGCGCGAGCGAGTGAGACAGCGCACTTTGACCTTTCGACGCGTTCCGACCTATATAAAGCATACGCGCAACTTCACTTACGCCCTCCGACTCGACTAGAGTTCTTCTCTTATGTAGCTTTGGCTTTTTGCATTTGGCATGAGCCAAGCGCGATGGAAAAAGTTTTCGGCGAAGGTGGGCTTAGTGGCTGAGTGGATTTTAGAAAAGTTGCTGTAATTTTTTCGGCGACTATCTCAGTGTGTGTGTGTGTGTGTGTGTGTGCGAACGAGAATGTTTTCTCTTTATTTTTCGAGCTCGTTTGTGCGAGCAATTTACCGGTGTAAACGGAGAGTTGTATCTTTACCTCGAGTTGTTACAAGGCTATTGGTTTTATTTTCAACGTTGGGATATTTATCGTTGGATTTTTATTTTATCGTTAAAGTAAAAGCAATATAAGATGATTTTCTTCTGGCTTCTTAATGTTTTTCTCGGATGAAACTTTTTTTAATAAGAAATTAAATTTGTTCGAATAAATAATAAATTGCTGTATTAAGTTATTTTACCCTTGGAGGGTAGGGAACGCATTTTTTTGAAAGTTCTTTACAAGTGTATACTTTTATATGATCAATTTCAATATTTTATTGTAATATGGTTTTGCATTCGTGATCATCGACTCCTGAAATTCTCGTATGCACACAAATTTAAAAGCGTAACGTTCGATTTTTTTAAAACATTCGTCCGCCATTTTAGATCCGCCATCTTGAATTTTGAAGGACAACCGAAAGACTTTGTTGTCCCTCAAAATCATGATCAACGACTTCTAGAGCCGTTTATTTGAAATTCTGTCAGATTCTTACGCATGCATTACCATCCCCCAACCGCCATATGGCGCCGTGGGCATTTGTCCTTGGATTGGCTCTAACATAGAGAGACCTCAGAACACTTTTTTTCTACGGAGATAAGAAACGAATTAATTTTTAAAAAATCCGACCCTCTAAAGGTTGGTAGTTTTTACGAGAAGTGAAATGCACTCGAATAAATCATAAATCGTACTTAAAATTTGTATTAACTTTTTTTTTAACAATTACTAGATTAATTCGTAATTTTACTATCAATTCGTCGATAATTATTTATGCTTAAACTAATATTAAATTGAATGTCTTTTTTTAAGCATTGTTTTATACGATTTAGAAGTGTTTTTATTTTCAAAAGACTAGGGCGAGCCCAAGGATTTTTCTACTTTCACGTGTAGCATACATAAGCTTTTTACGTCATCGGCATCGTTGGCGAAATACTGTTTTCTAGAGGGTGTATTTCTGTTTTTTTTTGCGATGTTGGAAGTAGGCCATTAACTGAAAGAAGTAATTTTCGAATCCGGTTGCAACATTTATTTGCAAAGTGTAATTGACAGCGTGTAATTGTGAAATCCAATTTGTGATCTTAGTCAACTTGTAAATATTAAATATAAGGGATGATTTTTAATGATTTCACTATGTTCTATATATACACGAGACATCGCTTATTCCATTGATTCCAAAATTTCTTCTGCCTGTCATTATTTGTTCATTTTTACGCGATTAGTTTGTAAATAATCTTACAGACAGATTGGGAAAAAAGCAATCTAATGAAATGGCCATGAAAAACTGCACACGATATTTAACAATATCTATACATCGCATTGGCATTAGCCCTTAGACTCTCGTTGATTCTTATCAGTGGAGCATGTTTCAGTATAGTAGATCGATAGATATAGCTATACAACACAGCACACAACGGCACGTAGAATAATTTACGATTTTTTTCTTTCACCGGCACCGCTTCAATGCATTAATCCGGGTGATGTCTGCGAGAAAGGAAAAAGTTATCCGAGTTACCCTTCGTCGCTCAAAAATTCAAGTTAAGAGTTGCAGGAAATCTCTCCTCGTTATGGGACTCGAGGAGGTGGCGCATCGTTATTTGATTACCGTCAGTTTCTGTCTCTTTCTCTCGTTCTCTTCTTTTTTTTTCCTTTCCTTTAACCGCATAAAAAAAGTTAGTCTTTCAACGTCTGAGCTTTCAATGACTATATATACCTTTTGATCTATTATGTAACTGTAACAAACGTTTTTTGGATCTCTTTTATCTTGTAAACTCGAAACCGAAACTCCGTGTTTTAAATATGGGCGATTCTTTATCAAAATGTTACTTTGAAAGTCTGTTTTTTTTTATTAGAACACCTTTTAACACTTTAGTGTAAAAGTCAGTGATAAGAATTTTTTCAAATTCGTGGTTCTAGGAGGCTAACATGAAAAACGTGTAACTTTTAGGGAAGTGATTGTCGCTAAAAATATGTAGAAGCTTTATTTAGTAAAATTGAGTCGATTTAAAGAATGACATTTTTAAAAGTCATACGTGTATGATTTCTAGTATCTAGAAAATTCATATATAGACCTGTAATCGATGTAAATATGCTTACAAAATTTATTTACAAAAATACAGTTTGTTTAGTTGTTTTATCTCATTGCAGTAGTGAATTCGACCAAAAAAATGTAAAATATATGAAACAGTTCTGAAAAAGTGTCATATTAAGCAAAAATCCCTAGAACAACTTATATGAGTAAAGTATGGATACCATCCAATACATGCTTCGGAGATTGCCCAGTAATAATTAGTGTAAAATTAATTTATAAAATTGAAAATTGGATCATAAGATGTATACGAATGATGTACTATCTGATTATGAAGTGTGTTATTATTCTTGAAATTAAAGTATAAATTTTATGAAACGAAGCTCTTTATGTCTTTCGGTGGTAATTGCTTCCCTGAGGACTTATGAATTTTGAAATCAGTCACAGTCCTTGCAACGTACGGACAAGTTTTAAAAAGAAAATTTTAATATAATTCATGGAAACTTGCGGGAACGTTATTAAAACACTTAGAAAAGATAAAGAGAAACAAATTTTTGCATTGTCGATTTGACAGAGACTCTCCCATAAATACATAGTTACACGTGAGCACTTCATTCGCTATAGACCTTATCGAGAAACTACGGACTCTACGAAAAGTTTAATTACGAGAAGCCAGATAAAGTTTGGAAAATTAATCAGAACAATTCATGTGGAATCGAATAACTCGGTGTCTTTGGAAGGTTTCGTTTATTCAATAGAAGTACGCAAATTGTTCACTTTCCGAACAATATTCTCAAGTTTGTTATTATGGCAATGACTAATTAACGTTTCGGATCTAAAGTGCGTCGTGTCGTTAAATTTTATTTTCCTTCCGTTGTTTATATACGTATTACTTAGTTTCGCGTGGCACGTACAGCGGAAAGTTAGAAACGATAAGATCGGGGCTGATTCCTGTAACTATGATAAATTCGTGATTATATCTAAAACACAGCGCAAAGTGAGACAAATCGTTGTCTAAGATTTATCACGGGAAACGTCTCTGGCAATGCGAAGAATCGAGAAAAATGTCGATCGTTTTGAAATTCAAACTAACGTTCAAATGAAAATCTCGGTTATTATACGTACAACGTGTTCTACAAGGCTAATACACAGAGTACAAAAGTCATTCGTTCTCTCGCGCTTCACTTCGAGAGGATTATACGATTTCCCTGACCATAACGTTGAAAGCAGAGAGTTCCTTCTCCCTCGTGAGATGAAGAGTGAGAGAGGAAGATAGGGGATGACGATGATCTCGTAACGATGTCCACTTCTGGAGCCCGTATAACGTGTCATAACCACGAAGATGTAGACTACAGCGATGAGAGTCGACGAATGGGAGGCTGGTGGGACCCGTTGCTGTGTTCGCGATAAGACTCGTGCTTTAATTGAGACTTTAGTTTGTTCGCGACATTGTGTATATGTATATAGACACTTTGTCAGAAGTAGTTTTGCTGAAGCAAGTGAACAGGCAAATTTCGATTGATCGATTGAGAGTTCATTAACGGAGAGGTGTAGTGTACAATGTTTTAGAGTGAAAAATTAATTATAGCTTTTTTTTTTATTTTATTACGTTGTACAAAAAAGTTGGATTTTTTTATTTTTGTTTTTTTTTTATTTTGTCTGCAGCGTGTATTATTAAGATAAGTAAATTACCATTTTTTTTTTCTTATTTTTTTGTTGTTGTTCTCAATATGTACTGTTGTCATGAATGTAGTGAACACCCCAGAAAGTCTTTGTCGAAGTAAAACTTGCTTTCAGATAGTTGGTACCTCATTTACATAGCTGTTTCCTTTGTTCGGTTTGATTATACGATAAGATAGCTGTAAACGATTGAGTAAAAGTAAATTTACCCATACGTATACAGGGTGTCCTATTTTAACATTGACAATTGAGTATCCTTATTAGACTAGCCGCAATCCACAAATGACCCAAGAAGATCAAAGTCAAATTGCACGTCCATTTCTGGATTGGTGGCTTCCCTGAAGAGATATTCACCTGTCTATGTTAAAATGGGATACCCTGTATATACCGAATGCCCTATTCTCTGCGTGACACGGGAAACGCGAAATGAAAAAAATTAATCTAGGAAAATTCATAATAAAAAAAATTGTTCTTGTATCTATGATTCTATCTTTTCTAATGAGGGTAATCTGTGAATCTTGAGTATTTCAAGTAATGTAGGCGCTCAATTGCTTGCCAGCTTTTGAGTCTGTAGAAGACGAAATTTCTTGGAATTGGTAAGGATGAAATACATCTCACTTCTTTACCTGCTCAGTACATATATATATATATATATATATACCGTGTATCCACTGAGAAACGTTCTATACTACAGTACGGCATAGAAACAATTTCGGAGAAAAATCACTATGAGAAAATTGGAGATTTTTTCTAAAATGTTATAACTCATAATGTGAGTCGAGACTTAAGAAAACAATCGTATAAGAAATATTGTAAAATAACTTTTTAATAATTGTATTATAATCTACAACCAATACAATTACAACGAAATTTGAATCCGTTTTAAAATAGTTATAGAGTTAGAAATTGAGGCTAGATTTGAATATTTTACGAATTCTATTGTAAATCATTCGTAGGTTAAGTAATTTGAATATTCTTTTTGACGATTCGAAATCTGTCAATATTAACTTTCATTTAAAGCCGCACTGCTGTATTCGGCGGTTTTGTCATATATAAACGGTATGTTACTGCAAGAGTTAATTTCCCCACCAACAGCGTTGGTGTATAGAGAAATAGGCTCAACTGGCAAGGACTGGAGAGGCAAGTAATTGAGCGTCTACTGTAAATATAATCCGGATTCTACCATTCAAACTGCATTGAAATAATTATTATACACTGTATCAAAGAATGTTTATGAAATATTCATTTGAAAATAGATTTACAATATCTCAGTGGTATATTTTGTATGTTATGAAATCTCACCTTTTCTCCGTAATCTAACTTACCATCAATAGACGTAATATCTTTATAAATTTTCCTAGATTTAATATTTCCATTTCGCATTTTCCTATTCTACGTAAAGAATAGGACACCCGGTACATACCCAGATTGCATATTCTGTACTCTTCATCGCCGTACAAAGTAACTTTTATGTAAATAAAATGAAAATCCGTTATTGTCTGTTAGAAATAAAAGTAAAAAATAAAATAAAATACAAAATAGAAATTAAATTCAACTCGAGAGAAGGAAAAAAAAAACTAAGACGAGCCGATTTGTGTCGCGTGTGTACGGGCATAATTCCAGGTGATAAGCTGCAACAAAAACATATGCACGCTTCAAATTACGGACACAACGGGGTCCCATCAGTTTCCCGCGATGCAGCGACTTTCGATAAGCAAGGGCCACGCATTCATCCTGGTCTATTCAGTATCGTCGCGACAGAGCTTCGAGGAGTTGCGACCGATCTGGGCTGTGATACGTGAACTCAAGGGTCAGGACATCTCACAGATACCGATCATGCTGGTAAGTCAATTTCATCGTCGCATTGTCAATGTATTGTGTGTGTATATGTGTGTATATGTAGAGATAGATAGGTGGAGTTGATAGTGGTCGATTCGATTGCTCAGCAGATTAGTTTTACTATTCAGCGTTTTTGTGCCATATAAACAAGCTTTTTTTATCAGATTGTGATTGAAATTTTCATTTAACACTGTGTATTGAGTGGATTGCTTTTTTAAAATAATTTCTCATTTAATAATTTTACGAATAATTCAAAGAAGTATTATTTCAGAAAACTAATCCGCTCATTCTAAAATTACATCCTGAAGGAAAATGTTGAACATAGTTTGATGAAAATTGGTTGATTACTTGTGTCAAAGGAGTAAAAAAGCGAAAATTATACATTTACACGAGTAGAAAAAAGCGTATTTCAGAAGTAATTCTTTAAAAAATTTATTTATCTCTTTTTGTGATCGATGATTGTACATCGTTTTATATTATTTTCAGCGAATAATTTAAGGTTGAACCCCGTCTTGATGAAAAGCAATCTTTAAACAAATTTCATGATATTTTATTAAATTAAAGTATTAAATAATTAATGTAACACCAATTTTTCAGAAAAATTTCAGGTGTATTGTCGAGTGGGTAGTTTTTTAATTAAAAATTAACGAAACTTTTTATAACAAATTTACAACGAAGATGACATTTCGAGCTGACTGCGACCAAAATTAATTCATCAAGTATCTTTTAAGTTTAAACATTTATTCCACCGCTTAGAGGTGTTCTAGATACATACACAAATAGCAGTAAGTGTTTGAAATTTTGATTTAAAAACCTATTTTGTTGAATATTTATTGAAGCGTTTTTTTTCCTATTAGTTAATGACTTTTTATGAAAAATATATTTATGCACCAAAAATGGTGAAATCCCAGTGCATTAAATTAAAATTTGACTTGACACACGAGAATACATTTTTTTATTGAAAATAAAACTAATACTTTCAAAATCATTTGGATCTAAACAAAGACACAAACAAACAAATTATGTCCTCTTCAGTAGTTGTATTTCGATTAATACATTTAAAAAAAAATAAGTATATAATTACCAATATGTAAATTATAATCAACAAGTTTTTGTGAACTGAATCAGATAAATCTAATTTTAATTGAATATATTAATTTTATTAAAAAGAATCATAAAACGTATCCATTTATAAAAAAATAAAATCGTTTAGCCTGGCTTCTGACTAAAGCCGGATTATTCCACTTGCAGTTGTTATCGATTCTGAATCGTACCGACGAAGCAAGACTTCGTTTATAAAATGAAATTTTGAAGATTAAACAATTTTCACTGCGAAAAATCCTTTAATCAGCTGTAATCCCGAGCTAATTGTACAATTACCAACTCTACATCGATACGTTTCTGCTCCACTTCAATTCTGTGCTCTGCAAAAATGCTCTGCAATGAAACGAAATTTTTATTTTATTTTTTTTTTAACTAAAATCAAACAAATCTTGTGAACGGGGAGGTATATACATAAAAAACCTATATACAAGCGTCGGTATAATGCACGTTGGAGGGAAAAACTTAAATCAGGATTTTTATTCAGACAGCTGTTTCTGCTGCACGTATCTTAAGTTTTCGAACTTTAGTACGACTAGCTTGTTGATGATCAATATGTTGTAAATTATTCACGAACCGACCCACATTCGTCGAATTGTAAAAAAAAAACACTTTTCTCAGAATTTATTATTATGAAAGCTTTATCACCGGAGGTTACACGTACCAACGTATCATCTGTGATATCACTTTTGCGCGAATAAAAGTCAGTCGCGAATTTTTAATATTTCAAGCTGTCTTTTCGCTGAATATAAATAAAAGTACCACAAATGTATATATGTGTGTGTGTGTGTGCGCGCAGATATTCATTTCTTTTGTGTTTGATGATACGTCCTACATTTACTTAAAACTTCGTTGCTTTTGCTGTTCTGTTTTCAAAGTATACGGGGGAATAAATTCTTTCGCAGAAGCTTTTGCGGTGGTATCAAACGGCTGTTATGCAAATAGACACAAAGAGGGAAGTGTTTACTTAAATTATATTCCAGGTCTACGACATTTGCATTTGAAAATTACATCTTGCGGTGTATCTTTTTTTATTCTTTAATTTTCGTAA
Source organism: Apocrypta bakeri (assembly GCA_018906985.1). NCBI lineage: Eukaryota > Metazoa > Arthropoda > Insecta > Hymenoptera > Pteromalidae > Apocrypta > Apocrypta bakeri. Next base: position 6,207,641 of record JACCIA010000005.1, read on the forward strand.
ATCACTTTTGCGGTGATAGTCTATGAAAATGAAACATTACATTTTCAAAAATGTCACAGTTTATTTTTAATCGTTGAGAGTGTAATTATTAAGAAACCTGACAATAATTTACCTTTTAAATATTATTTTACATTATCATTACAAAATGTTAAATCTTAATAAAATCTGTTTAATGCTCTGATGAGGAATCAATTTGAATATATGCCATTTAGGCGGTGGACGAAAGGGCGCGAAAAATTTGAATATTATACATTTTAACTAGAGCGTTATATTTATAATATAATACTTAGAGTTACAAACTTGAACGTTCTTCTTTTCGAACCACGTTCTTCCGCTGCAAAAAAAAACAGTAAAACTTTATGTTTTATATTATATTATATTGTACAAACAAAAATCATCTTCAAAAATCTTCGCCGAATTCCCATTTTCATCCCAAATATACGCTGTACTGCTTAATTAATGAATATTCATAGGGCACAAAAATGTGCTTATAAATTTTCATCAATTCAACAATGTATATATATATCCATCAGTATATATTACTTTATATCAAAGTCAAAGTTATGACATCGCTGTTATCGAAGTAAAAATTAATGTCATTACTGAATCTAATAAAAAATTCACTGTTTCATATAAAGAGACTTGCGACACAAAGCCTTATAACACAAAAAGAAAACTTTTCTCCGTAATATTCTCTGCAAGCCATTGCGAAATAGGATCGACGTATACATACACTGCAAGCGTATACGAAAAAAAAAAAAAAATACTCAAGCATGACTCCGTGGAAGCATTACGCCAGTCATCTGTGCACTCGTAACTCGAAACCAAAACAAATACAGTCTGTTCCATATAGAAAGCTCGACAAATATCGAGACGTTCGCTGGAAAAGACGCCTCGCTGGAAGGGAAGGTATCGAGGGTTGTGTGTTTCAATATATATATATCGGTATATACCGTGTGTCCCAGATTGGCAGATGAACATAGCATTAACTAATTGCGATTTGAGTAAGACGAAAATTATGTCAAGTTTTTCCCGAGCTCGGGGTAACAACTAGAATAAGAAAATTACAATAAAAATGAATAACTAAATAAATACGTAATATTGTTTAAACAATTTTTCGAATTTATAGATGAAGACTAAAACAATTTCGTCCCTCTCAAGTGAGCATTAAAATCAGTTCGATGGTCACTTTTCGCATTTGAATAAGCAATTATTTATAAATAATTATATTTCTTGATACATTTACTTGCTATTAAAAGGAACACTTGCTGTATTAAAATTGATATTCCTTGGCATTAAAATCAATCCTCAGTATCTCAATTCGATTGCTGCCATTCAAGCTTTATCGAAATCATCATTCTATGCAGAATCGACAATATTTATAAAATATTTATTTTACAATAATTTTTTAATATATTGATAGTCATGATTACACATGATATGTGAAATTTAACCATCAATTTAACGCCTTTGGAATTGTTCTAAAGACTTTTTCATGTACCAAAATTTTTCGGAAATCGGAAAGTATTTTATTCAATTTACAAGTAAAATATCCATTTTGAATGTTCGCCATTTTGAATTTCGAAATTTGATCGACACAGTATTAAAGTGAAACCACTTTCGTAGGTTTCAGAGGTCCCTACTTAACTTATTCAATACGAAAATTTGATTTTTAAAATGTAATTTGATTAAGAAATCGATTTTTTTTAATTGTTAATAACGTTTTAAGTACCCGTCAGTCAATAAATTTGAGGTTAGATTAAAAAATTACAAGAAATTTTACGTAGGAAATCATGGGTTGGAATTTTTGTTTGCCGTAGATAATTTATTCTAAACTTATGTCATACTCAACTTTTACCGACTGAGTCAATGTGTCTGAAACTTAATAAGTTTGAAACGGATTTGGCATAAGAATAGAAAAAGTAACGACAGAGGACAACTAACTCTTGGTTTTATGTTATTCAGTGGACTAATTAAGTTTCAAGCATATCGACTCAGTCGGTAAAAGTTGAGTATGATACCCCCTTAAGCTTAAGATCGAACCTTAAGGTCTGTCCTTTTCTCTATAAATAAAAGTCAACCTCCGATAGAAAAAAAGAATTCTTTTGGTATGGATTTTGCCTGGGTTAACTTTTTTGATTTCGCTGTTTCATATGCCGTACAGACAGTCGGGACACCGGGTATGGAGTAACTGCGCGAATCAAAGGGAAAAGAAGCCCGGAAAGAGAAGTGTACATCCGGGCCTATAGATTCCTCTCAAAAACCCTTCACGAAAGCTCCAATCTCTCTCGAGCGTCTTTTCTCACTTTGCCGTAGGCAATATGCGAGATATATATACAAATACAAAGAGACAGTAGTGACACATACAGCCACGTAAACGACTATATAACAGTTCGATGCCTATCGGGTGCACGCGACTGCCTCGTAAAAACGCAGAGGGATGTGCGCACAATAGGTCTATTCGTGAAAATAAAGGACAAAGGGGTGGGTATATGTGCCTCGGGTGTATAATCGACCTAATGCGTGTAAAGATTCTGTTTATAATCTTGCGCGAGGGTGGAATGCGTCCATGTACGCCATCGTGTCTATATGTAACGTCATTTCTTTGAATGAGCGAATCAATGAAACTACGCTTATGTAGGTCGATCTAACCCGGAGATTGAAAGGGGATAGGATGCGATATCGCATCGTGTGATAATATGCGTCTCTTTCGTGTTCTCTCTCTTTTTCACTCTCTTACTGACCTATATATACACATACATGTATTGGAATATCAGGAAATTTATTTCCATATGTAATGTCTCTGCAGTGAGGTGAGATTTATATATCGTGTAGTAAATATATGGGTCATTCTCTGATAGATTAACCGGTGAAACGTTTCTTTTTCTTTCAAATATTTTTTAACAGTTCTTTGGCACTGTTTGAGAATATGGAGGTTGTTTAAGTTTCAGGATGTCAAACTTGTCATTTTAAGCCTATTTTCAAAAAATTCTCACTCCTCAGGGAAGCATTAGTGCAGATTAAGTCACCGCGAGGTGAATAGACATTTACATATCAAAATCGGGGCATTCTTAAAAAATGTATATAATAATTTATAAATACAAACGACACTTTTATTGTTAAATTTGTTAAACTTTATAAATAAACAATTTTTAATGCTATATATACATATCATAATAATCATTGAATTCAGATCTAAGAGAAGGTTTGATAATGAATTTCAACGTGAAAAAATTCATAAAGTTGTCTTGTAGTTGTTACAAAAGTATCTATGAAGATCTCAATTAAGGATAGCAGCTCTGTTTCTAGTTAAAAATAAAGTTCTGAGCTAAATTATCTCGTATGATATTATAAGTAAAATAGCCGTATTAATAACAAGTGTTGTTCCAAGCGAGTATTGATTCACATAATTTGTGTATTTTACTTTTAATATAATAATGGTGAGGAATATATATATATATATATATATATATATATATATATATATCTTTTATTACACACATTGAAAGTTTAATCCCTCCTTAATAAAATAATTTTGTCTAATAATTTTAAATAGTGAAGGGCGACTTGGTTACGCAATAGTTTATAAAGTTATTCCTTTTTTATTGCTTTTAACAATATTCGCATACATTTCCCTTTATGTTATAAACAAAAATATACATACTTACGCGCAGTATGTATATATATATATATATATATATATATTTTTTGCTATAAGATTATTGTACATTTTTTCTTTGTGGAAAGTCGAAGACAGCTCGTTGTTATCGTCGATCTTTACCGCAGTAGCTTATCGAGTATAACAACGCGAAACATAAACGCTGACGTTTATCATTGTTTTGTTGCTAATAAATATGCAACGTCTCGGAGGTAGTGCAGATAGTATATTACTTCCCCATTCAAACGTTATTGCAATGCTTTAGATGTTACGACATACAGGCTTATGTATACGTCGAATACAGTGCGATAAACGGGATTTTTTTTTAATTTCGTTTTATGGGACCCAATTCACGCGTACATGTATGCGCGCATTTATTTATCAGTTATAGTAAACTGATAAACAAAGATACGTAATAAAAAGTGAATTCGTTGAATGAACATTGGAATAAATTCACATTTAACGAGGAACGATATTATTCCTTAAATTAGCCCTGAAATATTGTAACTGACATTCGCTGTGGATATTTAACCTGTAGAGGGCTGGAGTAATCCTTGTGGATGGCGTATTTTTTGAAAGTTCATTACTTTTTATGTGTACTTTTTTATGTACGACGTTCAACGACCAGTAAATTTAAGAAATACTTCATAGACCAGTCAATGAATATATTTAAAAATATATTCACAAATGTATATATATTCAATTTAAATTTATACATCTTTTATTCTTTCAATTCGCTGGTTTTGTAAGGGGGTGTCATACTCAACTTTTACCGTCTGAGTCTTGCTGCCTGAAGCTCAATTCGTTTACTGAATTGCACAAAAATTGCTGTTTGTTCAAGTTTTTCTCGAAAGCATGCGAATATTATTGCAAACTCTTAGATTTGCGTAGTTCAGTGAACTGATTAAGGTTCAAACATTCTTTTCTTTATCGACTCAGTCGGTAAAAGTTGTCTATGACACCCCCTTAATCGTAATAAAAATATAGTCGTTGATTAAAAATTAAAAAAAGTTTCTATTGCAGAACGTTCATCTAAATCCATCGAAAGCTTTTTTTTGTCGTTTTACCGCCGTATCGATTCCGTTGGTAAAGTTGAGTATGACACCCCCTTAACTATTTTCCGAGTTAGCTGGTTCTCGATATCTTATTTTGAATTCGCTGATTTTTTAAGCCTATTTCTGAATCGATTGGTTGTCAATAAAAAATATTATTTTTTAAATATTTTTATTGACCAAAAGTTAATGTGACAAATAAAAACGCGTACAAAATACGTAGCAGTAAATATATACTGTTTTAGCAATGCAGATGTTACGTTTATTTCGAGTACAATAAAACTTATATTACTTTGTATTTTTTATGCTAATAGTTTAGAAAATTGTTTGCTTTGATTCGCCACAACAGTTCGGCTTTTATTAACCCATTAAAATGAAGATTAATTAAACTATTCTAAGAATATTATACTTGAAAGGACAAAAAATTCTTCGAATTTCTTGTATATTTAAATACCTACTACGTCTACAATGTAGGAGAAAAAGACGAAATAACGGTTAAAACAAAATTCTGCCTTTACAAAGGATACTCATATTTTCTTTAATTGAAATAAATATTAAAAAAACGGAAATCTTTTGTACTTTTTTTCTCAAACATAAAACGCAATTTCGACTCTATGAATATTGCAAGCAAACCCTAAAGTAATGTGAAAGCAGGTTCAGTCATATTAATATTCATGTCTTGCTTTACTAATGAAGTCCAAACATAAGCATTAATAGGTTAATCCCAGATAAAAAAAAATTCTTTCTAATAAACGAAATTTCTTACGTAATATACTAATATATTATGTACAATGTATGTGTACAAAAACGATATTTCATCATGTAAAAAATATTGCTTTGATTTATAAATTATTCCTAACGCTTCTGTACAAAATGATTAATGCGTATGCCAATTTTTTACGATCGTCGATTAATCATCTCGTAGGTTCCACAAAGAAAGCCCCAAAACTAATGTTTCGTACGTAAAAAGCGACAGAATTCACAGTTTCTACGTTATCCTCAAGCATTCAAGCGTCACAACTTTCTGAACCTACGTATACTAATTCACTCGATTAAACGTTAAGACATACGTAGAAAAAAAAACATTATACATAACAAACGAGAATTTTTTTATTTCAAAAACTGTTCCGAATCTATACTTAATAAATATTTCTAGAACGAAAAGGTAAATTATTTACTAATTAGCTACGCGTTATACGTTTAAATAAATGAACTCGTCGGTATTTTAAACAATGATTTAATGTATTTGAGTAATTCATCAAACGAAATTAGTTTTTAATTAAGAAATTGTCTCGTACGTAGGAAACTAATTATTCAGTATACCGCAAAGCATAAAATTCATAAATTAAAAATCAGGCTAATAAAATATCGACGAAATTCCTATAAGCTATAAGGCGACACTCGCGTGAACCGTTGAAAAAAACATAAACACACGAAATTATATCACGAAACAACTTGGCACTCTCCGCACGGAATAAAAGCTCTCGAGAGCTTGCGCCAAGCTCTAAACTCCTCGCGCGTCGCATAAGCTTCCTTCCGCAAGGTGAAAACGCTAATGCGCATATCTGAGCATCTCCGCGTGCAATGAGTAGTCTCTGCCGTATACTCCGGCGAAATAGACGAGTCACGGCTTCTCGGATACTTATATACAGTTGCGCACGTGGAAATTGATGCTCCTCCCGGATTCTCGTTAAAGTGCGAATGCCTCGTTGAACTCGCGTGCATATAAAATAGCCCTGCACTTTAGCTGTGCATCAAACCAGACGCTCGAAATTTCCTTCGGCGCTTTACGCGTGATGCACGGCATTTAAGGGATGAGAGAGGGGTGAAGGGTGAGAGCGAGAGAGAGAGAGAATAAAGCTGTTGCTGCGGTTTTAGCCGTAAGGGTGTTTATAATGCGAGTATATTATATATACGGCGAAATTTATTTGTTAGAACGGTTGGGCAATTAAAGCGGATATGAAACAGTGAATTTTTTAATGCTATGTATAAAGATCGTGGTTCCCATTTAATCCTTTAATGTTTTTCTGGCCACTTTTTCGAACTTCTCTTTTGACGGGTTATTCGGAATAAAAATGATGGCTGAAAAATTCGCGCTGTGAGAATTCCGATATTTTGAAGGTCGATATTTTTCAATGGTGGTATTTAAAAGTTCGTCAAGTCAATGGTTACAATTGAAAATAAAAAGAAATAACGCGAGTTCTCGAGCGAATTTTATTTTAATTTTCAAAAGTGTTATCGACAATATTTGTTAGTGTTTTGTGATGATTCCTAAGGCACCTGTTTTGTAGATATTTAAAAGAAAATTAAAAAGCTGTCTTTATTGTTTAATGATTTGGCTATTTTATTTTAAAAATTGAAAATGCGACCAATTCTAAGACACTTGTTAAATATTTTTATCAAAATCTATACTTTCCGAGAATAAAATCTGTTTAAATTTAAAAGTGGAAAAAGTTTGAAAAATGTTCCCGTTCAAGAGTAAATCAATTTTCAAGCAAGATAAAATTACAATTTTTCATTTTATTTTTGATTTTTCAACACTAAAAGTTGTTAGGATGAACTTCTTAGTACATCCATTAAAAACAGCTATCTTCAAAATAGGGGAATGTACTGCAAAAATTTTTCTGAAATCGTTTCTGTGCGGAATAACCCATCAAAAGAGGACTTTAAAAAATGTTCTGGGAACGTTAAAGTGTTAAATAACAGTTATGTTGTAAACTTACTGTGTAAAACCGAAATAGTAAAGTTTCATTGTTCGACTGCGTATTTTCCCGATTTCGAAATATTTCATCGAAAGACTATTGTTAATTACTATTTTTGCATTGTTAAATCCTCGATTATTCTGGTTAGATAGTCATTTTAAAATTGATTACTTAAAGAATTGAAATTTCGATTCGGAAATGGAGCCTGTGTGTTTCGTTAAAAACAGCGAAATTTCGTTTTTAAATTCATTAAGTCTATGCTATAAAAAATCATGATTTTAAGGTATCCAATTAGTAGTGAATGTACATTGAATATCGAAGGTAACCATAAGATTCACTCTTTAAAAATAGTAATACAATTTTTATTTCGGGCCTGGCCGGAATCGATTTACACTACTTGGGCGTACAAATTCAATTGGTACAGAACATAAAAGCAATTTATTATTACTGAGGATTTATATTTTTGTATCCAACTGTAATATAGATTAACTGATTTTATTGTGAAATCTACTGTTTAAAACCATTGTTTGTTGTATTAAACTATAATACAGAAAATTATAGAATGGTGAAGATAACTGATTTGCAATGAAAATCTATTGTTCTGTATAAATTGCATAGGTTTATTGGCAAATAAACTACACAAAAAAAAGAAATGTTAAATTAAATAATAATTCCTTGATTTCGAATAATCTAAACATTGTATTGATTTGAGTAAAAAAAACTAATTTCTAATTGACAAATATTTAGTTCATTGAAGAATATCTAACACTAAAAACAATAACGTTGATGAAACTTTGTAACAAAATGGCGAATAATTTATATACTTTTTATGAAATATTATTTCAAATACACAAAAAATTAATTATTAATTAATAGTATATTCTCTCCAATCTCATTTTTTAGTAGAGAATTGAAACATTTCCTAAAATTCAATCGTTTCCTCTTTATTATTCACTATTTTATGATTGAACCTTATTACATTTGAAAACATTGAAAATGCACTAGCAGACATTACACATTGTTACATACGTATACAAACATTACATTACACTACAAACCCAACAACAAGAAATTTAACGACTCCAGCCATTCAGAGATGTAATGAAAAATATTATGCATCGAGAACTTGTTTATAAGGATGTGAAAATTCGATGACCACTAAATACAGTAGATTCAACAATTAAAACGTATTTATTGCGGTCACATCAGAGATATAGAAAATAAATAGACTAGAGAAAAAATATACATATGTATATGTATGGATATCCGTATATCCGATCTATTTGATATTTCGCGTAATCACGATTAGAGTAATACGAGAGACCGTAGTCAAGCGTAAAATGGAATATTATGTTCGCTGAATAATTAAACGAAATAAAAGAGAGAGAGCGCGAGTGAACGTATTGATCTCTCGCAGCTTTACGCGTCCCCGATATAATCATTCCGGAAAACAGGTAAAACCTTTTTCATATACGCGATGTACGTTAAACGCGCTTTACGACGCAAAGTGTACCTTCGATGACAATTCTATTCTCCGATAAGAGCTAGCCGAAAGGTGCGTAATAACCACGTGAAAGTGTACGTACAAAGAAAAAGAAGGATTTTATTGTTATTTTTATTTTTTTTTATTTTTTATTATTATTATTATTATCATTTTTTTTTCATTTACCTTCGGTAGAAACTAGTTTACGGAAAACAACTGGGACACGAATACATTTTGCAAAACGCGTATCGCTTTGGGGATTCAACTATGTCAAGTGTCAACTGTTTCTGTCTGCAATTTTAAAAGTAAACATCGAAAAAAAAAGGTTACACCGGCGCAAGAAGATCGATAAATCCCGCTAGGTTTCGCGATTAATAAGGAAGTAAATGGATTAGCATTGTGTGTCCGTCCAAAACTGGATTTTTCCACCTCATCGATCCATTCCCAACCCCTTTCTCTATATAATCGAGTCGAAAGTCATTTTTATCCAACCTTTATTTCGCGCGCCTGACCAGAATCGATTCGCACTACTCGAAAGTACTCAATTTGCAAGGAACAAATTATATTAAGCTGAAAAATTCTTATGGAGTGGAGAGATCATTTTTTTTTAATACACTTCTATGTGAATTACGCTCGTTCTAGTGCAGTGAGATAAAGAACGAGTCTTTCTAAATGTAGAAATGAGAATGCGCGTAAAAAGGATAATAAGTTATTTATTTATGTAATTTTAGTATTATTAGCCTATTGACTTGTAGATTTTTTATGGTAGGTATAGGATTCATTTGTTAATGACGCTGTAATAGTGCGGTGAAAACATGGAATTTTAATTCTAGTTTATATCCGAACCAGCGAACAGGAGGCATGTCTTTCTCTGCTGAATTACACATTGCGTACTTGATGCTATGAATATGTCGTATGAATATGTTGTCATATAATACAAGGACACTTTTTACTGGTTATTTCGATCAGAAATAATGAAGAAAAATTCACGATGTAATTATTATTCCATGTAATAATTATTACTGTGAAGAAGTACGTTCTTTTCAATGGTGACATTGAACTTTTCAAAATGCGACGTTTCGTTGGTTTAGAATTTTCGTTTCTACGTAAAACCATTTGTAAAAGTGTCTTCGATGTCTGCAGTTGAAATAATTGCCATTTTTTTAAAACTTTTTTAATCAAAAGGTTCTCGCCAAAAAAAATATTTTTAAATTGAATAGATTTTATTAAAATACATACGATTTTGTGAGATTAAATCTTGATCCCAAAGTTCAGAATATTTTTTGCGATAATTATAATACATTATTTCATTTTAATATTTAGTAATTACATAGATATATATTTTACATATCTACATAAGATGCATGATCAATAATTTTTCAACAAAAGTCTTTTTCTAAAATAATATTGCTGGAAATGACAAACAAAATTGAGTACTTAACCAAAATTAAACTTTTCATTTTAGAGCTGTATGAAACATTTCCACAAAATAAGTCATATATAATAAGAAATTGATGACACCTTTATTTCTATCCAATTTTAAGTTCGAGCCTGACCAGAATCGATTTGCACTACTGGGACGTAGAATTCAATTGGTACAGAACATAAAAGTCGTTTATTAATTTATATAAATCTATACTAATTTTCGTGCTTTAATTGTTAAGCAAAAATCGCACTCTAATGTGTTGTTAAAATCAATTTTCACAAATCAACTAATTAGAACGATTTCTCAAAGATCGAAAAAAAGGCGAAGGTCGAATTGTAATAAAAATTTGACAACACAAGAAAGCTATAAATATAAAAGAATGAAAATAACGAAGAATTATTATTCACAGGTGGGCAACAAGTGCGACGAGAGTCCATCTCGTCGAGAAGTGACGCAAAGCGAAGGCGAAGCTGAAGCGACGAATTGGGGTTGCGGTTTCCTCGAGACCAGTGCCAAGACGAACCACAATGTCAACGCTTTGTTCCGCGACCTACTCACCCTCGAGAAAAACCGGGCCGTTTCGCTACAGCCTGTGCAGAGCAATAACGCGATCAGCCTTAAGGAGAAATGCGCCGTCATGTGAATGTGCCCACCTTAGTACTCATCTATAGGAAATTCTCTCCTGTGTGTATGTGGGGGTGTGTATCTGTGCGTGTCGAATTACAACGTCTATAATTAATGGCGTACCACTGCTGCTTTTCAAATTTTATACGACGTAAAAATCCTTTTGTTTTTCATTTATTAAAAACGCAACAGAACGGTCTATACATAATTGTATCCAAAAAGTTGGATTTTTCTTTAAAATCGAGGTATCTCACTCATCGAGAATTGCTACTCTCTTTCACGCCCGATTTAACTCACTTTCTGCATGCGTCACCTTTGCTCTCTGATCGATCTTTCTTCGTACAGGAGAATTTTTTTATTTCTTTTTTTTTTCCTCTCGAATTGGTGAGGTATTAACTTACGGGAATTCGATTTTTAAGAGAGCAATCTTTTATAATTATTCGCGGTCTCTTTAATATGTGCATGTGTACATATAGAACTGAAGCACTTTTGGCTGAACATCGCGAAAGGCAAAAATCAAAGTGAACTCGATTGACAGTGATATTCGAGACGGAGAGTACTTATATATATATATATACGTATCTATGTACAGTAAGTAGAGCGAAATTGAAACTCGAGACTACTAAGAGCTCGAGAGACGAGTCTAAATTATATGTATATGAATATATATATATATAAAGCTACAAAAGAGAAAAAGATTGGGAGGAGGAGGGACTCGGTCTTTGACGAGATGCCAAAAGACGAGGCGACTACCAGCCGGTTCGGAGGAATTTTATGCGCCAATTAAGCGCGAAAAAGCCACTTGAACTAATTGAAACGGTCGTTTTGATGATGGAGGGGTACGGAGGAGAGGTGAGAGTTAGGATTATTGGACTGCGAGAGACGAGTTAATTTTCCATTTAGCCAGATTGGGATTTTGATGATGAGACGAGCAGAAGGGGGTGGGATGTATATAAGAGCTGGTTGGATTTTGCGGAGGCTTACTAAAGACGGTTTAGACGATCAAGTGGAAGCTCCGATGAGATGTACTATTTTACCGACGTATTATTGTCGAGGGTTGGTGGGTGTAACGTTAACGCGAATAATCGATTGGCTTACTTAGAAATAGCTAAACAGGAGATGTAAACTTCGGTTAATTGAGTTTTCATCAATTCAAGGGATGAGACACTGTTACACAGGGCTTAGAAAGTGTTACTTTTACTTATTGCTGAAAATTAAAAAGTTAAGTTAAAAGTACGTAATTACGTCGATCAAACGTTAATTTCCGTTTTTGTAATGTATTTAATGAGAAAAATTAGAAAAGTTCCGTTCATTTAATTGTAATATCACTGTATTCATACCAAAAAGAATATTACGACTCAGTTCGAGCTCGATCCATTCATCGCTTCTTCCGGAATCTTCTTTTGAATCAAATAGCCAATTTCTACTTCTGTAATTTTTATAACTTTATATCAAAGTTTATTAAGTTTAACCAATTTCAATTCCGTTTTATTTTTAATGAAATTATGAGTAGAGCCGTAGCACATGGATCTTCGCTGAAACAATTCGATAGAAAAATTTTTTCAAATAAATATAACAAAGTAACGAATTTCAGTAATAATAAAAGTCTAAATGAAAAAATTCCAAGCATAATCGAGTGAAAATCAGTTAACTAATCGATTCGTTACACTTCCTTTTTTTATTCTCCACCGCTCGGATGTATATAATCTCGAAAAATACGATCTCAAAATGCCAATGACGCAGTCGATTCAACGGACAAAATAAAAAGCAAAACTGGCAGTTCATTTCGTAAGCGAACACTGCACAGTTGACTCAACAAAATAAAACCTCCGGATTCCTCTGGACCGGTGAAATTACTCGTACAAAACGAACGACCGTAGTCCCTCTGTTTCTGCACACACATTAATACAACGAAAAAAAAAAAAAATACACAGAACAAAAGTCCGTTCAAAGCTTCATTTTCGCTGGTTATTTATGCTTCCTCACCAACGAGTGTAAAAAAAAAAAAAAAAGCAGCAGCAGTACAGAAAAGAGCCGTTCCGCTGACCGGTTAGGCTCTATTCTTTTTTACGATCCTGTCTCGCATGTATACAAAAGGAGCGATTCGACTCGATTTTTGTTCGCCGGTATAGATACACACAGTGAGAGACGGGAAATCGGCATTTGAAAGAGGCTTTCGCTGTTTCTCTTTCTCTAAAACACGAGCTTTTTACTTCTCCGCGTTATTGTTGTTCCTTTTTCGTTCTCGGGAGGAAAAAAGACAATTCGATGGAGAAAAAGAGGATATAAGCACTCAATCGTGTGGTTTTATGGAGATTCTTATATTTTTCCTTCTCGAGTCGATTGGTACTTTTATTTTCTTTTTTTTTTTTCCTTTTTTTACGGAGACGAACACGTGAGATAAAGTATCGCAGCTCTGGGATTTTACTTTCTTTTCGACGAATAGAAGAATCTCTTTGTTGGTCGGGCGAACTTTGGCGTATTCTTTTATATTCAAAGATAATTGAAGGGAGAGAGTGAGACAGCGATGGTTGTAAAAAAGAAACGACAAATTATAGCGTGTAATAACGTAAGAATTGTTATATTGAAATTGGTTTTTGTTGAATAGTTGTAAGGTTTTTGTAAAATTGCAATTTAGAAGTTTATTACACTGTACGAGCGAGAGACGAGCTGAAGGAAGTCAGAATCCAACGGATAGAGTTTATCTTTAGACGCGCGAAGGGACGAGGGTTGAACGATGCGACGCACTCTTTTTTTTCTATATTAAAATGAAAATGGTTATTGTTATAATTATTATTTTTTTTTTATTTTTAACGCTATCCGTTCGCTTCGACGTAAAGTATTTTACTCGCGCGACGTTGACGAGGAAAACTTTCTTTTTTTAAAGGTCATAAAAATACCTGTACAGCTTTATTAAATCAGACTCTTTATATGTCGCTCAATCGATAAGCCGAAACATTGTACATCGATCTACTTTAGTCTTTTACGTAAATATGCGTCGTATAGCGTAGGATATCGCTATAAAACTTTCATCTCTCGTGTCCTCGTCGGGCGTAAGAATTAGGAGTTATCGATTTGAGAAATAAATCAGACGGTTTTAATTCTGTAGCGGAGACGTTTGCCCGTATATCAATCGTATATTTATATATAATATACGCGTAGACCTGATTTTTTAATAGCAAAGAATATGAAATTCCGTATAAAAAGCAGACAAATAAGAAATTAGAGAGCAAAAATCTGTACTAGAAAGAAATCGAATGTGTGTACAAGGTAGTTGACAAAAAATGTCTCTTAAGAGATAAAAATAATGATAAAAGGTAGTGTAATCGTAGATGATATTGCTCACGTAGTGGCTATAAGATAAAATGATTCGTTTCACTTTTTTGACATCTTGTCTCGATTGCGTAGTGTTGTTTCTTTTTTTTCGTTTTATCGCTTGACACACGTATAACGCAATGTATTGCACGCGTGCAATGTCTAGCAAATTTTTATGAGAAAAAAGAAACGTCATTCATTAAAAGAACTGTTCAGTTCTCGAAGGAAACGTACGAAAATTCGTCCAGCATTTAATGACGGAAATGAAACGAAACTGTATATGAAGAACGAAGCTTTATTATGTAGATATAAACACGTACACGCAATGTTTTTTCGCACGACGGTTTCGTATTTATTACGATATCGTAAATATTATATATTTCTATATGACACCAAAACTTGAAAAGATATAAAAATAACGCAGGCGAATATTACTATTATTATTATTATTATTATCATTATTGTGCTTTATACACGATCGTTTTACCGGCGTATACCCTGTTTTTACGAAAAATTATTGTACATCGATACGTATCAGATGCAAAATTGTGTATTTACTACACGTCGTATACGTATATATATAATGACTGGAAGTAAAGCAAATATCATATACACAAGGTTGATAGGACAGAAAAAGAATTACCGCTTTGATCATGTAGCTCATAAACTGAGAGAAATAGTGTAGGGATTTTAACGATGTATTATAAAAAATGTGCCGGAAAGTTTAGTAATGTTATAGAAGATTCTTCTAAACAGTTTGGTGAAATTTATTTCTCTAATTTGACTAAATTTTACTATACTGCGATAACACAGTTTGTGTGGACTATGTTAAATGGAAAAATATACACGAATGAAATAACGATTTTCCTTTCATCAAAGATTTTGATGTTCATCGCAAATGACTTTTTAATTCAAGTCTTTTATTACACGAGGATGAATTTTCTATAACTAAAACGCTGAATTGTCATTGTACAAAGTAACTGAACGAGATTTTATGTTATTACGTTGACATTTTGTAGATTGCAAATTTTATGTGCGGTATTCCCTTAATAGTAAATAACAAATTTAACTTTCGCTATGCAGCTCACTTCACTGGCTAAGTGGTACTACGCATGCGCGTGCTACATTTTAATAAAAATTATAATTATTTTCGGGTTAAAATTTAATGTACAGTTGTATAAAAAATTACGCGCAGTTATTTTTACAATCTAGTATAAAGTCTTCTATACAGAAGAATACTAAAAAAAACAATTGGTTTCATTCAGAAATTTGACCTTCGCGATAGTCGATATACTGCTCAGCTTCACTGGCTGAGTGGTACTACGCATGCGCGTGCTACATTCTATTAAAAATTATAATTATTTTCGGGTTAAAAATAATAAACAGTGGCATAAAGAATAGATGTACAATGCATTTTACACAGGAGAAGAGTGAAAATTAAAAAAAAATCATGTTCATCAATCTGTGACGAAATTACTAAACTTTCATGTATATTTTCATGCTCATATAGTAAAATTTACCATACTACTTCTCTCCGTGTGTTTTTAAAGTCAGACACAATACTTACATATCTCGCATGATTAATTCGATAAAATGCATAAAACTTTACCAGTAATGTTATGATATAAAATAATAATTCTAAGTGTACTATTAACAGTTATAACGGTGATTACGTAATAATACAACTACAAGAAACGATTGTGAAAGAGACAGAGAGAGAGAGAGAGATTTAAAGTTGAAAGAAAATTCTAACGCAGTATATAAGTCGCGAGAGTAAAGCCAGTTCTTGCATTATACCCATGCATTGTCATCGTCGAAAGCGCAACCCTAGAGACTGATCCGTTAGTCTGTTATTAAAACATATCATTTACTATGCAGATCACCTATACGTATATTGACTTATTCAAGTACACTTTGTAAACGCCAATTTTATGATTAAACGAGCTAATTGTGTTACGAGAAATGAACGAACGTAAAGCAACAGCTGAGCTTTACCAATTCGTGACTTTTGAAAATCTTCTGATTTTTCTCGGGGCCAATTGGTGACAAAGTGGTGAAACACCTCAGTAACTAAGGACAGCACGCACAACTCGTAGCCGCGCATCGAGGGGCTTTTCTTTTTTAATATAAATGCGAACAAACGAAGAAAAACATAATAAGAGAAAAGATACACGTTATTTCTTTGCTCTTTCTGATAAAATTGATAGCGAACTTCTTTTCTCGTTATGCGTACTTTCTTTTTTCTGACAAGCTTCTATCGTCGTATCGTCATTTTAAGAGCCATGAATCTTTTAACTTTTCAACGCGGTATACAGAAATGGAAAATCGAAAACAAAAAAAATATACATATATATATGATACGTAATAGAAAATTCTAAGAATATTCTCAAATTACATCTTTGAAAGGAACATTAGGAACAAGAATTATTCTGTGAATAATTTTCCGTCTAGTTTAGTTACGAAATGAACGAAATAAAAAAAACATAAGAAACCCTACATTTTTCTCGATTACATATTTTATTATACGTAAAAATAAATAAATAAACAAATTCATTGGACAGTTGAATGGATCGTCCGCGTCTACCGTTAAATCATCGACGCTTCCTTATACTTAATTAGCTCGGAAATTTACTTCGTTTAAGGATATAGAGGGTAAAAAAAAGATGAGACTATAAATATGTGAATGACGAGGCGAACGATGAAAGAAAATCCAGATTTCGATGCTCAAAGCGAAAAATCACGTCACATCCTATATGATATTTCGCTTTTCGCTTCCTGATCTGGCTTCGATTATATATATACATACATATATATAGTGCACAACTATACGTTTATGAAATATTATATACTTTTAACATTCCTATATTGTAACGACAAAGAAACCTTTTTTATTCTATACTTGTATTTACCGAATATTTAAACCTAATAATATCGTATCGAGGATAATGATGTATCATACCGAGGTTAAGGGGGGGGGGGGAATCTAAAGTTCGTGTGCGTTTTTTCTTATACATTATTATTATATAATAGCTGTGAAAAGCACATCGAATAATTTTATTCTATACGACACAAATTCTTTAAACGTGTGTAATTAATTTTTGATAATTACATAATATATACATATATACATATATATATATATATATATATACATAGAATTATTCTCTCGAAGAATGAATGTATAATAACAATAACATATTTCATTTTACACATATTTTTGTCGATTATAGAGTACTTTTAACAAAAACCACAGGCCAAATATGTAACGAGAGAAATAAACAAACGAGAAAATAGGAAAAGCTTTCTGAATCTACCGCTACGATATCAAATAAAATCAGATCAGATAGCAAAGGTGATTTTGTGTGCGACAAATCAGACAACTCGAATTTCTAATGAAAAAGAAGAAAAAAAAAGATAAATAAAACTAACCAAAACTTAACTATAAATATTTGAAAGTTGGCGCAAACTTTGTTTTTTAATCTTCCGTCAAAGATTCTAGGGTATAAAAATAATAGACATTCGAGAGTGTAGAGAATTAGAAAAAAGGTTGGTCTCAGATTTCATTCGAAAATTCGACACTGCGTTGCGTGTAGGTGTCGAAAGTGAAGAAAATCCAGAAGTAAGCAAGGAACACGCGAGTGAAATCGAATTTTCTTCCCCAAATGCAAAAAGTACAACAAACAAGCTCGCTATACCATACACGCATATCATTGCATATCTATATATACATATGTATGTATCGTGAACCGTACGACAATTTTATCAACGAAATTATACAAGCGGGAAAGGCGCAGAGCTGGAAATGATTCGACGTATTTATTATAAAATGCATATTATTAACGAATAGCGAATGCGAAGAACAGAAATTATATATATATATATATATATATAGCGAAATAAAATATTTCACGTCGAGTTCTCAATATTATAATTAAACGACACACTTAACCGCAGACAAAAATATCGTAGACGATTGTAGTCAAATAAATTTAAAGAAAAAAAAACAAGTTTTTAGCGATAAGTATATTATATATATATATATATATATATATATATAATGAAAAATTAGATTTCGCTCACTCGACGCTGAGTATGGTTACGTGTTCTTATTCGCTCGAGTCGGCGAAATCGTCTTGTTAGAACGTCTATATGAACAAAGAAAAACAGCGATGTATATTCTTTTTTTTTTCTTTGCTGAAAAATGTCTATGACTCGATGACTTGCAATATAGCTTGCGACTGGGAAGCGATTTTTGGCGCGAAATTTGAAATATAAAAATGCATTCTAATGTTTTGATTCGTCGCGAGGCGCGCTATCGCTAACAATGATTCAAGCAGAATTTAACCGAATGATGAATTTTTATTTCTAGCACTCGTCAAGTCTCAGGATACTTCGACATATATGTACGATAAATATACAATAAAACACGTTGACAATTTCGTGCGCAATTATTGTTGAGCGTAAAACATTTTCAGTTAGAGCAAACGAAAATAAAAGCGAAAAAAAATATACGAATAAAAAAGTGAAAAAAAATCGTTGTCAAATGCATTGTCTGTTATATCGAGCGAACGAAGAGAAAAAAATGCGTCGTCGTTGATATCGAGAAAGAAACCAACAAAACCGAAGTACTCTTTTAACGTATGCCGTATCTGACGACAAAACTATTCAAGCTCCTTTCGAAATGTTTCTCTTCTTTTTTCATAACATTAAAAAAAAAGAAAAACTAAATCAGGATGCATTAAGAATCGCTCAAGCTTAAACATATATATATATATAGCGTATATAAAGCGTGCGATTCGCGAGGGAACATTTCTGCAAGGTCTGTACGACTTGGGGAGGGAATACAGGAGAAGATGAGAAAAAAATGGTAAAATTCTATAAAACGAAAATTACGATCGCAGGCGTGTGTGCCATGGAAATAAGCCGTTCAGAGCTCGATCAAAGGACATGTATGCATGCATCGGGACCCAATGAAGTAAAAAAAAAGTCGGAATATTGCGAGGAGCGAAAAGAGAAAATGTGTAGCTTACATTAAAGTTGGCGAAGAAACAAAGAAATGAAGAGCGATGTAGTTATAAAGCTGATCTGATCGATCGTTTGTCATGGAGGAAAAAAAAACTATTGTAAAGCGAATCTGTATTGAGGATATGTATAAGAATTATACGATCTTTGATTCTCGACATAAACGTGCTTGTGTTTTTTATTGCATCCTTGTACGTCTATTTTAATGCTTTATTTTCATATTTGTAATATTTGTTTATCAGTACACCGAACAAGAAATTAAATGACAAATTTTGGATTTGAAAAAATGCTTTACTAGATCGTTACGTATTGCGTTAAATAAAAGCACTTTTTCATTTTTAATAAATTATTTAATGAGCGAATTTTTATTTGTGTACTGTTTAATTTGCTAAAAATAACTTTAGCTCCAAATACAAAGTTCTGAATTTCATAATAATGTTTGTCTGCCGAAGTAAATATTTTGTTCTTTTATAAAATAACTTTTAATAAAAAAAAAACACGTTTTTCCCCGTACGTAATTGCAATGAATAATTACGTATTCTGAATTATAGATCCCAATTTTCCGAAGAGTAGAAATAGTAATTATGAAAAAGTTATCCTATATCCTGACTATCAATTGTCGATAATTGCACATTTAAATAATTTGTTGTTATCAATTAAATTTTTACAGCAATTAGATGGATTAATACTATGTAAACGATGTATTCAATTGATAAAAGTTACCAATAAGATAACATCAAAGAAATGAAAATTTTATTTTTTATCAATATGTACTATTACGGCCTATCGGTAAAGTTGAGGATGAAATTGTCCGAAAAGTGAAGGTATAATGGAACATCAATCGGATACAAGCTGGAGTTGCAATGACTGACGAGGATAACTCGAGTCTCCTTGTTTGGTTGTAAAGCTTTAAAAATCACTCAGCTATTATTTATTAAACATTGTTTAATTTATTTGAGAATGTTTTATTGTTCGATTCAGAAAAAAAATAAAAAAATTTATTAACAAAGCTGTTGTTGGACCTTACGTAAGTATGGCATGTATCTCGTCTCTATTATTTTTTTTAACGTTAATCAAATGTACACACATACATAAATATTGGAAATTCTAAATGTCTAGACATTTTTTCTGAATAATTTTAAACTGTTCTTTGGTACTGCAATGATCAGAATTTTTTTAGATTTTATCAAAATGCCTCCCAGTTTCAAAGGGCCAAAGTTGGCGTAGTTGGAATTCTTTGTATTTCATGCATACTTTCAATAATTGGTATTCGATGTCTATAACATGAAATGTAACGATTACAAAGCTGCACTTCATTTCTTCAAAGTTTATTCTAAAGCATTATTTAATTAGACTTAACAGAAGTTAATTTTTTAATGGTTTTTTAAAATCCCAAGCTCGTATGATGTTATTTTTATGACATTCTGAGTTATGGTAAATTTATCGCACATACCATCACACTATAAATAATTTAATTATTGGTTTTCTGTTTTATTTAATGGTATACATAAAAAGATCCCAAGTCCGCTTATATATCATCTCTGCAATTTAAAAGTGTTATCCATTTCCATCTTAGAAAGTTGCCAATTCACCGTGCAATTTAACATTTTTTTCTTTTTTAAATGTATTGTTTTATTTTGTACTGCATAATATATATACTTTGTATAAGTTCTCGATAAAGTTACTGCTACTTTGACTTTTATGTCCAAAAATTTGGTAACAATGCATTAATCAATAATAACGATCAATAAATATACTTATCTATCTTTTTTGGCTTAACAAATCCATAATTGTACTCGTAATTAAATACTTTCTCATAGTATCTATGAGAAACAATATTTTCGCCTTTCTTTTAAATACAGTTTATACATTTTTTACATCGACAAGCCTTCCTCCAAATATTGACGACTTGAATCGTTTCCGCAATAAGTGAGAGATTCTATCTTAGGAAAGAATTCTATATACTCTTTAAGGGGGTATCATTTTCAACTTTTACCGACTGAGTCGATGTGTTTAAAACTGAATTTAAAATAAAATTTTGACAATGTTCAGTCCTTCAAAATATTGTAGAAAAATTCATGAAGATACCTCTATTAGCTACAAAACGATCTATATGAGTTCCAACATATGAATCGAACTCTGTTTCTAGCTAAAAATGTCAAAAAAGATTGTATATATATATATATATATATATATATATATATATTTGTACATATTTTTTTTATTAAACATAAACAAACGAGTCATGCAGTTCCATTGGCTTGTGGATTGTTTTCAATTTCGTTCTATTTTAATTTAGAGGTCAGTATTTTTTAGGAATAGAATTTAAATTGAAGACTAGCAAATATCCCTTTCTAAGGCTAAAACGTATAATCAGGACTTTGTGTAAATTTATAGAAAGAGCTTAAGTAACTATCACAGTCTTAAAGTATTTTTTTGCTAAAACTAAAATCAAGTAATTAATTGTTTGTTCGTAAATGTAATGTCATGTTGGTTATACAAATACATTTGACACTGACACAAGGGACGTTGAAAAAATTGGGAAATATCACTAATATTGCGACATTTGTATTATTACGAAAGAAAATAAACTTGGATAAAAACAAAATCAAATGGCAGGTATTAATAGTAATGATAATTAATGATTTTGTTTGAAATACTTTAAACAAGAAAACAAAACAACTTTACCATCAAGAATAGCGAAACTTGTTATTTTTTTAAATTTAAAATATTTTATACATTTATTTATTATTTATTGTTTTTAAATGAAATTTTAATTAAAAAAACTGCTTCTTTCAAAGAAGAAAATATTTAAAAAATGCATTTACGTAAATGTAACATATAACTATTCAAATCATTTTTTAAATTCTTCCTTTTCTCGTCTCGTTATGTACACGATTCGCTAGTAATATTTAATATATTTTTTTAATTTAAATTAAAATTCACACCAAAATGACATTCAAAGAAATCGTTTAAGGGGGTAAGATACCTATGAAATGCAAATTGCTAATCTCAAAATTCAAAATATTTATAATAAAATAATTATAATGTACACTTATTCTAATAATAGAAGACAGTTTTACCTTCAACTTGAAAATTCACCCATCCATCGGGTGACTTTGAATCCTACGGTGCGTGAATTTTCAACTTCCTACTGTAACTAGCTATCGAAGGTTCTTACAGAAGAGTATTGAAGGTAAAACTATCTTCTCTAATTACAATAAACGTAGATTATTTCAACGGAAATTAGACACATTTCGAAGGTGTCTTGCTCCCTTACCAACGTATACCCGGAAAAAAAAACAAAAAAAAAATCACACATCAATCCAAAAGCGCAACAGTGACACAAACCCTCAACCTCTATAATACACCCTCTCGAACTCGATGAAAGAAAAATAGACACATATAGACACGAACGCATCTATCGCTTATAATCCAGAGTCGCAAGGAAAAGTATACCTACACAGAGAACTCGATTCCGAGATAAAATATCCCAATGATACATTAATACAGTTAGTCGCCGGCAAAGTGATATTAGACCTTTAACAAAGAAAAATCCGCGTTCGCGCGTGTGCAGCACAGCATCCCCAACGAGATAAGAGAAAGATTACACACACAGGCGTGGAAAATAAACAAACGACGAGCCAATCGTCGACTCGGTTAGCTTCCAAGATATGGCCGTCCCCTTCGAGGGTTGGCCGATTGCGCGCACATACATCCTATACGTATATATACACCATCGGATGCTGCGGACTCTACAACATTCTATTCCAGCTCTTTTCTCCTCTTCTACTTAAGTCGCTCTCTCTGCCGCACTTTCGCACGCGGGACCGTTCCGAAAATCTCTCTGCGCGTTTCGTTGTGTCGTTTTTTTTTCGTTTAATTTTTTTTTTCCTTTTTTATTTTCCCTCGAAAATCGGCGCGATGCTGCGAGGGAAATCGAAGAAATCGGAAGAGGACGAGGAGTCGTCCGGAAACACCGAGCCGAGACAAAGGAGACCGAAATGCGCGAGATGCAGAAATCATGGACTGATATCGTGGCTCAGAGGACACAAACGCGAGTGTCGCTATCGCGAGTGCTTTTGCCCCAAGTGTTCTCTCATCGCTGAGAGACAGAGAGTCATGGCTGCGCAGGTAAGGAAGTATAATATTTTTTCGTTTTTTTTTTTTATTCTCTTTTTTCGTCAATTCTCGCATCGGAGAGGAAACGTACTCCTCGACGCTCGCCGATTTCGAGGGTAACGTTTGAAGAATCGGCAAATCGAGAATTCCAATTGCAGAATTAAAGAGCGAAATTGAGAAACTATTATATATGCATTTTGTACATACATCGTGTTGGCAATATATAAACAAGCGTCAATCCCCGGGCTGGCAAGAGTCAAATCCATTAACGATGGCGGCGAATCGAGTTTCATTTCTGTTTGCATAGGCATTATGACACCCGATCTTCCCCACACATATACACATACAAAGGGGAAACGATATCGTTAATACCAACCCGATGATGGTCCATTGAGTTTGTATACATGTATATATACAGAATGCTCCATCGCGCAACTGTCCAACAAAGCCAGCGTAATGAATATTGCTTTCAGAATACATATAGGGTTAGATTTTAATTGATGAGCTCCAGCGATCGGTTGCGATTCTGGACGATGATTTATCATTGTAGAGGAAAAAAAATGTTGTTTTTACTTTATTAAATCGGGTTTGTAGCGGGACATTTTTTCGATTAATTTTTATCGTTCGTAAGTTTTGATTTCGGTATTTTTGATTGAAAATGTTGTATACCGCATACTGAAAAAAACGTTTATTTTTCGACAGTTTTAGAATAATGTCAAATAATTGATAAATTATCTTTTAATAAATTATTTACAAAATAATTACTAATTTACTGTGATGAATAAATGCACTTTTTGGTATTTTCCAAGCATAATTTAATATATTTTATGTGAAACGCATACGCGTCGACGAAATTCGTTATTTGATTACAGTGGTTAAGTAACATTGTTAAAAATAATTAAAATTTTTTAATTTAATTAAATAATGTCTGCGTTCGAAAAATCAATGGTTTAATAAAGAAACGTTTTTATCTTCAGCACACTATTTGCTGTGTAGTTGATGATTTTTTCACAAATTTTTTATTTCAGCATTTAATATTATTGTTAAAATACTAGTTTGTGCAAGTGTTTTCGCCTATTGATACCGAAAAAGGTGTGTTTCTTTTAAACTTACACTTTTCTCCTTCAATTTTTTTTTTGCAGAATAATGAGAAATTTTACTGTTATAAAAAAAACCTTTTACTCTAGGGAGATAATTTTCATTCAGATATAACGGCAGAATAGAAAGACGAATAAAAATTTTGTTTCTCTTACCAGTGTCACATTTACAAATCTGTAAAGAATATGAAAAAAAAGAAAATTTTTATTTTCCAATACGCGAAAGACAATTTTCTAAAAAAATTATGAAGTTTCACATAATACAATATTGTAAAATAGTATTATAATAATTTAGAGACTCCTTAAAAATGTTAATAGAAATAGATAAATGTAATTCGATGATCAAAAATTACATAAAAATAGCATTATTTGTTTACAATTTTAAGAATCCATGAAACTGTTCAACTTGTACCTTACGCCAAAGCGAAAATTAAAAAAAAATCAATATCTTTACACAGAATGGTAAATATCAACTTTCCATAACTTTCTTATTTTAAGGAAAAAAGTTTAGTTTTGTGATAATATTAGATTTTTCAATGCATATATTAATAGCTCAGGGAGGGAATAACCGTGAGCCTTAAGGCTGTGAGGCTACATTATGAAATTAAAAATTTTAATTAGTTACATAAACTACTTTCTTTATTTGGTTAATCCTAGAGTTCGAGATAGTTAAATTTGAGCTTTGTTTCATATCCTTAAACATCTTATACGACCACTGACAGTAGGTTATTGAAAACGCACTCTCCGTTAGGTTCAAATTGAATAATGAACCGATTGAGCTGAAAATTGGCATAGATACTCTTTGATGCGTTGTATAGGGCAGGCATGTAAGGATTTTCAATCGAATGAGCAGAAAAATAAATTTTAATTTCATATAGCCTAATTTAACACTGTAACGCTAGCAGAACACTTTTAAGGTACCATTTCATCCTGGCCAGGTACGACCTCAGAAAAATTAGAGAAGTACATATTCCTCTATTTTCAAGGTCGCTCTTGCCAATGAAGAACTTCGCCAAATTACGATTTACCGTTTAAAGATAAAAAATAAACAAAAAAATGGAATTTTGTTTTCAAAATAATTTTTCGCTGATCCACAATCTTCGTACCAGCCCGAAACTTGTCAAGGACGTATTCTCGCGACCTTAACTCAATAATGAAAAAATATTTTTGAATCCTGGTTATTTTTTTAACTCTGCAGAATGGCGACCGATAAGATAAAATTTGCTTGTCCTGGATTAATTTTCAGGTGGCATTGAAAAGGCAACAGGCAGCGGAGGACGCGATAGCATTGAGTATGGCAAAAGTAACGACGGGACAAAAGCTGAATCGGCTTCCGCCGGGAAAGATTTTTGGGATGACAGTGACGGAACCGGATACAAGCGCTAAGCCGACAGTGGATCAGTCAAATCCGAGCAATATCAAAGCGATTTTCGGCGACACGAAAACCAACCCGTTGAGAGACGCGATCGAGAAGAATCAAGTGGTCGAGACGAACATTTCGTGGAAATCCGCAAAGGTAATGGATTTTTATTACCATTTATGTGATGAATTATTCAAATTATTATTTTCGTTTTTTATTGATGCAAAGTGTGGGGAAAATATTAATTTTGGTTTTTGATAAATATATGTTTGTAATTGTAATAATACTTTGGAAAGGGAAATTTTACTGTTTGTTATAAAACGATTTCATTCAGAATTATCCTCGTAAATTATTAATTTATTCCCCTTGGAACAAATGAAAGCCAACCAGAAAGTATCGGTTGACGTAATCGCATTGACTTTGTCAACGGAATATAATTCATTATTTGGAATACTTACAATTGTTAATTAATTTTGAATATTGACAAAAACTGTACAGTTATTTGTTATGTATTAATTTATCATTATTATTATTATTATTATCAAATATAATAAGTTTATTATTCAAAATTTGCATGTTGAATTGCAAAACCTCAAATACCTATTCAATGTAGAAATAAATTCTTATATGACTTTGTCGCTGAGGACAGCAATCGGAAACAACATCACAATATAAAATCAGATTAATTATTAATTATTATATTAATAAAAAGGTTATTTATTTGCATTTTCATCATTACTTCGTACTAATAATAATTATTTCGTTCGCGCAAAAGTTTAATTTGGTTTAATAAGCTTTTATAGCCAATGTTTCATTTACCATTGATTTAAAATTACTCAATTTTTACTGATCGTCTTATCTTATTTTTTTCATCGATTAGTTATTCAAGTAAAAATTCACTGAATGAAAAAGGATTTTCTTTGACTGGTAAATATGGAGATGAAAAGGTTTTATATCAATTTAAATATCGGAAAAAGTTCGATGTATTGTCACTTCGATTGAATTCATCAAAAAACGCTTTTCTACAATCTGGGAAATTTTATTTAACGTTAATGCGTCTTCTTTATGCTTTCATAAAGTTTCAAAATTGAAATAGTAATTTTGTAATTTTACTTATAAATTGTCGTTTCATAATGATTTTCAGAATTAGAGGCATTTAGACTGAGATTATTATGAGAATAGATGATACATTTGTTGATAAATCACAATTAATATTACTTCAGTTCTTGTTTTATACTTAATCTACCTATTTTCAATAGACTTTAATAGAAATTAAAATGTTCGATGTATATCGTGAAATTTATATCCAAAAATGTTGCGTCAGATTGATGACTATTTTATTTGTTAATAACAAATGACATAAGAAAAACTTGAAAAACATAAAAATCTATATAGCACCACTCTTAATGAAATTCTAATCCTAAATTATTGAATCCGGACTCTTCCATATACAATCAGTACCAAACGCTGTTTGATAATAATAAATAACATTGAAAAATACACGAAAAACATCAAAATCTACACACACGCTTAACGATATTCTAATCGTAAAATTATCAAATTCAGTCACTTCCATAAACAATCAGTACTAAAACAACAAACTTCAACGTTCCATCACCCCGAATATATACATTAAATAAACATTCACACAGTCGGAAGATCCAGAAAAATCCGATCATCAATGCCCATCTGTCGTTGCAACCGATTCGACCAGCAGCAAATCTCCAACAACAATATCCCAAGCATCGGTGGATACGCTTTCCCGATTATTCCCAGGCACAAAGCTCTCGGTATTGCAACTGGTCCTTCAGCGTTGTGGTCAGGATCTTCTCAAGGCCATCGAGTATTTCGCGAGTAATGGATCGACCGAAAGGGTCTCGGCTTTTCGTCCACCGGTTGCGCAACTGCAATCACCTTCGATGACGAGCTGTGATGAAAACTCAGAAATTCCATCGACGGTGCAGATCGATAGGTCCAGTGATTTGGGACTTGGATTACAACCGTCGGTTTATTCGACAAATTTACATGCTGATGGATCGCTGGTAAGGAATCGTCGATCAATCAATATTTCCTTATTTACATTTAGGGTATTTCAAACGTGTTTATTTACCGATTGGTATACGATTCGGCGGAATTTTGAATACTCTTTGGGGTAATGCAAAACATCGACAAGTATTTTTGTAAATTGTTGTCATTTATTTATTTTTTAGCGTAACTATTGAACCGCTGTTCAACTTTCGAAATGCTTTAAAGAAATTAATTTTAATTTTGCGATACGATAAATAAATAGTTTTTTAAACTAAAAATTACTGGAACTTCAGCTGAAACCCTGATGTTAAAGTAGGCACAACATCCGACTGGAATATAAAAGATCGACCTCAAAAACGTTGGATATGAAGGCTTAACGGAAATCCATAGTCATTTTATATACTTTGTATTACACCAACGGTTATATAAAATTTCAGTGTATTTAATACTACTAAGGGATTGAGACGGTCAGATAAATTTATTTAATGCAGTATCGAATCTATGAATTTTGTGCTCTTTTCATCATTTAATTCGGAGTGACCTATTTAACGTTACAAGGCTGCCTTTTGGAAATCCCCTTTTGACACGGGCTATTTTCTGATTCTGAACGGAAATAATTTCAGGAAAATTCGCGCAGTATCTATTCCATTACTTTCAAGGTCGCTCATTCCAATGGTTCCAATTAAAAGTTCATCAAATGACGATTTACCTTTCAAATTTTGTTATCTACTCAATCTCCTTTGAAAAGGTGTCCTCGGTGTCTAAACTTGAAATATAAGTAACTAAATTACCTCGAAAAAACTTTCAAGTATTTTTTAACTAGACCCAAGATAAATTTCCGTTGTTTACCATATTATAACAGAAGTCCACATTTTCTGAAAATGAAATCGGTTTATTTTAAAAAAATATTTTTTTTTCGAACGTTCAGGCCCCACAATCGCAGTTATTTTAAGCTCAAAATTCGAGGACATCCTTTAAAAGGGTATGACAATAAGTTGTAACAAATATTTATAATTTTTTAATGGCAAATATTGTTTCGATGAACTTACCTTTGAGAAAATAGTGGAATTGGTAATTCCAAAAGTGTCTCTATAACCATAGAATTCAATAGATAATTTATTTACACGTAATGTATTGATGAATTATCGTTCATATTTTGAATTATTTTACTTAAAAAATAATTCAAATAAAACAGCAAATATTAGATAATAAGAAAAAGAGAATTTTCTCAATCTAATCCTCAGTGTTTTCTGCAGATATTTGAAAGTACCTCAAATGCGATTTATGTAAAAATTCGTTTGTGTTTGTAAAATTAAAAAAAATCTTATGAAAAACAGAATATTTCATTTAATTATTTTCTCCTATGAGAATCTCCTATGAGACCTATATGGTAGTAGTTTTCATTACGTGTGATTAGGTGTAATTTTTTCTCGACCAAATAAATAAATAAAAATAAAAATTATTCAAATTCTCAGGGCTGCTGCTTTGTAAATGTTGTATCGGACTCTGTACCAAGAAGTCTAGAAGTATGCACTGCTGGTTTCCCTTTAAGTAAACCTACGACTTACGAACGCAGTTTTTTCGACACTGGACTTCCACAGCCTCAAGCTCAGTTACCTCAAAGGCCGATCTTTCATTTACCGTCGTTCATTCCAAGAATACCCTGTGTTCAACCAAATTGTTTATTGTGCTATAAGTTTACGTGAATATATCGTTTTTGTTTTAATTATTGCCAGTAAATTTAATGAACATTTATTTCACCGCTTTAGTGATTTTAATTTTCTACGAGGATACAGTTGTTATCGTTGTTTGTTAGTAAAATTGTTTTAGTGGCTTTAATTTTAACAATAATTATTTATTTATCTGTTTCAATGTAAATTAAACTCCGAAGTGTATTGCAGTGTACGAATATTAATCATCAGACTAATGTAAATTATTCTATAGGTATTATGTAAGTTGTTAAAGGGAAGCCTGTATAAATAAAAAAGTCAATAAATGATTGCACGCTTCAGAATCTTTTATTTTGTTGAAAAGTTGAATAGCAATAAATTTTCTTTTCCATCGCTTTAAAACCAGTACAGTAAGGTAATAATTACTTTGATGATGAGAATAACTTTTAATAATAATTTTTTTTTCTCTCTCTGTCATCGTGCTCGAATACCTTATATACAAATAATGTTTTCAGGAAAATCTAGCAGACTGATTAAGAGACAAAATATAATTTTAGCGCACACGCACGTGCGCTACGCCCGTCAACTAGTCACTAAATACAGAAGATATTGCATAAGTCTATAAACAATTACCGATAATCACTTACGGCAAACATTGATGATCCTAAGAATTGAATTAATTTAGTACCTATAACGTCACGCAATATTTAAAAATTAAAAGTCAAATTATATTCGAATGATTCTTTTAAGTTTTTCTTTGTCCAACGCTCACATTCAAAAACTAAAAAGTCACAGGAGGAAATTATCAAAGAGAGATTAAAGATTAATAAGAAATAATACATACGAAGTAGGATAGGGAAACCTCGTGTGAATCATAAATGCGACATACGATGTTTATAATGTCAGATATAAGAAGACAAAAAATAACGGACTCGAAGTTCTCAATTGAAAGTGCAAACGTTAGCTGACTGCACTATACGTATATGTACATACAAAGTGAAAGGAAAGAAAAATCTGGAGTGAGGGTGGATAGCACAGAGACGGGGTTGAAGCAATCGAGTTAGGAAGATTCGATCCGATGTATAAACAAGTGGATGCCCGTGAGGGTTTACTTTCGCGATTTGCTCATCTCGAAGCGCGTACGGCCGGAGAACCAGGAGAAATGGAGCGAACGCAAAAAAGAGAAGGAGAGAAAAATACTTCGGCCCAACCGCTCGCGCGTCGTGACTCGAATTACTCAGCGATAGAACGCGCTACCGCCCTTTAACTTTTTCCCGCCGGAAAACTAAACTAAATACACACATTGTGGGTGGATCGAAGAAGTGCGGTCGAATACGATTGACGAATTCGGCACTGACGCTTCGCTGCTGGCTAGACGCAACAATGACGCATCCAACTGATTCTTTTTACTGCTCTTCCTTTGTTTCCTTGAATATATATATATATATTATATACACATTATGTACCGCTGGTTTAGAACCGCAGATGTGCCTTGTTCTTTATCATGTGTCTGAAAATGGAAAAGCAAATATTGTATTTTTAATAAGTCGTTTGGTACGAATACTTAGGGATATAATTTGTGACTCTGTTTTCTTTGTAGTTTGCAGATACTTTAGGGAGTCTTGGAAATCAAATTATTGGTCACTGCTTTATCTAATTATTAACATTTGGTAATTGCAAGTACTGGTTCTTAGGATTCAGAATGAATTAATGAATGGCTTGAGATGAAATTTAACATTGAATGCATGGAAAAAATGTTGTGTAACGAAATATGTTATTAATTTTTAATACTAATTCTATGCATTTAAAATTTCATCGTTAAATTCATATCATAAAGAGCGTATTGGAGTGTATTACTTTCAAATTTAAATCGAATAGGTTTAACGTTTACTTTGAATCGTACAGACAGTGGATATTTTATTCCACACTGATTTTTTAAGTTTTATCTCACGAGGCCCTGGTATAACATACGTACTTGTCTAAAACTTCCCAAAACTTCATTATGGCAGCTCGATCCAAATGTCTCTTTGTTTTACTTAGTTCGATGACAGTCACTGCCCAACGAGCAACATTAGCATCCAAACGCATCTCGTCGTACTTTATGTGAAACGCACATACTGTAAGAAAATAGAAATTTATCATTTTTTATATCTTCGTAGTTAAAAATTTCATTAAAGAGTATACGAAACTCCATAAAATTTGTATTATGTTTCCAAAGCACAAATTGAATGCTTAAACATTAAAAGCCATGTATCAGTATTCTAAATTTAATATATTCAAATGTACGAAATTTATAGTTAATTCATAATTGATTTAAAATTTAGTGTACATACAAACTAATGTCATCGTTCGTAAACTTAAATTACGTATTAATGTATTGTATTCAACGTATATGAAATTCACTTCCAATACTTTGAAGTTGAAAATAATTAATATACTTTGAATTTATCAAAGGAAAATCTTACTTTTTGAGAAAATTTCCACAGGGTTTCCATCAAAAGGCCAGCCTTTGAACTGCCACGAGGGTCCCATAACAAATACGGCGACAACTCTCTCCCAATCTGCATTCGTTAAC
Source organism: Apocrypta bakeri (assembly GCA_018906985.1). Classification (NCBI taxonomy): domain Eukaryota; kingdom Metazoa; phylum Arthropoda; class Insecta; order Hymenoptera; family Pteromalidae; genus Apocrypta; species Apocrypta bakeri. The sequence continues at coordinate 6,239,775 of JACCIA010000005.1, forward strand.
TTCTGAGGGTTGTCTACCACACGGTAGGGCACTGTGAATCCTGCATCTTTGCGCCTCTGCAGCAGAATTTCGTTCTCGCGTTTAAGACCTGATGTACGTTTTTCCTCATTCGAGACGTATTTCAGATCTTGCAGTATCTCCTTTGCATTGTACATAGTGATAAGTGATGTATTGGCACTCGGGATGATGATAATGGGTGTCCGGCTTGGACGTTTGTTCTGCGCTGCTTGCTGAGGCGTAAGCTTAGCAGCTGATGTTGGTAGAAGACCAGACGTTGGTGTAGCACTTGGATTGCCGGCTTGAATTTAAAACTCATTTTGTTAATCAATTGATGATAAATATGATTTTTCAAAGCTTAAATAAGTACTTACAAACGCTTGGTGGTGGTTTTCGAATTGCTGGGTTGGTTCCTTCTGTCACAGATTTAAGCGTCATACCGTGGTAAGTTCCCATAGTATCAATTTTGAACCCTTCCGTTTCTTCCTTTTGGCGAATGAAACGTTCCTGATCGTATCTGTTGTACACGGCGGGTTGTGGCAATGGTCTCATTGGAGTCGATCGAGGTGTGACCATTGGTGTTGGAGCCATTGGGCCTCTATTTTTACCTTCTTCCCTAGCCTTAATACTCGTTAATATGGCAAATATATTTTTAGCAAAAATCTAAAAATAATAACTCTCTTTAACAATTTATTCAATGGAACATAGCATTCGATCAGTTTTTGATCTACCTTTCCACTGCTTTGTAATATAGTGGTTCTAGTCCGCCACTGTCTTTCTCTGGAAACAATATCTTTCGTATCGTCCACGTCCATATCCAAAATAACTCGCAGATCTGAACCCATCCCAATATCGTCATTTTCTTTAATAGTAGTACGTTTCTTTGCAAGCCTTTTGGCTTTGATAGCTGCAATTTTTTCAACGGACATAGCTTCTGACAGAGACTTAATATTTTCAACCGTGACAGATGCTTCTTTTGGAGCATCCAATCTAGCAGCCAATTGTTCTTTGACTTTTTGAACGTGTGTCTCTTCGAAACGTGGTTTCTTTGAAGACCCACTTTCCAGTCCATCTTCAGCTGTACGTTTAACTTGTGTTGGAATTTCAAGAGGAGCAGATTTGTCGATAGCTACAGATGTAGCAGTTTCACCATTCAGGTAGGCCAACAAATCTTTTCTATCCGGACGACGTACAACTGGAATATTTTCAGCAGCTGCTTGCCGCACGTACACTGGATGCGTAAGTTGTACATGTCTGAGTAAAAATAATAAGCACTCAAGGGTATAATACTCTTTCGGTGCACCTTCTTTTCCAGACCTATAAGATAATAGAGCAATTATTAGTTTTATAAGCTAATCTATAGCTATCTGAATAATCAATAACTTCTTAGTATCACATCACTATTAACTGTTGAAATATTGCGATATAAAGTTATAGATTGTATATACTTAATTTAATTAAAAATTCTATTTAAAGTCTAATTTTATGAAACAAATTATCTATTTGTGTACGAATACAATCTGCAAATTAACATAAAATTACACATTATGAAATGTAACAAATTATCGAACCGATTCCTCGTTAACTTGTAAAAATAAAAATACCATAAAAATAAAAAACGATAATTTATGAAGTGAAAGGTGAGCAATACAATCACATAAATATCACGTGTTAGGTTAACTCGATCTAACCAAGCTTCAAAATATACACTTCGTAAATTAAAAATGAAATATTCAAAATCTTAGCTACAAAATATAATAATCCACTATTTGAACTATTCCATATTTAAAATTTCAGTGTATTTTCTTAATAACAAACTCACTTTGAACAAAACAAGTAATCTCGATAAATTCAAATACTCGCATAAAACAGTTAATATCTTAGAATCAAAAAATAAAAAAATGCAAACGCCATAACCTATAAAAAAACGTAACACTTCGGATTCGCAATAATTGTAAAAACAGCGTAATTCACAATCTATTGTTTACAAATAATAACAAGATGTTCAAGCACTTTAGCACCAGATTGCAGCAACGTAGCGTGACGAATTTCTCGAAATTATCGAGTACCAAGGTCAATTAATAAAAAACTCACCCATAAGTTAGATAGTTGGTTTTCACGGATTTCGGCCAGGAGAACTCGCCGAAAATAATTTGTTTATCGCGTTCGATAATTTCTTTTTTATTAACATTGTACTGGCGAAGTAAACTCAACGGGTCCGCCATGTTCGCGCAAACTGCCGAGTCGAAGGCGACAATAGGTCTGTTCGTTTAATTCGAAATTCGCACACACACGCGATATTGGCATGTATAGAGCAGTATTCTAGAGACTTTTTTTTTAGTAGACCTTATGCGCGTGAAATAGTAACTTTTGTTTCAAATGAGATATAACGATAATATACAACAATTTAATTTTTTTTATTATATGCGAATAAATGTACACAAAAGTATGTGGATAATGTTATAATTAATTGGAAAAAATAGCTTGTGTAGATTTCCAAGATTGTAGAGAAAAAAATTATACAGAAAACGATGGAAGAAAAAACGAACACTACCATAAATAAGGAATTAAGGCTCTCTCTCTCTTACTTACGCAGCTGTATATTCAAAATTAATTGTTTAAATAAAACGTTTAAATTAATTATCAAAAACTAAGAACATAACAATAAAATTACAATATTCCCGCCTTAAAACTAGGGACTTTTGTCTAGTGATCTCTCGAAATCTCTCGAGGCAATATCGACTTCGACTTCGAGAGCAAACTTCACTTTTGTGTCTTCGTACTTAGAAGGTCCGGCAACTCTGTTCAAGCTGTTTTTGGAGTGTATTGCTCTTTGCTGCGAAGCGGCAGTGAAGTGTCAGTGGGTAAATGTAAAGGGCCGTACAGAGGAAAATACTCTCGCTGTTTACTTTTCGTTTATCTCGTTGGAATTTCTCGTCTAAAGAGAAGTTTGTAAATAGTGTACTTAGCTTCGTTACAATCGTGTCTACGTTCAATTTGCGAAGATATATATACAAGATTTGGATCACAGCGGCGCAGTGAGTTGACACAAAACGTAAACAAGCGTCGAAGCGAAGCAGCTGAGAGACAGAGATTTTTACGTGCACCTGGTGTTATTGAAGTCCGATGGTAAATATGTTTGAGAAGAATAATTTTTATCTTTCCAAGCTGTGTTTCTTTGCGTTTACAAGTTAAAACAGTGGAAAAATCAGATTTGCTTGTTCCGTTAGTTTATGACTTTCTTCTGGTTCATATGAGTTGTTTATTTGTTTTCTATACTGTTCGCAGATTTACAAAAAACAATGAGTTTCAATGATAAGCACGAAAGCATGTCAAAAGATGAGTGGATGGCTAAGTTGGAAGAGGGCTCGCATATACAGCGAGTCCAGATGAACAATCTTATTATGAATTATTTGGTAACGGGTAAGTTTGAGGGGGAACGATTAAAGTATCTTTATGGTTTGAAATAGATTAGGATTAAGAAATCGATACTTTTGTAGAGGGTTTTAAAGAAGCAGCGGAAAAATTCCAGCAAGAATCAGGTGTGGGACCGACAGTGGAATTAAATTCTTTGGACGACAGGATTCGCATTCGCGATGCCATTCAGAATGGTCGGATAGAGGAAGCCAAGGACTTGGTGAATCAATTACATCCAGAACTTTTAGACAACGATAGATATCTACATTTTCATCTTCAACAGTTGCATCTGATTGAATTAATACGTACAGGCCGTATAGAAGAAGCTCTACAGTTTGCACAGGAACAGCTGAGCGAAGCTGGAGAATCAGATGAGAATATTTTAGGCGAATTAGAACGTACATTGGCATTATTAGCTTTTGACGAGCCACATAAGAGTCCTTTCAGTGATTTGTTACACCCGACACATCGGCAGAAGGTAATTATTAATTTAAAAGAAGCTTAGTTAATTTTAAAATTTCACTTAAAATTGCATTGATTGTAATTCAGATTGCAAGTGAATTGAATGCTGCCATTTTAAAAATGGAACATCAAGAATCAACTAGCCCACGACTGAATAATTTATTAAAAATGATCCTATGGGCTCAGGATGAGTTGGATAAGAAAACAGTAAAATATCCGAAGATGACTGATTTGGGAAATGCTACTATTGAAAGTCCCAAATAATACAAGTTCTGCAAGGAAATAATTTTAGAATAGATTTTATTCAAAAATCGTAAACGAAATGAGATACTAGTTTTATTGCGTATTGTATAATCTCATGCAAATGTATTTATCCAGAGAATATTAATTACATAAACAATTTTTAGATTTATTGCAATATTAATGTAATGATTACAAGTTTTTTTAGTGAAAATAAAAATAAAAGCTTTATTTCTGTAGCATTTATTTGACAGTACGTTTTCATTAATAAAATCTAATTTTATTCGTAATGTTACTGAAATTCAATCAATAATTTTATTTTCACAGGCTTCAAAAGAATCTATTACAAAACGTGGAATATCTACAATAAAGTTTATAAATGTATATATGACTAATTTTAACATAATCCTATAGTTCCATGATTTAAAAAGAATCGTTACTAGAAAAAAAAAGATTTGAAACGATATTACACTCATCATGACATTAACAATATTATTGAACATTTCACAAAAATCTCTAAATTCTTCTAAAGCTGCTTTCCCGCCATTATAACCCATTACAATTGCCTATCTATACTGCAAATTCAATTCACAAGATTTCAATGCCTTTGTCCAATACTAATGCTAACAAATTGCATATGTACATTATTTCGCAAAATTTAGATTGTCTAAGATTTTTTAAGAATTACTGGTGAAATATGATATAAAAAACTCAATTCGAAATTATATAACAATAATTGCTCACTGAGCATGTGTCAAATAACAGAAACAGATGATTCTCCGTTTCATAACCAGCCGAAAACGTATTCCACTGCTTTTGTAAGTTTGCCAGTAGATTTATGTGGAACATTTTCAGGTGACCTAACAGCTTGAGGACTAAGATGTTGGTTGTATGAAGAAACTAATGGTCGCGCATTTTGTATTCTAACAGGTGTCTTGTTTAAAGCTAGCGATGAGACACCTGGAGGTTTAACTGGAGTTGAGAATAATCTCATGCTGTCGTTTAATTTTGAGCGATTTTCTTTGTCAGCACCCAAAATAACGCCTTCATCGGTGCATGGGATAACGCCTACCATTATGGATCCAGAAACAATGTTTCCATTACACGCTAGTGCCCGTTGTGCTTCTTGTTCCGTCGAACACTTTAAATGAATCCAATTACTTTGTGAATGCGGTGCTGGATGTTTGTCCACAACTCTTACTCTACTTGAAATATGGGATAATACTGTATTTAAAGCAGTCATTGGGAATCCAAATACTGTAACCCATTGAAGCAGTCCTTGAGTCGATTCATTCTGAGTTGTATTAATGGGAGTTTCACAGAACGGAGCATTCATCGTAGTATTTGCTAAAAGTAACACGTTTTTATTAAATTAAAAATTTATATACAAATTACAAATTGCATGATCAATTTGTAGATAAATAATATTTACCAAATCCAGCTCCTAATAGTCTTGACTGGTTCATGCTCTGATTATTGATCGATAAATTATGTGAAGTATTTAAAGATTGCTTTGTGTCTAAGCTTTCGTAAAGGGACTTTGTAGGTGGGCCACTCATATGATTCTCTGAATTTATTTGTGGCACACTTGCACTATTGTTTCCTCCAAACATCGCTTTCTGTCTGTTTATCCTGTATTCAGGGGTAGCGTAACTCGATATAGGTGAACCTGGACTTGCATGTCCAGCGTGTGAAAAACGAGATGTATCTGGACTCATAACTCCTATTCTGGATTGCTATTTTAAAAAACAAATGTAAAATTAGGCAAACGTTTGTAATAAGTAAATTGTGAACATTTAAACTCCTCAAAAACATTAATTGTATACCAATACAAAATTTAAACTTACATTTACATTATGAAATGTATTAATTTTGAAGTATGTTTTTTCATTTATTCATAGATAATATACATAAGTATAATTTATAAAAAATAGATTAGATTGTATTTAAAATATATTATGTTTACATATTTTCAAATATATATACTCGTTTACTTAATGACAAATGGGTCATTAGATTGATTGTTACATTAACTGAATCTCTGTATATATCATAATTATGATAAACAGAGTCGTATTGTTATTACAAGAGAAAAGAAAGAAAAAAAAATTGTATTTCATATTTTTCATTATAAAATTGATAAAAAGATATCTTACTGCGCTTGTGTCTCCTAATAAAAATCCAGGTAAGTAAGCTGAATTAGCTCCTGGACTACTCGGAGACTGAGCTGGACTTCCAACAGGTGATCCCAATGCCATTGGTTCCATCTACTCCAAAAATAAGGCAAAAAAATATTTTTAATGACAATCCATAGCATCTCTACTAGAAATCTACAAAGTATTAAAAATAAATTTAAGGCCAAAATAGCAAAAAATATCAAAGATACGAATTTCTAATTCATACATCACAAGGTTACATGAAAAACCATCATTGTTGTGTGGTTATGTGAAAAACTGATTCTCTTTACAAAAAATTAACGAAAATGACCATTTTGTCAACAATAATTCATAGTATCTCCAATACAAGTCTGCAAAGTCTACTTAAAAACGAATTCAAGGCCAAAGAAGCATCAAATTTAGAAGACGCAAATCTCAAATGCCTACATTGCAAGGTTATGTGAAAAACCGAATCTCTTTTATTCAAATTTAACAAAAACAATAAAGAAAAATTTGATCTCTATTATAAAATTGACTCAATCGTTAAAAATGAACTCAACAGACCGAAAGAGAAAACAAGTATCGAAACAAAGTTAAACCAAGCTTGGCTATCCACAGAGTCACCATAGGTTATACCTTCGCGAATCGGCGAAATAAACATGGAAATACGTCGGGAATAAAAAAGCATTAAACGTTAATGGAAAAAGCAATACTCACTTTATCGAAGGAAAGAATCTCCGGAGACACAAAGTTCGAAATAAGGCTATTATAAGCGTTACTTGAGCTCGTCTACGTTCTGTACGTACGTTATGCGCTTTAAATTTTCAAACCGCTCGATTGTGTATAAGGGCGAATATCTATGTAGGCGAAAATCCGAAACGATGCTATACAAGCGTTGATTGGCTCTTTCCGCAAGAAGTTACGACCTGCATGCGGCGGATAAACCTCTTAATAAAACGCGGCAATTTCAAAATTGATTGTTGCTTTTTATATTCAACTCTCTTTACGAAGAGATGTATAAACTTTATGCTTGTCGATTCCGAGGATATAATAGCAGCGAGGTTAAGAAAAAAAAAATGAAGCATCTGTAAAACGTTTTCATGGATATTGTATGGAATTCGATTGAGTATAACCGAGATGTGTATAGATTGGAATTTCGCCGAATAAAGAAGACAATATTAAAAAAATACATACATATTATATATCGTAAAATTCTTCGATTGCGGACTTTTTCATCGTTTCGCACATGCAACAGCAACAAATGTTGACCAGATTTTGACTGTAGCTTTACGCGGACTTGACTCTGAGCGCGTTAAAAAAAATGAAGTATCCGTAAAATGTTTTAATGACTTTGGGCCATTGTATGGAATTCGATTGAGTAATCGAGAATGTTATAGATTCGAATTTTGTCGAATAAAAAAAGAATAGATTTTTTTCGTCCATATGGGAGAGTTTTATGGTTTTACTATGGCAAAATCGTGTTTTGTTATGTCCTATACAATTATCGGTCAATCAAGATGGAATTTTGCACAAATGTGCCTTTTGTGAATACGAAAAAAATACTTTTTTGTTGTTAAATTTAAAAATAGGAGCAACTTTCAATTCGTTTGCCATGTTAGTTAAACACTTTGTTTTAGAATATTTGTTAAATAACATTTTTTTTGGTACATTTCCTTAAGCCTAACAACGCGACCTATTGAAATTCAGCCGAATCGAGTACAAAGAATATCTCTAGAAGTTTACATCCAATCTTAAAAAAAAGGTAAAAGGCATAGTCTCATCCCAACAATGTGACCTACTGAAAATTAACATATTCGAGTTCTTATAAATGAATTGTCATAAGTTTGAAAATTGCCATTGATTTTCATGTATGATAACTGAAATTCTAAGCATTTTACATAAACAAATTAGATGGACAAGTAGTAGATGGTAAAAAAAACAACTTTTTCTAGTTTATATACACTACAAAATTTGCGATATAAGGCTATTCAACCATTGATATAGATTTGATCTGTTTATTTTATTTATCTTGATACTTGATTTGACAAAAAAGAAATGTTATTCAAAATTGTTATTTAAAGAATGGAATAATTGTATTTAACAATAATGGGGTTTATTTTGTTACAGCAAAATTTTATTTATGCATCATTTAGTATTATAATTAGAAAATTGTGTGCAAATACTTCACGGTGCAATTCGAATGTTTCCAAATCTCATAAAATAGTAATTGCAAACGTTTCGTACGCAATTAACAATTTAAAAAACGAACGTTCTAAATAGCTTGAATAAGAGATAATTTGCAATTTCGAAATTTCGAAATTTCCCGCGTTTATATAAATTACGCGTATAATTGAAAACTAAGCTGATCGATTTATTATTAAATCACTACGCAATAATTAATGAATATGTCTACGTATATATATACACACACACACATATATATATATATATATATATAAAACATGAATATTCTTTTCAATTATAAATCGCGTAACTAAGTTATTCGTTTAATTAATTTTTCTCAGTCTTTAATTTTTCTAAACAAAATAATAATTTTTAATACAAAAAAAAAATCGTAAAATTACCATTTAAAGCTTTGATTTTGTAAAATGTGTTGTGATCAGTCTAAACCGTGCGAAAACATATGCCTTCGATTTACTACTACTATAGTACTGGCTTATTGTGCACATACAACTACTTATAGCACGTATGCTCGAATTATGGCGTCATCACCTGGAACAGTTAACTTTACTACTGGCCTATAAAAAAGTGTATATATATATGTGTATGTGCACGTGTGTGTGTGTGTGTGTGTGTGTGTGTGTGTGTGCACAGGACAATACGTTTGATCGATTGAAAATCAAGCGAAAACAATTTTTTCTTATATTCCTTTTTTCGCACAAGAAATACCTACAGATATGCGTTCCAGCATGGCTTTGTTCGTCGCGTGCAAGTCGTATAAAGCAATTTTTATTTTGACTAAAATTTTCCGGCGAATAAAAAAAAGACAGCATATGTGCATATATATATATATATGTATATATAAATGTATATAGTTTGTAGTTGAACATTTTTCGACAAATATAGAATCTAAATCCAAGCGACTATAGTACATATATATATATATATAAAATAGAACGTACCGAACCTAGAGCGCTGAAACAATAACAATTGCGTAGTGAAAATATTTTTTTTAATGCCATAACTAATAAAATATATATACATATGAATTGATTTATGTAATTAAAAAAAAACCATTTAAGCTATGAATAACAAGTGCGCTTTTAATGGGATATAAAGGCAGGAGAGGTTTTGCGCGTGTAGAATAAATAACGAAATAGAGCGATGATTTATAAAATCGACAACATTTATTTTGCATCGAAACTCTGCCACTTTTATTTTAGACATCCTTGAAACAATGAGAAGAAAAACGCAAGATACCACATGGCCGTACTTCAAAAATTCATATACTCTCTCTGTTTCCATATTATATATATACTTACATATATATATATATATATATATATATATATATATATATATATATATAAAAGAGTCGAAGAGTACTGCTCTTTCTCTCGCGCTGAATTCTTTCTTCCGAATGTTTCTGTTCGTATATATATATATATATATATATATATATACACACCTCTTCCAAACATACGGAAGACGCGTACATTAAAAAATCGTAATGCACAGAAGATACTTTATATATATGATACACAATATGCCAGGCGTAGAACAAGAAAAAAATTGAACCAACGACTCTCGTGTGATCGAAAGGATATTTATAATTATATGTACAGAGGAAGAACAAACAGCAAAAAATAAACACGATGCTCGTATATATATATAAATATATATGACAAAGGTGAGCACTCGACTTGTATGCGTTAGTTGGTATCATGGGAATGTCTATTATTATACGAAGGCGTGTTACCTCCCCCTTTTTTTGTGTGTCGATGTAACGTTAAACGACTCTATTTACATATTTACACACTGGTCTGTATCGATATTACAGTTGATTAGCTGGAAAACATATACAATCGAATGTGCCGTGTCGATGAAAAGCGCTTATTTATAAATGTTTTAATTTTTTTAATTTTCTCTTTTTCAAAGTTCATTATACTCCGGTTTGAAGTTTCTTCTTTTCGTCTACATTTATACTGGAATTAATCTTTATTCGAAAAGTGGACATATCTTTGTTTATTCTTCATTTGTTTGACATTGACCTTTGTATTTATTGACGAAGACGATGTATCTTGCGGCATTTTTATAAAACATACTTTTTAATTTTTCTCTTCTTGCGGTAAGGGGGTGTCACTCCACTTTTACCGACTGAGTCGATACGTCGGTAGAACGACAGAAAATTGGATCTTAATAAATTCACTTTGTTCCGCAAAACTCTGATATGGTCTGAGTTCAGTTTATAATCAACGATATGTGTGCAAAATTTGAGATGATTTTGTTGAAGGAAATTTTCGGTAACGAAATGTTGTGGCTACCAATTTTTTCTCGTAAACTTATGAATATTTTAACATAACTCTTCACAATAATTCAGTGGACTTATTAAGATTCAAGCATTTTACTGTCGTTCTAACGCTGTATCGACTCAGTCGGTAAAAGTTGGGTATGGCACCCCCTTAATTACATCGGGAATAACAGTCTTAATCATAGTATCACAGAAATAAATAGAATCTAATAATATTTAACGACAATAAAACCTTTCTATTGTTTACGTAATCCGCGAAATTATTCAGAATAGAAGCTTATCGATAAATTAACTAATTCGTATAATTAAAAATTAACTAATTTATCGGTAAGTTGTATATACCTAATACAGTCGTACATTAATATAATATTTGTGTATATAGATATATGTATTATAGTAATGTAATAATACGACACGAATAAAATCTAATACAAATAAGTTTCTTTAAACGAATAATCGAAGAAATAGAAGATACAATGTAATTGACCCTCCCATTCAATCTTATTTGAGTTTTGTAACTGTACGAACAATCACGAATGTAAGGAGAGATATTGATTTGACGAAATTATCTTCGTTAGAAAACTGCGATCATGAAATACGCACATTTACAAAAAACTATCGCACATCGGTGGATCCATGATAAAGGAGACTATTTTATTTTTCTTTGAGATCATATATTAGTCTTACTGTAAGAATTATTTATGTATTTGTCGATTCGTTCACGTTCGCTCTTAGATTTTTCAATTGCCGAAAATTGAAATTGAAATTAATTATTTCGACTCCTTGGGAAAATCGATAATTTTTATTACGCGAATCTTCTATACCAAGAGGCGGAGTATACAATGGATAACACGTAATTATATCATCTTCTCAAAAAAAACATCGTAAAATTCTTCAATTACACTTTTTCATCGTTTCGCACATATACAATCGCAAAAATGTTTGAAACATTGGGTGACCATTTTCTAGCTATAGCTTTACATGGACTTGACTCTGCACGTATTATTCAGTGCACACGCTCACGGTATAATTATATATTATAGAATAAGTTTTCTTCTTTTTTTTTTAATCGTACATACTTATGTTCAGGGGCCTTCTTTCTGTGTCAAAGAGCGGTTCGGAAGGCCTCCGGCGGAAACTACTTTCGTCGCGCTTCATTTCGTGCGCGATTTCAAATATCGAAGACTGACGTAAATTATTTTTGCAGATACGATATGTATACGTGACACGTAGTCGGGATATGTTATTGTAATTTGTTACACTTTGATTGAAAGCTACCGATTAATTAACGAAAATCTGAGACTAAGCTAGTAACGGAATTAGATATTTATCAATTATAATACAAATTTTACAATTAATTCGAAAATCTGGTGGTAAATTTTGATATTGATTAATTAATAAATTAGTAGTTGAATTAGTAATTCCAGCAGTAATTTTTAGTACCACATAGTACTATAATTAGTACATGAATCGGTAAATTTTCATATTAATTAGTATTACGATTAGTAACTCCAAACGTCATTTCGAGTGCTAAATAGTACCATGATTAGTAACTCACGGTGTAATTCCTTTTGTCAAATAATTAGTCATGATTTGTAACTCCAGATATAATTTCTCTAGTACCAAATGGTAATATAATGGGTAACAAAATCGGTAAATTTTGATACAAATTAATATTCTAATTATTAATTCCATTGGTAAATTTTGTTACCAATCAATATTCTAATTAGTAACTCAATTGGTAAATTTTGATACTAATCTGGTATAAATCAGTTGTACTTTTGCAACAACAGCAAGCAAAGGTAAGTTAAAAAATAAATCACGTTTTTATAATATGAATACAATCGAATTACAAAAAAGCATCTTACAGCTAATAATTTACCACAGTCTTCTTCGCAGATACAGAATATTATTTTATTCTGACACACTTTGTCATCAGCTTAATTACACAAGAAGAACAAAAAAATCAATTCTCAAAATAACAATTAGAACATCTTATCGTTGCACGTCGTATTCAATGCCATATAAGATTCCTTGGCTTTGTCTTTAGTATGAAATCCGAGTTGATAATTGGGGAATTACAAAGTTACACGAGCCATAACAATTATCGTCGAAGCTGCTCGAGGTCAAATTTGAATTTTAGGGGACTTGGTGAAAGATTAATCTTCTCTCTCTCTCTCTTTCTCTCTCTTCATCTTCCTTCGTTTAATTAATTCTCGCAACATTTGTATTATATGAAGTAACCGAATGTACATTTATATAGTATAGTTTTTAAGTCTTTCGCCGTAACAATTTTCGAGAGGATACAAACAAAAACTTTTCCTCCTTTTACGGACGTTTTATACAAATTCGCGGTTTCATCGCGCGAAACATATCAGAATACGTCGAAGTTCCACTGTTTGGACAAGCAGAAATTCAATTTTCTTACTCGCTACTTTTAGAAATTTAATCATATTCGTTTCTGTCAAAATAAACCTTCGAAAGACTATACAAGGTTTAGAAAATATAAGTGTATCGATACACGTATTTAGAAACGTCGAGGATACGTCGAAATAAGTTGATTAAGGTTTATCTTTTTTTTTGGTATTCAACGATTTCATTATTTTTCTCACAAAGCCTGTGTGACTATCCGAGGAAGTAAACATTAAAAATGACGTTTCGATCGTATATTAAGTATTTTACAATATCTATAATTCACTTTGACGAACTAACATGTTTTAGCGATTTATACAGTGAGACAGAGTTTGTTTATTTTCACGTATTTGAGGACATATTTTACACAATGTTGAAAAACGTTTATTTATTCCAGTCGTGTTATTTCGCTCCTTTCGTTTGTGCGTTGCTCGATGAAGTACATTGTACATCTGATCTCTATTTTTTTTTCTTCTATTTTTTTAAGTAAACAACGATTTTTATGCAATCAAACGAATAAAAAACGATGGTTACAACTGTTGCCTTGGATCGATATAATTACAAACTGGCCTTATCTAAATAATAAATTCACCTGTATGAAATTCCAAGAAGTGAGCTTACACCTATTCTAATTAGAACACGCTTTATTTATACATATTTACGAATACAGAAATATTTCTTTTTAATTTTTCAAATTCAACAACAACCCTCCGGTCAAATTACAACTCGATTCGGCGTATACATTTTTCGAAATACGCGTATAGTTGATTTATTATCGGTTAAAGAAGCACGAAAAACCTCTCTATTGTCCACAATCTACCTTTTGCAGATAATACTATCAATGAAATTCAAATATCGATACCATCAAAGAATCCTTCCATCCTATTACCGAACATCAACCAGATAGTAATGCTCAATTTACCGCAAAATTATCCAATTCAACAACGCACAAAGTCCAACCCAAACTTTCTCTCTCTCTCTATTTCTCTCTCTTCCGGTACCCTCAAAAAAACACCTATTCGGAACGAATTAATCAGAGCGAAAAGTCAGAGTTCGCTTCAGAAAAAAAGCTCTGCAAGCTTCGCGCGCAAAACATCTCCGGCCAAATCGCTCCACGTTCATATTTCCCGCCAAAAAAATTCAAGCTCTCTCTCTCTCTATATATATTATATATATAATCCGACGACACAAGAAGTCCCTCGAGATTTTTGCGGCTGACCTGCGCGCGCCATGCATAAATCGATGATTCGAGGGCGATATGTTTGGAAAGCTCGGGGAGCTTTTTTTTTTGACTACTGCGGTTTTATTGGCTTTCGCATTAACATTTGTTTTTGCAATTTGACGCTGTTATTTTTTTATTTTCTTTTTATTATTTTGCTTGGCAATTCGATTCCAAATCGTTTTCCCTCTATGTTCGAAAAATGGAGTTGTATGCAAAGCGAATAATTTTCCCGAGCTTTTCTTTCGCGTTACTTTTTAATCGTCGATCACTAGTGTTGGTGTTGTAAAGTACGTACGTGTGTGTTTGCGCGTGTATTCAACGGGTACCGGATATGACATAACCGTGGAAGGAAAAATCGAACTTGAAGCTAGTCTCGATCCTTTATAGAAAATAGTCGATATGGCAATAAAAGGGCTTTATGGCTGGGTTGTACAGCCGCGATGGCTAATACGATGTTATACCGGCCGACATCGAAGTGGTTTTAGCCGTACAGGAAAGAAAACTTTATATTTTTATGAGCCAAAGGCTAAAGTTCGAGCTACCCTTTTCTCTGCGTTATTTCACATATATATTATATATATACATATACACACACACCATATATAACACTATATATATGTATATATATAAGAGAATTGCAGTTAATCGAACTATGACGTGGCTATAGAAAGCAATGCAATAATTTGAATGACGAATTAGTTTAAATCAAAGATTCGCGTGAATTATGTCGCTCAAATAGCGCGTCGCTGGCGACCGGTTTTCACGCAAAGTGGAATGTTTCAATTATATTATAATTTCGACAGAAACCTGGAATAATTGAAAAATAATAAACGGCTAATTATAAATATATTTCGATAATACTAGTTATCAATATCATGTAATAAAGAACCAACGTGTCACGCATACCCGCTCGTGTACGTAACTGCGACGTTAATTTACAAAGCGCGCGAAATTTCAAAATATTCTCTTGTGCTATAAATGTATATATATATATATATATATATATATATATATATATATATATATATGTATAGGGAGTCATCCATCATCAGCAGGTCGAATAACGATTTTCTTCCTACGGTATATATATATATAGAGACACGCACAACGGTCTTGTATTAATTTCGTAAGAAAAACACGTTTGCCGTGCGTCACATCTTGCCCTTTGTGTGTGTATATGAATATATATATATAATATATACACAAGCGCGTTCAATCTCTTCGGTGATTACATGCGCGAGTGAATTTTGTTTGTTATCATCTTTTTCGCGATCAGCATTATATATATATGTATATGTATATGTTGACGTTTGTTCATCGGCACAATATAACGAAATTTTCCCTTTCAATTAGAGCCGAAGCTGAAATGAGCAGCTGATATTACTTGTAGCTGTATTATGTGCATAGGAAATATCGATTTCGACAAAGCTATATAGCAGACTATTTCAAAGGAAGGACGAGCAATTAATTTTTTTTTCTTTTTTTTACGGATATATTTGGAACTGTGTTGCGCGAGTGAATGGATATCGGTGCGTTTAGAGGCTGATAATTGCTACTTTAAAATCCATTAGGACGTTCGAAAGCAACCATTTCCAATATATAGAAAATCTAGCTGCAGAGAGCGTAATTGACCATTAGGAATGGTCTTTGATAAATTTTATTTTCACTTTTTAGCCTTCTGTTGCGAACGATGCAAACATTTTAAGCTCGAATTGATTCTTTAAAATATATATCGAAGATTTTCATTAATTAAATCGAATTAGTTCTGTCGTAGGAAATAACGCGAATTTGTTGAAACAGTTAAGGGGGTCGTACTCAACTATTACCGACTGAACGCTGAATTTTGTTTTTGTTTAAATCCGTGGATTTATTCCATTTCAAACTATTTCTGTTGCTCTACTGCCATATCGACTCAATCGAAAAAAGTTAATTATGACAGTCCCTTAAGAAACTTTTATTTTTAGTTACCGATATAGCATTTTATTACCTGATTTACCGACTGTAATATTTTTAGGAGGACTCACACTCAGCTCTGGGAAATCGTACCTCTGTTACCAATTTCGTCTGAACTCATGTGAAACAGATTATATCTACCAATATTTACCAATATCCAACTTTTCTCGTGAACGAATCGAACTTTTCGAACATCGTATAGCGAAACGTAACGCCTACAAGAAGAACAACGACGCTTTGGTTTGGTAATTAAAATAAGATTGGTGTAATTCACATATTGGTTCAGTCGGTAAAGTCGAGAAACGAGACCCCCTTAAACTACTAACACTAATTAATCGACCGATTGCCAAAGCTAAACGATTGTTGAATTAAAAATTAATCGGTTTATTGAAGTTACCAGTTAAATAATCGTTTGTTTATCTATCGAAACGTTGACACTTCTATCAGTGGTTTATCGGATTTTTATCGCCGTCACGTGCTGTGATGTGGCGGCTATTGAAAAAATGCGATTCTTTCGTCCCGGCTGTAAATCATGTGATTGCGGTAACAAAACAGCTCGGGCATTATTTTGTCGATGCATGCAGGAATTCTCCCTGTCTCTCTGTTCCGCTTGCATTGTAAGGTGTAACATATTGATTTAGATGCACCACGTTGCAGAGGACATTAACACCGAGTCATAAGAACGAGATTACACTACAGAAACGTTTGCCTTTTTATTTTCCTACAGAATATTATTTGCCAAAAAAAACAATAAAAAATAAAACAACAATTGAAAATTTAAGGGGGCAAGATATCTTCGACATGCAAATTACTAATCTCAAAATTAAAATTATTTATAATAATGTAATTATAATATACACTTATTCTAATAACAGAAGACAGTTTTACGTTCAATTTGAAAGGTCTAGCTGTTCTATGAGTCCATTTGATAACTAGTTACAATAGAAAGTTGAAAATTCACTCACCGTAGGATTCAAAGTCAACCGATGGATGAATTGAGCTCAAAATTGGTAGTTAAACTCTTTGTTGTAGTCCTTTTAATTATAATGTAGGGATTTACAATTAGAACGTCGAGAAAAATTATTAAAAATACAAAACTGGGTTGTTAACCAACTATTAAAAAAAAATTACACATTTGAGAATGTCACATTTCTCCTGATCATTCGATTCAAAATCCCTCCATTCATACTCAAAGGAGTGTATCAAACACTATTACTTCCAAGTTCGAGCTGAATCTATCCATTGGTTGACTTTGAATCCTGCGATGAGTGAATTTTCTACATCGTGACTAGCTATCGAATAAACTTATCGAAGAGCAAGACCTTTCAAATTGGAGGTAAAACTGTCTTCCATTATAAGTGTAAATTACATTGTTATAAATATTAAAAATTTTGAATTTAGTAATTTGCAATTCAACGATGTCTTACCCCCCCCCCTCCCCCGCGCGCGCGCGCTCGGAAAAAGCGCTTAATTCAAATTTGCGTTCCATTTAGAAATAAAAAATGTCCTCGTTGTCCTCGGCATAAACAAAACGGTTTTAACGTTTCTCCTTTTCTCGCGAGAGATCTTGCCAGCGTCGGAGAAGCAATTTTCCCCAATTATTTGAAAATCCCCTTCGGAGGTCAGTCGGCCGTGAAAACACATCGCTTAAAAACACTTATCTAACGGTGTGTTCCGGTGCAGCTGCAGGTCGCTCGCAAAACGAAAATCAATACTTTCGGGAGAGAAAGAGCGTAAGGTACGTATATATACGCGAAGAAAGAGAGAAGGAAGAGAAAAAATAAAAGTTCCTCGGCGTCGCGCGAATATGAGAAATGAAAATACAAAAGCGCACATAGGCGCATCGGAGAAGAAAAAAGAAAGAGAGAGAGAGAGAGAGAGAGTGAGAAAGGTATATAAGTCCGCCTCACTTTGTATTCCGCGACGATAGGCGCTCGCGCTTTTCTTTTTTATTTATGTGTACCTCCCTAATCATCCGCAACGAGGCCGACCGCCTTCTTCTTCTTCTTCTTCTTCTTCGTGCTGTGCCTCCTTTTCTTCGTATTATCGCGTAAAAAAGCCGACGGCGAATATCGACAGGGTACTTAAAATCGTCGTCGTCGTTGTCGTCGTGCGTGCCTCGGATCCTGAAACAAGACAAGCGGAGGGAGGCGATGTAGTAGCTGCGACGTGACCGCGTCGTTCGAGAAGCTTGATATACGGTATAATAAAAGGGAAAGAGAAAGAGTATATGCAGTAGTGGCAGTATATAAAACAGCGTGATTTTCGGCTGTAGCGTTTATGTATATAAAGGCGAGACGAGATTTTCAAAGGAGAGAAGACAGCGTGAGAGAAACAAGGGGATGTTGTAAGGAGGCAGTGTATACAGTGGGTAATTGAATGCGTGTAGTTTGAGGAGACGTGGATGGAAAGTTTCAGGGTGTGGGTATGTAAGAGGTGAAAAAAAAACGTGATGGGATTTGAACCAGTGTAGTTTGAGCGACTTTATGGTGCTGCTGGTATACTTGTATATATGTAGTTAATTCTCTTATGTGGGAGAGTTTCTTCTTCTCCTTCTGCTTTTTTTTCTATGTGAGATACTTTCGTTTTTTCTTTTTTTTTTTTGTAGAATTGCGTATTCAGATGGTGCATTGTCGCTATTTCAAAATTTTACGGTTATGCGAGCTTGGAATAGTGAACGATGAGTTATTTTAGAAAGTGAATGTCCTTCGTTTTTGGGCAAATATGCGAGAGTTATGTTTAAATGTGACGATATGAAGATTGAAGTTTTTTATGAGATTTTATTTGTTGTTGGATGAATAAGGGGAATATTGAATCGAATACTTCGTTTATTTAAAACAATTCTCTTTTTGGTCAGAGATACATTTTTATTGAATTAAGAAACAATATTGAAATTATTTTTAGTAAACTGTGTAGAAGTAAAAGAATTTCATATGAATAACGAATTTGTGTATTTAAGCAAATGTTATTTGTTTTCGTTCAAATAAATATAACGACTGGATCCAGGTAAATATTTTTCTTGGACTACGCATAGAAATTATTTATTGATATCTAACCATTTTTTTATTCTAACATTGTTTTATGCGGTGTATACATTTTGTCAATAACATATTAAATTTAATGTTAAGAAATTAAATAAATAAATAAAAAATAATATTTTAACAATAATATTGTAAAAATTAATAAATTTCGTTGTCAAAGCCGACTATTACACATTAGACATTAAGTAATTAGAATTTGCGTTTTTTTATCGTTTAGTTTTCGAGTTAAATCATAATTGGAAAACTAATTATTTAAGAAGGAGGAATATCTTCATGCTAATAAAGACTTATAAAATTTTATAATTTTATAATTTTGCAGTCTTAATTTAGCAACTAAAGGGTTAATAATTAATTCTTGCAAGTAGTCAAATTTTATTTTTTAACAGTAACAATTAAAGTATATTCATTATTGACGAATAATTCATCTGAATATTTGACAAATTAATACGTTAAATTGTTAACTATAATATGATTTATTCAAAGTTAATGGTTATGCATTAAGCACTAAATAATTTTCATAAAGTTGAATTTCCGATTTTCTAAATTTGATTACGAATTGAAAGCTTATTGCTTAAAAAATAACGACGTTAAAAGTACTTTTTTCAAACATTTTTTTCATTGTAAATTAATCAAATATATATGCGGGAATATACAAATCAAAAGGGAAAAAATTCGATGTATAACCGAGTTATTCAGACAAATAATTACTTTTTAAAATACTTACTATCTCCGTCGTTTTGAAAAAAGGGAGATAAAAAAGAAGTGAAAAAATATTTTTTTTTCGATCTACCGTTATTATTCTGTCTTCTGCTTAAAAACGGTTCATTGTTCTTTAATAAATTCAAACATAAAATTACCAGTTATTTAAAAAATTTTTTTAAAAAAAATCATCAGAATAAAAAATAACAATAAATCAGAGGTTTCATCATATTAATAGAGTATATGTATTAATTAAAGTTAAAACAGTGAATCTTCGCTGAACTTGCAGTTTTATCCGAAATATACACTGTACACTTTAACGAATGAATATTCACTAGACACAAAAGTGACTATGTGAATTTCACCGATTTAATAGTGAATACATAAGCCGAATATCAAAGGTAAAGTTCAAATTCACAATTTCAATTTTATATACACTTTATTAAATTAACAGTGAATTTTTCCATCTAAATACTCAAAGCTATTACAAATCATCTTACCTACGAATCCTACTTCGAGACGTTAATAATTAAATTAATTTTCACCGTTAAAAATGACCCGCATCCAAATATAAATACATGTTTACTCTTCTGCCATCGTTTATTGCTTATATTTATTAACTCTTATATTTCACAGTCAATCGTCATATTATCGGCTTAAAAATATTATTATTTATACATGAAAAAAAACACACACACACAGAGCAAGGAAATGCGATCTATAAATCATAAAAACGTATACACATCCAAGCTTATAAATATACGCATACCTGTATATACATATACAGTGCAATCCCCGAGCATCAAGTCATCAACTATAAATCCAATAACAACTTTCCTCCACATGAATCTTTATAAAATTGCTCGAACGTCCATATAATCTGTGCTCAAGGCATTTTCATCAATACCTCTCGCCAGAACGTAAAAAAAAGTAACTGCAAACTATTCCATCAATATTACCCTTTAATCGCATTATTATCCCAATATTTGAATATCGAGCCTTCGTAAGTAAAGTTCTTTTTACGCTAAGGTATGCGAGGAAGGGGTGTATACATATAATATCGCGCTAGAGCGAGATCTTTGTTAAGCAATAAATATCTTCATAGCCGCTCGTTCGCTACTGCATCGCGCTAAGTAGCCAACGGGAGGGAACGAAGGCATAAAAAAATGTACAAAACAGAAGTAAAAAAAGAATTTTACCGAGAACGAGAGAGAAAGCATTCAAAAGTCGAAGTAGGCGAAGGAGCATAAAAAGCTCGCAATAATAAGAATACTCCGAAGAGTCCGGAGAGCTTCGCTGATAAAAAGCTCGCGCATAAGAGATACACGATAATTGTGCGCTTAAAATTTCATACCGAAATTCCGCGATATCCCCAGTGCGGAGTGTATGATTTTTGGAAACATATTTTTTCCCCACGCTATTCGTGATTCTTTTAAATAAACCGGCGGCGTGTATATGCGCAAATATAGATACCGGAAAAATACGCGCGAAACGAAGAGAAACGCGGGAAATACGAGGGACAATAAACAGCAATAAATGTAGACAGAGTATGTATGCGGAGCTGGTCTGCAAAAAAAAAGAAAAAAAATAGGTTTTTCAAACTAGAAACGAGAGTGAGAGAGAGACGAGTATAAATAGCGTCGGATTCACTGGACAGCCGTAAATACTTACCGTTGGACGAAGGGCTTGGGGGTAAGAGGATGGGAATGGGCACCGAATGAAAGTTTCATTAATATGCGTTATATTTTACAAAAGCGCCTTTGTCAATTTGCATACAGCGAATACTGAATTAAAATACTTGATGAATAATGGTGCGGAATGAAATTTTCAAAAGGATAAAATGCGTTCTAATTTATTATCCGCCTTGGCGTAGCTTTGAATTTTAATAGCGTTAAACGTTTGTTAATCGTTTTTTTTTCTTTTTTAGAGTTTTATACGCGCGGTTGGAACATTTTTCAAAAGTGGGCTTTCTTACAGTTGGTTATATCGCGAATTGTATTGGGTTTATTGGAGAAGTTTGGCTTTTGTAAACGAGGGATTTGTGTTTACAGTTCGAAGAATTTCTTCTATCCGCGCGCGTGTCTGGCTTTGCGGTTTTGAATTTCGCGCGCTTTTTACAGCTATTTCGTTGGTTCGAAATTGTACACGGTTAGATGAAATAATTGTTGGAATTAAAAAATAAATTTGTCTGTTACCAATAAATCATTTCTTCTGGTAGTTCGGAAAAATTACTACTGGATAGTAAAACCAATTTTCACGTGAATATGAACAATGTAATGAATACGACAGAATTCAAAAGTCCACAAATTGCCGCTACGGGGACGCGACCAAGCATAAATCGCAATCTGATAAGTTTTATATATATGCCATATATACCATATATAGAACAATATATATAAGTTATCTATGTCTCAAAATTAAATTTTGAAAATGATCGATTACTCAAAACAGCGTATAAAATTCATGAATATACCTTTACTCACTACAAAATCATGTACGTGAATTACAACCAATGAATCGAACTCAGTTTCTACTTAAAAATAAGTTTAACCATAAATTTTCACGCGAATATGAACACTATAATGAATATGACGGAA
Organism: Apocrypta bakeri; assembly: GCA_018906985.1. Taxonomy (NCBI): domain Eukaryota; kingdom Metazoa; phylum Arthropoda; class Insecta; order Hymenoptera; family Pteromalidae; genus Apocrypta; species Apocrypta bakeri. The sequence continues at coordinate 6,262,463 of JACCIA010000005.1, forward strand.
ATCGAAATTCGAAAAAATGGCCGCTAGGTGGACACGACTAATATAACTCGCAATCTGCAAATTGTTAACGCAGTATGCGATACATAAATCCGTTGAGCGGCTTATTATAAATATATCCGCGGGCGTGTAATTAAAGTGTATATTGACGATGAAATTCCCACGAAATATGAAATTTAATTTATTCCTTTTTATACATATTCCTACTTACTACAGTCGGAAATGTATCATTGACTGGCCATCAAAATACATCAAAATTTTTCATTTAAATCAATGTAATTACTAGTCGATTCCCAGTAATTCTCAGTAAGCTCGTGAGCTTCATTATTCACTAATAATCACGTTACGATATCAATACGTGTATACACACACACACACACACCTCAGACACCCACTTACATAATATATTTACAAACGAACCGAATTCCAAGTATCCAACCCGAAGAATCAAATGAATTCCATTACATAATCATTTCGACGAATAAACTCTACAACTATTATCTCTCTTCGGGTAAGTTCTTCCTTACAAGCGCTCGTGTAGCGCGCAAATTATCGCAAAACACAGTACGTGTACAAAATCGAGCTTTATGAATGGAAATACGGTTGAGCGTCGAAAATGAAAACATCGACGAAAAACCGAAACACGCGCGCCACGGGTGGAAAGACAGAGCGAAAGGGAGATGCGAAAAAGTGCGAGGACACGAAAATCGCGCGCGCGAGAGAGCGAGATGTCAGTTGATCCTCCGCAACGCGGCGACACACAGCATGAAAATACGTGTGCAAGGCGTGTCTCGGCGAACCAGCAGAATCCACTCTTTTTATTAGCCTTTTTTTCGCGGCTGCGGATTTTTCGCTCAGGTATAACTTCTCGGCATTTACACGGGAATATTTTTCCAAACGAACGGATTCACTGATAAAATATGTGCGCCGTCCTATACCAGCTCCTGCTGTTGCTATACTCTTTTCGAGTGGTTCATTTATCACTACCTGTATACGTACCTATATATACGTGTGTGTGTGTGTATATATATATATAGAAAAAAAAGATGTTGCTTCGAGATTTTAATTTACGCAGGATTTCCAGCTGAAAGATTAGAGAAGTGGAGAGCAGAGGATATGGTATCAGCGTGTACGCGCCAGTCCTTTGATTTATTTCCAGATATAAGGGATGTACTCGGTCTGCGTTTCTCGTCTCGTGGTTTTCGGATTTTCGGAACGATGTGCGATTACGCGGTAATGAAACCAAAGAGAAATATTTGTTCATTCGATGTTTTTTATTTTTTTCTCGGCGAAACTCTACATCGGATTAGCGCAGGTGCAATCTCGTAATTGGTGGAATGGTTCATTTGAGTTGCACGATTTTCAAGGGAATATTCGATAGACAGTTCGAAGGTCCATTTTTTTCGAAATGGAGGAAAGGAAGTACGATGTCTAGACAAGCCGTTATTTGCGTGGTTTTAAAATAAAGTTTGTTGTAATTTTTTACAACAAAATTTATCACTGGCACAATACTGGCACTCTATTCTGGTTTAAGTACTATGCCAGTACTTGTCTGATTTAAAAGTATGTCTCATTCTTATGACTCCCGAACTGGTTATTGAGCCAGTACTAGTGTACGCTACAGCTGAAAGAATATCAGTATTGACCAAGTACTGGGCTATTGCTCCATTTCTATGAACTGGGGTTGATGAAAATTGATGGACATAGTGGCAGGCGTAAAACTAAAAATACAAAAACCAAAAATGTTCAATATTATACAATACAAAGCCTAAAAACACTAAATGGATTACTTTAGTGTAGACATAAAGATCATGTATTATACGTGTACTTGAAGTATAAAAAATTACCTAAATTCAGTTGGCTTTTTTTCTCAGATCAATTAATCATTTTCTGCTGTTTTCAGCATTCGGCTTACCCCCTTGACCCATTTGGAGCGATTAGAGAATTTTTTGTTAAATTTGTAATTTATCAATTTTCGTAACATTTTCAAATTATTCAAAAGCGCGCCGAAAAATTCACTGATCAATCTTTGGTTAAAAACGTATTAACCTCGAACAGTTTCTCCATAAAATCATGAACCGTTTTTACTACCAAAAATCATGAATATCAAAATAGTTATGAATTTTAATTCATATAAAGGTAACTTTTTTTAACAAAAATTTGTTCATGCCACTGGAAAAGGCATGAGTTAAAACTTTAAAAATATGTCTCACACAAACTTTTCAGCCGCTAATTATATTAGATATGAAGAGCGGTTTACCGCGAGTTAACCTAAATACAACTCGTGATAACACGCGTATGAATTTCCCGTCATCACCAAATAACTAAGCAAAAACAACAAATGTGTGAATATTTATTGTAATATCTACAAAAATGTCCAAAAATATTCACATTAAAAAAGTGTTAACTTATCACCGTTTTGTTGTAACAAAATTTCAATATTTTAATAGTATTACAATAAAATCTATTTTATTTAATCGTAGTATTAAAAAATGTTAAAATTAAAAAAATTTATTTGAATCGGTGTTAAGTAAAGATTCCAAAATGGAGATTAAGCTACTCGTCCACCGATTCGGATCCTTCGAATTTGCCCGAATGTAAAAATCTGATTAACATGTTTTACTCGTAAATGGATATTTTTTACTAATTGATTTACAAAGAAAGCATAGATTATAAATAATTAAAAAATTATTTTATGCTTGACAAAAATATCACAGTAAATGTATATAAGTCATCTATAAAAATTTTAGCTTTAAAAAATGATTTACTAATATTCACAAAAAAAACAATTTTTTAACAAATAAATTTTCTTAAATACAGCAAAGAGTCTGTAGCGTAAGTTGATGCAGGGGATTAGGAAATGGTGACAACTAGACATGGCCGCATTTTCAAACGGAATAAACGTGATAACATTTGAAATATTTGATAGGAAAAATGACTATACTATACTGGATAGTAAAAACCAATTTTCACGTGAATATGAACAATAAAATGAATATGACCGATATCGAAAGTCCAAAAATGGCCGCTAGGGGGACACGACTAACAAAACTCGCAATCAGCAACATGTTAACGCAATTTATAAATTAAATTCTGTTTAGCTAAAACAAACTTTAACCATAAATATACACATGAAAAATGGTAGTAATTGTAAGCCCCACTTAAATATCAAACCATCGCCTCACCCTAAGTGTTAATAAACCAAAACATAAAAAAAAAATATACAATATACAAAGATGAATATTTAACAACGGAAAAATTGCCCTCTCTTTTACGCTTCAACAAGTCCCTATTCAGCTGAAGTTTGTAACAAAACGGATTCGAAAAGGTAGACGATAATGCAAGAAAATCTGAAAAGTTTCGCGGCAAAGTTCAATGAACTTTTTTCTCTCCCCTCCGCCTCTATCTCTCCCTTTCGATATTACAAGGGAACAAAGCGAGCGAAAGAAAAGTTTCATGTCGAGCTGAAATGCAGTTAATTAATTCAAAACATAATTTACATGACTGAAAACAGATTGAATCCTATAGTCAAAGAAGCGCATTTTCCTACTTTTAAAAGTGTGTCTACCAACTTCGCTTTTTTTTCTTTTTTTTATCCTTTCGCAGAAGAAAATTGGGATCGTCCTCGCCGTCGCCGCCATGCACGAGCGAACGATAAAAAACTTCGGCATTTTAAACAACTGGAAAACCTTGAGAACTACCAAAAAAAATATACGCAGCTCGAACGAGGGTAGTTTTTAACCAAGTAAAAATAGTAAAACTATGCCAAGCATTTCTCCGAGTTTATCACAGGGAAAGCAAAAGTTTTGCCATGAAGTTCAATGAAATTCCACGAATTTCAATGCCTCTTGACGTCGACTTGTCGCTCGAGATTTTGATAAAAATAAGATTATCACGAGCCGGACGAATGTAAATAAAATTTCCTGTACTTCGAAGCTTTTATTCTACTTAAAGGATCGTAGAATAAAAGCTTGTTCGACTTTGTGCGAAACTTAATTTTTTCTCAATTTAATTTCGGAATGGTTAATGTTACATTATTATTCAAATGAAACTTCGACCAGTACACTCTTTTGTTTCAAAGTCATATGCGTCGAAAATTACGTTTCGCAAAATTTTTCCCTCCGCGCATGACTTTTTCAGTTTATATGGGAAAAGTGAAACTATGTCACACTTCCGCGGAATACGAAATTTTCCTAGCATTTTCAAATCAAATAAAATGTTTTTTTTTATACCTGTATTTACAAAATTAAAAAAAAAACATATAAATAACAACATATTGCCGGTATACCGGGGAAAACGGTCCCAATAAAATTGTATGCAATCCCATACACACACATGTGGCGTACAGGAACGTTTTTCGCTTCCAGAAAATATTGGCACCTCGAAAAATGTCTACAGTAGGTCGCGCGCACAGCCAACCGGTGAATAAATGATACGTGAAATGAAAGTAGCCAACGCGATATATGTTAAACGCGTCGGAAAGCATTTCTCTGTCCTCTTCCTTGTCTGAAGAAATAAACTTTTTCGGAAAATTTGAAAAAATCGCGTTCAAAGATCGCACACTCGAAGGAAAACCCTTTTGGCTCGTACCGAGCTTTGACCCTCTTTTTTTTTATTTTTAAAATACACATCGCAAAAATTTAATCAGAAAGCGACTTTGCCCGGAATATTCCCAAGAGTTATTTCGTAATGCGCTTCACGTCTGGCAACTCGAAGAGTTGAACCGCTAAATAATACCCCTTCTTCATCTCTCTCTCCCTTTTTTCGAGAAAACGAAAGTACAACTGCAATTTTTCCATGGAAAATTCACTTCACCCTCCGAGCGTGCGTACACACAAATAGACACACACAGAGCAATCGGAAATTAATTCGCCTAAAAGCAATGAATAACTTTTCTCAAACAAAATTTACATCGTCCGCATCCCGACGGAGATTGAGCGCGCGTCGCCCATTTTTCGCCCGGCAACGAGATTTTCTCAGAGCAGCAAGAACAAAGAGAGACCAAGATTTCCCAGGGCGTCAAATCAACAGAGCAAACGTTGCCACGAGAAAAAGGCGACAGGAGGAAGAAGGAAAGAGTTTTATATATGTGTGTGTATGTGGAGGGGGGGGGGTGTTGATACCACCTCGAGTGTATGCTTATACCGTATATATCTATACGTATATTTATATGTAGGTATATGTGTGTATATGTGGAGTATAGGTATATAGACAGATATATATGTATAAGCGGCTTACCATTTGCGAGGTCACCTCGCGTGTGGCTCTGGGCTCGAGTCTCGCGGCTCTCCATCGGCTGCTTGAGGAATCCCTCGTCGCCGGCGACGCGACGCTCGTTGCTGCGATTGTACACGGTTGAGATAGTCGCTAGGCACTTGAGCTTCATGTCGCCGTGCCTAAAATGTTTTGGATAGGCCCGGAATTCCAGGCCCAGTTGGGCTATTTCTAGGTCGTTCGCGTCCGCCTTCGTTATGCGAGGACCTTTTAGGTACTGCTTGTCCACCTGTAGGTTGTTGCGCCATTATAGAGAGGGTAATTGCATTTTTTCAATTGTATAAATTAGTGATTTTTGTTTAATTTTTTGCATTCCTAAGGTATAATGATTGTTGCGTTTGTGAAATTTATCCGGGCACTTTTGTAGGTAGAGAATATGGAGAAATTCGAACTGGGCAGAATTTTATAACTCAACTCTCGTCCTGTACGGTGGGAAACTATTGGGACACAGAAAAATATGATTTTTTCGATTTTTTTTTTAAATCAGAAAATAAAGAACCTTTCTAAACAAGGGAATAAATATCTAAACTTAGAAGCTAACGAGATGGTGTCTTCATTTCTTTAAAACGTATCGTCATTTTTTTTATTCTAAGCGAACGCACTTTCGGAAAATAATTACCAAGAGTAGCTTTTGGGTTTTTTTTAATTTTTCAAATTAAAAATTATTATAATTGCCAAAATTCTTGTATACTGAATTTTTATATTTCGTTCATATAAGTTCTTTATTTTAAAAAATGGAATTAAAATTCATTAATATGAAAATATTTATGAATTTTTATCCGCGTTTTGGTCGGAAACGGGTTAAAGAATAGAAGTTTGTACTTTCAAATTGAAGGTAATACTATATTTTCTAATTACGATAAGTTCCGATTTTAACTGCATTGTTATAAATATTTGAAATTTTGAATTTAGTAATTTGCATTTCAAATGTGTCTTGCCCCCTGAATAAGGCAATCTATAAATATTTGCAGTAATAATGCAGTGTATATAAGCAATAGATATAGTATGCATAATTAATTGATTATATAATTTAAACGAGAGTATTTTCAATAAAATATTTATCTATCATTGAAGAGGTCTAGGACTTCTTTGTGTCTCTTTGATGGCTAATTACGTCACAAAAAAGAAATTTTATTACTCGTAAGATTCAAAAGAACCTATGAATGGATTCAGCTTCATTTGAAATGAAAGTATTTTAAATTAAATGAACAGACAAAATTTAACTTTGTAAAATGTGTGAAATGTTTTGAAAAGTGGTTAAAAATAGTTATGATTTTTAATAATTTGTTTAATTAATTATATTCAATTTAAGATCCTTCATTTCGTACTGAATGAAGAAATGTCGAATAACATTCCCATAAATTGTGAGCTCAATCAGTACATTGGTTCCTTTTCCTCAAGTCCTAGACCTCTTCAATTATGGGTAAATATAGCATCTAATATTGGAAAATGTGTAGATTATGACTATACTATTGGAAATATTTTAAATTCTAATCTAATTTCTCATAATTTCTTAGCTTATTTCTAAACTTCATTCATCAGTAAAGCAAGAAATGAAGATTTATGATGAACAATAGATTGATAGGAAATATGATGGATTTCATTAAAAAATTATTAACATATTAATTTATGTATTGTTACTGGTAAGTCATTGTCCAAATATTAAAAATATAAAGTTTTACTATTTCAGCTGAAAGAGTACACGTTGCATAAGTATGAGGCTTTAGGTCAATATAGTAACTTTATATTATTTTCTATTTTGAAAATAAATTTGTCTGGCGATTCGCAATAAATGCAGGAAAAATGGCTTAATATTCGAAAATTGCTTAAAATAAATTTTTTTTTTTGAGAAAGACAATGATACTAAATATATTTCATTCTATCGATCTTGTAACTAAGGATTATAAATTAAAAGCTGGGAATTGGAATTTTTGAATATCAGATTCGCTTTTGAATATTGAATACACTTGTTTCGTTTTAAAAATCGCTAAAACTGTAAATAGAATTGAAGAATAATTTATACTGCGATAGTGACTGAAAAGATCGTTTAATTAATAATACTTCTTTTAGTTAGTCGTCTATATAAATGTCAATTTCGATTTATCGTCTCAAACGGAGATGTATTGATTAATTATTATTCTTAAAATTTAAATAGATTTGAATTTTGTGCCATCTCAAATAAATCGACGAATGCGTACTGTAAAAACCATTTTTTTCTAGCCAAATTTCGTCGAATTTTAAATTCAAAACATTTCTAACATTTCCGTCATACAAAAGAAAATAAGCAATGAATTTCGTTTGATCTAGCTTTGATGCCGACGAATCCTTTGTGCAAACAAATGACGAGTCGTCTAAAATTTCGAGTCCCTTATACTTTTACCGGGAAACTTTTGGTTAAATTAAAAAAATTGTGCACCTTTCGATCCGGAAACTTGGACGATACTTATGCAAAAGCGTAAATCTGAATTTTATTCGTTTTCCCAGCTGTTCAACCTGTGCGTGTGTATGTATATATCGATGTACACTGTGTATACGCATAACAAAGTGAATAACACCGAGAAACACAGCGAGATTCCGCGAATAACTTTATGCGCGAATCCGAACGAACGCAATAACTACAACAACTCGCAACATTTTACGCAATATTTTTTTTCTCTCTCCTTTGTTTGTTCACTTTGCAAAGAACAAAGCTTTCGCGTACAAGCATCGAACAAGATAGAACGTCTCTCGAAATCGATATATACTCACGCTTATCGAATAATACCGAGAAGAGGTGATTTACGAGACTACTGTTGCAAATCGCGTTCGTCGGAGCTAATACGTTAGCAAGAATGTCGAAAGTGTCTGCCGCAGTAAAAGCTTTATATATATATATATATACATATATATGTATGCATGTATATATACGGATACGCTGTATAGATTCGACGATTTGAACTTTTGTGTGTCGCCGAGAGTGAGAGAGAGAGAGAGAGAGAGAAAGAGAGGGAGAAAGAGCACTTCACTTTTTGCTGACTAGTGCAGCCGCCGAAAGTTTTAGCTGTCGCGGCGAATTGTTTCAATGAGCGCATGAATCGAGCTTTCGCCGTATATAGAATAGAATATTTTACTGGGCTGTGATCTTCTCTCTCTCTCTCTCTCTATTTCTTCCTTCTCGATATGCCAGTGTGTACGCATGTGTTTTTTTTTCTTCTCATATGAAATCTTTCGCGTAAAATTTGACGAGATTCGTATTCATGGGGTGGGGGAAAGGGGAGGGGGTGATGTTTATATAACTTGTTATGTATTTCTGTAGATACTTTTATTATTCGTGCTTTTATATGTGGAGTAGTTTATTTTCAATATTTAATACGCGTTTCGGATTCGGTAATGCAGAAAATAATCTGAAATAAATTAGTTTGTTCCTTTTATTTCAGTTAGAGTGGGGGAGGGGGTGTGGTATATAGTCCATTTGTTATTTCACCGTGGTTTTATTTACAAAATAGTTTTTTCTTTAATACTTAATACATATTTAGAATTCGTAAATGCAGAAAATAATCCGAAGTAAATTAGCTTACGCTTTTCAGTCAAGTTGGAGGAGGGAGGGAGTCTGACGTTGGGATTACTTATCGTTTCTGCGTGAATAATTAGCGGTTATTTGTACTTATATTTATTATATGATATTTTTTAAATACTTAGTAGGTATTTAGGATTCGCAAATGCAGAAAATAATCTGAAGTAAATTCTAGCTTATGCTTTTTCAATCGAGTAGGAGGGGGGAGGGAGTCTGACGTTGAGATTACTTATTGTTTCACCGTGTATAATTTGTGGTTATTTGTGCTAATATTTATTCGGTGCTTATTTTAAATACTTAACACTTACGTAGGATTTACAAATACAGAAAATAACCCAAAGTACACCATCGCGCTTTTCATTCGAGTTGGAGGAGGGGAGGGCCTGATGGCGTATTACTTCTTCGTATATTTGCTTTTAAGTCTCCAATCTATTAATTGTTATAAAATCAAGCAAGAAAGTTTCAAACGATATGAATCGAATTCTCTAAACAGCAAGTAATCTCCCTTCTCCCAGTTTAGTATTCCCGTGGAAGAGATTGAGAGAAAGGGTGGGGGATTCGAATAGGAGAAAAAATGTACGGGTGAGCTTTTCAAAGCGCGTTAATTACTCAAAAGGTCACATTTATAAATTAATTCACGGCCTTACCAGAGCTGCGGTGGAATGTAAACAAAGCAACCTATTTAACCATTAAATAATAAATCAAAAGCTATATCTGATGAGATTCGTGAACGAAATAGGCTATTTGCGTATATATATAGTCGCATACACTAGAATTAATTGAGAAATTGCATGTTATATATATCACAGCAGAGAAGGTTATTCATTCATTAAGTGCATTTCGAAAAAGTATTGGATTACGATAAAACAATCTCTCGCTCTGCCTTCGATCACATACCGGAAAAATTATATACCTCTATTATGCAAGCACGACGATCCAGGAGCGATAAACATTATTTTTTAATTTCGTTACGCGCCCTCTTTCCGGTTTTGCGATTCACACCTATAGACTTGCTTTCGCGCTACTCCCTCGTAAAGTGCGTGTTTTTAAAACTTTATCCAGTTTGGCATTCGAAATTTTTAATCAACGAAGACAATAACGCGCTACAGCGCAAAACAGCCAATGTAAGCACAGCCGAGTGAGTTGCTTTCTTTCGTTAAATAAATTCGCATATAAATTAATATATAACAAAAGTTGATTGTGGAATCTTACGGAATCAGTTCTCTCGAGATAATTAATGACTTCGAATACCTGATTCATCGCGGCAATAAATTATAACTTATTTAGAGCAACTCATCTTGCATATATATATACACACGTACTTGCAAGTAGAATGAAGCTTGCATAATTACACACGTCTAAAAAGGCACTCTATATACGTATAAATCGGAAAACTTCAATTAAAATCTCTGTATAAAGCTACTGTACAGTGTGAAGTGAAATTTAATCTTGAAAAGAAGTTACCATCAGCTGGAAAAAAGCCTTGGCAGTGTAACTTTATCACGTTCCTATTGTTTAACTCACTGTCTCTCTGTTTTTTTTTCTTTCTCATCCTCTCGATTTTATCGAAAAATTCCATTCGGTCGTTCTAGTATATATACCAAAGGCCTACAGAGCCGCAAGGCAAAACCCATGCAGTAAACCTCATCTGTGGAATTAAAGGTCTTGTCGTAACGCCCCCGCAAAAGCTTCGTCAGTTTTAAGCTCACCGCCTCTTTTCCTGTCTCTATCTACGTGTGATGTAAGGTACTTTATGTGTTCGCACGCTGAGTCGTATGTGGCTTCTTTTTTCTTTTTTTTTTTTCTTTTTTTGTTGCTCGAGCACTCGTGGAATAAAATTCTCATTTCGCCAGAGCGTCCTTTATCTAACGCACCAATCGCCTTTTCTTTTTGCGTGTGCATGAGACAGAGATCAAATCGATGTGGAATTTTTTTTTTTTTTTTTTTTTCATTGGTCTTTGTCTCTTGACGAGCTTTCGCAGGAATGTATATACGTGGGATGCAGAACAACGCTGGCGCTTATATAAGGGAGGATATATAAAACGTGATTTTGGCTCGAGTGAGGCATTCGAGAATTTAAGTTTGAATCGATTGGATGAGATGGATATAGTTGGAAATTCGACGGTGACTGTTATAGTTTTTGCTCTTTTTTATTCGGAAATTTCTCAACGACTACTGAGATTTCTATTGGATTCGGTATTGAGGTAGTATATTATAATCGTAGATTTTCAATTTTTATACTTCGCGCTTAGGAATTCATAGCCTCTAGACAGAGAAGGTATAGAATGAGCGCGAAAACGAATTATCCACTGGAGATGGTGTAGTGTGATTGCGATGTCTTTTTTGAGAATTTCTGATCACTTGTAGGTTATGCGAATCGATCAATTTTCCTTATTCACTGCGCATGCGCTTTCAATATGTATACGTCGTTACAAACTTCATACTTATATGGCAGTTGTAAACTTCATTGAAACTTGCATGTTGTAAAATGTTAAACTGAATTACTACATTACAGGCGCAGGAATTACTTATTATCCCTTCCTAAACGACTAAGGCGTGTTTTGGTTGGTTGGTCGTAAAAAGGCGGGAATTTTTGAAATATTCAAATTTACAGCGAGATTTTGTAATTACTATTATATACACTATGAAAAGTCTTTTAAAATATGTGAATTTTCGTTCGACTAAAATAATAGGATTGAATAGTAATAATAACATATAGCGTGTCCTTTGTATCACTGAATATACATAATATGCATGAGCTCTTTTGTTATAACAGATAATTTTAGCAACATTGATTAAATATTTCTTTCATTGCGACTAACGAATACGATGTAATCAATTACATATTCGCGTTATACACGCTTTATAATATATTGATAACGTAACGCTAGGAATAATTAATGGTATATAGACAGAGAATTAATTTCAAGGTATAATCTGAATTCGAATTTTGCACGTACGCGAGATATTTAGAATAGTCCAAAAAAAGCAACTACTCCAGCTCTAAGCGAAATAATTATAATTTGTACGACAAAAAAAAAGACCAATGTCAAGATTACACTTAGGTATATTCTGCACATTTGATTGCATGCGCTAGTCTTAAATACTGAAACATCCGTAAACTCGTTTAAATTATCGCCTCAAAGTTTCGCGCAGCCTCGCTCTCTACATCAGAGGAGAGGTTTCACTTGGTGAAATATACGTGCAACACGGTACTCGCATATTAAGACTTTGAGAGAAATTTCATCCCTCGAAAACTCATCAAAATATAATACGGAATGTCTAGCGCATGCAATATATACTGTCACTAGATTCGCCCTCTCTGACATTACCGGCTCGTCTGCGCCTCGATGAAACCCTCATACATATATACATACACACACACATATATATATATACAAATATCGTAGTTTTTGGCAACAGCACTTGAAACCTATATAAAAATGTAGTATAGCCCTTACTTGCGATTCTATGCAGCTTTCTCTCGCTTGTCGAGTATGTACAGTGTATAATATATACTATATACATATATTCACACATACGTATTACATATATATGTACACGTGGGAGGGCACGTTCTCGACACCGGTTGCCGACGTCAGCTGGTAAAATTGTACGTTTCAACGCGTCTAAGTCAAAAAATAGCATTTTTCAACGTCAGCAGCACACATTACGACCAAGCAACAAGAAGTGCAGTTAAGATTTTTTTCGAGATGCTATACTACTGCTGTGTTGCAACAACGGCAGGTAGAACGTCTTTTCGAAACTCATGCAAATGTTCGGGAGAAACTTTTGAATTTGCTGAGTAGCTTTCCTTCTTTCTTTTTTTTCCCCACCGACTCCGTATGAAACTTTGTTCTCGCGAATTTCTCAAAGACGGAGATGGTGCTTATATGTAAATAAAGCACGTTAGACACGTGTGTCGTTAACGATGCGGGTGGATAGGGAGGGAGTTATTATTTTTTTCAAGCAGAAAACTTGAATTTTATTCGCGAGTGTGATGTAGCGTTGGGAACTTGCACTACGAAGTGAAGTTGAAATGTTGAGTAATGACTTTTTCATAAAGGGAAACTAATTAACTGTTGGAAAATGTGTAAGTGCTGTGGTCTGAAAATGGTATTGCACGTTTGATTGAAAAAGTGATTATTCGTTATTGAATACTGTAGGAAACCGTCGTTTAAGAGAAAATTAATCGCGATGCTTCGACGCGATCGTAAATCACTATTTTACATAGTAAATTTTAACCATAAAATCAGCGAATTTTCATCCAATGGACTACATTATAGAAAATATTTTAAATTCCAATTATTTGGATACATAATTAGAATTATTATGTAACGTGTTATATATTATGAGTAATTAATACTATGAATACGAAATATATTATTCTAGTTAAGAATGTTGTTAATTATCATTTGCATTGTGAAGTCTGTGGTTTTCCTATTAAAATTTAAATTATAAAACTCATTATTTAAAAATGAGAAATTTGACTTTAGAAATAAAGCGTGCATAATATTCGGTTGAAAGCAGTGAATTTTCATTATAAAACCAAGGAATTATTGTGTAGACGTAAAAAAATCTTGTTCACTGAGTATCTTCCCTGAGTTTGGAGTTCCATCATAATACAAATACACGCTTTACGCTGTAATTAGTGAATATTCACAGAACATAAAAGTGGCCATGTAAATTTTACCTATTAATATTGAATACACACGAAATATTGACAATGAAATCAAAATTCAATATCAGATAAAATTTGACAATATTAAGTATGTCAATTTATTATTTAACTATTAAGAGGATAATAAAACCTTTTTAAATGAAAGATTTTAAAATGTTTGAGTTTAAAATCTTTTCAATAATGTATAGTCTCAATTTATTCTTTTTCTAATATTAATATACAACAGGAAGCAATCGATGGATTAAATTTTATTTTTAGTGAAAAAATTTAAATTTAATAAATCGAACAAATTTAGCATTATAAAATACGTTAAAGCATTTGATTGTGAATTTTTTTCTATTCATACAATTTAAAATTCCTGTGTTCATATCAAAAGAAATCTGTCAAAGAACATTTCTGCAAATTGAGAGCTCAATCCATCCATAGGTTCCTTTTGAATCGAGCGGATAGTGAAATTTCTATTTTGTCGCAAGCCCTCTTCAATCGTTGATAAATATATCTCGTAATATCGGAATAAGCGTAAATTGTGACTATTGCTCTATTGAAAATGTTTAAAATTCTATTTTTTGTCCTCATAATTTGACAATTTTGTAAGTAAATATTTGTCAGTAGTAAAACCAGAATAAACATTTGACTGTTTCATAAGTATTAACGGATATCATCAATAAGATTATTTCTACTTCGAAATCCATCGGTTAACGAAAATAATAAATAAAGAAACATCTTTTGAAATTAATATCAACAACATTGATCAACATAATACTACGAAATAAGTGGATTTGCATTTTGCGATTTGTAATACGTCGATCCACCTGATTTTTAAAATAAGTAATCCTTTCTTTTATTATATTTATTATGTTTAATATTTATTTTCCATTAATGCCATACGGACTATTGAAAACGTATAAATATATGCTAAGAAGATTCTCCAAGTATCGAATGTAGATAATTAACTATTGAATAATTCTTTTAGAAATAAAATTTATTGATACTTTCCTGTAAAGAAATAACAAGTCCTTTAAATATCGAACTTCCCCTTCCCTTCAAAATCGTAAGCCAATTTACTTTGTGTTATTTTCCAGCATTGCAAGTCACGAGTATCATGTCCTAAGCAGTTATAAAGTAGGTTACTAAAAATTTCTCGTCGAAATAAATTTAATTCCGCATAAAGCAATTTCCCGATTACGTTTCCAAAACAACATTTCATTCCTACGATTATTATACGTTATTTACATTAGATTTACAAACGAGCTTTTGGATTATAAAATGTTCAATGATAATATTCAAGTGGAAAATTTTACTTACGCAGCAGTGTGTGTGTGTATGTGCATGTGCGTAGTAAAGATTTGCGCAAACTACTCGCTCAAGATTTCTCTGTTTTTACAGGCTCTCACTCTTTCGAAGGAGCTTTTAAGTAGAAAAGCCCGTGTACAGTTGGGCGGAGTATACTTACGTCATCTATATAACAAGAGTGTGCGCGCTCGCGCGTAAAAACTCGTCCAAAAAAAAAAAAATATTTTCGTCCAACCAGTTTGTACCTGTTAGTCCTAATTTTTACAGCAGCTATAAATTTCTCAGACCTATATTCCCTACTACAGCGCTATGCTAATAGCTCTGCTTAAGACAGAAGAGGCGCCCATTAAGAATGTCTTTTTCCCTCTTGCTTGCTCCTGTATTATAACGCATATATATATGTGAATACATGCGTATGTTTACATTTACATACATATACATCATATTCTTCTTACACCAGAATGTATACGTGTGTGTAGCTTACATGACTTTACACACATATATATATATATATATAGTTTCGTACTCCCTCGAAATGCGTGTAACAGTCGCACCTGAGGATCAGGAGAAACAGAGAGCTGCGACTATAAAACCCTTTCTTTCTCAAAAAGAAAAAATAGCATAGAGAAAGACAGAGAGAGAGAAAAGCTCCAGCAGGGAAGCCCGTTAGAAAGCTCGATTGCCCGCGAATAAAGCTACAACTTAATTGCCCGCACCATAAAAAACTCAACGCTAACGATTTTAATCTACGGTAAAGAAAAGAAAAGCGAAACGTTGCAACAATGGCAGTGTTAGAGTGAGAGAGAGAGAGAAAGGGAAGAATACCGTTTCAGAATACGCTCATAAATCCATAGTACTTAGAGCCCATAAAGACATTAATTTTCCTCTCCCGCGACAGAGAGTCGCTTCTCGGGCTACTCGCGCGAGACTAGAAAAATAAAGACACTATGTACAAGGGGTGTACGGCGATCCTTTTAGTCCTCTCTGACTCCCATCCCCCACTCCGCTTCCCTCACCCCTCCACATTCCCCCACTCCTCGGCCAGTCGCGATTAGCATTTAAAAATGTTCTCTCGCGCGCTTTGCAGTCAGGGAGCAATAAGAGAGTCGAGCGAAAGAGGAAAAAGAAAAAGAAAAGAGGGGAGAAAGAGGTACGACGTTACGGGTCGCGGAGTCTTTGCTTCGTGTACGTGGAGAAGTGGATGTAGGGCTCGGAGTGAAAGATGAAATCGCGCAAAAACCTCGCGAGATATTTTCTTTATCGTCGGGGTTCAAGGCTACTGTGGAATATGTTTTTTGCATTTTTTTTTTCTCTTATTTTTAGATTCTTCGTGGTTTTTAATACGTGCGACGGTGTGAGCTTTTTTGCGCGAGGTTGAAAGCTTGCGTATAAAGGATGGGAAGTAGGTTATTCAAGTCGAGTGTATGTATAGACTTATCAGGATTGATCTACACTGACGGTAAGCTATATACATAATCGTGGATTAAATAGTTCAGAGAAATCGTATTTTTTTTTTGGATTCACGAGGCGAATCTCAGATTCTATGTATACACTGCTTGATTAACGGAGTTGAAATAATTTTTCTTGCTTTTTTCCGCAAGGTACATGCAGACTGAATGAAAAGCAGTGTTATCAGATCCTTTGATACAAGTAGATATACTGCACCGGAAGTAAGCACATGCATCCAAACACGAGCGTCAAGTAACATTATTTTTCGTTCTACTACACAAAAACAAGCTTCTAGGTGGGAAATTTATCGCGTTCCCCTCTTGTTTTAGCCAATTTACATGCGCACAATAGTGCGAGCCATAGCTTGTAGAATGAGAAAAAGACCAACATTTCGAAGCCCGGAATATTTGTTTAAAAAAAAGCTTTTAACTACACTGCGCATAAAAGTTAATTTCCAACAATGATTCGTCCTTCGATCCGACCATCCTAGAGCAATACTTCCCCCTCCGCTACTACCACTGAACTCTCAGGGGTTTGGATCGTAGTTCGGCAAATCCTCCTTAAATTCAAATTAACTTTCGAACCGACTCCTCTGGACTACAGAGAAGCTCGAAAAGCCGGTAGCGTGTGAGACAGGTTATATATACTATATATACTATATAGGAGAAGCGTAACGGCTAGTCTCGGAGCACACATGGCCGCACACGTGAGAGGTCGGCTTCAAGCGCGGAGAAAAGCTTGCGGATGCAGGACGCGTTCTTCGGACGGCCGATCGTTGGGAAAAGATAAACGGAATGACTTTTTAAAATCCTCCGAGGCGCGAAAAAGCGAGAAATAGACAGAGAGGATGAGGGTGATACGCTGTATGTAGGAGATTTAGTTGTTTTATTATGTTCTATATAGATATGGACTTGACCAGTTGAATATCTGGTTAAGGTGGGATTCTGATCCTTTGTAAGAATTGCCATTACTGGAAAACGGGGTTTTCTATTGGTTCTTTAATGCTAAACAGGAGTTTATAAATAGATATGGAGTTGACCAGTTGAATATCTGGTTAAGGTGGGATTCTGATGATCCCTGGTAAGTTTTGCCATTATTGGAAAAAGGGGTTTTCCATTTGTTTTTTAATGCTAAACAGCAGTCTTGATAGGTACTATTGGTAAAGTTTTGTTTCCTTATCGGGATCATAAGAGTGAGTCAGAATTGCGGTAATGCACTGAAATAATGCTGATGTGTCAGATTTCAAATAGACTTAAAATTCTACTGGATCCTGAATAATGTATGACAATGACGGATTCTGATCGCACCACATATACTCCACTTTATGAGGATTTGACGTAAATCAGATATATAAATGTAAACAATTTATTTGAATGTAATTTGAAGGTTGGAGCAGCAGTATTGGTATAACACTGTCTTTAAATATCAGTACATAAATATAAAAGAATCGGTACATAACTGTCTTCAAGCGCTTGACAGTATCGATTTTCTAATATAGCCTGTTCTTATTACTCCAGTATTGATGAAATACTGAGACAGTATTTTTTACGGTACTGCAGAAAAGTTGTCATTACAAATCCAATATTGTACCGTCCGTACATTTTTACTACGAATGTTTCAACACAACTCAGTGCTCTTTACAGTGGAGGGGTGACACGTTTATAAGACTGTTTCTTTGTTTTCTGAACTTTGAAATTTTACTTGGACGATTTCATAGACTTTGCAGCTAACGTTTTCCATTTCACGTCAATTAATTGGCTATGAATTTCAAAATGTACACAGTAGAAATAAACACCACTTACATCTTGTTGTA
The DNA here is from genome assembly GCA_018906985.1 of Apocrypta bakeri. Lineage (NCBI taxonomy): Eukaryota > Metazoa > Arthropoda > Insecta > Hymenoptera > Pteromalidae > Apocrypta > Apocrypta bakeri. The sequence continues at coordinate 6,280,523 of JACCIA010000005.1, forward strand.
ACTACTCGGTCGGTAGTGAGGAATGGGGGGGGGGGGGTGGAAAAGCTTTTTAGCATATGATTTCAATTGTGCATACGGTATCATTCGAAAATAACAGTATGGAATAAATGATAAATCAAGCTTGTATGGCTAAATCCAGCATAAAACCGAAGATACTAAGCGCTCCTACCACAATTTTCTTTTCTCCATTCTCTTTGATCGATAATTTAAAATATATTCCCAACCTCCGCGAGTTTTAATTTCAAAATTATTGAACAACCTCTTTTAATTACTTAAGGCTAATTAATAATGGTAGAAAGTAACCGAATGAAAATTGTCTTACTTTTTTTAGAGAGAGAAGAATTCGATATTTAGACGATTTATTATTTCTTTGAATCAGTATTATTATACACTTAGACATTCATAATTCATTAATCTTTAATGATTCGTAAAGTTCTGCGAAAAGAAACGATAAATAATCCACACATCAACCCCCATCCCCTCTCCTAAATGTTAACTCAATTTACTTCGCGTTATTTCCTGTCATTGTATTTCTAAATGAAAAGCAGAAGTAGTTTATCACACTATTCAATAATTTTAGCCAAAATATAATTTATCAAAAATAAAATCAGTCTTTCAAACATCGAACCCCTTCTACCCCATCACACCACCAGTGACAGGGAGAGGGGGGAGTCTCATTTTTTTCACGTAATACACAAATTTGATTATTCTAATCTGCCTTCATCCCTCCGGTAGTGCTTTTACATTTTGATGCATTATCTTCTTTTGCCGCAGTTTTTTTTTTGTTGAGCTTGCGGATGCGAGGTGTATAGATCTTGCTTAGCGTCCTTTTCGAAAAATTCCGATGGCTCCCGCGTGATACTCTGAGTTATTGCCCCCCCCCCCTCCCTCCCCGCCCCTTTTTTTCCGTCGACACGTTGGAATTTTGTGCTCGTATGATTTTTAGAAAGAATGCCTACCATTATCTTCGAGCGTCAACGAATTCACCAGAGTCGAGGTATAGCGCCCGTTTATAACGAAGATATGTGAAATATGCCGGAAGTATGCGAAGAACCATTTCATAACTAAATGACGGCACGAGCTTTCTCTCTCTCTCACTCTCTCACTATCTCTTTCGAAGCCTAGCTTCGCGTATGCATAGGAAAAACAATAGTTTGATCCACATTGAAACGAGCTTTAAATTAGGGCTAGTCTCACGCCCCCTCCTTCTTTAGCCTCCCATACGCTTATCTACTGGCCATTCTCTTTCGCGATAAAGTTTAGTGATAATGAATTCACATGACCTAGTGAATAGCATTTGTATGCTTAGTCGGTCTAGTTTAAATAAGTAATTAATGATTTAAAACTCGAAACCTCGAGGAGGGAGAAGAAGAGAGATGAGCGACTAGTACAGAGATGCTGGAAGGGGTATCGATTATAAATTAATCCAGAGGAATTTGCATACATCGCATTAGCATATTTTAATCAGTTCCCAGTCATCTATATATGCACACGTGTTATATATCGCACCTACCCATATATATTTATATATATATATATATATGTATATGTACACGTGTCGCGAATAAATATTAGAACAACGTAGACGGACAAAGAAAAACTTGTCTCCAACGGTTAGATTTTGTATCTTGAATTATGTGCATCGCTAGTCGGCGGATATCTTCTATGTTCGACTATGGAATTAATTCGTAAAAATTTTATCACGTACAACGAGCCACTCGAAAATTTAACGATTTATGGAATAACTTACGAAATAAAGTACGTCGTATAACTTTGCGCTGAAGTCTATTTTACTGATATTAAAAGAGATTTATCGTATGCAGCTAGCAGCTATATATAGAGAGCAGGAGAAGACTCTTTATAAGAAATACGTGCAGCTGTAGTGATGGAGTTGCGATTCTACGTATATTCATATACATATATATTGGAGATACAGCACGAAATCGTAACTAAAGAGTAGTCTGCGATTCGTTTGACGTTGCAGAGCTTGAATTAATTAGCGCTGATTCGAAATTTCGCGGAACTGACAAATGCGTCTTTGCGCAGAAAGGGAAGGAGGGGTTTCCTCTTCGACTTTACGGTATATACGCCGAGTTGGTAAACGCACGAGATTTGCAAAAGAGAGTTTCCGTTGCGTTTTATCGCTTCGATTATACGCGTACTCTGCAGAACTAAAATATTGAATATTAATTTCGACATTTATTTCGAGTACTTAAAATTTGCGTAATTACACGGAACCTTAAAATAGGAAGTAATAATTACATTGAAAAGTGTTTATTGAGAATGTCTACAATATAATGTAATTAGTTTATATTGTAAATAAAAGGTTTAATAATAATACTGAAAGTCTGTTGTCTTTAAATATCATAGTGTCGTATTGTAAATGCTTTTGATACTTAGCAAGCACATTTTTCGAAATTCAATTCTTTTGAAAATGTTTTTAAATATTCAGGACATGTGTTTGACACACGGACAGGTGTAGAATCTTTTTAACATTTAGGCAAATGAAAACTTTACAATAGTGAAAAAAAAATTCAATTTTTTATTGAACCTACCCCCGAATGTAACATTTGTTTAATTTTCCTTTTGTTGTAACTGGCTATCGAAGAGACTTACGGAAGAGCAAGACCTTTCAAATTGAAGGTAAAACTGTCTTATATTATTAGAATAAGTATATATAATAATTAATGTATATTGTTATAAATATATAAAATTTTGAATTTAGTAATTTGCATTTTAAAGGTGTCATGCCCTCTTAAGTGAGACTACCTAACATTAAAAATCTTAATTAGTTGTATTAGTTGTATAGCTTAATTTAAGCTTCGTTTCACATCTTGAAGTCCCTTTGTTGATCACTTATAGCAGTAAGATTCAAAGTGAATTTATGAACCAATTGAGGTGAAAATTGACACGAACACTCTTTGATAGATTATTTAAAGTAGGAATGTAGACATTTTTAATTAAAAAAAAAAACAAAAACTGACTTTAGAACTATTTTTCAAAAAATTGTGATACATTACATCGTGTAAAACTTTTTCTGCGCATTCAATTGGGAATCTCTACATTCGTACTTTAAATTATGTATCAAAGAGTACGTATGCCAATTTACAGCCTAATTGGTCCATTAGTTCACTTTGAATCTTACGAAGAGTGAGTTTTCAACAACCTACTATAATTAGTTAACGATGAGGTTTAAAGATATGAAACAAATGTAATTAATATAACTCGTTAAAATTTTTAATTTTAGATAGTCTCACTTTCCCCCTTTAGAGTTCATAAAAGTATCTTCAAAATTTGAAAACTTTCATTTAGAAACGTCGATAACAAAGTTGTAAATTCATTAGAATTGTACGTGAATGTAAATAGAATATAAATTCTAAAGAATATCCATTATGAATTTCAGAGAAATTTGCGTATCGGAGATGTTTGAGGTTGATAATTACGAATTATGCATTATTATCGCACAATGTATTTAAACAAAATAAGTCGAAAAATTAAAATCTGCGCTATCGTTAAAATGAATTTTGAATATCCAAATGAATATTACTTAACTTCATTGATCAAAGACAAAAAATAGATTATAGCTAATACAAAAAAATTACGAATTAAACATAGAAGCTCCACTGAATTCGTAATTTTACCTCCAATACAAGTTTTACTGTATATAATTAATGAATATTTACTAGACACAAACGAGACTATGAAAATTTAACCAATTTATTCGTAAATATACACAAGATATAAAAAAGTAAATTTCAGATTCACTGTTCTGAAGTAAAATGTATATAGGATTACTAAAAAAACCAGTGAAAAAATCACTGTTTCAGTTTTATGAAGCGAAGTTTCCTAAGTCTTCGTCGACGGCTATTTCAGCGGCAAATTTAAATGATAAATTCAAGCAAAATCATAAAGCACTAGTTTCAGCTTCCCGAAATACGATCACTTTAAAATACAAAAAGAAAATATATCGATCGACCGCAACCAAACTCACGTTCGAGGGTGCGATGATTTATCCGTTTAATAACAGCGTGAGCGCGGACGCGATTTAAAGTCTAACGAAGAAGATTATGGTCCCGAGCTACTCCGGCTATTTTTATGGACAGAAAAGATGCGGCAAATTAATCGCATTTTCAAATACACACACATATATATATGAGTCATTTCTGACAGATTGACCGAACAAAAAAAAATTTTTTTTTAAACATTTTTAAACTACAGTGTGGTACTGCATCTACCTTCGTGAATTTTTTTAGATTTTTTTCATCAAGATTTTCAAAGTAACAGTACGTGAAAGTTGGCATTTTTACCAATTTTGGCATTTGAAGAGAATTCACATCGATGACTACGTAATGATACTCTTATAAGTTTGTTCAGGTCGACGATGAACAAACTAATCAATCGTTACACCATTTCATAACAAGAACACCAAAGTCTTTCGTTGAAAGTCTTCAAAATTCTATTATTGGTATCAACATTCTGTAACTAAAGAAACGTCATAAAAAAATTTATAAAAATACATGAATATAGATACAATGCCAAACAACAATTTAAAAATATTTTGAAGAAAAAAAATGTTGTACGGTCAATCTGTCAGAGAATGATCCATATATATATGTTTTTTAGTAAATAGTTTACGTGGACCGATACCGAGCAAATCAATTCACCGCTTAAATCAATAATTCTGTTTGTGCTAGGACAATCGCGAGATGAAGATGAAATTCTGTTTACGATCTGTAGAGGATTAGTTATTACTTGCGTAAATGGCAGTTCAACAAAATGTCCGGCGATTATTAAAATAGGACTATTCGATGAGCGAAAAACGAGAATCGATCGAAATTTAGAAAGCGATTGAGGAACTAAATTTAGTAATAAAGCAATTGTCCTTTTCGACCCGACGAAAGGCTTAAGAAAATAAAGTTCTCGAGGTGAACAGGGCAGGATTGCACAACGGACGTCTTTCTATTTGTCGACCAGCGGTGCATGATCAACTTTATTAACAACTCACTTTTCAAAACCAGCAAGTCTTCCACATCCCGAGATGAAATTTCTCGCCGAGAGAAAGAGAGAGAGAGAGAGAGAGCGAGACCCGATTTTCACCTCGGAAAAAAAAAGAAAAATTCCAAAGACTCTTTTCCAATCTCCGAAGCCCCTGAAGAGCACGTCTGCTCTCGACTGCTTTCCTAAAAGAATCTCCGGGAAAACCCTCGAGCACTGCCGCGCAAAGAACTAAAAGTCTCACTCTCTCTCTCTTTCTCACATACATGTTATATATAAATCTGCCATCACAGGCTTCACTCTATATATATATACCTCTAAAACGTAGCGTTACTGTTAAAGCCTATGTATACCTGTGCCGTCGACCGATTAATCAATAGATTCTAATGTTCCGAACCGGAACATTAATTTTCAGATAGGGTCCGGCTGCGTGTGTGTACATATACGTATATATAGTATATATGTACATAAGCGTTAGGGAATATCAGTGAAATTTCTCTTCGCAGTGTGCAGTACGCCTCTTGGATTCCAAAGCAGCCGCGACGAGTAGCGATTTACCCCCTCCCGTCACCCCACCTCTTTACTCCCATTGCCAGCGCAGTCGGCTTTCTTCCGTATAGCGCGAGTACGTGAGCTCCGCGAGATAAAGTCGGACCGCGACATCAGTTACGCTTCACAGGCTTGAATGTGGAAAGTGAGAGAGAGAGAGAGAGAGAGAGATGCGTTGAAGATATCGCATGGAAATGAGTGAAAGGGAGTGGGGGAAATATGAATAGAATTTTGCGCGGAGATGACCGAAACCGCGATTTTCTTTTTATTCCCGACATACTATGTGCGTATTGAGAAAATACGTGTAGAAAGAACGGGATAGACGTCGCGCATTGAGACATTTCTCCGATATTTGTCATTTGTCAAAAGAACGTTGACTTTGTACTTAAAAGTTGTGCATTGTAGAGGTGGGGATGAAGTGGAAAGAACGTTTTTCTTTGCTTACATGCATTCTGAATTTTGTAATTATAACTTCTGCGTTGTGTTCTTTCTTTCTCCCGTCTCCCTAGATCGGTCGATGTCATATACACCGGCGAATTTGAATTTCAAATGAACTTCAATATCTGTTTGAGCGGATGACCCAATTACAGAATAATAAAAGATCACGTCGCACGCTCGCAAACCTCAACTTCTTCTTCTCTCGATTCTCCTTAATTAATAATTTTAACAAATTTCCCAACCTCCGTGAGATATTTCTATTACCAAAAAATTATTTAGCCCACTCTCTTAACTGTTTGATAGTCGCAATGACAGAGGAGGGGGAGCTCCGATGTTTATAAACTTACCAATTCACGATATATCAATTGTTAATAAATCCAAAAAGTATACGAATTTTATATAACGTATACGAGATATTGAGTTGTCTGAACATAAGACTTCCCCCTCCCCCCTCTCCAAACAAATAATTATTCAATTTTTAGCGCTATTTTCTGTCATTATTATTTGTAAGTGAGTATTAGGTATTTAACGAACCAGCAATTGAATAATCTATTTCAAAATCAAATGCATCGAACCATCGGAACACTAACTCCCCCCCTCTCACTCTCTCGAAAAATAAATCAAGTTAATTTACTTCGGTCCTTTTTACCATTGTAATTCTTAGCTAAATCTCAAGTAGTTCATATACAGGCGATCGAGCATTTTATTTCCGAAACAAAAGTTATCGAAAGTTCTGCGCGCAAAACTAATGACCCCTCATTAGACTCCCCGCCCCCCCCCCCTCAATCTTAAGTTGAGGAGAAATTTTCACGAATTTATATCCTGATCGCGCGATCGATTCCACCCGTGCTTTGCGACTGTCGCTGTGCTTCCACACATATGCACACAGACACGTACCGCTTATACATAAGGGTATCCCCTTAAAAACCGGATGAATGGCTGAATTTTAGTTTCACGATGGAGAAAGAGCGCTATTCAGCTCTTGTGTCGCTGGAAAAGTATGCCAAGGCGAATTTTCGCATAGCGCGCTGTTATATGTGCGCTCTCTCTCTCTCTCTCATATTGTGATGGAAGCTTCTACTGCAGCGAGAAGTCAAGAGATTGAAGAAGGTTTCCGGATCTTTTTTTAGCGTATGACGCTCGGCTTACTGGAGCAGAATTAAAGCTCGTTTTAATCACCCGAGTAACTTGCCAGCTCCTATACCTCGTTGATATACTGATTCGTAAAAAGAAAAAAGGGAAAAAAAATGACGAAGATCCGTTTGTGAAAATAAATATTGAATATCCATGTATTGCGCGACCGTCGACGCGAGAACGTAAACGCGACGGAAACGTCGGTTTCAATAAAGCTCTGTCGGATGCGGCGTGTAGGAAATCAAGATTTTAAATGTAATGAATATTAATTCTATATATAACAAATGCAAGAGGGAAACGTCATTTACGCTTTGATAAAATCAAGCTTCAATCTTTTGCGAGTAGAAAGAAAGGATGTACTTTACCGATGTATATATATATATATATATAAACATATAAACGGCATTCGACGGCGAAGTAAATGGGATGTGAGGGGGGGGGGGATGCATTAATAACTTCTTTGCTGACCGTCTTTACGCGAGAGTGTCGAGCGCACTTGTAATAAAGCTTTGTAGCTCTCGATGCACAGAATTACGGAAGTATTGAAATTTTTTAAATTCCCTTGACTATAAAGTAGTTTAAGCAGTTTTTTATAGAGCAAAGAATTTAATATACTCTTAGACTTTTTATAAGTTCGTCTAGAAAAAAAAGAATAAAGAAAGAACAAAAAAAAAAGAAAAAGAAAGTGCAGAGGTGGAAGTATCAATAAAAACCATGTACACATAGATATATATATATATATATATATATATACATACATACATACGTGTATATAGAATCGACGTTTTCATAAATACTTTGAAAAAGACGGGAGGCTGTTTCGAAATAAGCTATAAGTTGAGGAAAAGATGCATTTATTTTTATACATCGGTTAAAGCGCATCTTTCATAAAAAAAAAGAGGGAAAAAATTGGTGATTCGACGTCCGGATATTACAATATACATATTTGAAGGAGAAACGTACGATTTAATCAACGGCTCGCCCGTTACAGTAATTAAGCGGCGCTAAAAATATATTAAATCGAATTACCGCGAGCTCCTATTTACGTCGAGACAAATGCATATAAAATCCACGAGAGTTACGTATCTCTCGTAATCTACAGGCGTTACCTTATCTCATTATATATAAATATCTGTATATATATATATAGATGTATATATAGATGTATGTAATATAGCTATATATATATATAGACCGAGTACGACGGCGGGCAAAAATAAATATGCAAATGGCACTTTAACACGTTTTCATATTAAAACGTCAAAGATCGCGCGATATATAAAATACTCCGAGCTTTTTATTTTCGAGCCCCGTAAAGGAAGGCTTGAACTATATGTACTTGTATATATGTATATATACACACTTGAGAAACGCAAGAGACGAAGAAGAAGAAGAAGAAGAAGAAGAAGAAGTAAAAAAGAGATTGTCGTTTGTTATACCCCCACGAATCCTTTTGCGAGCTGTTGAGTGGCTCGACTTTTTAGCGAAATAATACGCCAGTTATGACGAGATTCTCGCGCCCTTCTACTGACGCAGTTTTTTCTATCTCTTTATTCTCCGCGCAGACAGACGATTAGATGCACACGAGATGAGAGATGCTTTCAGATTTCGAATTTTTACCAACTTTGTACGAAGAATCGTGCGTATATATATATATATATATATATATATAGATCGGGAAAGGCGCGAGGAATGTTTTCTCTTCGCTTTGAAGCTGAAATTTTAAATTGTGCTTGCGCCATTCGATGTGCTTATCGCATTGAGCTTGCGTGTGTAATAGAAAATCGTTCGGCGTCGGCGGCCGATAGGGATTTCCATTTCAGTCTCGCGCCTTTCAAACGTTCTTATGTACACAAACTCTGCCGCGAGTCATTATCTACAGAATGGCCATTATTCGAGAGAGTATATATACAGTACGCATACTGTATATATATATATATGTGTGTGTGTGTGTGTGTGTGTACATTGGAATAAACGCGCATCATTCCGGGAAGGAAGGAGGGGAAACGGTGGAGGGGGAAGTGAGTATTTCTTTGCGCTTTGAACTTTGGAATTTTATTAGCACGATTCAATATTGTTAGAAGCTTACTTCTAAGGTTTCGATACGATTGATAAATTGTTAATGTATAAAGTGTTCGCGACGGTAAAGATTATTATTGATACGTTACTATGGAATTGTAATGGACGAGGGGGAGGAGTTTTGGCTGAACTTTCAGTGCGTTTAGTTCGGAAACATTATTAATTAGTGTATTGTGTACACTTTTTTAAGCGCGAAATTCTGCACAAAGAAATAATGAGCCGTCTAAACTAAATAGCCCCCCCCCCCACTAATTACTATTCGAAATTTACTTTTCCGATTCTATATCCATTGGTATACATTATCACTTCCAAAGTGTATACAATAAGTACAAATAAAATGATAATACGAACAACAAATATTAATAATATTTCGATGCAACACAGGAATCTTGAAAAAGGGGGGGGGGGATTTTGATTATTACAAAATATGATTAATAGTCTGGAAATATTCTTAAATTCTGAAACGTATTTAAACTAGCTTATTGAATAAAACTTGCCTAACTCTGCTCAGAGAAATAGCGAGACCTCCAAACCACCACACCAGCTCTCCAACACATCACACGTTTACAGCATACGATTTAAAATATAGCCTCGCACCGAAAAGAGTCTCTTTATCTTTATACTCGTTTTATTTTTCGAGAAGATAAATTTATATACGGGATACTGGTCTGGGAGTCGCCATCCTCTATACACACGCGTATTGTATACGCAACAGTTAAATTCGCATTGTTTTGCATGTGTACATTCCTGATGAGAATCGTACCTCATTGTAAATGAGTATAGCAAAGTAGAGAGAGAGAGAGAGAGACAGAGAGCATACGCTCTGCCTCTAAATAAGGGTCGCCACCACTGACGCTTATGCAATGCGAGCACGTACGCACACGGTGGTATAGTGCGGTGGTAGTACAAAGTTTTACGCGCGATAGCGTTATTATTCGAAAGAATGAAAATATAATAATAAAAATGTTATTGCCCGGCTGCGGGTGAAAGCGATTTTTTTTTCGAAAATAACCGTTTTTACCGCGCGCGCGCGCCAGATTTCATTTCAAAACTTTCATAGCGGCATTTTGCATGCATAATCCGTAAAGAGGGGGAGGGGGGGGGGAGGAGGAATCGATTATTTTAATCAAGTTGCTAAGGCTGAGAGTATCCATGGTTGCATTCTAATCAATATCAATAATAACCCCTCGCCGTAATTGCAGTTTATGCACGAGCTACCTTCCGTGTATGCATGTGTATGTTTAAGAGTGGAAAAATTCTTGCTGCGGGATGTGTATACAAGCTATGGCATAGATGTAAACCAAACAATTGGTATTGTTTGGCTGAATCGCAATTATTAAAGAGTAAGCTGTTAATTACGCTAAAATATCCCTCGTTTCGTTGCGGACGTTCATGTAGCGTCGCGCTCAAATAATGCTTTATTTTTACATAGTTCAACGCTTGAACGTGCAGATGCTGAATTCATATGACTACTACCTGTTGATGAAATAATTTATACGCTTTGCGAGATCGGGCATTAAGCAGAAAAATAACAATCGGCGTACACTGGCTAATGAATGAGTTATAAAGAACGCTGCTGGAGGGGGGTTTGACGTTTTAGGTGGGGGGGGAGGGGGGGGGTGGAAGGCGAGCTGAGGTCTGACTACTTATAATTACGTAAATTGTTTTTCGAAATTCTAGTCGTCACGCTCGTTTCTCTATTAGTAGAAATGATAGATTATTTAAAAGCAACGGTTTACGATAGAGAATTTAATGAACTTGCACTACCCCCACTTCTGCGTCTTACTTTGCATTATTCTCTGTCATTGCGAGGTTGAAATCATCGCGAATTCAACGCGAATTATCTTTACCCGTTGCGTTGAATTGACAATTTTTATTTTGATACTCGAGCCGTCAATCGCGTAAAGAATATTTACATCTCATCCTGACCGGGTTAATTGATTTTATGTGAGCATAATATAAACGTATCACCATCTGGCTAGATTTCAGCCCACTTTACGAGCGGTAATTCCTTCGACCGCGAAAAATAGAATTGAAAAAAAAAACTCAAACACATACGTCGGATCTTAAAATTCACGAACACCCATGGTGTATAAACTATAAATAACACACGAAGCCACCGCGACGCGCGTCATCAAGAGCGCTTTGAAAAGCAGCAAATTTGTCGTTGCGGCTCGGTATTATGTATAGCCAACGGGGGAAAACACATCATCGCCCCGATTAAATCAATTAGCAAGAAACTTAAATCCGTCACTGTGTATACGTATATATATAGCTCTGCAACTCATGGAGAGTCACAACGCTCGATCCTACATCCTATATATATATATATATATATACAGTTATAAATCAAAGCTGTGTACAGGGGAGCTGATCAACAACCCATGCAACGAAGACATCGCGCGCACAGAATTGCACAGCCAGCAAACTATAGCTGTATATAGTGTATATATATATATTTTGAGATACAGGCTTGCGTATTTTCTCCTTCTCTCTCTTTCTCTCTCTCTCTCTCTCTCTCTCTCTCGAGTCGTAATTAATGACTATATTGAATAATCGAGATTGACCGCTAATGACAGAACGTCGAACGTTGAAAAATGAGCACGTTTCTCGTACACATATGAGTAACTACACATATTATAATACATAGATATACTACAATACAACGTTCTTTTATTCAGCACAGCCGATACGTTATTTTGAATTGTTTCAATACCATTTCAGCAAGAAATGTCGATTAGCAAATACTTTAAGATTGTGATAGCTATTTTTCCAATAATGTTATAATCTATTTTGGCGATAGTAGGAAGACTGAAAGTTATGATTCAACGCGTGAAATTAGTATTATAAGCGTAATAAAAGATAATTTACATATAAGCTTATTTTTAGTCAAATTTTTAGTTCGAATTTTGCGGTAAGAAATGGCGTCTTTGGAACTTGTTTGATGTTGATTCAAAGGATCAAACCTTCTCTAACAGTCTACCATTATTCACAAGAAAAACAAATTCACTGGTCAATCTATCAGAAAATCTGGATCAATCTTGGCAAACTCATATTTTATGATACGGTGGTTTTAATTCTAGTTACAAATAGAGCTTCATTCACAAGATGTGACTTTTGTATTGATGTTGACGCCGCAGTGATCGAATTTGTTCAAAACTGTATTTGAAGTGTTGGATGACTTTTAACGTAATACTTACGTATTATTATTATGAAATAGTGCAGTGCCTGGCTGTACAATCATCGAATCCTTTCAATACAGAATTTAAAGACTTCAATGACTTAAGAGATTATGGCGAGCCGTATCTACATTTGGAAATATTTTTATCTAGTTTTGGAAATATTTTATTGAAAGTTTACCTAATTGTACAATAAAAGTCCTTTTTCTGTTTCTTATTCGGGAATTAGAATTTTTTAATAATAGGCATACAATGTCAACATTGACATCCTGTAACTTAAAGACTCTTTATGAAAATAGATACAGCCTTAAATGACAGTTTAAAAAAATTTGGATCAAAAAAAAAAAAAAATGCCCGTCCTCAAATGTACATACACGCGGATAGGGGTAATAAGCAAAAATCCGACTGAGTAAATGAATAGGGACAGGTGTTTATAGAGAGCGTGAATTTTATAGATACATGTATATATAATATGCATAGAGCAGGTATAGACCGAATTAATGACTTACCGGCTCGTCGTTGACGTACCACACCAGCAGAGCAGGTGGTTTCGATGGGGCGGACGTGCAGTTCACACGGACGAAGTCGCCTGCCTGGTATTTCGGCTTGCCCCCGGTAATTGTGGGGCCTCGTTCCGGCAGTACTGAAAACCAAACACTAAAGCTGTAGCTCTATATACACGTATATTGTACACATATCTACATAGGTATATACTCTTTTCCCTTTCAACCTGTCTACGTAAATGCATATACCTATATATATATATATACGTGTGCATCTATCTAAGTACAGGCGTGTCTATCCACAGGAGGGAAAAGCTTCTGGTTCATCTTTCTTAATTGCGATGGTTTAGGTTGCTTCTTTTTCACTTTGTCCAAGGGATGATGAGGTGCGAGTTAAACGCCCTACTGTTTGTTTTTCGGCAGACGATAGCCGTCGCTGGTTTAATGGTGTTTGGAGAATATTCTTGACTAGCGTGCGAGTTTCCAAGTGACTTCGAGTGTTTGGCAAGTGCGATCTATACACGCGTGTACACGTACGAGTCGGATCGAGATAAAAAAAAAATTGACGAGACATAACTTTTGTAGGGTGAATTATGAGCGATAAAGTCATTAATCGCTGTTGGTACCGCAATGTATCGTCGACGCAGATATTTGCGAAAGCAACGCTTAATTCGTGGAAACAATCGATATACGCGTGTGTGTGTATATACATGTACATAGAATACGTAAGCTCGACAAAAGATATTGCGTATGCACGCGTGTATGGAAAGACGTAACGTTGTACATTATACAGATCAGATAAAAAGTTAATTAAGCTATATCAATTTCGAGAATCTGACAAAAGCAAACAATTCGTATATTATACTCTGTAAAATTGGAACAGTGAATTTTTCACGATACAAGCTGGGAAATCGTTAACATTCGTATAGTTAATCTGAACTTTATTACTTTGATATCGAGTGTTGTGGTGATAATGATTTGTAGGGTATTTTTTTCGTATTGCGTATAATGATACTATGTTTGATCTTATGTAATCTTGCATTTGACAATGAAAATTAATTGTTTTTAAAATGTGCGTTTGTTAATTAAATTACTAAAATTACGATTTTCGAACATTTGAAAAATCATCATTAAGGGGGTGTCACGTTCAATTTTTATCGACTGAACCTTGAAAATGCCTGAAGCTTAATAAGTTTAGTGAATTACCATGTGTTAATTGCTGTCCGCCTTGGCACTATCTATCGATATACCAAGTTTGAAACGAAAATTTTGATATGCTTCCGAGGAAATTTTGAACTAAGTTTTGAACAACTAAATGTCGTGGCTACCAATTTTTGTTCAAGTTTTTCTCGAAAACATATGAATATTTTTGTTTCGAAAATTGACGTAGTGATATATAATGACAAGAGGGAGGGAAACTAACTCTTGATTTTGCATTTTTCTTTCGTTCTACAGTCTTACCGACTCAGTCGGTAAAAGTTGAATATGACACCCCCTTCATTTTTTATTAAATCTAAGAGATTTTTCAAGAATTAAATCTATTAATGTATGAATGAAGTACATTTATTCGTTTCGGTCGTCGTTTTGTTAAATTCAAAAAGTTATGAGGGTCGAAAAATCACATTTATTCTAAGTTCGGATATCACCATACCTTTGGAATTGAGTAGATTATCAAAATTGAAAGTAACGAAAAATCATTAAAATAAGTAATTAAAATATCACGTTTCGAATAGTAAATCTTACTTCGATAAACTTTGACATAATTGAAAAGAGCGAAATATATGCTGCGCGGATTTTTCGGAGATTATTTATTTTTATATTAGCTTAGTTGAAAGAGGATTTTCAAAAAGTCTCCTGGATTACTATTAAAGGGTTAAAACAAAAATATTTTAATATGTACATATTTAAATTTAAAAATCAAATATTTTTAAATCAATTATGTATACATTATAAGAGTGAGCATTATAAATTGTTATATATAAATTTAAAATGTATTATACATATATTATTTAGAGTTTTACGATCCAGATTATATTCGGAAAATCACTTATTCAACGGAGAAAATTGTAACTGTAAAATTATAAAATAAATGTAAGAAACCGAGAATTGATTATTTTAACTACATTAGTATTTAACTTTTCACGAACTATATTGACCGATAAAGTTCAGCTGTATTTGTAACACGTCGGAAAATATAAATTTAGCATCTCACAGCAGCAAAATTCTTTAACATTGATACAATTGTTATTTAAATTTAGACTCTTGATGCAAACGTCAGAAAAACAATTTTTAAATATTATCGTATTATTATTTTTAAATAGTGCTTTTATACTTTTTTAAAAATAAATTATTTACTCTTCGCGATAAAACAATACGATAGCTTACTTACAACACTTTTAAACAGTGCAACGTTTCATCGCTTCAATTTAACCAAGTCTATATATATAATCAAATATATTAACTTCGCGTCTACAACCAGCAGCTAAATGAGCGCGAAAAGTAAATAAATAGATTTGACTAAAAAAAAGAACGAATGAGAGAAAATAAGAAAAGCGTGTATAATGAATCTTGCGCGTTGGGTCGTATACACTGCGATGCTATATATGTGCTGCGATGCATTAATTACGCACTTTCATTAGCGCGTCGTTTATCGTATAGGAGATAAGAACAAATAGGATGGAGATTAATTGGAGCCTACACGTATGTAAAAGAAAAAAGAAAAAATAAAAAAGGAATCGATAAAAAGTTTCGCCGCGATAAACCTTCCCCTATACCGATTCGGCGAATGTTAAATGAACAACTTTGCTTCTCGTGGCTGAGGTGAGATCGCCGAACTTTGAGTGTAAAAATGTACGATTCCTATACGTTACGTGATATACATCACTGACAGTGAAGATTTTTCGTTTTCTTTTTTGTATATATAGGAGGGTTGAAATTTTTTAATTGAAAAAAATACGATTTCCCTTTCTATCCAAGGCTCGAGCTTTTTCTATTTAAGTTCCAATAATTAGATAGAGAATTAAGATATCCTGTTGGAAAATTTGCATGCACCTTACACTCTACGTCGACCCACATTCTGTCTCTCTCTCTCTTTCTTTTTCAACTATATACCATAAAAACATGATTAAACCTTGGCACGAGTAGGCCTTTGTCCCTTAGGTCTACGTCAGTTAGCGACAATCTTATTGTATAATTGAATTAAAATGTCTCTATAACACACGCACAAGCAATTATCCCTTTTTAACTCATTATCAAGACGTCGCGTGCAGCTGCGAGTTTATGACGTACAATATTCAAGATTGCCAAACGTTCAACAAAAGGATGAGCGAACGAAAGAGAAATAGAAATCAATCTCGAGTCTTTCTTCATCACGAGTCCGTAGTATTTTAACTACTTATTTATGAAAGGAAGCAGATGTTGGGGGTAACTCTTTGTTTGTAGACTGTCTACGATTGTCGGTAAAACAGAAAAATTTTGAAAAATGAAACCTCAATTCTTAAGAGTATGTACCTGTAAGTTAGAACGGAGAAGGCTGAAAGATTTTATACTTATTGTATAACTTTTTCCTTAAAAGTGAATTAAAAAACAATATTTAAGAAGACCTGACAGAAGTTGATGCTATTCAGAGAGATAATAATGTAAACCCCCTTTAGGGGGGTCCAAAACTCTACTTTTACCGACTTTGAATGTTTGGCAGAAAATTATTTGAAACTCAATACATACGCATTAAAAATAGCATTGGAACGAAATAGCAAGCACTTAGGCATTATAATGTAGCCGTTATGTTAAAAATTAATTTAGCTTTAATAGGTATATAAAATTACAATAGGTATTAATTACGATTAAAAAATCATTCATTTTTTGTAATTAAAAATTACGGGTTCACTCTCATATCCTGAACTTATAATGTTTGTAATAAAATTATTAATAAGAGGTTAAGTATTTTTTTATTGTATTAATATATTACTGTAGTCATTATATCGATGTATTAATTAAGATCTACTAAAAGTAGATGTTATCATCCTATGTAGGATTATTTTTATATTTGTAGTTTTGTTTTAATTTTTGCATTGCATAGGCTGCAGCTTCAACAGTTTGGGGAATGTTTAAGATTCAAAGCCTGATGAATGTCATTTTGGACATTAAATATTTAAATATTTATAAATTAATAAAATACAATTGGATAGCCCAAAAACACATTGAAATAACAACGTTTGAGTTTTAAAAATATATCAAGCTCTTCTTCGCTGTAGTCTACTCTAAAGCCAAAATTATTTCAATAATAAAAATAAAATTTTGTTGTTACAAAAATTCAAACTCCCTGTAAGCAATAAAATGCCCTCTAAGTGCGTCTACCTAAAATTAAGAATTTTGATTTGCTATATTAATTGTATTCTATACATATTTAACACTGAAGTTGTAAATTCGTAACCTTTAAATTTGAGCTCTGTTTTACATCTCTAAGTCGCTTCGTTGACCGCTTATAGTAGGTTGTTGAAAACTCACTCTCCGTAAAGTTCAAAATGCATTAATGGACCAATTGAGCTGAAAATTAACTACTATACGTGGTCACCGAAGGGACTTTAAGATGTGAAATATAAATCTAATTAACGGTTAAACGATCTTTCAGTTACGTATTAAATGTATAAAGAACGAAATTAATATAATCGATTAAAATTTTTAATTTTAGGTTCCTCAACCCTTTAACGTTACCAGGACACCTTTGGGCGAATTATCCTGAACTGATAACTCCAAGTTCATATTACACTATTTTGAAGCTTACTCTCTCTAATGATAGCTTTTAAACGTTCATAAAATTTAGATTTACCATTCAAAGATAAAAAATGAAACAATACAATTTTCGTACCAGTCAAAAGCCTTCCAATAAAGGTGTCCACACTGTCTTAACCCTCAATGGAAAAAATAATTTCGGTTCCAGATAATCTTTTTACCTTTTATAAAAATATACTAAGAATTAAAATGCCTTTTCTTAGTGTTAGCCAAACAATACTTTCAAATGATTTCTTGATTTTAGTAAAGCTCGCAGTTTTCGAGATAAAAGACTATTACAGCTATACTTGCGTCTCTGTATAATTTCATTGTATTTAGTATGTACTCCGCGAATTTTCCAAGATCGTATCTGTTCAGGATAACCCGCCAAAAAAGGACTGCTGAAAAGTATCCTGGTAACGTTAGAGGATTCCAAGGTATCTTACGTACTTAACGCAACGAAATTAGCGGTTGCGCTCCGCGAAGATTAGTCAACGTTTATATTATCGCAGTGGCAACTCGAATGAAATCGAAAACTTTATTCACTGGAAAAAAAAAATCAATACCATACGCACATCAAAAGATATACGCAATAGACATCGAAGAATAAAATGGATGAAAAAATAAAGAAAAATCCCGACTCCCGATAGAAATAGCCAGGCGTATCGCGCGCATCATATCCAGGATAAGAATTTCCAGAATCGAGAGCGATAAGCGAAACAACAGTGGAAACTACTTAACAGCGCTATCTGCTTTCCTTTCCGACAATCGCGTTCACCGCCGCAGAAAAGGTAAACGTCTGCGCGCGCGCCTTCGAATTCAGCGCATATCGAAGCGTTTCGATTAAGCGCCGCGCGCACGTACGAATAACGAGAATGCGAAAGCCGAGGTATTACAGGGAACGAAGACGACGAACAAGAAGGAGAGAAAGGGGCAAAAAACGTAAAATAGTCGCGCTTTCGTCAAAGGTAAGCGCGACTCGAAAGAGAGAAAGAGAGAAGAAAGAAAAACACTCTCACGTACTTTAAATAAACCTCTCGAAACAAAAAAGGATCGCAAAGAGCGCGCGGTGTGTATCGTTGAAAAAGGAAGCTCGGGAATGTTGTATAAGGAAAACCGCGCGAGTTAAAAGCGTAAATAGTTTGAAGCAGAGGAAGAAGTAAAAATAAAAAAATTCATGAATCAACGCGCGAGTCGTCGTAGAGTCGTCGCTTTCGGTGTGGGTAAGAGTGTGTATATATATATATATATATGGGACATTCTCAGACAGATTGACCAGACAACAGATTTTTGTTCTTCAAAATATTTTTAAACTCTTTTTTTGGGACTGTTGGCCTGTATGTACTTTCATGAATTTTTTTAGATTTATTTTTCGTGAAGGTTGGTTTAGTTACAGGTTCATGTAAGGCACTTTTGTATTGGACATAAGGCGTCTTTGTCCGTTTGAATCACTAACACACGGAATTACTTGATTCTGGAGGTAAGCCTGAGTTGAACATTGAAAATAACACACCACCCATTGGTCACAGAAAAAATCATAACTCAAGGTAGATGTAATTTTTTATACTTCAATTATACGTACAATTGGTAATGGTCTCTGTACACTAATTTAGTTTATTTAGTGCGGTATACCAAAGAATCTAGGTTGCTACTCTAAAGGAATAATTTAAATATAGTTTGGTGAAAATAAGTTTGTTAGATAACTCAAAATTCCGTGCAAATAACTAAAAATACAAAATTTACACACCTGCATGAGGAAACAATACTCGAAGTCCAGAAACAGTGCCAAAATTATTTTAGTGTGCAATGATAGTGAATTATTCATTATTTAAATTCAGAGTTGTTTTTAATTAATTTGTGTTATTTTTAAAATCAATCTCATGATCACCTTTCCAAGAGATTCAACGTGATTTCGATTTTCTTGTAATTTATAAACCGTCAATTTCAACGTAATTTTGTTTATGAGAATAAACAAAATTTATCAGACAAATTATCTCACGATATGAGATAATTTGACTGATGAATTTGATTCTATCTAGAAATAGAGCTCTATGCATAAGTTGCAAATGACATAGTTATGCATGCAGTCAATTAAGGTACCTTAATGGATTTTTTTTCATTGTATCGAATTATCAAACCCTTTTAAAATTTTATTTTTATTCTTAGGTTGTTTTTTAATTTACAGCGACGTATACGTATGATTTTTGAAAATAATTTATTTAGATAATTTAGCATATTTTACAAAAAAACTTCTAAATGTGCGTTTAGTGAAAGGTTCTTCTCTCGTGAGCCGCAAATTCTCAAAAATACGCATAAAAACATACAAAAATATCAAAATGAAATGTTTTTTAAACAATGAAAAAAGATCCTAAAATCAGCCAAAGAATACACCTACATTTTTCAAAAATCATTAATTTGCAAAATCGAAAAAAATGGCTCCAATCGCTTTGAAAAATCAAGTCTATTATTTGGTTAAATCTAGAACTATTTACACTTTTTTTCCGTCAGTGCTTAGTTTTTCTTTAATAAATATTCACGAACAGTTATTTTTTGGAAATTAAAAAAACCGGAAAGTGTTTGAAATTTTGATTCCAATCACCGAAAAGAAGATTCTTTAAAAATACGACTAGCTCTAATTTTTCCCAAGCGATTAAGATTCGATACGATCCCCAAAGACAATGTACCGCGAATGGCATTTTGGGTTCTAAAAGGATTTTAATATTTTAATCCGTCCGAAAACTTCATATATACACATACACGTTGTGTATCATACATAGAAGAATAAAACGATGCGATGAAACGAAGCGATGAAACGAAGCGACGAAGCTATACGTATATGATTAAATGTATACAAAGAAGAAGAGATAGAGAGAGAGAGAGCGCGCGAGGAAAGCATCTCGTATAACAAAGAGAGTTTCTCTCTCTCTCTCTTTTGAGCGGGACGTACTAATTATGCACTTTCATTAGCGGCTTGTTAAGCGCAAGAGGCAGATAAGGACAAATTGGACGTGGATTAGGTAATCAGATAATGAAGCTGCAGCGGCGAGAATACAGGGAGCCAACCCCTGGAGAAGAGAGAGAGAGAGAGGGAGACTTGGTGTGTGTGTGTGTGTGTATAATAATATGTGTATCAAGGGATGTACTCACCGACTACCATCATATCGGCATGATCCGAGACGGTGTTGAACGCTGGCGCTTCCGCGGACACTTCGCACCTGTATCGACCGCTACTGTCGCGGTTCACTCGGTGCAGTACAACCGACTTCTCCGATGAACTACGTTTCTGTGAAAAGAAAAACGTCGTTTTTATTGTTGTTCTGCCGTAATGAGATTTTTTAATTTAGAGTGATAATGTCTCACTCTCAGGTTTGGGGTAGCAGCAAGTGGCCCAAAAAATATATTATATATTTAGGAGTGTTTTATCTCATATTATGTCACTAAAAGCCGTTCTAACGCGTATGTAATGAAAATACGTAATAATCAAGTGTGTCGGAAAATATTTTTTATTAAATAAATTATTCGACAGAAAGTCATTCGCATGTACATCGGAAGAATGGAACCTCAGCTTGAAGTGGAAAAAAAAAACTCTAGTTTGCAGATGGGCGTTTCGTATTTTATGATTATGAAAACGAGCTGTAGTCTAGAGCGATGTAGAATTTTACATAGAGATGTTAACGATTTGCCCATTTCTGAGAGTGAAAATTCACTATGATAGAGACACTTTTTATTCTAAAATTATAACGTGTACATAGAATGGTACTTTTGAAGCTAAAGGAATGTATTTTTTGCTAAATGCTTTTAACTCTAAAGCAAAAGAATCGCGCTTCAAGGAATAAATTTTGTTTTATTGATATAGAAATAACGCTTTCGTTGCAAAATTAATTTCGGTACAAATTGACTATATTTTCATTAATTTCTTGCCAAATTAATTATTATGATTAATACATAACAAGATATAAATATATTATATTTAATTTTTTATATTTGCTGTACCGAAAATTCGATTAAACTATAGTTAATATTCCGTATATTATTTCGTCTTGTTTCGTACCAATAGAATGATTTCTACTCGGTAACGATTTGAAGAAAATATTTTTTCGTTTGCAGTACGAATCCTTTTAAAACAAAAGGATCTTCAAGAAAATATTTTTCCTTTTGACTCAAAAGGACATCTTTTTGATAAGCTATTTAAGACTATTTTCTTTTTCACGGAAAGGACTTCTTTTGGCTTATTTGTCTCAGAGATATATTAAAAAATAAACTCGAGAATAAAGTGAGATTAATTATTAAAAATATTGCTTTAATCCATAAGTGAGAATTCGCTCTCACAAGCGTACGTCACTATAATTTTCACATTTCAAGGGGTTAAGACGCCTTTAAGTGATTCTTTACATATTTAATACTGAAGTTGAAGCTACGTATATATATCTCATCTTAAAGTCCCTTCGATGACTATATATAGCAGGTTGGTGAAAACTAAGTCTGCGAAAGATTCATAAAAAAGTATTGAAGTAATTGAGTTGAAAATTGGAATAAATACTCTTTCATACTTTCTTTAATGCTTGAAGATTGAGATTTTTAATCGAATTATCGGAAAAAAATTGACAAGATGAAATGAAGCATGATTTAAAAAGCAAATACTGATGTCTCTATAGTAATTAATTAATAATTTTTCCATTCATTCAAATAAATAATCTCTAAATTCACGTTTGAACCCTAGTAGGAATTGCCGAGCCAGTACTAGTCCTTTACTGGCAGCTAATACTGGTTGCCAGTACTGGTCCAACTTTCGTTCGACATCGGGATGACGAGAACAGGCCAGTGCTGTAATACGTAGTACTGGTCCTATCCTGGCCTGTACGCCAATTCTGGCACAAGACTGACAAGATGTCGCAATACAGACGTAACCTTAGCACAGTACTGGTACAATACTGGCCCATTGCTGATATGACATCCGAACGAAAGTTTAACTTTCAACTACTGAAGTTCCATCTTACTAGAATTTTCACGTTTCTACGTGTATTTATTATTATTTCATTATCAATTCACTGAAGCCGTTACTTTCGTAACATCTCATCAACGAATCAAGAGGCGTCTCTTGAATGTAATACATTATCTAGCGACTGTCGCAATTCAAGGGCGATGTTGGCACAGTACCAGCGCAATACTGGTACAATACTGGTACAATACTGATAGGATACTGGTACAATACTGGTACAATACTGATAGGATACTGGTACAATACTGGTACAATACTGATAGGATACTGGTACAATACTGGTACAATACTGATAGGATACTGGTACAATACTGGTACAATACTGATAGGATACTGGTACAATACTGGTCCAATACTGGGTTTGTCAATTCCATTAGTCGATTCCTACCAGGGAAAGAATACATTAAAAAGAGTTCATTCCATACGTTTTGGAAATTATAAATACGCGTTATTGGTCCTTTCGCATACGTGCACTCTGACCCCAATTTGGCATACATCTATATATAGATACATAGAAATATCCCATTTTCCTCGCGGACGAAAATTTCGAGTGCTTAAAAAAGCCAGAGCACCGGCTTCGAAATGAAAAACTGATGAACTCGCGACGGTGCAGGTATGTAACAACACCTGCTGAATAAAACATTGGGGCAGCACACGAGCGTCCGTAATTGCGGACGACTCGAATAACCGAAAGAATAAATCTCGGTATAGAGAGTTTTCTTCTTTTCTAGTTTTTTTTTTGTTTTTTTTTCTCGTTTGTCCGTTCGATCGATGTACAATTCTTCTTTTGGAATATTTCGAAATATTTCCAGTATACGAAGTGCGTATTCGTTGCGAGAACGTATCTATGCATATTGGGAGGAGAATACGTGTGACATACGTAAGGTAAAATAGTGTCGCTGAGCTTTCCGAGTTATATGGGTCAGCAAACGTCATTTTGAATAAGTTTTATTCAAAACTTCTCGCTCGCGCGAGCTTTGGTCAAAATTAAAGCCGAAGCTGAAGTTTTGATAAAAATCGACGTTGTGTATGTATACCTGGAATTCGCAAAGTGGAAGTCATTTGGTGAATGTGCAGACCTGTTGTTGAATAACTTTGTTCTTATCTTATTGCGATTTGGACTTTTGTTTTCTTATGAAAGGAATGTTAATCATTATATTTCTGGTAAAAGTTAGATGAAAAATTTTTTAACTCGAAGAGTATCGTGATTTCTGTGAATATGTAAAAACTCATTATTTATCATTATGATTTTATATGGATATATTAATAATAATGGTAATGAAAAAAGTCTACACGTATGAAGAAATATTGAAAAATTTTCTTTAAAATTCTTACTCTACACAAGTCCGTTATTAAAAAAAAATAGTATTTTCATTGATGATTAATATTGATTAACAGCTTATTCTTAATTTTATTCTTAATAGTTCAAAAATTGTTAGTTTGCAAAATAAAAAAAACTCGAGTCATTTTAACAAAATTCAGGTTTATTATTTGGCTGATTCTACTAGTCATTTGTGTCTGAAAGTGATTATTTTTTAATAAGCTTTTTATAACAAATTTGTTATGAAAATACCATCTTGAAAATTGACTAAAGTCAATAATAGATATTTTTTTAGTTTAGATATATATTCTACGGGTTCCTGAGATTCCAGATGCTTAGCTAATCGAAGGTATTTTTTTATAAACAAAAATTCTGAAAAATCGTTTTTATTTGTTTAAACCGTTTGTTTCCAGTTGTTATTAAAATAGACTTTTTTCGAAGTATTGATCTACACCATCAGAAAGAATACAAGTTAAGTTTAAAAATACGTCTGGCTATGCGGCAAATGCTGGATAATTTAACGTTTATGAAAAATCAATAGTGAATACATTTTTTTCTAAAAATGATGGTCCACTTAATTAATTTAGATTAATAGATGAAATAGATTCGCTATGAAAAATCGTGAAAAATTTCTTAGTTTTAATGATAGATCGGCATAGAGTTTCTCAGGTTCGGATTAAATGGGGAGTATCGCGATAATTAATAAAATAAGCTTTCAATAAGCTTTCATAAAGATGACTTTGATATTTTTATTAGTTTCGATTCAGAAATAGGTATCGATATCTTTTAACTGTAATTATGTTTTAGAAAGTAATATTCTGATTATATCTTATGAAAATACTTATTTTTTCGATTATTCCAGTAGTGAATATGCACTATTTAAAATTCTTAAAGTAATGAGATATCCTATAATGATTAACATTATTGATATTTATTTGATATTGTTTATATTCAATTAATTAGAAAAAAATTTGCGTAAGTAAATTCCATGAAGAATAAAAATAGTTTACAAGTAAAGTTAGACTATTTCATGATAATAATTTTGCAAATTAAAGCTTTTAGCTTCTAATTTTTTTCAGTAATTTGTGCTCACATCAGTGAAAATGAATGTATATTGTTTTATCAACATTATGAAAAATTAGTTTTGATCGATAAGCTTACATGCAGTTAATGTATTTGTAAATATTATTTAACTAGAAAAATAGCAGCGAAAACATTAACTTGTCTGGTTGAAAAGTTATAATATATATAATAATAAACTTAATTATCAAAAAATTCTTTTGCTTCCAAAAAGTCCTTTCACAATGAATTTAACATATTTCAAGAGGTCTTTTTAGACATTTATTAATTAAAGCTCTGTTCATGCGTAAGTAGATGTGATATATAGTGGACCCTTTGTGGAAAAGTCATCTTTATAGAACTGAGTCAATTTTGCAAATAAAGCAGAGGAAAATACATTCGATTTAATAAAATCATCCTCGTCCATCTCAAATTATCAAAGCTATTGACCAAAGTATCTAACGAAATCTACGAGTCGCAAACTACAGAACACTATGTTACGCGTGTCGACGTTTGCGATTTAAACCGAAAAAATTGTTGTCTACATACCATCGATTGACTAAGTCACTTGCGTAAGAGAACATTTTTATATGACATTCCATTAAAAATATTCGTCATTATTTAACTTCGAAACAAGAACAATACAGAGTTCACGTCCGTCTTCATAGCTTAAATTTGTAACGCCAGAGAGAGAGAGAGAGAGAGAGAGAGCGAGTGAGAGAATGACCTCCATCTAGTCTGAAGTCACAACTAATTTATTTTTAACCGCTCGAAGACGATGCCTTGCTCTACAATCATGAAAATTAAATTTATTAAAAAATAATCACGCCACGGTATACATCCCATAAATTTGTCACGAACCATGATCGTCCGAAACGAAATGGAACGTATATCCTGAAATATTTAAACAGCTCTATCGTCGACGATTTAACACGGCGACAGTGTATGTATCCATCTTTGTAATAACCAAACTATATATACATATATACAGCACATACACACACACGCACACAGAGAGAAATGTATATACACCTACGCTAGACGGTATTATTTCAGCACCTTCAAATCCCAAGTGTAACTGTGACCGACATTCAGTCTGTGGCAAAGAGAATCCGCAGTGGCGACCACAGCAAGTACAGAGGGTCGTAAGAACTTGAGTTTAAAGATATTTGTACGGCGAGTAACAACAGCTGTACAGTCGATTTTCAATCTTAATGGTTTGGACGAAATTCGTTTATTTTCTTTTGTTATCGCTTTGAAGATTTGTCGATAACGGATGGAGGCTTGTTTTACGTACGAATGAAACTCGGATGTATGTTTAGAGATGTGATTTCTTCCGCAGATATGCAATGTGATTAATATTGTGTACATATTGCGGACGAGTATGATTACGTGTAGTCGGGAAGTAGATATGTTTACCCTAGTTAACTACGGCAACTTCACAAAGCTCATTGGTTCAAGACTTGCAATGATAAACAAGATAGCCGATCCTATTAATCATCAACGTACTATATATAGTTGTATACGCTATGTTCTCTATACGTATAAATTCGGCTATGCTCCGTATTATCTTATTTACAGTAATCGGGTATTGTTACGTAGTATACGTGGA
Organism: Apocrypta bakeri; assembly: GCA_018906985.1. Classification (NCBI taxonomy): domain Eukaryota; kingdom Metazoa; phylum Arthropoda; class Insecta; order Hymenoptera; family Pteromalidae; genus Apocrypta; species Apocrypta bakeri. The sequence goes on from JACCIA010000005.1 coordinate 6,307,161, forward strand.
AGAAAATATTTGCTCGAGCTGAAGGTGACGGTATATAAGGAATCTTTGAAGTGGATTTTTGGTTCATAAAAAAATGATTGTTTTCTTTTTTTTTCTGTTTTTTTTAAGCCGATATCGGTTACTCGAGATTCTATGCATAAAGTAACAAGTAAATATAAGGTTCTTACTTTTCTTTATGAAAAACTTTATGTTCAAGCATATGAGTCTCAATTTTGTTTGGTTTTCAATAAAACTTCACGATGTGATGTTTGTTCGGATGTTTGTGCAGCGGAAAAGTTAGCTTCCAGTTTTCTGTGAATTTTCATATTTTATAACTTTATATCTATATGCCGTACAAGGATATGAACTGAAGATACCCAATCTTAAATTTTTCATGTCGAATAAGGTATAAAAATTTTCAATCGTTTCGTTGCGGTATAGACAAAAAAAAATGTTATACCTTGTAGATGAATAAATCCACAAAATGCAGGAAACAACACGGTATCCGAAAATCGAAAAATTATTCGTCGAAGACTGGACGGTATTTTCCTGATTTCGGGGTGTCTTCGGAGTAAAATGAACTGTTTTTCAAATGCGTCCTTAACTGAGGTGTTTCATTAAAATTTTATTCCAAAGTTCAATTCAAGACCGTCGATTTGAAAAAAAAGATTATGAGGTTTACCTTATAATGATTTAAACTGAAATAAATAATTTGATGAGACAATTACAAGTTAGTCCAGCTTGACGATGAACCAAACTTTATCAATCACTACTATTTCATAACAATAACACCAAAGTCCTTGGTGGACGGTCATTTAGGTGTTCTGTATCAGTTTCGAAAAAGTTCCATCCTGGATATCAAGATGAAAAAATTCATGAACTAGCTTTGCACTGTTATAAAAGTGTCTATTAAGGTCTAAACTTGAGAATGAAGTTCTATTTGTAAAAGACCCAAAACCTTCGTGAAAAAATGTTAAAAATGTTATCAAAGTTTCTCCTTTTCTAAGAATCATTTCACAACAAGCTTTCCATTCAATTATCTCGAAATGATTCAAAGCCGTTCGTACGCTCGATTTCATCGTGTAAATCAAATTAGCAGCAAGCGCTTGAAATTGCAACGAATATCCCCTAATCATCGTAATCGAATTCCCAAGCCGTGTAAAATAATCTTCCTCGTTAACTCGAAGCTCAAGCTCACACTCTCGCAGCAGCTATTACCAAACAGATTGGCACAATTTCCAAACAATTAATACCCTCACCTACTCCGCGGGAATATCCCGGAATGTTCCTAGAACTCTTATCTCGTCCCAACAGCAAAATCTGCTACATTTCTCAGAGACAGATAGAATAATCCGAAGCAGTGAGACTCTGTAACATTGAAACAGTGAATTTTCATTGGTTTTGCTAGTGACCCTGCCTCGTCAACAAAAACACTGAGATCATCGACTTGAAGGCAGTGAGTCGCAACTTTACATTTCATATACATATACTTAATGAGTATTTGCATTTAAAATGGTGAAATTTATACGATCACTTTTTTGTGTCCAGTGAACGTTCATTAATTACGGAGTGAAACGTGTTTTTGGAATAAAGCTGCCAATTGAGTGGAGATTTACTGTTTAAAAGAGTAATTTTTTCTGGGTATTCCATAGAAATCTACTTTGCTTTGTGTTTAAAATTGAATATATGTTGTCAATATAAATCTATGTTTGATAGAATATGTGTTTTACAATTGTAATCAAACTTGGAAAGTAACTGATTTGACAGTAAAGTCTGTCTGATGAGCGTATAATGTATCGATACATCATTATAATGTTGGTCCGTTATTATCATGAAAATACTCAAATAAAGATTCATCATTATGGGTAGACAGTATCTAATATTGAAATAGTGGAAAATCCATTATTCTTGAGAGCGAAATCGTATTCAGTTGACACTGAATTACACAACTTTTTATTTTTAGTAAAATACAAATAATTCTATAATCTGAGAAATATTCAGTATTTGATTATGCAAATTTCTTTTGTTTTCAAATCAGACTTTTATTGGAATATTTATTTTTATTTAGAATAACTATTACTATTGTTGTTATTATTATTGACTATCCCGATAAAAAATAATCTAAAAAAATTTGTGCACTACATATTTCTCTGTACAATTTCTAAAAATTAGTTATTATTTTTGGATGATTCGTCACAATTTTTAATTTTTCAACAATAGGTCGTCGAACCGTAATTTTGTAAATCGTCATTGAAAAGTTTCTATGTATTCTATGGTGAAGATATTTTTGTTGATACAAAATTTTCAGTTAAATTTATAATTGAAAAAAAAACAAACGAAATAACTCTTTTTGTGATTCGAAGGTTATTTAGTCAGCATATTTTTTAAAAATTATGACGCTAAAAATGTTCTACGAACAAAAATGTCTTCGAATGCATTATATAATACATAAATTTTTTTTTTAATTTTACATTTATGATAATCGACCATTTTAAGTGTATTCTAAGACCTTTGTCTGAACTTTCGTATATTGTAATAATGCAACATTTTATGTGCAATTGATTGACAGAGTTGAGTTATATTTTTGTAACATTTTATAAAATGTAAAGCTTAGACCTCGTGAGATTGAAATTTTTCATTTTTTTTTCTAATGCAATTTTCGTTTAAATTTAGACGCGTAATATCCTCACGAAAAGAGGAAATATCTAAATATTCTATGTATAGGATGTTGTATACGTAAAATATTTTATCGCGACTCGCATTCGGATAGATTTTCATTTTAAAAGAGCGCGCGTGAACAAGACAAAAAAAAAGCAAAACACCTTTTAAAAGAAATTATTTTCACGAAAAAGTTATTATTCGCTATTTCGAGTTTATACACTGATAACATTTTGAAATCCTGAAAATACTCGACGAAGCAGTGCAATCTCACATTTTTCAATTTTATAAAACAGACGGTGTAAAATCTCGCACTGAATTTGTCCTCCTTCGCGTCAAAAAAACAAAAAAAAAGAAGAAAGGACGAAAGAAAAAACCCGGAATCCCACGAAGTTGATCAAAGCTGACCGCGTTGCCTAATCGTCCCTGCCAAAAAAGCTCTCCCGCATATATATATAAAGCTATATATATATTAGCTGAATTACGAGGATCTCTCTCTCTATATATATAGATCCTCGTAATTCAGCTTCCTCGCGTTTCTTACCTCGAAAGCTCCCTCGACCCTTTCACGCGCAAGCCTGTATACATAGACAGTCACGAGGCCGAGGGAAGAACAAAAGCTCTCTGTCTGTCTCTCTCTCTCTCTCTCTCTCTCTCAGTAGTGCAAAAATCATCGCACTTTTGCCGCTATGCATAAACAGAGAGAAAACCGTCCGATAAACAAATGGGACGTGCGCGCCTTATCTCTTGGTGAACAGACAGTCACATACTCAGCCACAGACACATAGACACACATGTGCAAAAGGGCCTGCATAGATAAAGAGCTCGAGCGGGAAATTACGAGAGATAGAACGTCCCGTCGCGAGAACAAAGGATGCGCCGCCCGTGATTTTCCGATGTTACGCGAAGGGTTGGCTGCTGCTGCTACAGCTAGTGCTGCGCTGGAAACGAGTCATTCTATTTCCACTGCACGTTTAAGGCTGCTGGAGAGTTTGCGGCCCGAATTTACGGTCGAATCACGTCCTCGACTCGTCCTCGCGCCTGCTATACCCCCTACGGCCTCTTGTTCTCCTTCTCTCGTTTTCTCTCGCTCTTAACTTTTTTCCATTATCGCGCGGCGGTGTATACTGTACTTTTCTCTCTCTCTCTCTCTCTTTCGACCCCTTGGTCGTTTTCTGCTTTTCTATACTCTTTTTTTATCATATATAAAAGATACGAGGGCTATCGGAGCAGTCGCGCGGGTAACAGATTTTTTTAACGCGTGTGGCTCGCGAGAGAGCGATCGCGGAAGTTAAACGTAATTGTGCCTTGTGATCGTGGGGAAGAGAATTTTTCTATCTCTTTTCTGAGGGAGATAATTTCGACGAGCGATACGTGGGATCTTGATGGTATAATTGAGGAAAATCTATATATCGTGTGGTTAGAGATTGGATACTTCGTGATTTCTTAGATCTGACGTGGTGGGATGAATCATGTGCGACCCCGGTAAGAATTGTTGTTCGTAAATGTATGGGCCAATACTGTTCGGCTATACACTGTCTGCAAGTGATGATAAATGTTTGTTTCAGTATTTGGATGATAATAATGGACCTGAATTATGATGGTGTATTGATTTAATGCCGGTATGCGAAATTTGAACGAAAGACCAAACTGGTCCAGGTATGAATTGTCATTACGAATAGTATGGGTCTAAGACTATCAAATAGTGTATTATCTACCAGTAACAGTGAATCTTGGTTCCAATATTTGGATGATATCGGTCCAGAATTATAATGATTTATTGACCCAATGTTGATATGTTTGAACCAGATATAAAATTATGTTCCTGGTAGCTGTTACTGTTAATTTTGGATATGCCAAACAATGTACTGTATACCAGTAATGGTGAACTTTGTTTCAATATTCGGATAATAAGAACCGGCTAAATTATGATATTTTACTGACACAATGCTGATGTCTCAGATTGGAGATGAACCCTGACAATCTGGACCATTACTGTTACAGTATTCATCAAAAGAATCTTTTGTTCCATATTTGGACGATAAGAACGGAACAAATTATAATAATGAATTCATTTAATTCTGGCATGTCAGAATTTTAACTGGAAATAAACCTTGGAAATTTACGATGTTGGTAATTTGGATCATTATTTGTTAAGCAGTATATAACAATGAATTAAGTTTATAAAATTATCTCTATTATTTGAATTACGAATGTCATTTATGGGCCAAATACTGTTGTAGATCAGTATCAGGATTACAATGCGACGAACATTGTAGTAAACAGATCTAAACGGTGTATAAAATTAGATATTGTATACACATAGTTGAGAGTCTCTCAATCTTCTGAAACAAGAACATTGACCCATCACAAGTTAAAAATCATAAATATTTCAATAAATATTTCACAGTATGACCTATTCTTTTCACTCTTAAATTAATCAAATACTAAGTAAACGTCGTTTTACACACTCAATCCTATGAAGCAAACCATTGACCTAGTGCTAATTAGAAGTACATACATTATACAATCGATACAGCAGTGACGTTAAGTACTAATCCAATAAATTTAATTATGACTCCGGAATCGATGGAAAACTGAACAAGTATGAACTTACTATTTGGACTACTACATTGGACTAACATTCTTATTAAAGAAAAGCAGTTCAAGTGAAACGAGAAGATACATTTTTTAATTCAACCCTTCGAGGGTATTGACTATATAGGGAAATGGGAGAAGACGAGCGGGGTAAGGGGTTCTAGTTCATTACGCTTAATAAGGTTTGGGAAAACACTGTTCGAAGTATGTTTCTTTGAGACTCCATTAAAAATAATGAACTATAATATGGATGCATGCATAGCATCGACGCTAGGCGAAAGTCGATTTTTTTTTAAATCGCGCGCGCGCTCGCGCTTGCTTTTGAACGTACACACATACACATACGTATGTAATACGTATATACGTGTATATAGAACTGACCTGCTTTTAATAATGTTATACTGCTTCGCGAACGCTTAGGTGTTATGGTGCAATTTGGAAATTCGCTTATATCGATCGTTTGTCTCTTGCAATGATAAAGCGCGCTGACACACTAAATGGAATAGGAAAATAAGGAATATTACAGTGATTCGGTATTTCCTTGTTATTCCTATGAATATTTATTCGTACACAATTCTGAGAAATAATTTTTTTTAACTATAGCTACTAAAAAATCATTTAGCAAAAACAAATTGATGACTGCGATTAAGGCGTGTTTCGACAGATTGTTCTTCGAAAAGGCGAAAACCATAAGGTAACAGTGAATAGATTAATTTATTATTAGTTAATAGTAGATTAATTTCTTACTATTCATTACTTCATTATAATCAAATAATTCGATATGAAAAAGTGTCTCCACCTTTGAAATGCAAATTACTAAATTCAAAATTTTAAACATTTATAATAATGTTGTTATAACCTACACTTTTTTAATTATAGAATACAGTTTTACCTTCAATTTGAGAGGTCTAGCTGTTCTATAAGTCCCTTCGATAACTAGTTACAATAGAAAGTTGAAAATTCACTGACCGTAGGATTTAAAGTCAACCGATGCATGGGGATTGAGCTGAAAATTGGTAGATAAACTTTTTGTTGTAGTCCTTTCAATGTAAATGCAGGAATTTAAAATTAAATGTCCAGAAAAATTATGAAAAATAAGAAAATGGGTTGTTAACCAATTATTCAACCAAATTTACACATTTTACGATCAGTATAGAAGAGCAAGATCTTTCAAATTGAAGATAAAACCGATATCCATTAGTAGAATAAGTGTATATTATAATTACATTGTTATAAATAATAAAAAATTTTAATTTACTAATTTGCATTTCAAAGGTGTCCTGCCCACTTAATTTGTGTATACGGTCTGTTTGCAAACTAAAACAAACATTTATATAATGTTTATTATTACCAAGTAATCAATTAATTATGTTTAGATAGCTCCTGTTGAAATTATTATTAATGTCGAATATTTTACATAATGCATTGTTTAATTAATGAAATTGAAAAATAATCATCTGTATTAATTTCCAAAACTTGATAAACGCATCGGTGATTTGTTGGTTGCATAATTTATGAATTTGCATAAATTCAAAATACATGTATGTAGATTGAATGTAGTTTATATCTTCCTTTCTATCATCAATAATTCATGCGAGTGAAAAATAGCGAGTACTTTGTTAGAGTTCGTGTAGTTTTTAATGTTAAAAGCTACGTTTAATGTAGAAGAAGGATTTAAAGTAGCCATTGGGGACGTGAGTGTTTTTCTTCTTTTGACGCGTACAACCTTTTCTCTATCTCTCTCTCTCTCTCTCTCTCTCTCAGAAGAAAAAAGCGTAGGTTGACATATGGGATTTAAAAAGTCGTTATTTGGTCCTTAAAAGCAGATGCTTTATATGCTCTTGTCGACATGTCTGGCCGCGAATTAAAAATTCTTCTCCTCTGTTTCTTTTAGCTCTATTCGTTGAGTCTAACTCCACAATAATCCTTGGTTCATAAATCTTACTTGAAATTTATCTCCTTTATATTGTCAAGACTGAATTTCACGTCATTGAATACTCCACAACGGACTAAACTTTTCTACGCATTTGAATAGTTCAAACAGATATATTCGAAGAAAACCTCCTAAGAATAGATTTCGATGAGTTTAATGTGGCGACCCACGCGTTAAAGTCCGCCTTTATTGAAATACCAGTTTAATAGCGCTACTTCTATTTGCCTACATCCACGTAGGTACTTATAATAAAAATTTTAGTATGAAATAAAGCTTTTTTCCTCGTTTTCCTAATGTTCACCTTTAAACACAAGCTTTGAACGTTCAGTCGATTAAACGTATATTTGCGGCTTGCATTAAAAATTTTTCATCCAGTACACATCCTTTCGTATATATATGTCTGTACGTGTGTTTCAGGAGAAAAAGCTTGTGTCTACAAAATTGAAGAGGTCGATTAGCCTGCCGTACCAGAACGAAAGGCAATCAAGTGAGATGCATTTGCGTCGCAAGCATTATTACCACACATCTCAAAGTCCCATGTATAAGCGCCTTAAAAACTCACCAGGTTACCGTAAAAAAAGAGAGAACCTCTCATAATCCGTCTAGATTCGTCTCTTCAAACCGTCTGTATAACGAAATTTCGCCCGACTATAACGGTATGGTTCGACCGACGGAGCAGCCACTCGCGCAGAGGTATAATTGGCTAGAATAGTTGGAGGACACATGAAGTAGTTCCTGCACGGAAACGAGGACGCTGTGTTTTTTTTTACGTCACTAGAGGGATTTTCATACGCGACTTACTCCCTTCGTGCAAAAAAAAAAGTGGTGGGGGGGGAGGGAATCCTAAGTGCCGGTTTTCCCCGGTCGCATTGTAAAGCTGCCTTTCAATCTTGCTTTTGAGGCGTTACGTTGCAGCATCTCGTGTACCGCGAATTTCGTATATGAAAACATTTTACGAAACGCGGAAAACTTGTCTGTTCTCCCTTTTCCGTGGTAGAGGTGTGAGGATATCTCGTATGTGGTCCGCGTTTCCCCCTCCACTTCCTTCTATCCCCTCTTCTTTTTTAGGAAGCAATTCGCCGCGTCCGCGGTAACGCCGGTTTTCTCATTTTAAACGGGAAGTTGCAAACAAGTTTTATGCCTCGTTGGAAATCCGATGAGTCGCCCGAATTTGCCTTTAATTTCGGAAAATTCGCGCAGCCTTCTTTCTTGCTTTTCGCTATTAGCAACGCGTGGATTTCAGTTTCGAGGGTTCCTTCAGGATTTTGTTAATTAGACCGGCTATTATTAGAGGAGCGAGAAGTGTTTTTTGAGCGAATTGAAGCTGGAATGTTGGGGAAAGAGAGCGGCTGTTTTGCACAGTTGTTAAAGTGTTTTTGCGGTGGTGAAAATCTGCCAGGGTACAGGGTATTTAAAAAAGTTTGTTGCGATGAAAGTTGTTGAGTTTTTTAATTTTTAGTTTAGCGCGATATTTTTTGTTTTTTAAATCATTTGATTATCAGTGAAGGGTAAGATTTAATTAGTTCGGAAGTATCTTTTTGTGTTAAGCAAAGATAATTTCAAAGATGATTTAAAATTTTAATTTAGATTCTCTTATTAATGGTAAATTTATGCATTCTTAGGATAACGAAAACCATCATTGAACTTTCCCAAATATTAATCGATATAATTTGATAATAAAAAAAGACGAATCATTCGATAGACACGAATCGAGTTAATAGTTTATTAAAACTAATTTAATCGTTATTGAAAATTTTCATTAATTAAGATTGACGAAAGTCTGTCGAGTTTTATGACGATATTTCGTAAAAATTTTTATAGAAACGGCGTCGATTCGAATGCTGAAAATTCTTCTAAAAATTTTATACTATTATCATGATTACAAAGGTATTACAAAAATTCGAGGTTCTCAAATTTTATAGCCAAAAAGAAATATTAGTCTTTTTATTTCAATCGTTATCAAGGATGTGGAAAATGTCAGAGATATAAAAGGTAGATCAATTTCTAAATGTTTCGTTTTATGATTATAACCTGTCTTGCAAAGTATCGAAATAACTTCTAGAAAAATTTAACAATTTTACGATTGCGTTTCACAAGAAACAAAAATTATTTTTCAATACTATTTAATTCATTCTACACACTTCAATCGGCACGCGTAAATAACGCACTAACGTGAATTTTTTTCTTAAAACTATGAAAATAAACATTTTTCAAAGCTTTCCTTTTTAAACATATCAATACTGTAAATTCAACTTTTTTGTTATATTAGAAAACTGGATAACAAAAAAAAGTGCTAATTGAATGTTTTCACCGGGTGCGATACGACACTTTTGAAGAAAAGTTCAAATCCAAGAAGTAGCGATAAAAGCTAAAGTCATTGTATTGTATCATAGAACTGCTGGTGCTGACAAAATTTACGACCAAGACCCGCAGGTGTTTTTACCGCGCAGGAAACGTTTTGAATCTTTGCGACAAAGCACTGTGTGTATAGAATCGTTTATTTTGAAGCGTAAATTTCATTAAGCATCTTAGCTCGTGCTTACGTATATTACATAGTAGTTGATGATGTAAAATGGAGATATAGTTAGAAATTTAAAAGGTTGTATTAAAAAATTTATTTACTCGATTTTTATTAAATGAGTTGAACACGCACTTTTAACAGATCTTATAACCGAACTTTGCAAATACTTTTGCGCCGTTTACAGGATGCGTTTCCTGGATTTACAACTGATTTTAGGTCATTTACTTATTGCGTCAAACTTACTTTTGCACCTTCTACTTTCGAGATCTCAGACTCTAAAATTTCTTATCAAGTTTAGAAGTTACAATGACTTGATACAAGGAGTTTAATACTAAAGTATTGAATAAGTAAATTAATCTGAAATATTATTTCTGCAATCGCATTTTCTGTATCTAAAAGTAACGATTTTCATTTTCATACAATTCAATCATCAATCTATTAAAAAAGAAATTTCATAACGTAACATTAATTTATCTTAAAAGTAAATATTGAATTTAAACCCCACGTTTAAAGGGGCGAGACACCTTTGTCACCACAATGCCAATTACTAAATTCAAAGTTTAAAATATTTATAACAATGTAATTATAATTTACACTTACTGTGCTAAGAGAAAACGGGTTTACCTTTAATTTGAAAAGTCTAGCTCTTCTATAAGTCCCTTCGATAGCTAGTTACAATAGAAAGTTGAAAATCCGATTGGTTAACAACCCAGTTTCTTATTTTTAATAACTTTTCTGGACATTTAATTTTAAATCTCTGCATTCACATTGAAAGGACTACAACAAAGAGTTTATCTACCAATTTTCAGCTCAATCCATCCATCGGTTGACTTTAAATCTTACGGTCAGTGAATTTTCAACTTTCTATTGTAACTAGTTATCGAAAGGACTTGTAGAGGAGCTAGACCTCTCAAATTGAAGGTAAAACTGTCTTCTCTTATTAAAATAAGTGTAGATTTTAACTGCATTGTTATAGATATTTTAAATTTTGAATTTAGTAACTTTCATATCACAGGTGTCTATTGCCCCCCTTAATTTATAATAATAAATAAATTACAAAATTGTCATTTATGCTATAAAAAATTCGATAAAATACGTTTACAAAGTAAAATATGAATGCGGAAAAAATTGAGTGCGATGGTGCAGTGGCGATGGTTCAGTGAGCAAAGTATCGGCTTAGTAGTCCAGAGGTTTTGGATTGAAGCCTGAAACTCAGCGCAATGTCTGAGGACTCTTGGATTTTCACGTGTGTCTACTTTAAAAACTGTAGGTCATCGATGTTTGCACAAGTCTCCCGAGAGTAAATTCAATACATTCAAAAGTTCTCCTTAGCGCAGTTAGACGGATACATACGCATTTACTCATAGATAAGTATACATAAAGGCATAAGACGTCGTGAAGAGGACTTCTCGGAAAATCTGTATCTTATTTTAATTGGAAATGACCAATAAATTAGCTAATTTTGATACTAATTAGCTAATTATTCTACGAGTCAGCTTAAGAGGATTGCACTTCTTCACTACTTGAATGCCTGTTACAAAAAAATTCATTTTTATATCTGTAGGAGCAAATACTTTGTTGTATTATTACAAAGACTAACTATTTTGCTTAAAAGTTTAGTAAAAACGTTATATAATAGAGCTTGACAGATGTTCAATAAAGTTATTTCTAGGGATTATCGAATTTATCATTATGATATAAATAATTTAGTTTGTTTAAAAAAAAAACAGCAATAAAATGATGCTTTTTTATTTTCACACTCGTTAAAAATAAAAAAAGTAATGTAATAGTACAATACCTTTCGATAGCCCAAAAGCACAAAGAAGTAACACCATCAAGTTAACTCTGATATTTTGGGATTACAGCATATGTATAATTAATTATTTTACCATTTTCATTTTTAATAAGTCTGGTAATGAAAAAAGCATCGTTTCGTAATAAATAAAATTATTTACAACATAATAATACAAATTATAAATTAGAAGATTTAAATTCAACTTCTTATACATCTTATTAAGTAATTTTTGAATTATATTTTTAATAAATAAGTAGAAGAAAGCAGGTCAGTCGGTAATAGTTAAAAATCAAGAACAAATCATCAGCCGTTATGTCTATTCTTTTATGGGAATTTTAAATTAAAAACTCCGTTTACGAACGGTTATGCAAACAAATTACTACATTTTATTTTCATTTCATTTCTACTGGTCATTCATATTAAAATCTCATCCAAAATTGAATGTATCAATGTTATTAAATACTGCATAAAGTTGAATGCATTGATCACATAACTGATGGTTTTGAGTTTTATCTCACAGTAGTCTTGGCATATTATATGCGAAATATTTATAGAATATATATTAAAAAACAGCAAAATTAGCTTCAGTTTTAATATTTTTATAGTTTCTATTTAGTTACGTGAGGACTATTTCCTGCGAATAGACATGCTATATCTGTCCTAGGAATATATAGTATAATAAAAAGAATAAATAACTAAGTCTCAGCTTCATTTCAATCGATCCATCGATTCGTTTTGAATCTAGACATCTAGTCCTAGGCCGCTTTAATAACAGGAAAATCTCTTTCCTAATGTTGAAACGTGTAAATTACGAAAACATCATTTTGACACTATTTTAAATTTGAATTTTTAGAATCGTCATTCTAAAAGTCCCGTTAGACGGTTAAATCAATAAATAAATAATCAATGTTGCATAAAAAAATAGGAACAGTCCAGTATTTATATACATAGGAAGCGGTTATACATACATATACTGATATACAAAAAATTTATAAGACATGGTATTAAGCTATGTCGGACCTAACACTGTTCATAGTGCATTATAATTCAGTAATGGATCGATACGTATATATACATCGCGATGTAAGCTGCAAAGTAGTAATAATTCATGGATTGTATCTGCAAATACGAATGCAGAAATACCATTCGAATTAATGGGATCTTATTTATAGAAATGCGATATTTCGATACTCGACAAGCAAATATACAAATTTCGCGTATCAATGCTATATACATAACGCAAACGAAGATGGGACACGAGCATTTAAATCGGTCGAATATTATCTTTAACATCGATTATTAAATCAACCGCTATTGTCGATAACAAATCCGTTTATTCCCTGTAATAGTATATTCAATTTTCATTTTAATTAACAAAAAGTAGCAGCTTCGCTTGCGAATCATGTTTATTTCTATACATTGGAAAAAATAACTATCTGAAGCAAAATACATCTTTTCGAGCCTGGCAGAAAAATAATCTTAAATAGCTTTTGTTTTAACAGGACTCGTGTTCATTCATACGTAAGGTATCTTCTCAAAATTAAATTTTATCAGTATCAGTATCGCGGGGACACTTAAAAATACCGGCTTTAAACTTTGTTACCAGATAATAATTTTGTCACTTGCGGAATAACTTGACCAGACGCCCCCTAGGGGATAGCGGACAAAGTTCACGAAGACATAATCATTTCGTACAAAAATTCTTGATTTTGGAATTGTTCTTTTTGAACCAAGAAAAAATAAGTTAAATCCTTTTGAATAAAATTGATTGTCATTCAGTACAATTTAATACAGAAGTATTTCTAGGCTTAGAGAATTGGTAGACGCTTGCTTATCGTTTCGCAAGCTCAACTTTTTGCATTATCCTAGTGGATAATTAATGTAGTACGAACATTTAATGAAATATAATCATTTTTTAAACAAATTTTTAACTCATTAATTTACACATTTTCATCATCCCATTCGTTCACTCAATTGCAACACAGCAGAGCAGAAAATACAGACCTTCGAAATTATAAATTATTAATCATACGTAGAATTGAATTGACCTATACCGAAGAAAAGTTTTTCGGAACTAACCGGTCTATTCTCCCAATCTATCCACATATCCATTCATACATATTTATATAAATATATATATATGCAATATACACAGAACAACCAACAATATTGATTAGCGATTAGTGCTTTATGGTCTCCGCAGTAAACAAGTGCGTTTCCGGAGTAGTGAAAGCCTCGATTCGGCTGAAAGCAACGAATCTGCAGAGTTTGTCTCTGTCTATCGTCGTCGACTAGCCGCACAAAGGGTTTTGCCATTCGCGGCAGATAGTATAGTCTAAAATCAATATGTAGGGCTGTATAACCGTGCTTATATAATATACACACCAAAGCCTCGTATATATAAGGCTTTTCGCGTATATATCAAAGGTATGTGTTTGGGAGTATAGGTGGGAGGGGGCAGCGATGTACACAAGCCAAAGAAGAATATTTATAGCCGACATATAACAGAAGCGAAATGGAATCTCATTAACATTCGGAGGTGGGTTTTAGGCGTATAGAAGTAGTAGCTTTTATCGTCGGTTTTTTTTTCTTATTCAACCCCTTTTGCCGGCTCTCGGGTTTAAAGTCCCTTTGGGCATCGAGGGCGGGGGTAAAAAAGAGAGTCGATTGAAAGAGGTTTGAGAGAAAGAGAAGGAAGCCAAGCCGCGGCGCATTTGATGATAATATCGAGCGCCAACTCTCATTTTTCACGGAAATTCACTTCCGCGTAAACGTTAAACAAATATTATTTATTTGTTGAATATTCCTATCTCTTGATGCTTCGGCTGTGTATTTTCTCTTTCGCTCGTTTCTCTGTATATATACGAACAAATCCATGAGATACCACTGGAAACACAGCTCGGATACATGGAAAAGTACCTCAAAAAAGTTCCAAAAGGAGCTTATACTTTTTCTCTGAGCTTTAGTTTTTTTTTATGGACAAAGGAATAAACAAAGAAAGATTGAAGTGCAGTTTTTTGCGAATTGAGTATATGTAACGAAAAATGCTTTATATTTATTAAAAATAGCGTTGGATGGCTCGAACACAGTTTAAGTATTGAATTTTAAAAATACACCAAGCTGTTTAACGCGTAGACTACGACAAATACAATAATTTTATAAAATCAGATCTGTACGTAGGTCGATAACGTCAACTTCGGGTTGGTATTATTAAATTAACTGTTTTCTAATATATTATTCAGAAAAAAAGTTTAGTTTTGTACTGATATTACAATTTCTCTTGCAGACTTCTTAGCATAAATTTAATTTATATTTTTATATCTAATAACAAATTTAATACAAAAAGAAACTTGTTCATTCAGAATAAGTAGAATAAACGTTGTCGTTAATGAAGTGTATACAAATAGGTCTCATTTTTTTTAATCGCCATTAATGTTTAAATACTTGAAACTTTTCCATGAAAAGCTCTTTTACAAATCAAAACTTTTGATATTTTCTCTATGGTTCGGTAATTTATAAATCATATTTGCATATGTATTGAATAAATATACATGTAAAATCAATCACCAACAAAGACAACAATATTTAAAATTTCTCCATGTTTAAGTAATACATCGCCTGTTAGGCAATTAGTCGAGAAAGTAACTATTGTGAAATAAAAATATATTTTTTTCAAAATCCAAATCTTTTACTGTATTAAAATTAAGCTTAATTTTCACCTGAAACAAGATTTTTTTTTTCAAAAGCGATATAAACCGAATAATATCATATATTATTGAATATCAAAAATTTATAAATTCCGCGAGTTTATGCTAAACCGACCCCTAAGAACCACGAAAAACATGTTGGCATGAGTATGTCCTTATGAGCAAATTTGTTCGTCGAGATTCAGTCGAGCATCACGTAGATTCGTTCATACACACACAAACTTACAACTACGAGTACACACATAGGCAGTCTACACGCGCGAATGCGGGCCATGGGCTACTATTACAATTTTCACTTTTAACATCTCGATTTATATTCAGAGCTCTTAGTCGTTATTTTTTTCCTCTACTACGTCTATATATTTCTGCTTCAGCCCTTCGGGCCACAGAGAGAACCTTCCGGTCATGATATTGTACGATTCGATTTTTAATTTTGAGTGCTCGATGTAACATGCGCTTTTTTAGAGCTAGTGTTCTATTCGACGCTCGCATAGGTGTATAAAAATTTATATGGAAAATGATTGATTGCAACCCACTCGAGTATCGAGTTATGCTATATATCCCCACGTTATGTACCGTGTGATGAAAGATCTGCCGATAGTTCGTTTATATTGGCTAAAACTTTTGTAAAATAATCGATTTCATATTAAACCACTGGCTTTTTCTCTCCTTCTCTTATTGCTTTGCAGCGTTGAGCGCGCGCGATGGCAATTTTTTTTTTAATTACTGCGAGCAACAATAATATTCGTATGCAACGCGCCGTTTAAAAATATCCTATATGTATTTTCCATTATTTAGCTCACGTGACGCTATTATTCGCGCAAACGCGAGTAAGCGAAGAAAATTACGCGAGGTAAATAAGCTTCTTAGGCGACAGTTTCGAAGCGTATTTTCCAACACGTGAACTGAATAATCGAGTAATAATTTTATTTTAAAGCGATATAAGGAATTTTTTTTTTCTTTAAATCGATGTTCTGTTACTTTTGTTCGGTGGAAAGTTTGTTCGCTTTGTGTGCTCGAATATTACTATGTAAAACAGGGAATATTTGGCGCTGAATTTTCAGTATTGAAATATTTAATAGTATGTCAAATGAAAGTTGTGAATAATAATTTTTTCATTGAAAATCATAATATTAATGATAATTTTACTTTTACGTATATATATATATGACAATAAATACTCGTACAGTTTAAACAGAGAAAAATAGTTACATGTTACGTTTAAATACATACACTTTTCGATTTTCACATAATAATGTCTTTGCATCAGTAACGATTGTTTTGTAAAGCGAAAATATTTTAGTATAGATTTTCATTATTCAACAGACCGATATTTTTTAATACATAAATTCTCCTTAAAATAGCAAATTGGTTTGCGATTTATTTCGTTGAATTAGTGATTTTCCGATTTTTATTACATTTAGAAAGAAAAAAAAATGAGATACAAACCTTTTTTTCCTCACACTTAAATTCCACTATAAAATTAATAACAATTATAGTTATTTTAAGAGCTATTTTCTTATTAATATTTATTTTTGTAAGGTAATTATAATTAATTAAAAAATTTAATTGCTATTTAATCAATTAATAGAAATAAAATTTAAATGTATAGAGTTCGATTTTGTTATTTCTTTTTAATTATAAATTTCTAAAAAATTTGTTTGTAACTTTTTTTCACTCAATCTACCTTTCTGTCAAAAAAAAACCTTAGTATACACTGAAATTAATTAAACGACTAGTTATGTAAATTTCTTTAATTAAAAAATAAATATACACTAGAATTTAAAAACAGAGTTTAAACAGTATTAAAATTTCTGAGACAATAGGAAAAGAATTCTTTTATAAATAGCCGTTTAACGGTTTTAGCTTAGCGACGTATACTTTGCTCGTGTTCTTTTTTTTCGAACTTTGACGTAATGTAGCGCACAATATTGACAACCGAGAATATTGCTGAAAATGAAGAGATGCTTTACCGCTTCCGATTCATCAAACGGAATACTCAACTATATCCTGTGTATATATATATATACACGAGTTACGTAAATAGATTGGTGAAACTGAAATTACAGACTGATCAATAAAAAAAAATTGAAATTTCTGTGGCATTTTTAAAAATTCCTTTTAAATTTAATTTATGGATACAATTTCCATTCAATAACTAGTGCCATATTATAAATAGGTACAAGTGAAGAGGATCGATGTTCAAACGATTTATCGTTTATTTTTCCAGAATATACGAAATTAATCAAGCGTCGTTCGAAATTTTCATTTAAATTTTAATAAATTATTTCTACATTATAAATTCAGAAGAGTATCGATCAGAACGAATATAATTTATTTCTTAAACGACTGTGCGGATGACGATTCATAATACTTCATTAAATTTATTTCTTAATGCAATCATGGTACGATCTTACGATGCATCTGTCAAGACAAACTCGTAAATTTCCAACGATGCAACGTCGACAATTGAAGCTATTCGATATTCGTAAATTAAATAAACTAAGAGCTCCGAATATTATTGTTGCATAAGACTTTATTCCGAGCAGTGAGAAAGGGAGAGATCGTCTAAATAGTAAATAAAGATCTGACGAGAACACTGAGCGTTGGGGCTGAAGCTAAACGTTAAAATGCATGAAAATGCATTTTCTCAAGGAAGAACCAACGAACCTTTATACAGTAAATGTATGTTCGGATTGCAGATGTCTAAGCTGAGCGACGCGTCGCAACTCACATCGGACCTGAGCAGTCCACTATCGCAAGTAGGTAATAAATAATACAAGAGAACCTTATTCTCGAATTTTAGCTATTCCCCTTCTGTTTGGAATTGGTTCTTCAAAGAATAAAAACTAGCAATTCCAAAAGTACCAATGGATCGTTATTTTCTAATTTGAAAAATTCATTCCATAAACAACAAGTGCTCGACTATCCAGACGATTCAAGAATAAAAAATTAATTCGAGGAGACTGATTGCTGAAACTGTATATTTAGTTTGAAAATTATAGCTCTGATCTTAGGATATAAGATTAACTGAACTATAGATTCAACTGTTCAATTCAATAATGTAACTATCGATAATTCTAGGATTAGAAGATAACGTTTGTGATCAAAATGTAGGCGAATAGTTAGTTGGGCACGAAATATAGGAAACCACACGGTACTTTGAAATACAACAATTATTCGCGAGAATACATTGATTGGACCCTTTTTTCCGAATTTCTTTGTGCCTTCCGAATACAATAAGCCATTTAAGCGTTCAAAAACAAAACAAAAAAATTGAAAACGATTTTTGAGTTCGTTTTTATGAATTTAATCGTTATCCTGCTAGTATCAAGTATACATCTGACATGTGCAAAAAGCTTCAATTAAAAAAAAATTATAGTAAAAAGAAGTGAAATCCAAGTATACACTGAAGTCCCGTTTTTTTAATTTTAGTTCGAATGCGTATAATTGTTTAAACATTAAGTCTTTTTTGATGATTATTTTTGTTAACTTTAATTAACATTTAAGAATCTTATAAGCTATAAATTTGCTTATCTCAATTTAATGAAAAATCCATTTTTCTTAATAAGCATACATAGAGTTAATGACGCTATCAAATGCTAATACTAAACTTTAAATTAGAAAGATCTCGGTAAATGATTATTTTTTTTAATGAAAGATTTTTAATTCTATTTTAAAATGAATATTTAAACGGAATCCAATAGTTAATACACAAAGGTAAACTAATTAGTCTTCATACGTCTGTAATTCTCTTCATTTTTTTACTAGAAGTAAAAAAAAAACAAATTGTGTCAGGCAACTCACGGTTAGAAATAATTTTATTAAAATAACACTTTTTGTCCTTCATAGGGAGAACTTCGGAGCCTTTATTAGCAAATTAATAAAAATTAATGTAATGAATTCGCATAATTGCTTGTTGACAAACAAAATTCGAATATCACGATTTTTAAATACAAAAATTAGACAAAGTATATTTTTAAATGTCAATAACTTTTAATTTTACATTTATTTAAAATTAAACGTCTTTGAATGTGCTATTAAAGAATATTTTAGTTAAACATAATAATAATGTCTAAAGGTATGTATGTACGTGAAAGAAAGTTTATTTTAATCCAAAAAGGTGAAAAATCGAATTTTTTTTTTACAGTTTTGGTCGTAAAAACCGAGTGGCTTGTTCAAACGAATGTGCAAATGGCTTGTTTTACTCGAAAGACACCCTCGAATCAGGCAAAAATGGTCCGGTCGATGAGGCTCCATAAATAATTTTTAGAATTTCAGATACCGAGTAGTTTCCTTTATTTTGTTAATATTTTCATATACAATATACATTAATAACAGATAATAAATATGATTATTATAGCTAAGGGCTATAGAGGTCTTAACAAGTCATGATATTATTGCAATACTATGAACAAAATAAAATAAATATAAAATGCCAATTACTAATTGATATGGCTACGAAAAATTACTCCCAACTGAAGAAAGAATACACGATTAAAAAATAAACATCGCAAATAGAAAAAAAAATGTTAACATTGCGCAACATTTTACAAGAAAGAAAGAAAGAGAGAGAGAGAGAGAGAGAGACAGGAAGAAGGAAAGAGAAAGGAAGAGAGAGAAGTAGAGAGAGATAGGGAAAGAAAAAGAGAGAAAGAAAAATCAACAACAGAGAGGAAAAGAGGGAGAGGCCAAATGGAAAAACGGAAGGTGGTTCATGCATGAGTGACAAGAATCTAATGGGTCTACTTGCTATAAATAAATGTAGTAGTGAATTGAACAAAAGAAAGCATTAAAATGTATGCATGTCAGATCTGGAAAAATGTTCCTCTACCCAGAACATTCCAGTATAACTAAAAGGGATAAAATATATATACAACAAAGCACATTGTACAACAATACAAACTATCATATACAATACATCCCAAAAGACCATGAAACTGTCAAAAGTAATAAAAATACACAATCGGGTATTATTATTATTGTTATTTTTTTTTTCGTTAATAAAAGCAATCGAAAGATCCAAACAAAGAAATATAACGTATCGTCTAAACGTCAACCCTACAACCATCAACAATTCTTATTTACACAACGTATTTATCAGTGTACCAATGTAGGTCTTCTAGATTATCAAACATTGCTCGTATGCATACATGGACTATTGTAACACTTCAAAGTGAATCTCAAGCTCTGTTGTTGAAAACTGCACTAATTCCTCTTTCATAAGTTTGAGAGAACTTTATCATAACCCGCGCGATCGCTGAAAGCTAAATAACCGCAAAACGCTCGAGGCAAACTTTTCTCCATAATTTTTTCACCTACAGACATATATATATATATATATATATATATATATACTCACATACATATATACATATATTATAAGCAAAGAAAGAAAGGTCAGTTTTTTCTAATATCGAAGCAGCGGTTACATCACGCGCAATCTGCGCAAACTCTTTCCTCTCTCTCTCTCTCTCTCTCTCTCTCTTTCTATATATATATATATATATATATCCCCCTAATGCTCCCGCTCGCCAGCTGTTCGCAAAAGGGAAGAGAAGAAAATCGAATGTACAAAAGGACTCAAGAGAGAAAGAGGGAATTCTCTCGTCAAAAGCGAGTCCTACTAACCCACACACGCGATAATCAGCGTTGCTTTCCCGCGTTGGCAAATAAAACATTGTTTGCACGGCTTTTAAAGGCATAAGCGCAAACACATAGTCACTTATGCATACACCCTTCCGTTTTTCCCTTCGGCTTTCTCTCTTTCTGACTGACACGCGCTTCTAGGAATGTATTTTTTGATTTTATACGTCTATACCGTGAGGTCGCTTTGTCATCGAAACTTTTCTTTCTTCTTTTGTTGCTCTATCGAGGGTATTAACAGCTCAAAGTTGTAATGTTCATTTAAATATTTTCGTATGCGTATTGTTTAGATAATAAACTGGTGTCGAAACTATTTTACTGTACTGTTATTCGAGCGTAAACTTTATCTCGCGATACTAAAATCATGAATAGCTACACATTATTTGGATAGACTGAATAGTTTCGTTACGAGATATTATTGTAATTCTAACGTTTCGTTTTGAGTATTTACCATGTAATGCACGCCTGTAACGTCATTCCCATCTTACCCCAGTAGGACATGCTGGTACTGGAACTACCGGCCAGTACTGGTTCAGTTTTGGTTCGATATCGGAATGATGACGACGGGCTAGACTTGTAATACTGCAGTGCCTTAATGATGGCGTGCCAGATTTGAACCAGAGTTGAAACTGTGTAATGGTTGATGCTGTACCCTAATGCTGGCACAGTACTGGTGCCACAGTGACAGAGTACTGATTTACAAGAATGGCTCGATCTTATTCACACCAGAATTGGTCCAATTCTGGGCTATTGGTGAATTCCTACTGGTAGGTATTGCGGATACTGGAACAAGAGGCCAGTACTGGTCCTTTACTTGCAGCCACTATACTAGTTGTTATAGATATGGGGATGATAAGAACGAGTCAGAGTTGTAATACTGTACATCCAATACTGACCCAATGCTAGCACAAGACTGGCGCAGTACTGACACAATACTGGCCCATTGCTGTTGCGACATCCCAACGAAAGTTTAACTTTCAAGAACTGAAGTTTCGTCTTACTATAATTTTCACGTTTCTAAGAGTATGTATTATCATTTCATTATCAATTCACTGTAATTGTTAGTTTCGTAATATCTCTTCACCGAATCAAGAGGAGTCTCTTGAATTTAATACTTGAAAAAACATGTCATTTTCATCTTTGGTTGACTTCAAAGAATTTGATGATTCCTTACAAAAATATATTATATATTATGTATAATGTATAATAAAGAACCAGACTAGAACCAGAGCGAGTGTAAATTAACTAACAATTAACTAATATTCATATTTGTTTAATCGACATTATGCAATACTGACACAGTACAGATTTTCAAATATGGCCAGATCTTATCATTCCACTACGGGTCCAATACTGGGCCAATACTGGCTTACACTACTGCTGGACTGGTACCAGTACTGTCCAACAATGCACCTTTAAATTAAGCTATTAAAATAGAGATTTGTTTTACTTATTTGGACTGCCTTCTTTATATATTTAATACTGAATTTGTAGATATATATATATATACGCCTTTAATTTGAGATTTCTTTCATATCCTCAAGTTCCTTCTTCGACCACTTATATAGTAGGTTCTTGAAAACTCACTCTCCGTAAGATTCCAAGAGAATTCATGGACCAATTAAGCTAGAAATTAGCATGAATACTCGTTGATACATTCTTTACAGCATGAACGTAGGGATTATTTTTCTCAAATGAATAGAACAATTATAAAAAATCAAAAACTGACTTTATAACATTTTTTTTAATCTTAGTCTATTTCATTATGTAAAATTTATTCTGTGATTAGAAATCCTTTAGAAAGGACTTGTAGATGTGAAGCAAAGGTCGAATTAAAGATGTATAGTTTAGTCTTATTAATTCTTATTTACAGAATATTCAATTTCTATCTAATCACTATACTTTGTACGTAAATTTAGTTACACAGTCCTTCTATGAATCTCATAATCCAAAATCAGATCTATAATTTTCAAACTAACTATTCAGTTTCATCAATCATTTTCACTAAATTAGTGATTTCAGACTTAAGTGTCCAGTTAACTGTATAGATACATCAATTAATCTGATTACTTATTGATTTGAAAGTCTCCAATATGCTTTTTTATTAACACCCTGAATCCGTATACACTATTCTGGATTGTTTCGGGTAGTCGAACATTTTTTCACGCCGGAAACCAGTTTAATTTAATGCCATTATATAATTCTTGTAACCTAATTTAACAACAACTTTTTTGTATACATTGCGGATGTTGAAATTTTTGTATGTATAACTTCGTACGTGTCTACAAACAAGAATAAAAGTTCGCGATTTATATTTTAAGTATTAATTGTGCTTTTAACTACTGACTATATCAAACTAACCTTTGTTCCTTCTACTCTTGAGATCTGAGACTCCAAAATCTCTTACCAAGTCTAGAAGTTACAATGACCTCATATAAACTGTTTAGCACTGAGATATTGAGTTAATAAATTTCTTGGTTATATCATTCTAAACCAGAAATATAATTTTTACTAAATGACTAAACTACGTATATATACGACTTTTCAAGGAAGTTAGCGACAAATGCTTCCCTAATCGGAAAAATTCGGATTAAATTCACTAAAACACGTGCGTAGTATTTCAAAACCGTCCGGAAGTATCATAAAAAAAAATATTTTTTTGACGCGACGAATTTAGTGCAAATTTATGTATATACACATACGACATATGGCCTCGTTTATAAAATCTCAAAAACTAGCAATAAATCGACTTGAAAAATAATAATTCCCTTATCCAGGCGCGAGATTCACAATCACGTGTAAACAAAATATTTATACATCCGCCGTGTGTTTTTGCGCGAAACAATTACTTATCGCAAACACACGTCGACTGCGCAAAGTCTCGATATAGTTTCAAAATACACATATGCTCTTTCGATAAACAAACAAGAGTATTGTCTGTAACGAACTGCAGAAACAACATCCTTTTCCTATATAACATTATCATCGCTGTGCGTATATAACACGTATACATATACTCAGCCTTATGCGATGGAATAAAAAAAAATAATTGTTATAATTGCGGCGGTAATAAAACACTTAAGACATTTCAAGCTATAGCTATAGCTTGGAGGAAAAACCCGTCGATTAAAAAAAAATAATATAAATTTCAACACATTTTATTTTTTAAATTGACTTATTTCTGAAGCCTATTTCTGAAATTTTCTTTTGAATCGGCTGATTTCTGAAGTGCTCTTTTGAAATGACTGCTCGATGAAATCTTTTTTTTTTAATTGGATTGTTTGTTTTCATGAAAGTTCTCTAAGTTGAGGTACACCATAGTAGCTATTTTTATCAATTTTAGCATTATTTGCTAAAAAATTCTATCTTTTCAGGGAAGCATTTCTCACTAATAACTTTGATGACCTAATTTATTCTAAAATAAATTAAGTCATCAAAGTCTTAAAATTCAGTTTTGAGCATGTTCGATCGCGAGTGAAGATGTCTTCAATAAATCCAATCAGCAATCGCTATAACATTTAATAATATTAACACCAAAATCTTTCGTTGAAAGTCATTTAAGTCATCTGGGTCAGTTTTGAAAAGGTTCGATCACGAGGTATTTAGATGAAAAACTGTACGAAGATGCCTTGCACTATTGTAAAAGTGTCTATTAAGGTCTTAACTTGGGAATGAAGTTGTATTTCTAGTTAGAAATGAAGTTATCGTATAAGCTATCATGTCTCATACAATATGAGTTTCTCAACATTGGTCTAGATTTTCAGTTACAAACATAACGTGCTTGTATTGATAAAAGATATCTCCGTGAATTTTTTAAATATTGATACCAATGATCGAATCTTTTTATAACCGATTCAGAAGACGCAAATAGCTTTCAACGAAATACTTTGGTGTTATTATTATGAAATAGTGCAGGGTTTGATTAGTTTGGTTCCTTGTCTTATTAGTTACAATCGCGACATAGATACAGTACCAAAGAAAAGATAGGCGATGAGAGAATGGCTCATATATGTGTACATTATATATATATATCATACTTGTAGTATGCAAGATATCACGAACAGACCGAGTCTCCTGCACACATAAGCCTCTTCCTTACCTTCTTTCCACCCTCTTTACTCTTTCTCACGCGAACAAGTCGAGGGGGGTGAAACAAGGTGCCTTGCGCTTTGAGAGCTCGCGGCCCGCGCTCCTTGTGTAAATAAGTACACCGGGATGAATCAAAGGTGCTCCTCTCGAGGTAAAAGAGCCCGAACGCGAGATAAAGACAAAAAGATAAAGGGGCCGCGAGCGAGTATCTATATATGTATAGATAGGGAGAAAAGAATATATATATGTAGAGTAGTAGCGAGAGAAGAGTCAAGGATAATATAGAGCGCGAGATATACAGCGTATAATGTGTATTATAAGTATGCGAAGTTAAATCATGGCCCCAACCCCTCCGACGTATGCGACCTTTTTACGTTCCGAGAAAGTCACTTTCTGTATATAGGTATGGGGTTGTAGTTACATGTGTATAGAAGAGATGTAGGAAAAATTTTAAACGGTAGCTGTAAATTATTTTTCGAGGAGATAGCGAATGAGAGAGAGAGACAGAGAGAGAGAGAGAGAGAAGTGGGAAGAATGATTTGGACTCTTTGGGTTTATCGTACCGGGAGAGATAGCGCTGGCTTTTGTCGTGGAAAATTTGTGAATGAATCGTTTATTAGGAGTGATTATTCACGTGCTTATGACCTGGAATGATTTAGCTATTTGACATGCGGGACAAAATTATGAGAAAATTGTTCGGCTCGTTGTGCTCGTAGTATGCTTTAGATGATGGTTCG
Source organism: Apocrypta bakeri (assembly GCA_018906985.1). Lineage (NCBI taxonomy): Eukaryota > Metazoa > Arthropoda > Insecta > Hymenoptera > Pteromalidae > Apocrypta > Apocrypta bakeri. Next base: position 6,332,824 of record JACCIA010000005.1, read on the forward strand.
AGAGAATCGGACAGATGTATTCAACATTTGTGTCACTTTTCGTTGGTCAACGATTTGGCGATAAATTTACGATTTTATAAACGATAATTGACTATTTATTTGAAAAGTACTTTGAGGAATCGAATTTCAAATCCACAACGTCACTGTTCGTTATTGAGCGTACTGTATGATATATAGTGATTTATATACTGGCTACATTTAACAGAAAAATATATTAATTTTTTTATTTGATATTTTTTTCAATATGACCTATGAAGAGCACTTGTTTGCTAAATTAAAGATCTTAAATTGCGTAGATGAACTCTGCTGAACTAAAAGTTAAAGTATAATAAGCATTCGCATTTATAGCAAGTAAACGCCTCGATTCGCAGTTATTTAGGAAAAATTTTGTTACGCACGTTTTGCCGATTGAGAGTTTTATACTTGGACTCCCCTTAGCGGCAAACACGCATATTCGACTTTTCACAGCCATACATTATTATTCTATCCAGTACAGTATATTTTATAAATAAAAAAGGCAAAATGTATTTAAAAATTAGTACGAAAATGTATTTTTGCAAAGTCTGTAACGAAATGTTCAAACAGCAGTTTAGGACGTGCATAATTAAAATGGACTGTGCAGAGCTTTTCTGATTAATTTAATTACGAATAAATTTCTCATCCTGAAATATGTTCCACATCATAAAAGACACGGTCATCTTTCTTCTTCTTAGTTTCATCCTTATATACATATATATATCTACATTCCACATCATAATCCCACGAATATAAGACTAACGACCTAATACAAATTATGATAATAGCAATTTCCAAAAGAGCGCATTTGTAACGCGGCGAATAAGCGTGTCCATTTATCAGATTCTAATTTGAAAAATTGTAGAGCTTACCGAAAACGTTGAATCTTCTCTATCTAATGAAAGTATATAGTTGCATCTCACCTTAATACATCAAAAGCCAATGCATAAACGAAACTTTGAATACATCGCTTTCCAACATCGAATATCGAAATTCGCGCAATCCACCAGATAGACATCATCACTACTGATCGAATATGACTGGATATCCAAATGGTCAAATACGCGTGCGTCTGTGTTCGCGTGGGCGCACGCGGATAGAAATAATTGGATCTCGATATCGGTGACTTGGCACACGCAGATATCAAATTTGAGGTACTCGCTTGTGCACCTGGACATCGAGACCGAAATTAGATACGCGCAAAATCATCGTATCTTTGACTCTACTGCTGATCTGTATATACATGATTACATATATGTATATATATATATTTATTTATTTATTTATTTATATTTGCACAGCTGTATATATAGAACGCACTATATGTGTATGTATCGGATTCCAGATATAGCGGTATCCCTGATACGAGTGACTGTGGTGTTTCTCACAAAGACTTTGTGGATCGCGATATTATAGCGTTATGTATACGATTGGTCTATAAATAATAAGAACGCGTTTTCACCAGGTAAATTAAAACTAATTTCAAAGCAAAGCGCTTACTCATTTCCTTGCTGACCCTTGATTATTTCCGGAGACTCGACATTTCGTGAGATGGACGGACGTTTTTTAGGGAATTTTACGTCTCGTGGGACAATTCATTAATTGTATGTATATTACATTGGAGTGAATTTTTTATCAGGTTATTTTAGGATTATCAATGATAAGCGATAAAAGCTGTTTCTTAAAATACAGGTGTATTGTATGAATTAAGTCTTTTAACAGTTTGATAATTTTTAATCGAAATTGTTGTTAGAATGATTTATTATCGTCAAATGTGAATTGTACATTTAAACAATTGTATATGGGAAACAAATTTCTTATTTTTAAGAAAATTCATTTATCCAGGGATATTATTTTTTGAAACCCCAAACAAGGCTAAGTAATTGGTATAATGATTAGATTAACCGATAGACTCAGTTTACTAGTACCCAAAGCGATAATTTGCTTAAAATCAAATTAATTTTCTAGTAGACTACAAATATTATTAAATTTTCTCAATCGATGATCTGTTAATTTGTTTATATTATATTCTAATTTAACAATTTTACACAGAAATTTTTTTATGCAACAGCTTACTTAAGAATGTTTTGCAATTTCGTTTTCTAATTAAGTAAATTACAATTACAATAAAAAATTATTACAATTCATGTAAGTAACTATCTCGGTGAATTGTAATTACACAAGATGTTATACTTTCCAAAGGTAATTTCCGCCGAGCGATTCTAAAGTACACGAGAAAAACGAAGCAAAAATTCTGAAAATAAGGTGCGTCCTTTTGTGCAGTCGAAAACTGTAGCTTTGCAAAAATTATTGCATTGCTGTAGAAAAATTCATTCCTCTTATGTATTTATATAAATATACATATACACACATATATACATAAAAACAGAATACGAAGAGAAAAAAAAAAAGAAATGTGCAATCCAATTTCAGTGAAAAGTTTAAATTACTTTCGATTCCTTCCTTACTAACATTGCTGAGACAAAGGAAATTAACCTTTGACCTAACTAGAACTAGTTGGACGCAGTATTGCGAAATGGCGCCACTTAGGAAGCAAGTTACAGCAACTGTTCCGTTTCACTGGGTATTCCGTTATACCTCCTCAGTTAGCTTATTTGCTGAAATTTTTAAAATGATACTTATCCAGACGCGAACTCGCACACACTATCGAAGAGAAATACTATATTTTTATTTTTCTTTTACAAACACACGAAGTTATTTAACTCCACGGACTTTTTTTTATACGTGACGTGTATTAAAAAAAAAATCGTCTCTTCAAAAATTTGTTTTTTCTTTATAATTTTTTATACGTTTTGAGAATATTGCCGATTAATGGCTTTCGATTTATCCGTAAATTTTAGCGATTAAATCCAGTGTTTTGGAAAATTACGTCCGTAGTTTAAATTAAAAATTTTGTATTTCTCAGTAGAGCGTTTGTCATTAGAAATACATAGAAGTTTTTTTTTGGTGAGTCTCTATAAAGTTTTTATTTTTTTCGTTTTAATGTTTTTACGTGTTTTCAAGACATGATTTATGGCTACATTGACAGTACTGTGACCAAAGTAAAAGGTGAAACTTTGGGTACAAGTATTTAAATGGTAAAATTGATAGTAATACCAAAAAAGTGAACAAACATTTATGGGGAAACGAATATTTAGTAAAGAAATATTGTATTTAATAAACAAAAAGTTTCGCTAATAAGAAAGTTTGCAAAGAAATTTTATTTAAAAAAATGCATTTTGAACGAAAATATTCGAATCTAAATTTCTATAAATATTTATGCAAAATCCAAAAATTCCATATGAATAACAAATTCGTATATTTACATACACATTTACAGTCATTTAAATTAAAACGTAAGCTAAATTTACATTCAAATAAAAATAATTTAGATGCATGTGAATGTTTTTCTATTACAACTATTTCCACTCCTCGTAAAGCTCCTCTTTATGAAACATAAAATAAATAATCCCTTGTTTAAACGCCCAATCACATTTTCAAACGGGTCATTAACATACCATATTTTAAAAAATAGATTGTAAAATTCATAGTTACCCACAAAAAATTCTGACTACATTGTCGAAAAGATAAATTAAAAGAAAGAAACGTTCGAATCGTATTTTACGCCTATAGACGCGTATAAAGAGGAAGAATAAAAAACTATAAATTTTATTTCATCCACTTCTTCGACGATAGATATCGCTAGCGAAGAGAATATAAATCTTATACGTTCGGCATCTGATCTCCAAGCTGCACATCGAATTTTCTTTGAAGATTACTCGGATGACTCGCGAAAAAAAACGACGAATGTCATCTATATATATACACATGTTCGAACGATCGCATACGCGCGTAAAAATTCAAAAAAATAAACCGTCGCAGCATGACATTTCATTTTCCCAATTCATCTCTCTCGTTCTCTCTCTCTTTCTCTCACTTAATAAAATTTTCATCCATATATAGCGCACAGATGAATTTCAGCATTTCCTGAACTCCGCCTCTCCTATATACACACCAATAACATTATACTCCGTTGCCCAGCAGCGGTCCGCACGTACGTCTACTGTATGTACCTACAAGAAATACGTGCGACATCGTACAGCCGGAAAATCTTATTATCCTTTCTTTTTCCTTAAGTTCGCACTTTTCCTTTATATTAAGAGGAAGAGTGGCAGACACTGCAGAGTGAGAGCGAGAGAGAGAGAGAGAAAGAGAGAAAAAAAGCTGCGGAGTCTAGATAAAATAAATAAAAGTGTCTGTGTGGGTGGCGGCATGTATATATAACACATGTATGTATATATGTATGGAGTAAAGCCGAGGAGAATACATACATCGACGGAGACACCAGCGAGGGGAAAGACGTGAACGGCGGGTTGTTCCTTGGGCACGTAGCGATAAAATTCGTGTCCATCCTTGTACCACTTCACCGAGTAAAGAGTCTCCCGATCCAGGTTGAAATTGCACTCCATCCGGACCGTTTGATTCAGTACGACGTGCTGCGGGATCTTCAAGGCTGTCATGCGAAGGGCCTCGATACCTGTGACACACACAGAGAGAACATTTTTGCTTTTACTTCAGACTTTGACCTCTCTCTCTATATATATATGTATATATATATAGCTTTTACAACGCGGTAGAGACCGAGCGCGCTAATGGCACTTTTTCGCTTCAGCTAGAGGACCCACACGATGGATCGCGCGCAATGCGAAAGAGAAAAAGAAGTCATCGGCGCACACACAGCCTAATGTGTATAAAGAACGTGTCTCGTGATTTTTCGCTACGATGGAATCCAGGTCGCGACTAGATATATACTGTGAGAAAGAGAATAATAAATAGAAATGCTATTTGTGATAGAAATTACTGGGTTGTATAAGAACGGGTATACTTAATTATTCAAGTTTTTGGTATATTTTACTAAATTGTAGATTAGATAAATATCGAAGTTGGCTACACTGCTTGATAAATATAACTGTTTAGCCAATTTACTAAATGGCTTTAAAATAAACAAATAGCGGCAGATGTTATTAGAACGGGTGTACTTAAATCGTGAAAATCGTATTGTAGACATGAATGTTGGCTACACTGTTAAAAAAAGTAACCATATTATAATGTGAAAATTTTGCTAAATGCCTTAAAAATAAATAAATATAAATAGAAATTTCTTCTCTACATGTATTACTAGGTTGTATAAGAAAGATTATACTTAAATCGTGATAATTTTTGTTACATTTCAGTGAATCGGATTGAAAATATCTAAGTTGGCTACACTGTTTAATAAATTTAACTGTAAGGAATGTGAAAATTTACTAAATAGTTTAAAATTAAATTTGCAATAGAAATTGCTATGTTTCATTACATCAGGTATGCTTAAATCGTGAAAATTTGTGTTACATTATAGTCAATAGTACTTAAGAAATATAAATAACTTATTACTGTCAAAAGTTACTAAAAGGCTTAAAAATAGTTTATTTATCATTACAAATATTATTATGAAAAATAATAAATATAATTAATGTTATATTAAAAGAATTTATAACAAAAAGTGTAAAAATCAAATTACTGTTGTTACACTACTCGATCGATGGATGGCCGTAGTCTCCCATTTCATGCAAGTGCACAAATTCGTCGATAGCTGGATATAAGAAAGTTGAGCTGCCTTATTGTCGTATGAATTCGAAGTTCTTGCCTTGGAACTTCGACAAAGTTTAGCAATAGCGATATGATGTTTCGGATTAGATTACATGAAATACTTGGCGAGAAATATTGTCGGAGTATGCAGTTCTGTATATTGTATACATATATTTGACAGAGAAAATAGTGCCGATATAAACTAGCGGTTACAGTCAATTTCCATAGATTTAAACAAATTCAAAAACACTTGGGTTTGAAGCAATCAAATTTACTTAGTAAATACAGCTTTATTTGCAAGGTTCTTAAGCCAACTTATGCATTTTATTTGATGTTGCAACGAAATTATTCAAGAAAAATAAAGGTTTTCTAGAAGTTCCGTTATGTCAACTTATCGGTTTAAACTAGTTAAAAAATTGAATGGTATTTCTAATAAAGCTTTATCAATAAATGTTGACTTTTACTTTTCTTTTTAGTGTAACTGTTGTGGATCAATATTGAAATTATTGTAAAAATATGTCATGTTCCGTTTTAATCGAATCAAGCCAGCAAAACTTTTTTATAATTTCATTATGTCAATTATTGTAATTGTATATTTGTTGTCCAACTGGTTAGTAATAAATAAAAAAAAATAAATAAAAAAAATAAAATTTTAATATGTACTTAATTTCGAGATGTGTTCGAGATGTTTTATAGTAACGTAAACCAGTTTGGAAATTGATAAACATTACGAGGAAAGAATAAAAAAAATTTTACTCATAATCTCTCGAACTGAGGTTATTATATTCAATTAACAGTATACTAACAATAATTGCACCCAAACTATACATGAGTATAAATAACAATTTTTATAAATTCCCTAAAATTTATTTTATGGTTTTGATATTTTCTCTGTTGAAAAATGCCACATCGCGTATGAACTGCACATAGCTATATACTGTGTTATTATTGGATATTACAAAAAATAAGATTTCTTATAACACACGATAAAAACTATGGCAATAAAAGTATGTCAAACTATTACTATGCAACCTAGCAATTTTAACCAATACCTGTTAACTGTATATTACATGATATTTTCCTCAGTATGTATACAATACATATTATATCCAATTCTCCGATTCGTGCATAGTCAAAGAAACACGTCGCTTTTCGTACATCACACTATTTTTTTTAACAGAAATAACACTGATGGTAAAACTTTTTTATACATACACATACATATAACACTGGCGAATGCTTTGCGCATCAAGCCGAAGATTATTTATAAAAATTTTCCGCGAATAGTCGCGCTCGAAAGAAAGTTCCTTTGCCCTGAATTCAACGTTTTTCCTCTCGTGACGGAAACCATGTATACGAGACTAATTATACGATCAAACGATAAATGTATATATATTAAGTTAACTTATACACGTATACACTTATGTATTTATAGGGACGGACAAATTGACTTGCGCACATCGCGGTATAAAATTTATTTTAAGTACGCTCATCTCCTGCGAACGCAATCGAGTCGTTGTTAAAATGCGTTGAATTAAAGCTGAAGCCACGATAAGAATTTAATTATCTTTCGAGAATTATTTTCCAACGTCCAAACGCGATGTGGAATTTTTAACGATACGCCACTTGATGCTTAACGTTCTTATGCACTAAAAATCCTATCGTAAGAGATATCCGGTTGGGATTTATAAAATCACCTTGATTTTTATCGCGTTAGAAAGAATAAATAAATGTTAACGAGCATTCGGGCTCATTGTTATTATTTAATAAATAGGGGGATACATCCGAATTGCAACTTTAAGGATATAACGAATATTTTGTAATTATTATCGAAGGATACTGTGGAAAAACAAAGTAATAGCATCGATATATTCAACAATTTCACTTTGTAGCAAAAATACTTCGTCGGAGTGATATTTCGGATGACATTTGTATACTTGATTAATTATTTTGCTAAACATACGAAGCAACTATCGCGAAGGTTGAAATGCGGAAAATGAATAAAACAAATACCCGCTTTTATTAAATAACGTTCAAGCGAAAAACAAGATTACAATTGCGTACTCTGCGTTTGAAAACTAGATTTAACAATAAAAAATAAAAAATAAAAATAAACCGAGTAGTTTTCTGGGAATCATTCATTGTAATAATTGCTCTTCTGAATGATCTGTGCCGGTACAGCCAAACGTTGTATTATACCGTTTATCAATAACGCCAAAGTCACATTTGAAATTTTGCCCGACTTAAGCTTCGTTTTACGAAAATTTCATGTAAACGATAGAAGTAAATACAATTAATTGATCTAAGTAGAATTTTCGATGCAGAAACATTGGCACAACAATACTCTGGTAATACGCAAATATATAACAGAATGATTCTTTACTTAAAGCAAAGTTTTGTTTATGCTTGCTATTTTTTGGAAAAAAAATCATAGAATTTGAGCTACAACGATCTAAAGTTTATAAAATAAAATATTTATTTTCATCGAAATTTTGAGATTGGTATGAAGAATTTTTTATTGTCAAACCTAACTCTTCCAGTTTATGACTAAAAATACTTTTTTTCATCCATAAAGGGATACACATATATATATATATTACTGGTTTTATATTAAATTTTTAGAGAAATATAATTTTTTAGACGATAAAATTGGATGTTTCTTTTCGTAAAAAAATGTTTGCAATATAAACGATTTCTGAGATAATAATTCGAGAGAAGGTAATGCTCAACATTTTTTACAAATTAAGTAATAACTGCGTAAAAATTCCGTGAAAATCAACGACCTTTAGGACTTAAAAACTAGTAAAAAACCAACAGAACCATTTGTTGATTTATAAAACAATATTTTTCCGTTATTTTACCCAAATAATGTACTTCGAAAATTGATTCTTTTCCCTTCCGATATTCTACGAAAAAAGTTATCTATCCAAGTTTGCTAAATTTAAAAAAAATTCTCTCTCATGCACACACCGTCATAAACTTTCAACGATATACATACGTATATACGTCGAAGGTTTACCTTAATGCTCGAAAGAGCATAATATGAATCTGACATAAAAATGCAGTAGAACCAGTCGAGAGGCACAGAACGCAAAGCAAATCGTGCGACTTTTCAACGATAAAAGTATCAAACGCACTTTGTGCCAAACGAAAAAAGCAGCGCTTCAGCCGTGGCACTTGGATTTGACAGTTGAGCGCGAAAAAAGCCGCGAAGAAAAAAAAACACAACCGTAGTTGACGTACTGAAAAGGATAGAAATAGCCTCTAAGAAGTATGTTTATTATGTTAGAATGGGGGAAAAATACAAGCACAGTGAAATCACGTTAAATGGCATTTTAAGATTCAAGTCGAGTCCTTTCGCGCAAGGCCAGTGTCTCTGAGATTCAATAATTTAGATATCGGAAATTGTTTAAGTACTATATGTATATATACGTGTTAATTCATGTTCGTTTATATATATATATATATGTTTAATTGCTTTCGAGCGACTTCAGATGGAGATGGGTGAGAAAATGAATTTCATTACGCTTTACACTCTCTCGCTCAGTAATTATGATTTCTCCAATTAATTTGCATATGTACATTAGGAATGCGAAGGTATATAACGGTTTCTCAGCGAAACTAGATTTATACGACGAATTATCAGCTTTGAAATTCAATTATTGCGCTTAAGACGCGCTGTTTTAAGAGTGCCTAAGTAGAAAAGGTCGGCCATTGGTCGGGCGACGTCTAAATATCTCGAACATCGTTTAGCGGAAATTGCTTCCGAAACGCAGTTCAAAAACAAAAGAAAGAGAAATATACCGTCGGCAATCAAGTGTGCAATCGATACCTCGATCACTTTTTTCCCCCTTTTCCCTCACCTCTCCTCTCCGTATCCCTGCTCTAAAGTGCTATATAGCTCAGCAATCAAACAAGACAACATTGACTCGGGAGTCGCTCACTCGAAAAACTCTACGTTGTATATAGAGTATATATATATATATATATACTCACAGCCACATATATGTAGGTGCGTGTGTGTGCGTGTGCGTGTGTAAACTTCAAAAGACAGCCAAAAAGCAATGGAATACAATTTTTTTTTTCATACGAAAAAGAGTAATTTGATTAACTCGAAATGTTCGATGCACTGTGGTGACACGACTGGAAAAGTGAACGAGGAGCCATCAGACAGATCATGAAAGTGATCTCCTCAATTAGTCCTGTGTTAAATATTCATAGTTAGAACTAAAATTGACCAAAATTATACTTGATTGGTTATGCAATAATTACCTTATTTTCTGTTGAATATGTCATTAATATGTCAACTAAACGATACATTCTATGAAAAGAAATTTTATGCTTATCCCAGCAATAAGAATTTAAAAAGTACTTATATACCTGCATTGCCCATGTGACGTTCCATTTGAATTTTAAAGTGAATCGACAAGTAGATAAAATTTACTTTTTATTCAAAAAGAACAAAAAAATTTCGTGTATTCCATAGGGCTGTCTTTAAAAAATTGATGAAAATTCTATATACATAATTCCACTAGCAATTGCATTATCGAGCTTTTCCAACGAATAAACGTCGATTCGACATCACAGATTCATAAGCTTCTAAAACTTTGGTATCGCATTCTCGCGTCGCGAACCTTATTCCTGAATAATCGCTCGAACGACCTACAGTTATGTAACATTGCCGGAAAAATATTGTTAATTCACACTAGGCCAGTTTTCGACTATTTGTCGTTAAAAAATTCAGGTAAACATAGGCACCACTTGAAAATAAGCTAGCTTAAGAAGCAGCTCCTCGTTGAGTAAAAAACGCGTAATAAAAAGGGAGGCTCGAGCTTCATCTACACCCACATATCCACCTACACACACACACACACACACACACATATATATATATATATATACATATACATATACATAATCCACAGAGAAGCTAGGATAGAGACGAAGTGCCGGTTTGGAGAATCGAGCCCTCGAGGCGATAGCCAAGACTCGAAACTCGACTCGAGGCTGTGTGCCGCTGTGGTATAGGGAGAAGTGTCATGAAAGAGAGCGAGATAGAGAGCGGCAAGTGGCTGCTGCTACTGCTGCTATCCGCATTCGGGACCTGTTCGCGTCTTCTCCCTAATGCCAGCCTAGATTTCGATGTCTTATCCGAGACGGAGGGGGGTTTGGCTCTCAGTGTGTATATAGCCTACTTCGATTTTGAGATTCGAGACTTTACTGGAACTTGAGAGTAGCTACTGCTACTCCGAATGTCGAATCAGACGCAGGTCAACGGGCGACGATAGATATCTATATAATGTTATATTATGGATAAAGCTGTATGTATGTCCTTAATCTTTTTGATTGACGAGCCGAGCAAGCGATACGTTGTGCAATATGACGGGGTATAGCTTCGATTACAAGTATAGTCAGTGGATTTAAATATATACGGATGTATGTACATTACAGGTACGTGTAATATCCGTTTTTCTGTGTTACATGTATGTTAAATATATATATGGGTCATTCTTCGACGATTGACCAGTTGAATAGTTCATAAATGTTGTTTTGCTCTGTATCTATCTTTTGTGAAGACTCTTTTCAGGAAGTGTCTTTAAGTTACGAACTGAAAAAAGCTGAGACCTTCAGATACCTTTACAATGATGCAAGGTATTTTCATGAATTTTTTTACGTTGCTAGCAATGGTCGAACCTTTTCAAAACTGAATTTGATGACTTGGATAACTTTCAATGAAAGATTTTGATGTTACGATATAGGATAGTGATTGATTAGTTTTTTACTTAGTAATATTATTATATAAATTCTAGTTTATCTGCCAAGTTTTTAAACCAAATTATGCATTTTATTTGATATTATAAAAATTATTCAAGAAAAATAATGCTTTTCTAGAAGTTCCGTTATGTCCGTTTATCAGTTTAAACTAGTGAACAAATTTAATTTCTAATATAGCATCATCAATAATTGTTGGCTTTTACTTTTCTTTTTAGTGTAACTGTTGTGGGTCAATATTGAAACAATATTTTTCATTTTCATCGAACCAGGTCTGCAATACTTTTTTTTAATTTGATTATGTATTCAATTATCGTAATTGTATATTTGTAAAAAACAGGTTAATAAAAAATAAACAATAAATAAAAAATATAAAATTGTAGTATGTACTGCGTAATTTCCGAGATGTTATAGTTTATGATATCGGGTAGTGATCGATTAGTTTGATTCAACGTCAACTTAGACGAACTGATAAATGTCAAAGATAATACTGTGATTTTATGTAGTGCATTGAAAGTATTCATTTATAAGGTAAATAGACATTTTGTCATTAATATCATTTATTGATACGTAAGTTGAAATTTTAGTATTGATATGTTAATGATTTCATGTTGATATTTAAGATCAAACCTTAATTCTCAAAAATGAATTTGAAGTCTTAGTAGATTAATATGATAACTTTAATTAATTTTGCAACAAAAGTCTCTTTTCTGTTTTTAGTTAGAAAATGCTCTCTGAGTAATAACAATTTTTTTTAATATAGACGAAACATCCGGTAACTTAAAGAGCTTTAATAAGAAAATATAAGCACAGATAAAGCACCAAAAAAAGGTTGAAGATATACAGAAGAAAAAAAGATTTTTGATCGGTTCATTTGTCAGAAAACGACTCGTGTATACACACACATACACACACATTACATGTAGAGGCAAAATTGACTTGGATCTTTACGTTGGTGAGCACGTACATCACACTCGCGTTACTGCATTATAACTTTTACTGCAAACAGCTAATAATCGCGCGAAGTGTCTTTTATCGCGAATAAACGCTTTTACAACTCATTCGGCGCGCGCTTTACACAAGTGCCTCGCGTTGTCATCATCGCCGTTGTCGTCGTTTGAGACAAAGTGACAGAAAGACAATTAAAATTTGCTCAAATATTATATATATATATTCAAACCCTCTCATTAAGGCCCAACACTGGATCAATAATGGTAAGTTGTCAGCAGTACTTACTCAGTATTCAATTAATATCAAAGTGTCAGGAACTGTTCATACTATAAAATTACTATATACGAGTCAACTACTTGAGGTCAGTACTGCATCGATTTTGCAATATATACATATATTTATATAGTATGTATACTGATGGAAGTACTTTAGCGAGTGTTGTGCCAATTTAGATGCTCCAAAGTTCTAATTGAATTTCAATAAATTACGTACATTTACTTATCACGTTCATATCAAATTCCTATAAAATGTAGTTTAAGTCGTGCTAGTTTTCAGATGTGGTTTCAGTCCAGTAAACTCTATCGACCCGGTGGTGTACATTATTCAGATACAGACAAATTTTATATCTAGTTGAGAGTCTTATCTCGATACTGTTTGATTGTGATCCATCTTGTTTTGACAATAAGATCAAGTGAAATTTTATTTCTGTCATGTCAGTATTGAGCCAAGATGTTACTATTATTCAGACCTATTTTTATCATTTAACTATTAACATTAAGACTTGTCACTAACGACAAACATGATCCTTTATTATTTGCAACTCTAATTCTTACAAGGAACAATTTGGTTGATATTCGGCAGATTAACATTAGCTCGATACACTATTATAATTATGGTCCATCCTGATTATCAAAATACTGAAGCTATTTCATGACAATTCATACCATTGACGATTTCATCTCAGATTTCAAATTTAGTCAGACTAACATTGTGTCAATAGGATCCTGCGATTCTGATCAGTTCTTGTAATTCATGTAAATATTAAAACTCAGATTCAACATTACCGATAGACAGGATAATATTTTACAATTTCATTTGTGATTAATATTGGACCAATACATTAGTACAATTCTGGTCAGTTCTAATCCTTATGTTTCATCCAAATACTAAAAATAAGGTTGACCATCACTAGTAGATAAAACTATTTGACAGTTTTGATCCATTCAATTCATACCTGTAGGACCGATTTAATCCTCGGTTCAAATTTGGCAGACTAACAATGCGTTAATACATTAACTACAATTCTGATCAATTATCATTATCCAAATGCTAAAACTAAGATCAATTATACACGAGATATTATTTGACAGTAATCGCAACTTGATTAAAATTTGACTGGCCAGTTAATACATTCATGTAATTGTAGTCCGATACTTACTACCAAAATATTGAAACTATTTGGTAGAATCAGTCAATACTGTTCCTAATGACAATTCATACCAGGTACAATATATCTTCTAGTCTAATTTTTCAAACTAACATTCCGATCATCACTTATCATCTGAATACTGAAACTAAGATTTACCAACACTGGCAAACAGAACACTATTCCCCAGTAACGACCTTCATTAACAGTAACGTCAAGTCTTATCAGGAACGTCCACTTTACTATATATGCTTTGTAAAAATTGCCGACGTGAAATGTCCCATTTAACGCGCACGTATATATACATAATGCATAATGGGCATAAACTTGGGCCGCTATGCGCATTCCGCATAGTGATGGAAGTTGCTACCCTCTCGTGGTCTTGCAAACGAACCGGAAATATACACGTACATGTATGTGTGTATGGTAAGCTCCAACGTATGTGTGTACGCAGAGAGAAACGCAGCAGTAGTAGATTCGGGTATTTGGTCGGAAACAATCGTGGGAAACAAACACCGAGAGAGAAAGAGAGAGAAAGAGAGAGCGAGTGAGAGAGAGAGAGAGAGAGAGAGAGAGGAAAAGGGGGTGCACTTGTTCGCGGCCGAATAAATATTGAACGGAAAGTAGTAGTCGATGCTTAATTGGCCGGTAATGACGATTAAATGCCCGTGAAAATTTTAACGATTTATCCCTCTCTATATTTCCCGATGATCAATCGCCGAGACGTTATTGATACACAACTACCTAACCACCACCCCTCCCTCAACGCTATTCCAGAAGTTGAACTAGTTTCACGAAATTGCCGCGTCGTAAAACTACGAGGGGGTTCGCGATTTCGAAATTGGCGCGTTTTGCTCGAGGAGCTTGAAAATTAATTCGACCTCTCTAATTATTGGCATAGTCGGAAATTTTGTCGAAGGACAAGGCGAGCAGGTGCGCGCTTCTATCTCTTGTGTTATCGATACGCGCATACACTGTACATACAGTCCAAGGAGCGAGTGCTTTCACGCTGACATATGCGAGTGAATTCGAGCTACCCTTGCTCTATATGTATATATGTGTGTACATGTGTACTGCGCAGGTATGCAAGAGAGACAGAGCATGGAAGACGATAAACGAGGCATCTATGGAAGTTACATCGTTGTTGTTGACACGATACGATTATCCGAACGATCTGTTCATTGGATTTTATCGCGCGGTTGCTGATTTTTTCGCAAATATTATTACTTCGACCGATTGTATATTGAATATAGCGCGGCTTACTTAAATACATAATTCGATAGCCAAGGAATCTTCGGGATTGATTAACAAACATTGACGAGATCAACGAGTTGATACCAGAAATGCAATATGCATTTAAATCGAATATTTATAATAGTATACAAAAAGCCCATATATACTGCATATTATTCGGGAAAGCTTCGTTGATAATAGATTATTCGTAAGCCATTGAAGTGAATTTTTTAAAATGGCTTTTCATTGTCATATACTATTTTTCACTTGAGAATTCGTGAAACTTAACTTAACCCATATTCACTTTTTAATGGATTTTTCGTTATTAAACTACAATTTTAAGTAAATATCCACGGTTTTGAAATCGTTTTGGACATATCATTTTTTAATTTGAACAATTGAAAACACTATTTTTAAATAATTACGTTTTGAGATAAAGCTATAATTTTAGTAAATATTTACTGTAGAAAAACGCGAATTTATTACTTTAGACTACAATACAATTTAAAAAAAGTGTATATATTTGGTCATCTCATGATTTCATTTGCAAATGTATAGACACCATTTTTCAACAAGTGTAAATCACTTAATCGTTGATTGAAACGAGTAAATAATTATTTACTGTGTAATATGTAACCAGCTTAGAAGGTCGGTCTCGAATTCTAATTACAATAGGATTCCTTTTCAAACAATGAATAAATACTTATTTAAATGTCCAATCACTTTTTCAATTAGTTCCAATCGTTTGTTTATAAATCGACGATTTGCACATTAAGAGATAACACATATATATGTATGTATAAAAACAGACTAAGATCATAGTAATGCTCTGGTCCAATGATGTTATGTCAGATTTGAATAGGAAATAAAATTGGACAGTCACTGAATAAAGTACAATACTCGATCGATACGATTTGCTGGACTTAAACCCCATCTGAAAACTTGCAGAACTTATAAACTATATTTGTGTCAATATGTTAAGCAAATGCACGTTAATTATTTAAATCTAATTAGAATTTTGGAGCAGCAACATTGGCACAGACTATCCTCAAATATTTATCCACAATACATTTTCTTGTATGTCCCATACTTATAGCATTTCCGTATTGATGAAAGACTGGGCAGTACTAACAAAAAGATGTCATTGCTAGGGACATTTTGAATTTATTACTAATTAATGCAATTCCAATTTTATGTACGTATTATACCTAACAAAATTTGTTTGTCATTTACGTTCATATACGGCAAAAAAAAGGTTCGCTATATTAAAGAAAATTAGTTTATTTAATAATTATTGCTTTTGAATAAAGGAAATATTTTTTTGAATCAAACAAGTTTTTAATTTGAGAAAAAGTTTTATTCTTAAACTACTGAATAAATGTTCTTAAACCAGGCAACCCTTTTTGAGTATAGAAAAGTATTTTTTGGTTTATTAAACATTTATAAAAAAATAGCTATTTCGAAAGAAGAAAATAATTTCTTGAAATAAAAATCAATGTTCTAGATTTAAAGAGTTTTACCCACTGCATAAAATTAAGAATTCACCAGCTAATATTATTAATTTAATAATATTTTAATGATTCAAAAGGTGCATTTATTTAAATGTATGTATATATATCACAATTTTGTTTAATCCTATAAATACAAAATAACAAATAATCCAATTTAAACAAATATTGACTGATTATAACCATATTATTTATATCGCAGAGATAAATATTTATCTACATAAAATTTTCATTACCGTTCTAATAAAATATAATTTCCTTCAAATATACTATAGACTATAATAATAAGATTCCGATACTAATATTATTTTCATTCCAACGTTTTATTTACGAATTAAACTACTTTTTCCAACATAAATCCTTAATTCTTCGTAAATATTCAAAATCATGTCCAAATGCATCTCTAAGCGTGGCCTTAACGAGTTGCACTTCTAAAGCGAAGAGACTGAAAGAGTGAGCGAGAAAGAAATCGTTTGACCGAAAAAACATAAATCCTCGGATAAAATCGATCTGCACTAATTGCTTTGCTTACACGTAAACACGATACCGAGGCATCTGTCGGATCTATATAGAAAGAGGGAGGGGGGGAGGGGGGGTTCTAAGCCATCGGTTGCGGCGCTTTCGGAACACACCGCAGCGAAGCACGTATAGCGTCAGACACAGTACATCCCTCCCGGCAATGTTCTCAAACCATAAATATATGTATATAATATACACGTTAGACACCACGTCACAGAGCTGTATTCAACGAAATCTGAAAGCAACGGTTGTCCTAAATATTCCACTTCCCGCCTCGCGGCGAACTTTCTCAATAATCTTTCATCGCCGTGTACCGTCCAAAAATCTCTCTTCTGTATATATCTATATATGTACATTGTACATACGACTAAGAACCTCTTCGTTGCGTATAATGCACATAACATTATTTTTCATGCCGCGAGTTATATACAAGTTATTAATTGAAATTTTAGATGGTAAACTTCAATAAGCATTCTTCGCATTGTTTCCAGCGTCGAGAGAGCCAATATTAATTTTTTTCCTTTCGTCCGCTTTTTATCAATAAAAAACTTTCGCGTGCGTTGGGGTACTATTATTATTAAGTTTTTTTTTCGAAGATTTTCCAGAAACTCGGATACGCGTCAGTGAACTATTTTCATTATGTTTCGGAAAGCACAAGAGAGAGAGAGAGAGAGAGGGGGAGAGCGCGCGCGGGCGATCAGTGAGAAGAAGCCAATCTAAGGCCAAGTCGATCGAAGGTAATAATAACCCAAATTTAATTATAAACGGCGCAACCGATGATCCCAGTTTCCCTAGTTGTTTGTTAACTTAATTAACTTTTCAATTTTAGAAAGGACAGCTGCATAATGGCTATCGCGTGAATATTTATAGTTTTACCACCCCCACCCCTTCCCTGGTGTATATAAAAATATGAATTCGCGTGTCTATTTTTATTTTCTTCCTTCGCTTGGCCGTAAATTAAAAATCTCCCCCATTGTTTGGAAATTCGGATAAACGATAAAATTTACGAGATAGCTACGCGAACATATACATATATATGTTTGTATATAGATATACAGATATACGTTATAGGGATGTAGAAGTATAGCGTAGACGAGTTAGCGCAAATCCGGTTGTGTATAATTGTAACTCGCCGGACGAGCAATTATTTACGCTCCAACGCGCTTGCACGCGGTTAAATTGTTAATACGCTTTCGCCGGTGTAATTCTCACGTCGAGAGACGCGGAGATTTGCTAAAAGAACAAGTGGGGAAAATCGCGAGCGAGAACAGCATATTGTTTCAAGAACAAGCTCTACTGTATTTTTACGACTACGATAGCAGTTTCGGAAGATATTTTATTCTCTTTCCGTTTCTTTTTCAACCACCCATCGACCCGGTATTTATTCAGAATCAAATCGTTGAACAGAGGTTGGAGAGAATACAAAAAAAAATAAAAAAAATAAATAAATAAAAATCGCGGTGATAGAGTATAAACGTCGGGATTAATCGTCAAAGATTTGGCTTTACGCCTTTTCGCGTTTAACTTTTAACGTGTTTCAAGAGGGGATAGAGCACGTTGCCGTTAATTAAGCTAGTTTATATCGAGCAGTAGGAATTATCTTAATACAGTTTAAGTAGAATAGTCGACGAATGGTCGGACGATATATATATGATAAAGCTGATTCGAGTTTCGCGAAAGTTTTGTAGTTACGGGGCTTAATTTATTTTCGGCTTTTGGCGAATGTATCGCGAGCGGACCGTGTATAATTCATCACAATTATATAAGCCGACCGCGTGATTGCATAAACAATTTATGTTTATTTTTAATTCAGGTCATCCACTCAACCTCTTCTCTTTGGCTTTCGTCGACTTTGCGTGTCTTCATCAAACGCGACAGTTCAATTACATATAGCGATCAATGGGAATGCGTTCGAAGTTTTTTTTTATCGCTCATTAAAATCTTCACCGATACACATAACCCCAAGCGCTACTTTATTAAAAAAAGTTATTAGAGTGAAAACTCAATCGGCCTCGAGTGCGAGGCATCGCTTGCCTGCACATGTATGTACATACCCATAATGATGAACATATGTATAATTTATATGCAATCTTTCATCATTCGCGTGTGAGAAGCGGAGAAAGAGAGGGGGCGTGCCGATGTTTAGACGACTCATTATTTCTTTGTACACTGCATTCCATATTATATCGCTACGACTTCGCATTGTTCGAAAATTATTTTTTTTCAATTCCAGAAATTACGAATCGGATTGTGAATTTTAACGCTTAAATAAAAAAAAATTATTCATCGTGTTTAGGTTCAGAATTATGTTAGTACGGTTTTTGAGTACGCTCCAAGTTTCTTTGTTCGATTCTTTATTTACGCGAAATCTTTTAAATCATAATTTATAGACTGTGATTTCGAATTGTAGACAAAGAAACCCTTCTGGTCCCGTTTACCAGGGAAAGCTTTCAAGGAAAATTTTAACGAATATTACTAATTTAAAAAGGAGAAGAAATCAGGCAATTGTTTATGACTTGTTTAATACCATAATTTTTTCAAACTGTCTTATCACTAGTTTTGATAAAAAAATCACAATCTTAAGGATTTTCGTAAATTATTACTTTAGAATAAATACTACTGATATAAGCAATATTCGTTCCTATTGACAGTAGTTATGTACACTTAGAATTCATAATCTATCAATTGTTATTGAATGGAAAAAAGTAAATTTCGGATAATATGAATTCCTACTAATAAAATCTAAACGTTACGTAAACACTAAATTCCGTAGGCACAAAAAATGTCAGATCAAACGGTATGCTGCAAAGAGATGATCGAGTGATCAAACTATCGGATAATTTAATTTCGAAATAAAAATAATCGAAAGCTTTGCGCAAATAAATTACGAATCGTCTAAATATCCTACCTCCCTTTTCCCATTAGCACCGGCAAATTACAAGATACAGTTAAATAAAGGTGTATCGACAACTAATTCAGTTGTTAAATAGTCAGAGAGTGGCAAAAAGCCAACGCGCGGTTTACACACTGCGACAAACAAACGACCGCGTGAACTTTTCTTCTCTCGGTCGCATTAAAGCCCAAATGAAAATTTCTACTCCCCGTAGTTTACGGTAATTACACTTTTTGCACGAGACAGCTCATCTTTATAAATGAACGTCGTCGTCGTTGTTGTCATCCCTTCTCTCCTTCTCTCACAAGCCGTACAAAATTAAAATCTCGTTTTCATAACGAAAAACAGCCACTGAGACAATAATACACGTTTCTCCAAATCAAATTTCGCGGAACGTCTAGCTTATTAAGTTTTTCCGCGCGACTCGTTGTTTTCTTTTCTTCTTCCACTTCCGTACGCGCACGAACGTTCGAATCACGACTCGCGTTGTTTCCGTCTACGCGAGCGTGAAAAATCGTAGCTTCACTACCGCCTACCTATTTTCTACCACTAAATATGCGCTCGTAGCAACTCGACGTAATTACGCAGTAGTGTTTCCCTCTTATCCTTCGCAATAACAATTTAGTCGACGATACGAACCTGCTAGACAGGCAAATAGAGCCAAAACCAGCGGCGCGCCAGAAGTACCAGCAGCGGTACTAGTCGTCGTCCCGACGGCTGCGCTCATCTTCTCGCCCGTGTGTCCGTGTTACAGTTTGCGTCGAGCTTCAGGACAACATCGGTATAATCGCACGCACATGCGATCGTTATCCCCGTATAAGGAGAGAATGATGAGAGTAGTCGAGTGAAAATGATGATAAGGAAAATAGACAAGAGGTGGGAGGGGGAGGAGGACTAAGAGGAAAAAAGGAGTTTAATCGATAAGGATCTATTCGTTCCTAGAAGAAAAAGAGCGACCGGCTGGTTACCCATCGCCGGCGCGACACTTATCACCGTTTATCACTTATTCGTGTCTCTCCGCACCTTATGTATTTTTACTCGGTATAGATAAATTCAAGCTTATCTATACCTATCGTCACTTGAGTTTCTTTCTTTTCTTTATTTTTTTTTACCGTTAAACTGCAACTCGTCTTGAATCACTCGAAACACATTAGTGCGCGAACGACGAGGATCGAAAGAGACGGTTGAAAATAATTTAAAAAAAATCACACTTTCAGTAGTAAGAGTCAGCGTACAGTCGGGCGCACATGAACGAAAGCACGCGCGTGGAGGCAAAAGCAGCGCGCACTCGCTCGCGAGCCGTTTGCCTACCTCGAACGGAAACCCGCCGGCGGAGACTGCGGCAGGAGCCTCGGCCCCAGCCCTCGAAACCTCCCCCCTCTCTTCCTCCCGATGAAGAGAGAGAGAGAGAGAGAGACAGAAAAGCCTACTGTACCGCCAACCTCCCCACTCCTCTCTCTACCTGCTCCTCTCTGTCTCATGCGCGCGCCGACCACCCCCACCCCCTCCCCCACGCACACTCCCAATCAGGGTGTGAGGTAGTGGCTCTGCACATACAGCTAGCTGCTGCTGCTGCTGCTGCTGCTTCTGCTATGCTCCTGTGTGTGAAATGGTGTTGAAGGATTGCCGGAATGGTACTACTACTGGCTGCTTTTCTTTTTCCTGCGGCTGCGTGCGCGCTCGAGGTGTTGCCGAGGAATGTTTGTTTGACCATACCCCCGAAACGTCGCGGAAGGATATTTTAGCTCGAATTTCGTCTTTACAGTTCTCTTTCTTTCTTTCCTTCCTTTTTTATTTTCGACCGATTCTTACTCGTATATTTGGCGGGTGTGTCGAGTTCGAGGTACGGAAAGTACGATTTTCTTTTCGATTTGGGCTAAGTGGTCGGTTGATCGGTCGAAAATTTTCGATTAAAACCCAGGTAAATAACCAGGGACGATGAAATTCAGCTACTGCTCTTTACTCTGTGACGTGGAACTTCCCATCGAAAGCAGTAGCTGAGTCGATGAACGCGGCCTACATACTGGTTGTGCAGCCTTCAAGACCGCCTCCTTGGTTCTCTCCTCTCAAACTCCTACCTCGCTTACAGCCTCAAATATATCCTCTTGCGCCCATACGTACGCGTAACTTTCTTAAGCATTCTTTTCCTTCTTTACTTTCTGCCACAGTACAGCGGTTTTTTCCGAAGAAAAAGCTATTTCTGCTAAGAATTCCCAATACTGATAATATAGGCCAGAACTGTTGAACAATATATTGTCTACCAGTTGTGAATTTTTTCTTCAGAACTGTCTAAAAGTAAGGATAAGTATAAGATAAGTCTTTGGTTCGGTAATTGGATGATGGACCAAGATGGTGGACCAACAAAATGGACCAGAATTAAATTAATGTACTAGCTGGTCAGTCGAATTTTATGCAAGTTGCTAGTTAGGTCATTACTGAAAAATGATGTCTTGTCTTTAAGTGATGGAAAATTTTAGTTTCAGTATTTAAACCATGAGAATTGATCAGAATTGTAGTCAATATATTGACACACTGTGAGTCTGACAAATTTTAATCAGAGATTAAATTGTTCCTACAGGTATGAATTGTCCATTACTTGCAAATAATTTCAATATTCTGATAATACGGATCGACTAAAATTAAATTAATGTATTAACTGGTCAGTCAAATTTTAGTCAAGTTGCTTAAATATAATATTGCGGTAATTGCTGCCAAATGATATCTCCCCTTTTATGGATGATAAATCTTAGTTTCAGCATTTGGATAATGAGAATTGATCAGAATTGTAGTAAATGTATTAACGCACTGTTAGTCTGTCGAATTTGAACCGAATATTAAATTGTCCCTGGTATGAATCGTCATTACGAATAGTATGGATTAATTCCACCAAATAGTTTCAATATTTTGATAACAAGGATGTACCATAATTATCATAATATATCGAGCGAATGCTAATGTGCCAAATGTCAACCAGATACCGAATTGTTCCTTGTAAGAATTATCATGACAAATAGTAAAGGATCGTACTGTCAGTGACAGGTCTTAGTCTCAGTACTTGGATGATAAGAATGGGTCAGAATAATAGTAATAATACCCTCAGAATAATACCCTGGTTCAATGTTGATATGCCAGAAATGAAATTTATTGTCAACCACAAATGGTGAATCGTAATTTTAGTATTCAGACGATAAAAATGAATTATAATAAGAACAAAATCTATAGACCGAATGCTTATACAATGAAAAACAATTCATACACATTTTTTAATGAGATATATAAAAAATGATTTGAACATTCATTACAGCTGTTTGAATCAAAGGTCAAATTGTTCCTGGTATTGATTTCCATTACCAACAGTATTGATCCATGATTTGCAAAGAGTATATCGTCTAAAAGTAATACTGAAACTTTGTGTTTGCATTTAGATGATACACAATTATGTTCAGTATTAATGATTTTGACTATTAGTACAAAACCATATAATTTACAGCAAAAATATCGAAACTTTGTTATAATATACAATGAAGATTAGAACAGGTCAGAATTTTAATAATGTACTGATCCAATAGTGGTATGCCAGATTTGAATAAGAGATAAAATTGTACAGTACGCAAATAATGGACGATAATACTAGTTTAACAAAGTTTGTCTGACTCGAGCCACATCTGAATCTTTTGCTCCGTTCTACGACAATTTGACGTGCCTGTCATAAGTAAATATAGGTAATTTATTTAAATGTAATTAGAATTTCGGGGCAGCAACATTGGCACAGCACTGAGTTAAAGTATTCTATCACCACACAGAACCGGAACAAGTACTTGACCACTACGAATTGTATAGTCTAGTCCGTTTCACCACTTCAGTATTCAATGAATAGATAAGTACTATTTCAAGTACTGCGGATAAACTGTCATTATATTGATCCAGTATTAGGTCAAAGATCCATTCTTATCAAGGATCCGGTATTTATTTTCGACGCCGATTTTCTTCTCGCCCGCTTTGTCAGAGATATATATTTTATTCCTGCTCTTTCATCCGTAAGCTCGTTTAGTTTTTACCTACTTTTTCAATTGATTTCTACCCGTCACAGTGTATAGTCTTGGACATATAGAAATTTGTACTCTTTTTTATACCTTCTTTTTATCTACATTTATCACCGTTACGTTTTGTTTCTCGGCACTATCTCTCTCTCACTCTTTCTTCCGATTTCAATCGTACAATCTATCATTCAAATACATTTTATTGCCCCCATTCATTTCATTCATATTGCTTGAGCTTCTCGCTTGTAGCTTGTTATACGACTAAGTAATTAGACGTCCAATTGCTGTGATTGGCTTTTTTTTTATTTCACGTTCTTGCTTATCCTATTCTATTATGCTATTAACATCAATCAAGAACCAAATGAAAAGTCCACACTTATTCTCCGGACTTTTTTTCGTATGTCTGACTCTCTATGGTTTGTTGATTATGAATCTGCTGCTGATGCTTGGTAAATTAGACGAAGGAATTTTCGTCCAAAATGTATAAAAATTCAAATTTCAAAAGCGCACTTCTCTTTCCCCCCAGATGTAACTGAACTAGTTTGAATAAAACCGCATGTAGGCTTTGTACAGAATTTTTACAGCAATATGAACTCTCGTCAATCAAATTGTCAATAGCAAAGCTCTGTCAGTTTCATAAAAGTTTTACACTCTGCGAATATGTGCGGATGCATGAAGCCCTAACTCTTTCGAAAATACTGAGAATTCAATGATGAAAAAATATTAAATTAATCACAATACTGTGGTTAAGATTACCGTTGGCTTTTTTTACGTATTTAGCGTAACGATTATTTTTTAATATTTCCTTTAAAGAACTTAATTCTCAATTATCGTAATCAATTAATTTGCTTAAATATAAATTCAATTACAAAGACACAAATTTGCTTTTAATAATAATCGTATAATTCCACGCGTCACTCGGTGTCCGGTTTTAACGAGATTTTAAATAAATCGTTAAATTGTTCAAAAATAATTATAGACAAAATTTTTTGAGAAAATCCATTTGATAGCGCGAAATAACCGCTGCATTACGCGCTTAGTTATATCCCAATTATGAATTGTATCCTAGAATCACGAAACAAAATTAAAAAAAAAAAAAAATAACAGTAATAATATATCCAAGCGTATGCTTTTTTCGCGCTTGAATTTTTTAACGTATTAATTTAATTAAGCCTCTCCCTTTTGTGCTGTGTAATTGCAAAAACAAAAAAAAACTTTATCTACGTAAAAATAAAAAATTCAACATCTGTTGTAGTATCGACGATATTGGAACGCCAAACTTATCAAGCCCAGCCCTATACGTGCCCCACCTTTCGCTCTTATGTATCGGGTAAACTAAATTAGTTGTTGTAACGCTAATACATCTACCCTGGAAGACTGATCTATAAAGTAATTACTGCAAATTACTATAAATATGCCTCTTATCCTTTTAGCCTGTGGTAATTGGAATGTTAATCTGATAATTAATTAATTTAAGCTTCATCTCGGCATACTAATATGCATCGGTCGACGTTTCGAATCGAAATTCCAATTACACAGAAGAAATTTTCTTTTTTTTTTGTATTATTTACATCGATAAATTTGCACTCGCACAAGTCTAAGCTCCGTGTTTAAACTTTTGAGATTAAGCTCGATGCGTACATTGTAGAGTTTGAGTCACAAGGTCGGATTTGAAATTTATTAGAAACATGATATACACGAGCCATTGAATTGATTAAATATTCAATGTTTATTCATTAGTTTGCATAATAACGAAGTTTATCAATATTGAATAGCAAAACTTGGATTATAAAGCTGAGATTAATTGCATAAATACATTAACAGAGGTAGTTTATTTTTTTTTTTAAACTACCAATCACATTTGTTTTTGTACTCTGCTCTTACTCGAAAAAGTCTAACATTATATTTAAACTCGCTGTAGGTTCCGTCTTAGGTATAGTAATTTTGCTCCTTCATTTCGCTCAAGCTTTGCATCTGAAATGCTATTGATTTTGAGTAAAATAAAATAGCTCAAATGCTGATATGCATACGAAAAAGCTGGTCTGTTGAAAGCTATCGCGCACTTTCAACACGCATGAATTAAAAAAATAAAAGACGATTGCAACATTCGTGATATAGTTTACTTTGAATAATGGAATATTGAAAATACTGGTATACACGGCATATTACGTTATTTTTTGAAAATATAGCTCGCACGAGCATTTTTTTTTTTCACTTTCTCGCAGAAATGTTTTTGTGTATCTTTCACGAATGTATTTCTTTTTTATTTCATATACACCGCGTGAAGTTTATGCGTTATTTTACTTCGCTGTCTAAGTCGTTCGATTTTTCTTGACTTGCTTCGGATAGATCGATATTTTTGTATATGAAAGAAATGCCAATTGTAATCATGATCCACCCATTAAGATTAAATTAAGCGTGTTAAATATATATATATACATATAACTTAGGTTTTATTCACGAAACAAGGAGACGTCTATATTCTAGTGGGATTTAATCGCGTAATTAGAACTTGCGAAATACTGGTTAAAAATGCATATTGAATAAAATCGTCTCTTTCGTAGAAGGTAATAATAAATTAGACAAGTAATTAGCCGAATCTTTAACGCGATAGAATACATTTATCCTAAAAATTTATATTATCAAATAATCAATTCATAGTTTCCGACGGATTATTGTATTGAATTGAACAATTTTTTTTTGTACGATATAAATTTTTATTTATTATGATAACAAATTGGAAGTTGTTAGATCAGTCGTGGTTGAGAAGTGAATTTAAGATACTGACGTAGTTAAATCAAAGGTGTTCAACGACACTAATATGTATTAAAATTGCCGTAAAACGAGATCTTCATATTTAAATTCAATATCTGTAAATGAAAGTAATTATTTGATTCTATTACCGATCTATATTTTAGAGACAAATTTCGAAT
Source organism: Apocrypta bakeri (assembly GCA_018906985.1). Taxonomy (NCBI): domain Eukaryota; kingdom Metazoa; phylum Arthropoda; class Insecta; order Hymenoptera; family Pteromalidae; genus Apocrypta; species Apocrypta bakeri. The sequence goes on from JACCIA010000005.1 coordinate 6,359,742, forward strand.
ATTTATTAATTTCCCACTTGATCTTAGAAATCGAATTGGAGATAATATAGTTTTAAATCGATTAAAGAGTCTATATGTTTTTCATTTATCATAAACTTGATATTAACGATATTAATTAAAGCTTTAAGATTTTGCATCGATTCAAATTGATATAATCGATGCAAATTCTGTGCACTTGCGTGTACAAGCAACCGGACGCCACCTAGCGGTAAAGCAAGTCAAGACTGTCGAAAACGTCTTCTAACATCAGTCATATCTATTGAATTATCTTCCTAAAAATAACTACACTCATATAATTAATATAATAATGATGAACATATTGGAGAATCAATAAAATCGCTTTCTTTTGTATCTTATTTCGAAATTCGGAAAGAAAAACCTCAAACTAATATGTAGAAAAATATATTCCGATTAACAACGAGCATTTAAATCAGTAAACTCACACTACTCGATAGAATAAAGTAATCGTTTATTTCATCAAAAGAACACGAGTCAATTCAATAATCCCGCTGTAGATTACAGTTTAGAAAATATTTCCCGATCTTTGAACTAAATTTTTTTTCAGTCAATTGTCTGTATACATACATACAATTTCGCGGTACACTACTCGAGAGAAGAAAGAAGAAAAGCGTCTCTCTTACTTCCAGCAGATTAAAAGCTGTCGCGTCCTCGCTCGAACCTCGTGTCTAGCTTCAAACAAATTTGCCGTCCTAAAAAGGTGATTTGCCCCCGGTGACGTCTTCGGCGTGCGAGAGAAAGAGAGCCTTGAGTTTTTCGAGTTTTCTCCGTCGCACACCTGCGCTCGACGCAACTCGCTCTCTTTTTCCTACTTGGCTATTCCATCGTCTTCTTCTTCGCTCTCTCTCTCTCTCTCTCTCTCTCTCATCCATGGCTTTTTCCTCTTTGCTGCAGCTCCAAAACTCTTCCTCTGTCTTTCTCTTGCTCTTCTTAACCTTTATCCTCTCCTTTCCTTACTCGCACGGCCGATTCATCTCGCAAGTTTTCTCTTTGTTTCGCTCCTTTTTTCCTTCTCTCTCGCTTTTTTCGATATATCTCGACGCGTCGCGATCTCTCCCTTTTTGCACCCGACGAGAAGACTCTTTCTTTCTCTCTCTCTCTCTTCTCTCTTTCTGTGTCTAGTCCACGTTATATCTTCGTTTCTGTCTCGCAAGCTCTCTCTCTCTCTCTCTCGTTGAGCTTTTTACTTGCTCTTTTCTCCTTACTAGCGCGTATACTCCCACACGCGCCTCTCCTTTTCTTTATCGTTGTATTTATCTTTTTCCTTATTTTCTCTCTCTCTCTCTCTCTCTCTCCCACTCTCGGTCCTTATACCTAATTCCGACAATTCTCCGGCGCGCCTTTCACTGGACCTTTCTTTCTTCCATTCTTTCTTTCGCCTTCTTTTTTTCATCACCCTGTACTTCCTGTCTCCACTGCTGCTGTTCTTCCTTTATTTCGCGCGAGCGCGAGGAAAGCCTTTCTGCGTGAACGTACCTGGCAGTTTTTATTCAACGTCCTTAATGTACTTATGCACTGGAACTGGTACGTCTATATGTGTATGTGTGTATGTGTGTATGTACGTATAGACGCGAGAAAAAAAAATATATATATACATACATATATATTTACACTACGGTTAGTGCGATAATTTCGGCCAGCAACTGCTTATTCTCCGTGGGGAAGTTTTTTTTCCTTTATTCGCACCTCAAGTGATACAAGTCGTGTGGGACTATATTACAAAAAGGAAGCGAGCTACAATTTCTTTTTTTTATTGCGTTACCTTAGCGGCGATATTTTCGTTATCTGCGTGTAGTCCTTATTTTTGGTGGCGCCTCCGTGTTTTCTTCAGTTCTTTTTTTTTCTTTTTCTCCTCAAGTAGCGAGCAAGAGAGCTAGAGTGTAAAAAGTTCAAGAACATTGAATATAAAAAAATTTTACGTCGTCGAGTTGTTTGCGACTTTTATTACGGGAGACAGCTATGGTTCTAATTAGCATTCGCGAAGGTGTGTACGGTTTTTTATGATTATGAAGGATTAAGACGCCTCGACATTTTTACGACTGTGTCGCTGGAAAAGCCAAGGTAGAGAGAACGAATAATTGAACGGCGTGAGAATTTTGCATAACGAGAGGTGGAGGAAAAAAATTTTTCATTTCGATTGAGATTCGTAGGTACCTTATATATATATATCTCGATATGGATTGTTGTTGTTACTTATATAATGTGTATCGATACTGACAAAAGATTCACGTTTTAACGTCGATCAATCATACGGAATTTTTAGTAAATAATAAAAATGTCGGTATTATGATGATAATAATAGATCATAATTATAATGTTGTATTGATCGAATATTGGTATTCCAAATTTGAACGGGAGATGATGCTGTGCTGTATCTGCTTGAATAATGTACAATAATACTAGTTTAATAAAGTTTGCCAGACTCATACCGCATCTGGAACCTTGTGCAGCTTACATACGTTTAAATTATTAAAACAATCGGCTCCCTCTCTATGCTTAAGAGTTATGGCGAAGTTAAGAGCGATAAATTGTCGCTTTACATTTCAGAGTGAGTTTTACTGAAACTTACATGGTCATTTTAACAATAAATGATGAGTAGTTCAAGCAATAGCATGTATTTATACGACATTTTTTTACTTTACCATTGGAGTGACTTTTAAACTGATTTACTCCATGGCTCGAGAAACAGAAAACAGAAAACAGATAATAAATATATTATATGATTTGAATCACTCGAATTTCAGAGTGAACCACAACAAGTTTAATTTCATGTAAGTCTCGAGTGATAAACAATTTTGAACTTTAATCTAAACAGCTCAGCAGCTTACAGAATAATTCCTCCAAATATACATAATATTTCAAAGTTTAGGATCTTAACGAACGTATTCCCAAAGTTTATGAAAGATATTATTATAGAAGTGATTCAACAGACAATCACCCATTTATGCACCAGTAATTTTTACTCTCAGATTACAGAGAAAAGATACTTTATCTTAGAAAAGTATTTCGTCATAGCTAAGAGCGAAAACAAATTCTACCTTAGACTGGATTTATATACTAAGATAATTGTTGCCCTGTTCCGAGAGCGAAAATTCACTCTTGTAAAATAATTTTCACTCAAGCAACTTAAGCACCATTTTACGTTACATTGGAACGTGATAGCTCTGTAATAACATACCAATAATTGTCTACCCGGGAGAGTTATTAAATCTGTGAACATTGTAATTCTACCGTGAATGTCTCACACATTCTTTTTAAATGAAATTTAATTAAAGTTACAAAATTTCAAGACTTAAGTGACAACGCTAAATTCCAGAATAATTGCAAAAGACAACTAGATAAATGAATGTTAGACGTTACATCTATTCGTACACTATCCTACCGGAAAAAATTCTGTTTTATCTTTCCTCCTCGTACTAAATGTAACTATGCAATTCCATCACAAACCCTGCAATCATTGTCTCATTACCAAAACCATCTTTCGTATCCGAGACTAAATAAATAAACAAATAAATAAACAAACGAAAAAAAAACATTTTCCATTATCCATTCCAATCCAGTATTGATTGAATTTCGTTCCAACGACCCATTAACACTACTGCTAGCGAAACGTCATTACGGATCTAGTATTAGCCGTATTATCCATTCTTATTAACGAAGAATATGCATTCATGCATATTTGTCGAAAGAGCATCAGAATGTTTGGCTTGAAAAAGTGATCGATGTAGTTACAAAGATTGTTCTCTGGGTCAGTTTAACTTCGCGTCGCATCGGTTCTAGGCTTGAACTACTTAATCTTTTCACCGTGTCACAGACAGTGAACTTGAGCTTTATGGGAAAACTTGCGGCTGATCCGGTTAGAGCGAGCGGCTAAAATGATTAGAAATAACTTTGTCGGAGGTAATATATTTGAGCTGCTTTCAAATTTACGCTGGTGCGGGTTTGCTCTCTCTCTCTCTCTCTCTCTCTCTCGTTACTGTTTATATTTCGTTGTTGCGACGGCCTGTTTAATCGGTACTAGACCCAATAAATACGCGCTCTTCGATTATTCGTGCTTGTACAATCAATATTGACGTTTAATACGTAATTTGTTGCGTTGTGTTCTTCTCTCAACACAGCATAATTCGATTATAGACACGCAAATTTGTAAATAGTTAATATGAATATTATTATGTAAATTATGGATTGTCATGATAACTGTAATATTGAAACGGCGACAGGTTACTTGTAGAAACTTAGCTATTATTATCAAGAATAAGATAATATATATATATATATATATATAAATACATGAATTTATCATAGAAAGGGTATATTTAATATATTTGGACAATCACTCTTCGTTTGAAAATGACGATACTGTGTAAACCAATTGGAAAAATTATAAAATGTTTAAATAAGGAATTATTCTTCATTTTATAAAACATTGATTTGAATATGAACTGCATTAATAAGTGGGAAAATGGGTGCAAAATTGTAATGCTAATATATAAATCCTTCAGATCTGACATTTTCAGATTAGACGTTCGTACAGTTAAGTAGTAAAACCGTTACAATACTCTTTTTTTTTAAACTACATTATTATTCACAAAGTAAACACACTTTTATTCCAAAAGTGATTTTATATTACAAAAAAAATAAATTTCTATAATTCAATGTAAATATCGAAAATCAATAATTTGAATAGTTAATCTTGACTGTATTCATAGCTTGTTGTAAATCACAATGTAATTGTGAGCTTACACTTGATACGAAAGGTAAGCTATTTCTGAAGACAACAGTAGAGTCAGGAATAAAGGTAAATAAAAATTCATTGTTTCAGTATTGCAGAATGGACATCGGAATCGACTGTAAAACTTAGCGGTGGTTCATAACAAAAATTCAATTCATATATCTGGTAAAATTGAAGCCATACTTTAAACTATAATAATTTCATTGGATTGATTCACACATAATATCACTACACTACTACTACTATATTTCAATTGTTTAAGTCGCTACAAGGGAATTATGAAAAACTACCTGTATTGAAATATTATCCACTAAAAAGCTTGAACCTCGAATATCAAAAAGTATCACCGAGTAGCTCGTCAATAGACTTTGTATCCGAAAAAAGCGTCAATCGAATATCCGAAAATTCACCACTACACATGTACATACATACAAACTCGTTAGAACGAATCGTTTTCAACGCGTCGAGTACCCTCCACTTCAATCTTCACTGTTGCATTGACTCTAGCGCAATTCAAAGGCTTGAAAATCATTGATAAACCGATCTGTTGCGCCCAGCTCGTGAATTCATTTAAAAAAAACCACCGTCACCTCAGCAATTTTTCCCCTCCCACGATCCTCGAAAAATTACAAAGGGAAGGACAATATCTCTTTTGTAACAGAGTGATTTTTGAAAAATCGAACCCACGTTGAGGTTCATTCAAACCATAGGGTGAGTCTTTATTCGTGTTACCCTAGAATCTAGTAAACAAAATAATTCACTCTAAGATTCAGAGTCAAATAGTTATCATTTATAATTCTGAATCGCCCTTTGTTGCAGTAGAACTCTAAACTTCAGAGTTACAGTATCTTTAATTTCAGTCTAATTTTCAGAGTGGCTTTTCACTTTAAATCTCATAGTGACGGTATATATTACTCTTAAATTTCACTCCAAATCTCAGAGCGACAATCTATGACTCTTATACTTCGCTCTAAATTTTAGAGTGATATTCTATTACTCTTATATTTCACTCTAAATTTTAGAGTGATAGTCTATTATTCATAATTTCACTCTGTATCTGAGAACGGTATAATAGTAAAAACATCTCTATCACTACAAGCGTTCAAATATTCACTAATTATTCGTGCAATAAGTGAGTCTTAACTATTTCCCCCCTTCCTTGATCCTCGGGAAAAAATTACGAAAGGGAAAGAAAATATCTCTTTCATGCACGAGTGATTTTTGAAAAATCGAAGTCACGTCCAGGAACGTGGCTAGTGCAGAACGATACATAAAGAAAAATCGACATCGCTTATATGTACGAATAATAAAACAAAAAAAAAACTATTCTTCCAGGCGAACCACCGCAAAGTCAGATCTATCGAGGGGCTTGCGTACTTCACCCCCTCGCGTCTTTCATTCCACAAGCGCGACGTTTCCGAATCCATTCGTTCACTCATTCAACTTTTTTTTTCTCTCCTCTCTGTCTTTTCCTATGGCATTCAACGATAGCCGCTTTATCGCGTCGATTGTTCCTCGCTTGAATTTTACGCACGACGTACGAACACTTGGGTTTTTTTTTCGCGAACGAACGCAACACTTTTTCGCGCGTACCTTTATGCAATTACCCCGTCGTTACCTATTACGCTACTACTGTACCTACTGCTGACGCTATATAGGGGAAATATTTAAACGGGCGTTTGCTCGACGAATTTTCCGAAAAATCAACTCATCGCCGGCTAAGGGAATTGTCAGACTCCATGGCGTCGCGGAATTTCATACTGTTTTTCTTTTGTAGGCTTCGCTGCAGAGAACGAAAAAGCTGAGTACTTGAGATGTGTTTAACGATACTTGAATTCCGATGAGGTGCCGTTGATGCTGAGAGAAAAAGAGAGAGAAAGAAGGATTGTACTTGAAGTCCTAATTCTTTTTTTTTTTTTTTTGCTTTTTCCAACTTTTCAATGGTTCTGCTGCTGTTGCTTTAGTTTCGGAATTTTTTTTTCGCGCAGTTGTGAGTGCCATCGATGAATAATGTAAATTCAGTAAGTTATGACGAGCTTGAAAAATACATTTATGTACGCAATATATGTGTGTGTTGTGTACATAAATGTGTATGTATACCATACATATGGTATACATATACATATACATGTTATATATGTATACCATATATATGTATGGTAGAAGTATAATCGTTTGGTCTATTATGGAATTTTTCATAACTTTTAGCGACCGCTTATTGGACTCAGAGGAATTAATCGATTTTATGCTACGCTTAATGATTACGAGAGGAATTTTTAATTCTGTCCGCGGGTACTTTGATTTGAAACTGTTCGTCGGGTAGGTATAATAAAAATGCAATCAAGTCGAGAGCTACTTTAGCCGTAAAATTAGAGTTAATTTAATTCGTAACACTGAGCCTAATGTGCTTAATTCAGCTGATTATGAAAGCATAGAAAATTCAATTTAATTCCTATGAATTTTTCAGTTTTATTTACAGCTATTCCGAACAAAGCGTTTTTTTTAAATTACGTTTAAAAATGTTCACTTTCAATATTTTAGACCGATCTGGGTACTCGATGTTTGAGTGGATAGTGAGAATTGTAATTTAAGTTCTAATAGAGTGATAATTCTTCGCTCTAATTTTTAGAGCGTGACTTTTTCACTCTAATATTTAGAGTGATAATTCTTTACTCTAATGTTTAGAGTGAGACTTTTTCACTCTGATATTTAGAGTGATTTTTCAGTGTGAAGTGAAGTCAGATAACGTGTTACTTTAAGTCTAGAGTGAAACGATTCGTTATTCGAGTAAAATATTACTTTAAAATTTGAGTTTTCAGATCTAAACTGCTTGTTATTCGAGTTGAATATCATTCCACCAACCATACATTTTTAGTTTTGTCTCTCCGCAACTTGCATAAAAATTTTTCAAAAATTGCCGATGCAACAATAAATAAATAAATAATGAAAAAAAAAATTCATCACATTTAATCTAGAATTTCAGTATAACTCTTAGCACCTTCTCAATATTAAAGTAAAAATTGGAAACATTTGACAATTCACACGAGCCTTTATCTCTAAAAATAAAAAGTCGTCCTTTGTATTAATCCTTTGAAGTGTCAAAATCGTAACATCGATCAATCTCACCTACTTTTTTTCGCGAAACTCATTTAGAATTATTCGAAAGAATAGGAAAAAGCCATTGGAAGCAATAGTATATGAATTAAGGGAAAATCAATCATAAGTTCGTTTCTTTTCGCCGTTCAATTGTACAGCAATGCTTTTTCAAGCAGTAGTACCAATTATAAAATCAATCATCTCTACTCTTTGAACTTTGGAAGCGAGAGTAGCGTAAAAGAAGAAAATCTGTGACACGTCTGCCACAGGAAACTTCGTATAACAACTACATTGGACGCGAATACTTGATTAGTCAAAAGTTCGCGACGCGTGTCCGTCTGATTTATCGGCCTCGAGATATACCTATATATTTTCCAATTGAATTTTTATCGACGCTCGAGCAATTTTCATTCGACCTTCTTTTCTGATTTATCGGTGCTCGACTTGCAAAAATCAGAACACAGACAATAAAAAAAAACAACAACCTCACGCAATTTTCCGCAAAGTAATAAAAACCTATATACACTAAAAATTTTAGAATGAAAATTGTAATTTCCAATCTTTCGAAGTATTATGTAAGTGAATTTTTTCTGTCAAAAAAAGGGCAATGGTATTACTTTAGTGTATAGAGTTAAACACGTCTCTACACTGGATTTTCTCTTCACTTTTAGAAGATATGAAATATTTTTTCTTTGTTCGCGTCAAAGTTACAAAATTACTATTAGACTGAATAAAATTACTCTCTGAAAGTGGCAATTTCGTTATTTACGAATAAATTTTGAATATTTATATTTTTCAGGAAAATAGTAAGACATTTTAATAAATAATTTCTAGGCGGAAACATTTAAATAGGATAAATATTTATATTTATAATCGAAAAGTCACAGTCAATCGTTCAATCATTGAAATATTTAATAATTATTTAATAATTACGAATAACGAATAGTTACATTAGCAGGATAAATTTAAAATTTTGGATAGCCTCGCTTGAAGGTGTCCTGACCTATTAAAAGTGGTATTTCATATCACTGAAAAAACTTCCTTTCAATCTCAACATTGAAAATTCCTCGACGACGCTATTAAATAACGACAAAATTCATTGAAAAACAATTACTTACAGTCCCCTATTGAAACGTCGCTCTTCTCAAAGCCTCTCGTCTCCACATATATAGTTATATTACTCGAAAGGATTAAATTATGAGCATCCCCTTGGTGACCTTTCTCAAAAAGTGCCGGTGCTTTCCGAACAAGAAAACACGAGCTCCAAGCAGCAAAAAGATCGCTTCTCTCCAAAAAAGCTCTCCCTCCCTCTCGGTTGCGCCCACCCGCGCGCCACGCGAATAAAGAGCGCATAGCGTCCGAAAGTATGTGTATAAGACCGTACGTGCTGGGTTAAAATTTAAATTAGTTTATGCGCGTTATTCGGGTCCCCAGACAAGTACTGTTATACTACTACAACGACTCTCTCTTCTTTTGCCAGTTCTCGTATTTGTTCTCGTTTCTCCGGAGCCGCCCACGCGCTTCTAACCCACTTTTATTTCTACCTAATTCCCCTTTACAATATCTGCTCTCTTTCTACGGTCTACTACCTGCCCCATACCTCCTTAATGTATTAACTCTCGCGATACTGCATTTAGCTTCGAGTCGCGAACCCGAAAAAAAAACATATACCCACGTAGAGATGCTTTGGTGTGTAGGAACGACAATAAATCTCGCCTCCGCTCGTCAAGTGGAGTTTAGACGCAATTACCGACCGAATTGGCCGTTCGCACGCTAAAAAAAGATCGATTTCGCTTCGAGGTCTCTTTTATTTCTTTTTTGATTTTTTTTTTTTTTTTTTTTTTGGTAGGGCTGAGTGAGAAATAGAGGAGAGAAAATAAAAAAGAAAAGTCAGCTGTGTATGTACATGCGCTCGCGAATTTGTCATGTCCCTGTACTACTGCTGCTGCTGCTACTGGTCGAGTATAACGCCTTCGCCTTCATTATCCGCGTGGAATTTTATTTTTGAATTAGGGGGAAAAGGTTGTAGCCGACGGGTACTTACGCTAGAAAGGAAGGGGGGGGGGAGCCTTTGGGCATTGAATTTATTTCAGGACACGAGGCACTTTAAATAATGCGTGCGCCAAGCTTGTTCGTTCGTTCTCGACGAAAATTTCGTATAATGCAAGAGTTTAGCGGTTCGAGTGATGTATAGTAGAGAAGAATATTGTTTCACTCCATAGATTCTTTTTTTTTCGTTCTATTTACGAAAAATATTCATTCAATGGTAATACGTAGACGCTAACATTTTTAGAGTGGAAATTACTCTGTGAGTAGAGAAAGGGCGATAAAGTGTGCTTTTATTTTTGTACGTGAATGTCGAATAAAAAAAATCGAATAGAATTAAGAGGAAACGATTTATTTATAGGTGTAATAAAAATTTTTTTAACATTTTTTTAATTTTGATGTCGTTAAATATTAGATATGGCATGTTAATGTTTTTTTTTACATTTAATCTCAGATACTCCGGGAAAGATACTGTCTCTTATTTAATAAGAGCATAAGTTCTTCGATGACCGCAGTAAAAGTCTCGTTTTCAAAATGAATTTTTGTAAAAATTGAAATTGAAAAATAATGTTTCATAATAACGACCATTTCGGTTTTCTTACTTGAGTTTATGATATTTGCTCAACTATGAATGCTTTCGTTACGGAGATATTGAAGGAACTGAGGTAATTTCAAAGTGTGTGCTTTTTTATGTGATGAGCACGTTTAATTTTTTAGAGTGAAAATAACGTTAGAAGAGTACAAAAAATTAATATTTAATCTCACTGCGAAGAATTAAACATAAAATTACTTATAATTATGATTTCAAATTCTCGAGTAAAGTACATTCATCGAATCACTGTTTGGTAAGCTTTGAGGTGTTAAAGATAAAAATGTTTTAACATTCCAAGTTTATAATATTTTATTAACACATATATGTATGATATTTGTTGATGATTTGTATGATATTTCATTCGAAAGTTAGAGTGAGCCTTTATTCAGCTTAGCCTTGATTTCCCAGAGGATTCACTCTAAATTTCAGAGAGAAAAAATTGTCACTTTCAATTTTTTTTTAGTTTTGATACTCCTTCTATAGAGCTACTACATGCTTACCGATTGGTTAATAGTAATTTATATTTTTGTGATACTTTTTTCACTCGAACCTTGGAGTGAGATGTCGTTCGGATTCCTCTCGAAGCTTCAGAGGAAAAAAATAACTCTAAACCTCAGAGTGACAGTCTCTGAAACTTCACTCTGAATCTTAGAGTGTCAAGCTATTACTCCTAAATTTCACCATAATTCTAAAATTTCACTCTAGGTTTGGAGTGACACGATTTAAGCCCCAAACAAAAACTGAATCTAAATTTCAGAGTGAAAGTCGCTTCTTAACTTTCACTCTAATTTTTGGAGAGTCTGTCTCTGAAATTTCACTCTAAATTCTATAGTGACAATCTCTGAAATTATATTCAAAATTCTAGATTGGCAATCCATTGATCTTAAATAGCTGTCTTTATAGAACGTTTCATTCTATTCTATTTTTCTAACCATTACTCTTAAATTCCACTCCAAAGCCTAAAAATACGTCTTTTCATTTAAACGTTTAAATGTGCATTAATCTCTGGCTAAAAATTGAAACGTATTTGCAATGGATAAATCGGTACCATTGTCGTACGTAATTTACCGAATATACGATGAATCTCGTGCATTACGGGTAAATACTCTAATAAACAGAGGTGTCAATGAAACGTTAACTAAGTCAATAATAATCACACATATACAGATGGTTAATAATAAGCTATCGAATACACTTGTCATAATCAAAGCACCGAACACCTATACGCATTCGTTTGACAAAATTTCATCGCGAAAGCAATTCTCAGCTTCGCTTGACAATAAAACTATTTACGCATTCCCCGAGACGCTTTCGTCCCATTAAATTCAGCCCCGCGAATTTTCACCCGGATAGAGAGCGAACAAATCCTGTCTCTCTCTCTCTCTCTTTCACCGTTGGGTATTGTGTCCCAGAGAGTCGACCATCGCATCGGGCAGCTTAGTTAAAGAAACTTTTTTTTTTCATCCGGCTTTCATTTGATTTTATTCCTTCTTCTCCTCCTCCTTGCTCTTTCATTTTTATTCTTCAGTCCTTCTCCTAATGCCGGCAATTCCTTCTCCTCCGTGAATATACATGTATATATACATAAGCGCGCACTTTCCCGGGCCACTTTCTCGAGTTTTCTCTCTTTCTCTCTCTTTCGTCGCTTTCCGCCAGCGCGTTTTCGCTCAGTCTGTTTGCGAGAGATTTTTCGACTGCAGTTTCTCGAATCGCCGGATAAATTAGCCGTGGCGACTTTTCTCTCTGTCTATACATGTATGTATACACACACACACACACACACGTATACGCATGCGTACACGTAGAGAAGTGAGAGAAAAGCTGGCGAGGATTATTCCCGTTGACGCGCGTTTAAACTTTTCTCCTTTTGTGCAGCTGCGTGGGTGTATCACGAGTATATACGTGTGTATATGTGTATGTATGGGTGACTATACCACAGCGTGCGTCAGAGGCAGCTTTGCGAGAGAAATTTACTTTGTTTGTTAATGTGTTTTATTCGTTCTCTTTTTGTCGCGGACTAAAGCTTAAGTTCAAGGGAAAGCTCGGCCGCAGCGGTTTTACCGAGCTTTATTTGTGCGTAGCGTGTTTAAGTGACTTTAGTCATTTAAAAGACCAAGGGAAAATTAGCTTGGCTGAATAGCTGTATTATCTTCTTCTTCTTCTTCTTCTTCTTCTTCTATTTTTTTAACGCTATACGCGCAAATGAATTTAATTCGCGCTCAGAAGTAAACTAGTCGTCGGCGGTTCTTAAAAATCTTCGAAAAGCACCTGTGAGCTTGAAGATACTTACGCGCTGAGTATATAAGTATGTGGAGGTGTAGTCCACACACACACACATATATATATATATATATATATATATATAGACGAGTAAAGAAACATTTGTCGGTTTTACTGTTGCTTCAACCGCACGGTCGGTCATTGCGATTCGTGACTTACTACGGCTGTATAACTCAGTACTTACAAGCAGAGTTGTAATTTTATGTCCGTAACCGTTGCGTTAATTTACAATGCCACGCAGTGTCTGAACGTCTTTATATATAATATATATGTATACGTATAAGATAACTTTGTCTCTCAATTGAGTTATACCCTGGTGGAAGCGTTTGCGATACAACGACTAATCGTTGCTTAACTTTGAATATGTTTTGTCGTTGTCAATTGAACTTTTTCTGTAAAACTATTGTTTATTTGATTTTTATAGATGTAGCTTGTAATCTCGAGCTTTAGTAGAGTGTAAAATGTTGTAAATAGTAAAATTCATGGTAACCTATTTTTATTACCAAGTTCGATGTTGCTGGGAATTTTGGCTAATAGTAGTGTAGTTTTTAAAAGAATGGTCTTTGCGCATGCGCATTCGTGCTGCCACCTAGTGAGCAAAGCAATGTCACGACTATGAAAAAAGTAGAATGTTACTGTTGCCGCTAGGGGGATTCCAGGGATAAAACTCGCAAGCTGCAGAAAAGTTAACGCAGTTAATATACAAGTTAAATTCGTTCAGCAGCTTTTTGTAAACAACTGTACTGAAAAAGCGAATGTTTATTTCAAAAGTTTCATTGCTGGGAATTCATACGTATAATTTTAAATGTTAAAAAAATCAACTGAATATCGTATCAAACGCAAAGTAATTCTTGTACTACTTTTACTTGAAACAATCAGAATAAGTTATACGGTTTTTTATGTACTGTGTGCGAAAAAAAAAATGTTAACATGTAATATATAGTAAAAAATCGAGCTACAAGTTTGCACATCGCAAAAACGTTTCGGCAAATTGTTCATTCAAACCAACGAAATATTTTTCATTGAAATTTCTCTCAGTTTACACAAATATATAATCAGAAAGAATATTTTTATTATCGTAAACAATTTGTTTAGCCGCGTAGAGATTTGACGCATGACGCACATGAATATTTATAGAGCAGCGACTTTCTTCGCGGAGTAATGACGTTAATTCCATTTCTATGTAAATTTGCCTTAGATTTTTCACGTTCGTTAAAAACTCTACTTTCTTTTTTCATACGTACATATATATATGTATGACTTACGTATAATGCGATTGCAAAACGAGTTACGAAGGACGATGGTGATAAGTCCATTGCGTATATATACGTATATTGTTCATTGCGAAACTTTCTACTTGGGTGGAAAATTAAACAAAGTACTTAGTCAACTCTAATTCAAAAGGGTTATTCAGCTTTTTTTCGCTCGTGTTTTCGCCAAAACTCTCTTTTGCGAGAGCGTAGGGCTTTCTTTTTTTTTATTGCTGAAAAATTTCGTCGGTTTCTCTCCACGTCTATATATACAGTACCTTCGTATATATACATATACACACACATATATATATATATATATATATACATCCGCACGATCTCTTCTTTTTTTAGTCAAGTTTTACCTTTTAGCGCGCTGACATAGTTTTTTTACTTCAAAACTCACCGTTAATGCTCTTAAGTAACTCGTGTTGTTCCGCGAAACAGACAGATTTCTAGCCCGTGGAACTGCACGATTTTACGAAGGCCGCGAAAGAAAATCTCCCCCGTAAGATGTTCTATTTGACGAGCTTTCACTCCAGTCTAGACGAGATTTTTTTCTAAAAATCACGTGTTCTTAACAAACAATTAATCAACTCTTATTATTCGGTCGATTTAGATACCCAATTCGGAATAATTTATTTCGCGATTTAGCGTAATAAATAATTGACGTGTAATTTGTATATAATGCATATTTACGTATAGGTGTATATATATATATAGGCTACTCAGCTCGGTTAACGCTCGAAGTTTGAAGCGATAAACAATGTTTATTGCTTTCGTAACAAAATTATGCAATGAGTAGCTGTACATATTATACGACAGTAGATCGAATAATAATTACGTAGTACATATAATTAACTTTAAAACCAGATAAATACAATGTCAGTAATAATCAACCACCAAATTAACTAGAACGCTATTATTATTATTATTATTATTTTTTTTTTACAACTACCGACACCAGAGCAGGAAGTCGAGCCACGGGCTCCATCATAATTCAACGCGTCAAATTCTTATCATTCGACTTGCCACCTATCTAATATTCGGTAGAAGCTTTAATCACAGTCCCGAAAATGAAACTTCCGTGCGCCACGAAAAATAGAGAATCAAGCTTCTTCCATTTTTCCGTAATGGAAACCTAGACCGCGTTAAAACCTAACACGTGCACAAATCTACAGTCTCTCGGTCAGTTGGAAATTTTTCAAACGCAATCGCTCGAACGCTCGACGCGCAGATAGAGCTCCACGCGACGGACACAATCTGTATTACACCATCGCTATTCTCTCGTTCTCCAACAGCCGGGCGTAATTCTCGTTCGCGTGTTCATGCCGAATTTATAACTCTGACTCGTTTTGCTCTTTCCCCTTCCTCCCCTGTTCATACAGTTGCGGTAAATATTAAATGCGCCCGGTCATTAGCGCTAAGGTCGTTCTCCTATGAGCTCCCCACCACTGCTATGTACAGATTATAGGGATATTTAAGCTTGTTTTTATTTCTTTGGCATGTGGAATATTTGAATTTTAGTTGGCTTTCATATTGTTGGAAACTTGCTTTTCTCAGTTTATATAACGGTTGATAGATGGCGAATTCGAGAATAGGGAATTAGTAGGAAGTCATATTTTTTATTTGAAAAAGGGAGAGGGGGTAGATGATTAGTACCTCATTTGCATTTAGAACAGTCTTATTTTAGTAGGCGTTAAAAATGTTGAAAACTCGCTTTTTTATAGCACAACAGTTGATATACTGTGAATTCGTAGTGTACAGAATTATAATTAGTAAGAACTAATATTTTTTATTTAAAAAGGGGGACCGGTTAATGGAATGGAATATTAGTTCGGTTTCGCGTTGTTAGAAATTTGCTTTTCTCATTTTATGTAACAGCAATAAATTGCAATATTTTTTATTTGAAAAGGAGGGGGGACATAGAATACTTTTTATCCAAGCGGGGGTGTTAGAAGATTCGCTATTTATTCAGGGAGATCATTCGAATATAATTAGTCGATATGTTAATTACATAAAAGTTGCTAAATTATGAATTTAAATGAAGTTTATTTTTAACTTTCACACTAATAAGAAGCAATATTTTTTTTGTTATTATTTATTAAATGACGCATTCCCAATACAGTATTAGCGACAGTACCCATAAAATTAGTATTGAATTTACCTGATATGTGCTCTTTATTATCCGATACTTGTAAGTAAAAATTTAATAATTCGATACTATTCATAAACAACGTCTATTATGTTTTTTCGTGAGTATTTTTCTTTTGAATTTTATTACAGGATTAACTCTAAAATGAAATTTTATATTTTTTTATGCGTTACATTTGAAATCAGAATCGATGATTTACGCTTGTAATTCAATATTTTATTATGAATTATAAGACATTTTTGTTGTTACAATATTTGTAGTGAAACTCTGATTTATCCAGAGAATCGTGACATGGTTTGGGATTTATTTAGTCACTATGTTTTTAAAAATTATGAGCTTTACAAATATGTTTCAAGAACAATAATTATTTAAAACAAAATTTTCGAAATTTTGATTACATCCAAATTGTTAAAGAATGAAGAAATTATAGCGGATTATCCTGAAAAATTTTGAGAATGTTCATTCATTCATTCTTTCGATCTTTTTATATTTTTAAAAAATGCTGTTTTTTTTCGAAAATACAATCTGTTAAATTTAAAAGTAAGCTTCTTCGTATCAGCCGCTATTTAGCTTAGTTTTAAAATCCCTATGGTACGAGAATATGTTTTCCCGTCAAGTTCGTATATTAAAGGATACTTTTTTAAACAATTCCATGACAACAACAAGAAAAATACAAATTTTTCAACGATAAATATCGATTTTGTGAACTTTCTAATGCCACCGTTCGAAAGAGCGACCTTAAAAATAGATTTAGCACCAATTTTCTCGGACCCTTTCTGGTCCGGAAATCTCTTCAAACGAGGATTTCGAAAAAGTGTTCTATACAGGCGCCAAAGGATTAAAATAATCTGTTAAAGCAGACATTTTCAAAATAAAAATAAAAAGGAAATTATAAGTCATTCAAACATCGGATCTCCACCTGTATTTACGCACATCATCGAATAGACGTCGATGTACACATAGAAAATTGAGAAAAGCTGGAAAAATTCTGTGCAAATTTGAACGGGCCTCGTCATCGCGAATGAATTTTCCAGCGATTTAGAAACGTAGAGAAGGGGGTAGGAGGTCTTCGACGTGCCGTGAAGGCATAACACGTGGTCCGCATTGGAAATTCATCGAGGACCTTCAAATTTACACAAATTTCCTGCCTCGTTTCGCGCATTCGTCCCGCGAAAATTGTAGAATGAGAGAGTGAGAGAAAGCTCTCGCAATAGTTCACCATAGATCTACACATCTCGAGCGTCGACTGCAAACCGCGATAGGAGATTGAATTTTTGTTAAGTTGCCCATGTTCGTGTCTTTCTCTTTGTTCGTCGCTTAGTAGCAGGTGGGCGGCGGAGGGGGGGGGGGATAAGAGGTAATGAATTTAGAGGAAAACGTGCTGCTACGAGGGTTAATTATTGATTGACGAATTACGCTAATGCGATGGGCGGCTGCGGTGCTCTGCGTAAAGCGAAGGATAGATTGGTAATCTTTATTAGGGATCTCTCAAGTGAGCGCCGAAGTTTCTTACTCGAGGATTTCCTGATTTACTTATATTGCTTTTGATGAATAATGGAATCGAGTCAGTTCATAATTGTGATCTGGGACTGATTGCGCGACCAGATGATTATGTTGCGCAGCGTTAATTGCTCGGTTAATTGCGCAGAGTTGATCGTATAATACAGCACTCTATTTGCTATTGTTGGATTGAATATTTCATTGGGGATCGGGTGGATTTTTAGGATGTTCAAAATAATTCACTAATTCGGGACACATTTTGCTCAGTGTAATGGTTTTTTTTTAAATAAACGGTTTTAGATTTGTCAACTGCGAGAGTAAGAAAGAGTTCTGTGTAATATAGAGAAAGGTTTTTTCTAAAGGGTATATGCATTTTGGGATATATAAATCTACAAATTTAATATATTATTGAAATGTTTCATCGCTTTATGCAGTCCAAGAAATTGGAACAATTAGCGTATACAGTGACAGGATACACGGCTGCTTTTAGAAGTAAAATATAAACTTCTTTTATAGACTGGCAATTTATATGTATGTATATAGGTCATTCTCTGATAGATTGACCAATCGCAAACTTGTTTTCTTCAAAAATATTTTCAATCTGTTCTTTCACACTGTATCGACGCCTTGGAGGAATCCCGCGACAATTCAAAAGTAGACTTCAGAAACCAGCCAGTTCAAAATCAGTTGGCTGGTTCTTATACTTTGATTTTGAAGCCTATTTCTGAGCTAGCCTTTAAATCTTTTTTGGATTAGCTGTCTTTTTTGTTTTGTTTGACTGGTTCTTGAAATCTTTTGAATTGGATGGTTTCTGAAGCCTTTCTTTCTAATTGGCGGGTTGTTTCTCCAAGACGTCGTTATCTACTTTGATGAATTTTTTTTTAGATTTTTATCTTTTTTAAAAGAATTCTAACTTCTCAGGGCAGCTGAAGCTGAGGGAATTTTTCTCTACAAACACAAGCGAGATTTTTCTTCTTAAATAAGATAAACTTTACAATGAAATACTTTAGAACTTGTATATCTTCCAATTCAATTCGGAGAAGGTTCGATCATGAGTGATTGTGAAAAAATTCAAGAAAACACTTTCTATGAATAATATTCATTGAATATATATAATCTAAGAAGGTCACAAGTTGTGAATCAAGCTCTATTTATAGCTACAAATAAAGTTAACCAACAATTGCCCTAATATTTATAATAAATTATGTATCCACCTCATTCGTAACGTCTTCAACTGCACTGAATACACTAATAGGACTCTGATAATCCAGGTTGAACCAAACGAATCGATTCCTACATTATTTCATAACAATAACACCAACGACTTCTGTTGAAAATCATTCAAGTCTTCTGGGTTAGTTTTAAAAAGGTTCGATCATTGGTATCAACTCGAAAAAATTCTTTCTGAAGATCGTAACTTGGGAATCAAGTTATGTTTCAACTAGAAATCTAGACCAATCTTAAGAAACTCGTATCTTGTGACATGATATCTTATACGATAGCTTCACTTCTACCTAGAAATACAACTTGATTCCCAAGTTGAGGCCTTTGAAGACACTTTTATAACGATGCAAGGCATCTAATAAAAATGATTCCCTAAGAAGATAGAATTTTTTTTAAAATAAGCATAAAATGCCAACTTTGACATTCTGTAGCTTAAAGAATCTCCATGGAAAAAACTCAAAAAGGTTGATACAGTGCCAAAGTACAGTTGAAAATATTTTAGAGAACAAAATTTGTTTGACTGGACAATCTGCCAGAGAATGACACGCATAAATATTGTAATGAAAATGATTTAGTCAGTACATTTAATTTCGCATGCATTGCAAATTAAAATTTTAACGCAGGAATCGTGATTTTTAATTAGTGCGCAGTACGTACGAGAATTGCAGCGAATTATGTAAAGCTATAATAGAATACGAGTTGTAATCGTCACTGTTAATCGATAGTTAAACGGAAATGATTTATTATCCAGGTTCGCTTATTATTAATTCGTACGAAAATAGAAGTGTTTTTTACGATTTATTATTATTCACATTTAGGGCAAGTAAATGTTATATTGCGCTATTGATTACAAGAGTGTATATATATGTATATTACTGGAAATACAATTTATGTGTGTAAAGTGTAAAATGAAGATTTAAATCATATCATATACTACAATAGATTGAAACTGAAAGAAAATACCAATGTCTTACTTGTATGTCTTACTTAAGTATACTTACTTTTTGCAAGAATAAAATGAATACAAACATATATTTTGTTGAATATTAAAGAATTTTTTGAAGATCTAAAAGTTCTATTAAATCTCTAAAAATGTCTTTGCCTCCAATAAATGTTTAATTGAAAATATTTACTTGAATCTCATCATTATCGGTCAAAAAATTATTATAAAAATCACGTAAGTAATGTATTTTAACAAATATTTAGTTAGTATTACAACCCAAATGGTAGATATAAAAAAAGAATCTTTAACACCAAGTAAAATGATTTTAAATGAATTTTTATATGCTTCCAAAAAAATATTATTGTAAACAAATGAGTAAATTAATAATTTTCACAAATTTAAAAACATATTTTATCTTCAAATAATAGTTGTACAAGAATAATAAAATATTCAGTAATTTGTAAAAAATAATTTCTATTAATAAACAAGTTAATCATGGATTTTAATGAATATTTGTTATTAAAATTTGTTAATAAGATATAGTAATTAATATAGTTGAACATAATGTACTTTAAATTACTATTTAGACTAAATTTAGATATAAATAAATATAATGACAGTATTGATGCAAACGTTTTTCAGAATCAAACAAATTTTCGTTAGTCTAAAGTATTCATAAATGTAAAAATGTATATTCTGGTTAGTTGGAAAAGTCTCCCTATATCTACATAACATTAAATAAAAAACAATCCTATACAATGTAACTCGAGTGATTGCCGGAACCAAAACAAAATCATCTCATGAATAAATTTTTTTTACGTAAATTACAAACGTTGTTTACACACTAAATCCAAACGGCAAAAGGTATAAAATTTAATTATCCTAACGTGGTCACTAATAAAAAAAATAAAATAAAAAGAAGCTCGTAACACTTACGATTCACATATTATAAATAAACATGAATATTCTTAGACACTAAAAATAGACAAGCGAAATTTGCAGAATCAGGTCAAACGCATTTCTCTCAAACGCATCATTATCAAAATATACACAAAACAGACTTTTCTTATTTTTCCTCGCTACCTTTAACTAGAAATAGTCTAATGCCCGCGGTTAAACCGTCTTCGCTCAAAAATTCACGCCGCACGAAAAAATAAAGAAGTAGAAGAAAACAAACTAGGTCGCTGGTTTATTCAGCATATTTCGCAGCGAGCAAAAAATCGCCCAATCATTCGCATGCTAATACGCATACTCTTTCGCATCGATAAAAAAAAATGCCTTCGGCTTTCTAAACGAGACCGAACAGTATAGTGGCACGCACGCATCGAACGGCTGAAAGAAACAGCGCGAATTTTTCCATCGCTCGGTCCTCGGCGTCGTAAATATTACGCCTGAGAGAGAGAGAGAGAGAGAGAGTCGTCCATTTTCGCGAGAGGACCAACGATTATCTCGAAAATCGAAAATTATTGGAGGGTGTGAAAATTGGCGAGAGCGGAAAGTATTTTATCGAGAGCGAGAGAGACGGAGAGAAAGGACTATCCTGTGGGAAAACGGACGAGCCGTATTGAATATTCAGGAAGAAGCTCGTTCGTAATCGTTGTCGCATAAATTTCGCGATATTTTCGCGACTGGACAGTGTAGGATCGTATATATACTTCCTCTGATTTCTTATACTAAATTCTCATTAAGCGCGCTACGCGCGTTCTATATTGTAGTTTATGTCATTCGGGTATTTTTCTTTTTTTTTCTTTTTTACATAAGATATGGTAATATGTACGCTATTCATTGGGGTTAAAATGAATGGTTAATTTAATACAAAACAGACTTTCTGGTACATTCGAATATTTCAAATTTCCCGCCCATTTAAGGCCAACCAATTAAAGCAGTTTTCCGACGGCGCGCTGTTTTGAAAATTAATGAAGTATAGATGTACGTAATAATTAACAGTTTTAAATAATTGTTAAAATAATTTTTGTAATATATAGATAAATCCATGGAGACAGAACGTACTTAAATCAATAACGTCGCAACGATTAACAAGCAACCCACGTTCCTCTAAATTTAACAACAACAGTATCTTTAGTGTTACAGTATTCAAAATTAATTTCACAGTAATTAATGAATTTAAATTAATACCTGTGCAGATCTATTTTCTAGATTTTAAATTATAAATTTAAATTTTATATTATGTTATAAGGGTTATGAATTGATTTCGTACAATTTGGTACGCAATTTTGAATGAAGTGTGATTGAAATATGTATAATATCACGTATTTTTTGGTACATTAATTTTAACTCTAATAAATGGAAAAATACTTTTATATTATTATACTTTTATAGTACGATGTACGGAAAAGTTTTTATTATTTAAAATTTTCACTGTATACGTCATTTGGAAAAAGTAGTCGAAATAGAAGTTTGTTTACTTTTACTCACATTGTGTAAAGGATCTCTTTTTTTGAACTGCTAAATCGATTTAAAAAAAATTCCTATTTTTTTGTACTTTTTCATATAAAATCCATCATATTTTTTCTGCTCATCAAAACGCAATTTTGATAGCTGAAATCGATAGAACACAGCCAAAAATAGTGCAAAAGTCGGTATGGCCATGTTAAAATTAATTAAATGCTTGTACATATACATAAATTTTCGAAAATTTGTTTGACTCTAAAAAATCATTTATTTTGGTTTACGACTACATTTATTTCGAATAATATTTGTCTAATTCGACAGAAAGTTTTAGATTTAAAAAAAAAATTTACTGAATTAAAGGCATTTTTTATTCGATTTATAATAGTAACGTAGTACGATAAATAAACATAGTTTCAAAATAGTTTTTTTTTTTAAATCTGCCAACTTAAATCTAACACTTTATTTCAATGTAATACATATCGTAAATCTTCGTTTTTATTTAACTTACGTCAACAACTATTCTAATGTCTAATATGTTGTGATTATCAACCTTGTAAAACTAACCAATAAATGAGTAAATATGACGACAGTAATTAGCGAAGCATAATCAGAAAACGCTAATTTATATTTAAGTTTCTACCTATACTTACAAGTGTACTTGAGACATGCATATATATGATATATGTATGTACATACACACGTATAGTTGAATAATTGAACGAGTATATTAAGTAGCGAAGTTTTCGTAACCTGAATGCACATATTAGTGATCGAAGGTCGATCATTTATCGTCCACGATGACAAGAGTCTATTAACGAGTGGATGGGTTTTTGATGCAGGAATGATGGATGCAGCTTGTTTTTATTTTATTAGCAGGGCTGATGAGCCTAAATAAATCATCTTACCCCAACGAAGGTCGTTAGTTCGTTCTCTAATCAATTGTTACGCTGTAACTCTAGAGTTGTGTATCGGACGAACTCGTTAAGTGATAATAGCGTGATTTTTGCTACCGTGAGATAAATCAATTAAAAAGTAGGTTAGATTAAACTCAATGAGATAGTGCTGCTATATATATATATATATATATATATATATATATGCGCATACATATACATAGATATTTTATATACATAGAAGAAGGAGGGAAAGTGATAATAATGTATTATATGTTTACTGAGCGAAACATTCATTATACACCCTTGAATGTGCGCCAGTCCTATCAAAAGTCGCTGATAAGACGTAATAAAGCTTTTGTTACCGTAACGTGAAATATATCGAGATAGTAAAGAATGAAATGGTTAAGGCTTTTGTTTTCGTGCACTTGAGCGACTTTTTTTAAATGCTACACAACATTAAAGATGATTGACTAGATACGAGGGTACATATTTCATTCAGAGATACAAGATGCTATCTGTTTTTTTTATAGTGTTCCATTTAAACGTTATATATATATATATATCTATATATACAATTATACATATGTATATCTACGCATACCTTCACTTAATTGCGTGCTGATTATTATTCATTCGCGGAGGTGGAGAACGTATACGTATACCGTGCTTATTTCGCGAGCGATAAAAAGAATTCAGTCAATGATTTGTGTGCAAACTGCAGGAATCCACAGGTTGCTGTTGAATTAATCGAATTATGAGCTGTTTTTTTTCGATATATTCTTTACGTCTTTATTTCGGGAATCCTGAATGAATTTTATATTCTTTGCATATCAATAGTACACAGATTCTGCACGGTTTCTGATTAAAATACTGTTTTTTCGTTTAAAATTGGCGACTTTCGTAATATTTATATATTAGGTATATTGATACAAAATTTATGCTCTTTTTTATCAATTATTAAGGCAAGTTTAACGGGTATGAGTAAATCCACGAAATAGAGGAAACAACTCGGTATCTGAGAATTATTCGAGACAGCACATCGACTGGACACTCGTTTCCTCGATTCTGGATGTCTTCTGAGTAGAACGAGGCATTTACACATTCGTTTGAGCTTACTGTGCGGTTTTTATAGCTAAAAACGCAAACAAAATTGCAAACTAGATTTTAATACGAAACAATGAAAGATCGTCTTTACAAAAGATCTAAGATAATATTTTTGGGTCTTTGGTAGTCTTTTTCAAAAACAATGAATTTTAGTAAACATTTGCCAAGATCAAAGGTATTATCAAAATACTTTTTATTCAATTTTTAGATATTTTGTAGTATCCGTTAAAAATTTTGCAATATTTTTTAGCTAATTCTAAAATAATTTTGCTTTTTGGACATTTCTATATGAGAGACATTTGATTATTATTTTTTTTTTAATAATTTCTGTGTCATACCACCAGATTTATTTTAAATTTAGCGATCGAGGACACGAATTAGACATTAAATCGCGAAAAAAAATATTATTTGATGGTTAAATGGAGCAGAAACATGCTAGTAATGCTCTGTGATGCATATCTTCTGCCTTCACTAGAGATATTTAATATTGAATTAACTTAAAAATCAATAAAAATACTTGTTTAACAAATTATAAATACATACTGTTATTTTTTTAAAATACGCTCATTTCGTTCATCGGTTCTTCTGGAATTTTGCGGATAGTTCTATTTCCGATTATTACTGGGTATCGGATTAGTGTAATTTTTTGTTTTTAATTACCATTTTGAGTGGTTTCGATTTCGTTTCTCAGCAGTCCATGTGTAACTATTTATTGTCTATTTATTTATTGTCCTCTTAAGTATTCCATCCGTATTAAGGGCAAAGACATCTTTACAATGATAATTTCAAATATTACAATTTTGAATATTCTTGATAAGTTAGACACAAGTCACACTTAAACAATAATATTAGAAAGTACACTTGTTTACTAATTATTAAATAATATTTTCTGGTATAATTAGCCACGAAATAGTCTTAGAGAAGTAGATGTATGAAGAAAATGTAACGTGTACAGATTTATATTAAATATGTTGATATATTCATATGTGACATTCTTTATAATATTGGGTAAAAGTATATTTCATATATTTAATACTTTGTCATTATTTAAAATATTGCAGTAATCGCTTTAAAGTTTGACCCCTTAAGCTATACATTACCTATTATTACGGAATTAACGGGTAGATTTTTCAATCTATGTCGTGAGTGTTTCTGTACTCGTGTGACCCGATAAACTGATACGAGTTCGGTTAGCTCGTGATTGAGTGTCGATACAATAAGTCACACAAAATGTAGTTCCACAGATGAGTGACAGCATGGGTTGGACGCAATCCGTCCATAGCGGATCCTTTACAACAATTTAATTATCAAAACAAAGCTTAATTCTACCGTATTTAATTACAAAAATAAAAAAACTTAAATTAACGCAGATTTTGTATGTTCAAGTAGAAAAGGGCGCGTTGCGTCAGACGTGAATTGTCAAGTAACGAAATAAAATTTGTATATTTTCTGGAAAGATATTTATAAAATGACCACTTGATTACAATAAACTGACACGTACGGTATACATTTATGTATTTATAATAAAGTAGAACTTCTCGTATTCGCTCGTTTATTAAAACTACAAGGTTTAGCATTGTAGCGAAAGAAATTCTAATTTAGTATTATCCAATTTATTTGAAGACTTTGTATTATTCATAACAATATTACGGGTATTATGCATGATGTAAGCGTAGAATTTCAACATTACACTCAGATAGTATGATTAACTATTTGATATCTGAATAACAAAATAACTCGATGTTATGAAATATTCTACAGCAGGAGTGTATATCACCTGCAGTAGTTCGAACGAACGCTAAACGAATATTTTGTTTTCCACGAATATTTCATTAACCTCGATTCACGGATATTCACATCGCGGCATAATTTTCTATTCCAAGCACTCGCAACATTAAACAACAGGAAAATGAAAATTTACAATCTCGTTAACTCTCCGCTGATGAGCAAACTCAACAGAGTCATCCCTGCTAATTTTTCCGATACACCTGGGGAGTAAGAAAATAGACACACTCGCAGGCAGATCCTCGTAAAACCAACCCAGTCCGCATTAGCCGTTGCAGTAAAGAGTCACTACTCTTCCTCTTCTCTCACACTCTCTCCCAGTCTCTCTTGAAGCTACTCAGCATTCTCAGCGGGAAGTTCAAACCTCTTTAAACTGATTGAGCCGCGGACTTGGAAATCGTCTCTCATCGCTCTCTTCCTCTCAAAGAATCAAGAAAATTCACCTCACACAGATCTCGGGGGCTAGAGAGGAAAGAAAGTCTCGCCGCACAGCGCATATTTTCCACGGGGAGCTTTTTTAAATAATCGACGACTGACATCTGCTCGATTTAGGGCGTCGAAAAAGGAGCTTCGAGTTTGAGCAGCGCTACTGCTGCTGCAGTACCGGCTGAAAGATTCAGTTTGATCTCGCATGCACGACGACGCGACTCGTCGATTTTATGCTTCTACGAGAGGAGAGAGAGAGAGAGAGAGAAAGAGAGAACCGCTGCCTTTGGTGCTCTTTACATATCCAAAGCTGTTGGAATCGTCGAAATTCGCACGCGCCTTTTATTTACAGCTGCAGTGCGCGTGCGACTCGTGAGCTTTTTGTTTTTCCTCAGTGTCGAGCACCTTCGCTGTAGATCCACCTGCGGCGGTGAGATTTTGTCGGTATTACGCGTTTTCGATTCTTTATCGCAAAGCCGTTGACACTCCAGCACAAGTGGAGCGAGACGAGAGAAAAAGAGAGACAGCTTTGATGCAGATATAGGGAGAGACGATTCATTATTTCTAAATTATTCAACGCTCTATTTTTTATGTGTAATCGTAACGTAGTAATTATTTAGAATAAATAAATTAAGGAGGATTCACATTTATTCCATCATTTAAACTTTGAGTGTCCGCTTCTTTTTCAACAAAGTTCAATTATTTATCCAATAACGACGATACATGTGATCCATTTTCAATTCGATAACCCAAAATGCATAGAAATAACATTATTTGAGCTTTGAATCTAGAAAATCCTTCAAACTATTCAAGCAATAATCATTTCTCTGCACAGGCTGATATGGTAGTGTTTTTAATGCACTCACGAGAAAAAAAGCTTAGCTTTGCAACACTAAAAAAATGTTTTTATTACATTAAAAGTGTTTAAGAAGGGAATACGTGTCAATTCCTTTAGAATTACAATTTTTTCGAATATAAGCTTAATTGTTGGATGATTTTTTTAATTATAATTTTAGAATAGTTGAAGTTGGTTGAAGTTGAGTTTTTCCATCGAGCACTCGAATAGTATAGACGGGTTATTAATTGCTGCGCGCAAGAGTAAATATCACTATTACCGTTAGCGATACGAGCAATTTGTAAACACCAGTTAGCCGGGGCCGATATATCACGCGATCCGACGAGTGAACCATAGACGAGCATGACATGATGCCGTCTACAAGCCTAGAAACATCGAAGGCTGTACCAACTTTTATTGCAAAAAACCCAACTGACTATGTCAACCATTATACAAAGGAATCTGTTTCCAAAACGAGAGCAAGGACTAGCATGGACTACGTAGACGAACTGACCCTCATGGATTATACCACTGCAATTGGAGATTTAGTTCAATCGTAAAACGTACTGTTCGCATCTAGAATCTCAAAGAACCAAATTTAAATATTCCTCACCAGTAAAATATTAATCGACCGCCTACCCGATAAGTACTCCACGTTAAATATACTACAAAAGCAGGTACTATTCACCCATTGGTCAACAAATTAAAAAGAAACATTTTCTTAAACGTGTATCCCTAATAATATCGAACGGTATCCTATAAAACGTCTTAGACCAACTTAAAGTAAACCGTAGCTCCACAGTAACGATTTTAAAAACAACGATCGTACCAGACGGACATGTTCGCATCGGGAGTAATAGACGTCAAGTTTATGTAAAACCGGAAGATGTACAGAAAATAACCGGATTATGACGGACTATTTGTCGACACCTTGGAGGAAACCCCCGATCATTCAAAAACAGGCTTCAACAACCAGCCAATTCAAAAGAAGATGTCAAGAACCAGTCAATTCAAAAGAAGACTTCAGAAACCAGCCAGTTCAAAATCAGATTTTATGAACCGGCCAGCTCAAAAATAGGCTTCAAAAACCAGAACGATCAAAATCCGATTGGCTTCTTTCGAGTTGGCTGGTTTCAGAAGTCTTTTTTTGAATTGAGTGGATCTTGAAATCTTCTTTTGAATCGGCAGCTTTTTCCTCCAAGGTATCGATATATTCGAACAAAGATGTACCAAAATACTTCATCAGTAACATGGAACTGAACCACATAACCACAAACACACAGCAATCAAATTCCCAATCCAGCATGTCACCCAAGTCATCAAATCAAAGAAATAAACGATACAATTTCCGAAGTAATCATAACACAAGAAGTAGAGAAAACAAACAAAAGAAGAAATCACCGAAAACGGAATAGAGGGATCAATAGGAGACGATCTCGATACAATAATAAAATGGATAAAAAACTATTTAAACACTGGAAATTCACTACTTATTTATAACAAATTTTAAAGCTGTCTAAAAGACACCAAAGGAGTCACCCATTCTACTGACGAGAAGCAAGGCAATTGAATGGAACTTAAATTCCATAAAAGAACAGTATGAAGCCCTGCAACTACTGATTAGAAATGAAAATCCAAAGACAATTCGCTTTCAAGAAATAATTAAAATAAAAGAGTATAATAGTTATTATAAAATACGACAAGACTGCCTCGCTGCAAGTGGAGGAGTAACCACACTAATATGCAACGCTCTAAACAGCCACAAAGTGGCACACCGTCTGAAGCTGCAGCCATTCAGGCTTTACCAAATAATAAAATGATCACAAATGCAACATATATTTAAGTTGTAAATACACAGACTATGTACGAAGGATATAGAAAATCTATTAACACGACTATTCCTGCCGTATATATTGCTCGGAGACTTTAACAGTTATAGCAAACTATGGGGTTCAAACAGAACAGATACCAAAGGCAAAGCAATTGAAAATATTTTATTAGAACTAAACGACTTAGTACTTCTGAACAATCAGACACCAACATATTGCAATTACTTGAGTGGAAGAACTGTCTCTATACATTTAACCTTGAGCAGCAGCAACATTATTGGCCTTACACACCGGAACGCATTAGATTATCTCAATGGAACCGACCATTTTCCTATTGTAATAAATTCAAAATAGAGATATATATTATAAGACTAATACAAAAATCTCAATGTAGATGTAAATAAAATAATAACGTAATTTAAAGGAAAGTATTGACAAAGCAGTAAATGAGAGTATTCCAACACGTAAATACAAGAAAGGACCCTTTAATCTCCCAGGTAGAACGAGGAATGTGAAGAGGCAGTAAAAATTTCTAAACAAGCATTTAATAAATTTAAAAAGTGCAACACATTAGATAGCAGTATTTAATATAAACGCTTAAAAGTGATAACAAAACACATTATAAAAGAAAACAAAAGAAGAGCTTGACTTGAATTTTTAAGCCCCATAAATTACCAAATTCCAAGCAGTGATAACCTTCGGAAATTTCAGTTAAAAAAAACAGAACAACCATCTTTATTTTTAAAGAATAAAAAGATCGAAGTAGCACAAGAACTACAAATTTTACGTCTTATATTTGATCAATAATTGGGGTGCAAGTGAAGAAATACTTGTAAACACGTGCAAAGCTCTGATACAAGCCAAGCTAGACTATGGATGCATAGCATACGATGCTACTAACGGTAGTACACTAAAAATGCTCGACTCCATTCTACACATATCTACACACCAGTATGAGAATAGCCACAGGTGCTCACCAAACCAGCTCAATAATAAGTACTCTTAGCGAGAGCCAAATGCAACCAATCGATTTGAGACGTAAAAAAAAATCAATGCTTTCCCTTGATATAAACAAAAACATCGAATATATCGATACTGCGGACGAAGACTAGCATAATATTAAGAAAAATGAATGACATATTCATTGCACATAAATTAACAATATAATAAATAATTTAAAATAAACTCAAAGGTTAATCCAGACGATAATAACATTCAACATTCAAATGACGGATTTCTTTTCGATTAATTGATGCATTGAATGAAAATTCTTAAAAAATAAATATAATTAATTATATTGAATTTTCATTCAATGCATTAATTCATTATCATTATAGAGTAACCTTTGAGATTGTTTTAAATTATCTTATTAAACAGTAAAATTTATCGATACAACGTGAACTACGATACCAATAGTTTTCGATAGGCATGACTCGTGTAATTAACAAAATTTGCTGATATACTTTTGAGTTTTTTTAAAAACAATCGAAATGCAAGAACACGCAATCTCGCGATAAGTGCAAATAGAGATTGTGGAAGAAAAGAAGCACTTTTGCAGAATCTATACTCGTTACAACACTACTACCACAGCTCTGACCCTTACTCGTTGGTTAACATTTTCAGTAATAACGCGGTGTGCGTTTTTAATTACTTTTTTCGGCGACCATTCAACGGTATGTAATGTATAAAGTAGTACCGGCGATGTATACGCTAAGAGGTAAATTTACAAGGCTTCTTTTTATATCCCTGGTAATTTGATTACGTACCTGCATTTCCCGGCTATGCGCTTCGTAATCTGCATTTCTGATTTGCCGGATATTTTTTCGCCGTGTCTGTCTCTGCGTTTCTGTGTTTGCGCATAATGCAGTTAATCTAACCAGAGATATATCATCGCAGTTTATTTTCCGCGGAATATACGTTTTCGTCCACGAAGGGAGAAGAGACATTCGTTAAATTGAGTAATTAATTCAATGGATCTTCGTGTCTCATCGGCGTGAATAATAATCCTGAAGCGAAATTTCAAATTCGTTATTCAATTACTCCCGTTCACTGCCCTGTACAAACGTTCTGTATAGCAAATAATGCACCACTTTATTTTCCAACTTACGTCGAATAACAATAATTATCCAATGTATATTTGAGGCTCTTCAATTTCGGATGAAATATCCATCATCCAAAGTGGAGAATTGTCAATCTTGAATTTCACTATAACTCTCAGCTTACAAATTTGCAATTCTAAAATCTCTTCTATTACAGTTAAAGTTGGAAATTTCGAAATGCGAGGTTGTAGTAAAATTTAAGAGTCATTTTCACTCGAAAATTTCGAGTGATCTTTCGCCGTTGAGCTTGGAAGGGACCTACAACGACTCGAGTGATCTAACAATATCAATTGATTATATATCATTGATTAGATGTAATCAGTGACTGGTATGCAGATTATTTCACTAGTTGTCCGAGTGAAATACCATTCCAAGCTTCGAGTGATAAAAAATGTTCAACTTTGGTCCTTTGCATACGAACCTTCCAAGCGTATTCCCAAAGATTCGAGAAAAATAATTTTTTGAAGTTGTGATTTGACAGGGTATCAACCGTACACCGCAATAAAAATTGAACATACGGTTGGGCAGCGGTAGTTCAATTTCTGATAAAATTTTTACCAGAGATATTAAAACAAAAATTTTCTGTAATTTAAATTAATGCGTGAATCAAAATTACATTGAAGTAAATATTTTCTTAGGACTATCCAAAGAGGGTATTTTTTCGAAAAGAAATGTTTTCTTCGTTGTATAAATTCGAGATTCTGCGTTAATTTTTATATCGAAAGTGAAAAAAAGCAAACTGTAGCCTAACGAGATTGAAGTGCGGTCATTTTTCTGTAAGAATGTATTTACATGCTAAAAATATTTGCATACACACCGTACAGTCTAATAGTTCGTCTTTTTCTCAATTCTTGTATAAACCTCGAGCTATGCACACACAGAAAGTCCGGACGATTTATTATTGAAGGAAATTCGCACTAGGCAGTCTCGTAACCGCCTTTGTCCGACACACCTCTGCTATTAGCATCTGGCCGCTCGAAAAAAGAGAAACGGAAAGGTAGGAAAAGAACGAGCTCACTTCTCTTCCCTTCAGCAAAGAAAGAACTTGAGGAGAGGTAAAAAAGAGGAATCATTAATTAAAGGGTTGCACTAGCAGTAGCAACGGTTCGTCGACGATATGAGATCGAGGATGAAGATTCGTAGATTAAACGGGCCGCGAATCAACGTTAAATATCTCCACCTCACTCTTTGAAGAGTCGAGATCTCCATTTCTCCGTTTTTCTGTGCAGCCCCAGTCAGTCAGTCCCGCATAGAAAGAAAAGTGAATCTCGTAACACACAGAGTCTCTCTTTCTCTTCGAGAGTTGAATAATTAGGCGAGCAAACATACAACCAAAGATAAAGTACATATAGAGTTTCCGTTTAAAAGTCACCAAGGACGAGAGAGGGATGAGAATAAGAGTCGAGTCCTTTTGCCGGGATGACCGAGATAAGGGAGCAGTAGCAGTACCTTGCCAAGATATAGAGACACGAAGGATAAGAGAATTAAGGCTACACGCGAGAAGGGAATTTTAATTGAATGAACCGGAGCTTCAAATGCACCCTCGGTGCGAAAAACGAAAATAAAATAATAATAACCCTAAACGTACACTTTGCTCAACCAGCCGATCTCAAAGGAACTAGAGCTTATATATTCATTTCTGCGAATGGCCTCTCTCACTCGCGGATCCAACTTTTTCCTAAGTTTGTTTAGAACTTGTTGGAAAGTGACTTTGCCCCGATGCCTGATTGCTCGTGGAAGAGCTTGCGGGAGGGGCGCCAAGTTCCGTTAGCCGCAAGTGCCGGAAGTACTTGTGTGTGTGTACGGACCCCCACCTTATATATATATTTATACATATATATATATATATATATATATATATATATAAGAGTAGGAGGAAGAGAAAGGTCTTTGGCGGCAAGGAGCCGAGTACGATGCTCGTTTTGGTCGAAATTTACTTCGGGACGACAGGGAGAAGTCGAGCGCGGCGTCTCGGCGCTTTCACGCTACGCTACCTTCTCGCTTCTGCGCCGCGGTATAGTACGCATCATTAAAAACGACGAAGCGTGATTAAGTGGAAACTGCTGGTTTACTTTTCGTCGAAGAGGCAGGATTTCATCCGTTGACTTTTTCGTTATTGGCTTGACAGGAGATTGATTGGCTTTGATTACTGGATAAGGGTATTGTGGCTGACGAGTGGGATGTTGATATGGGAATATTGGGATGTGGTCTTTGTACGTTGGGATACATTTTTGTAAAGGAAAGACTGATTTACAAAGAGATCGTAAGTAATGAATGCGTATTCTTAGTACATTACAGGGATGGGTTAGATCACTTGAGTTTAGAGATGATCAGAAGACATATTGATTTGGTACATAGCCATACGCAGAACGTGTTTTCTAAATCTTGGTTTGGTCCCTTGAATCAAGAGATGATCAGAAGGTATGTTTTTTGATTTGGTATACATTCGAAATCTTGTGATCATCTCGTAATCCTAGTTACTCTTTTGTCGTGTATTATCATTATTTGGTCTGTACCTCATAGGATCGCGACCCTTTACAAACCCATAATTCGCCAATGTCCTTAATTATGCCGATTTTATATTCCTGGTCTGTAATAACTATTTTTGGCAGTAATTAATTATTTATTACATTTTCCTAAAAGTTCTCAGCCTTACTCAAACATATTTTTACCGTCGAAAGGTATATCCATGAGTTTTTTGGTATAGAAAGTCTGGTATACTTTCACTTTTGGCTATTTCAAAGTTCATTTTAACTTTTCTTGTAATAGACTTTTTACAATTGTAAGTAGTAGTACGTAAGATCCCAATGGGATCAACGGATGGTTTAAGCCCAAATTGTACGAGAATTGCCTTTCAGGATAAAACACAGGGATGTTCAATTGAATAGCCAAAAGTTATTTTCAATCTGCCATTTAACAATCAAGTTTTTGTTTTTTAAATCTACTTATAGTTTAATTTCTAGAGTTCCGTTACTGTAACTATCAAAGGTAAAAATTGTAATTTAAATTTAATTTAAAATTAATTTTTTTTTTCAAAACAAGAACTTTCTTTTATAGAGTTTCTTCATCGATGGATTATGACGCTTGGAAAATTAAAGGTAAAAATAATCCTACGAAGCCGCGCTATATTGCGATAAAAGCTGAATTGCTTATTTTATCGAAGCTCTTAATGCAACGCGTATAAAAGGAAGTACAGTCGTTATCGAACGCTAACGAGTAACTCCGACATCCATATCGACATTATTTAAAACTACGTATTATATAATACATAACCCACGATCGATCCACAGGTAAACGAAAGGGTTTGACCTTTAACACAGTCGAGTCGATCCGAAAGGAATAAAAATCGTTAGAAAAGTGATATAGTCCTTTCAACAGGTTTTCTCTCTTTCTCTTTTATCCATAGTCTATACGAAAGGGAGGCAGGCAATCGGATGAAGGAGATGTTAGTGGCGTTAGTGGCTGATTGATAGAGTCGATTCCTGGTATCCCAAAAGGTTTCCGCCGCGGCTGAAGTCTCTCGGTCCAGTCTCCACAGCCATCTTTCAATTCGGATTTCCAATGGATGAAATCCATGCTCTATCGCCGATATACAGTAAAATATCTGCGCTCGCCTGTCGCCGCGTGCCACGAACGGATGGGAGAATTTTCTCTCTACGCGTTTGGCTCGTTCGTTTTTTTTTCCGCGTCGATCTCCAGCAGCGTTTTGAAAATACATTTTTTCCCCTATCGGCAACTGGTGGTAGACTGGATTTCGCTATTTACGAGGAGGGACGATTGATCGGATTGGAATATTTCCGTAACAGGCTGCGCGACGCTACGATTGAGTGAGTTTAAGGTACATAGCATTGATAAATGACGATTAGGATTGACGGGAAAGTATCGATTTCCCCATCGTGTAATATCGTTGGATATAATTCTTTTCACTGCGGAATCGAGCGATACTTTAATAAGGAGTCTTCGACTGGAGATACTTTTTAATAAGGGTTTTCATCTGTCGATGCGACGACGACCCGACGTTTCTCAATCCAATTGAGATTGTCAGTGGAATCGATATTTCTTTCCTTCGGTACTTTCGAAATGGTCAAGGAGCAGAGGTAGAGAGAAAGCGATTCGAGAAGTAATTTCACGGGAAGCCAAGGCATGTAGAGCAATTGGCATGAAAAATAAACTTGAAGATTTGATCTCTTGATGTCCTTCGTGTATATAATGCGTTATATATGCCCTCGAGGGTAAATTGCTTTTGCTTCATGATCGACCTGCAAGATTCATTAATTTTATTGTTTTACCTCTTTAATAAAGAAACTTTAATATCAACTTATACTAAGATGTATTTATTTTCTTCAATTTATTATATTCGATGGCATAATTTTTATTCGATTAATTATTATATTTAAAAAATAATGAGTAAAATATAGATAAGATTTTTTTTAATCGTTTCTTCAAAAACAGAACCGATAGAAGTGCTTATTTTTAATTATTTGTTCAAACACACAAAACCGATAAAAGTGAAACTGACACGGTTTTATTGATTCATCTTATACCAAGGTGGTATATTCTGAAATATGTTATTGTGTCACATTGTTTTTGCTCGACATATAAAAATAAATTATTTATGTATAAATAATTTATTTTTATATGTCGAGCAAAAACAAAATGCAATATATAAAAATAAATTATTTATGCATAAATAATTTATTTTTATATATTGCATTTTTATATATTGCATTTTTAAGTAATTTACTCAAAAAGTGTACCGACAAAAGTGAAGTTGACTAAGA
Source organism: Apocrypta bakeri (assembly GCA_018906985.1). Lineage (NCBI taxonomy): Eukaryota > Metazoa > Arthropoda > Insecta > Hymenoptera > Pteromalidae > Apocrypta > Apocrypta bakeri. The sequence goes on from JACCIA010000005.1 coordinate 6,395,745, forward strand.
TGTATTTTCATTATTTTAATCTGTGCTATTTTTATTGGATTAACTATTATTGTATAAATAATAAGTAAGATATATTGCATTTCTCAAAATTACTTTTTTAAATAGAAGACCGATAAAAGTAAAATGGACTAAGAGCCAATCACAGTGAGAATAAGACATATTTCGATTCGTGCATCATACAAAGGCGATAAACTTGAAATATTTATTATAAATTCAATGTTATTGTTTATACTAAATGGTATTGTATTCAATGTTGTTTACAGAATAAACAAGATGTATAACTGTTTTTTCTTGAAACGTCTTTTTTTAAATTACTTGTTCGAATAATAAAACCGCGTGAACCTGACAATTCTTGTTCTAATTAGTCGTTTTAAAAGTGCAGTTTATTTTAAAACATATGATTAAACCGAAAGTTTGCATTAGATTAAGTATTACATAACATATTATTTAAAAAAAAATAAACACCTGTAAAACATGTAAAACATTATCTTATCGAATAGCAATTAATCAAAGCTACTTTAACACACGTGTAAGGTTCGAATACGCTGACGCAATCACGACGGACTTCCATAAGAGAAAGAAAAAATCATACCGCTTTTGGCGAAATAATCCAAAGTTTTGCGGAGGCCCGGGACAATCTTACTCTATAATTTCACTCGTGCTAAGATATAATCTACTTTTAAGTTGTCAAGTTGAATAGTAATTAAACTAACTAGCACTTACCGAGAAGTAAGTATAAATTGAATTAGTAGATATGTTTGAAACTGAATTCATTACACGTTTGAAATTTTTTTATCAACCTTATCTATCAAGGTCAGGGCTATAATTGGAATCTTAAATTTTGAAGGCAATTTTCACGCGAATTTAAAATTGTCTTTAATTCTACAGCTTAATCGTCGCATTCATCCTTCGCGTTATACCCATGCATTTTAGATAAAAATTTAATCGAAATCTACTATCGATTCTTTTTTCGATTCGATTCTGATAACATTTTTATTGCAATAACATCGAAGTACCGTCGAATCAGAATTCTGAGTTACACACAGCTTTCAAAGATAAGATGGATTTCGTCGAGAAATCCGAAACAGGTATTTCGGAAATTTCACGAGTTTTCACTAAAGAAGCTTTGATTCGAAGCTTCCTTTCATTAAAAGTTTGGTCCATTTATTTGCCAAGATACACCTTTGCGACTTCGCAAGATTTTACGTTAATTATATTGTATCCTTTATGTGAAGATTGGTTTGGCATTTGTTTTTAGCGATTTAAGAGAACACTATGGACGTCTCGATAAATTGATATATTTTTAGTAAGTTTTATAACTATATATATAGTACTATGTGAAGAGCGTCGTGTAAGACGACACACTCAGCTGTATAAACCGAAGAAAAATCGTTTAAGCGCCTTGTGACATAAAGGTTATATTGACATATTGAACAGTCGATGTGTTGTCTTTCACGCGATGGTCTCTCGCGAATTGCTGCTTTCTAGCGTACGTTGTTAGACCGAAATTAACAATTTGTTAGAATAACGTATTAAATTATATTTACTTGAATGTGACTGTGAATTTAATTCGTTCTTATACGTAATAAATATGTATAGAATTAAATAATTATTTCATGGATTCCAGTAAATTTTTATTTTTATTCGGACAGTAATGAATTAAGGGGGCAGACACCTTTGACATGCAAATTACTAAATTCAAAATTTAAAATATTTATGACAACGCAGTTATGATCTACAATTATTTTAATTATAGAAGACAGTTTTACCATCAATTTGAAAGGTCTAGCTCTGCTGTAAGTCCCATCGATAGCTACTTACAATAGAAAGTTGAAAATTCACTCACCGAAGGATTCAAAGTTAACCGATGGATGGATTGAGCTCAAAATTGGTAGTTAAACTCTTTGTTGTAGTTCCATCAATATGAATGTAGGGATTTAAAATTAAATGTCGAGAAAAATTATTAAAAATAAAAAACTGGCTTGTTAACCAACTATTAAAAAGAATTTACACATTTTAGAATGTTAAATTTCTTCTAATCATTCAATTCAAAATCCCTACATTCATACTGAAAGGAGTGTATCAAAGAGTATTAACTACCAAGTTTCTGCTCACTCCATACATTAGTTGACTTTAAATCCTAAGATGAGTGAATTTTCTATTTTCTGTTGTAACTGGCTATCAAAGGGGCTTATAGAAGGGCAAGACCTTTCAAATTGAAGGTAAAACTGTCTTCTATTAATAGAATAAATGTAACTTATAATTACACTGTTATAAATATTTAAAATTTTCAATTAAGCAATTTGCATTTTAAAAGTGTCTTGCCCCCTTAAATGGAAAAACAGTTTGCAAACGTGATTAATTTTTACTGATAATTTGATAGCGAAGTGAATTATTTGTAACTTCTTTCTCTTATGCAACGAAAACGTTGAACAAGTTCCGGAACTTTAAAAGACAATAGTGTTTTACTTAAGTGGAAACTGAATAAGTGTTACACGTTCTTTGGAGAAGCTGTACGTATCCATTATAACGACAGTACTATTCCTGTAAAATTTAAATAGTCAAATTTTCATTGGTTTTCCTAGTGACAATATATTTTACTTGTTAAACAGTGAATCTGAACTTTACCTTTGATATCCAGTGTATATTTATGAATAAATTGGCGAAATTTACATGGCCACTTTTGTATCTGAATATTCATTAATTTTCGGAGTACAGAGTGTATTTCGTATAAAACTGTGTACTCAGTGAAGATTCGCTGCTAAAAATAGCCGTTTTTCATTGGTACTCATATTATAGTAAATATGGACTGTTCCAAAAGAAGTACGTAGGGAACTTACAGTTTTTGAAATTAAACATATAAAGTCACACTGCCCTGGAATTTCCCTCCTTTCTATAAATAATGAGTTTTACGATTGTAATTTAACTCGGAAAATCCGTTATTCAAGTGTGAAAATTCTGGCTTTTTAGTGTCTAATATGTAACTGCAAGCCTTGAAAGCGAGAGTCACTAATTTTAATTATAATAGAATTTATACTACTTAGAGAAAATTTATATTCCACCTAAAGCGGCTCATGTTTAGATAGACCGTTGCGATTGTGTAAGTGGGTAATATGATTTTCCCTATGTCAAGTATTTTTTGAGTACTTACGATAAAACTGTATGCTTTCAAAATTTGAGGATTTACGTCTATATACATAATTTTCATAAAAAATATTAAGTATAACTTGAAGCACGAAGTACTCGAGAAACAAAGATTCTACGAGTACTGAGGTAGAAACGATAAAAAATCGAGCTGAAAAAAAAACAGTTTAATTTTGGTTTGTGAAATTTGCATTCTTTAAATATGAACGTGATCGTAGTTCCGCGTATGTAAAAACATGTCCTAAATGTCCATACGACTTTTATATATTTTGTATTTTTTTAATTTGTTGGGTCGAAAAAATTTACATAAGCAAATTACATGTAGTAGAAAAAGTCAGTTACGAAATATAAGAAACCTTTAAAAAAACTGTAATAATTTCAAGAGTTATGTGAACATTTCACTTTTCATGGGCAATTGATATATTCATTATGTCTGTTTAAATTTAGATACTTCAGCTTGCGCTTGTTCAATTTCAAAGTATAAACAATTTTCACTGTATACGAAACAGTTATTATTCACAATTCCAAAGTTAAAACTTACAACATTTTGAAATAGTAAAAATACACTGCCAAAATTGTCAAACTTTCCTGTTTTACTTTCACAGAATATGTATGTAAATAGAAAACAAAAGCTAGAAAACTCGTTTCTTTCAAGATCCGATGTTTTATTTCGAAATCGATATATCTCCGTAACATGACTGTTACACACTTAAAAAAAGGCTTATTTTCGAAAATAAAAAATTTATCGCATAAAAAAAAATAAAAAACAGTAGCGAAATATACGAAGCAAAAGTAATAAAACAATCACGCGGTAGAACTACCAAACGCTCGCGTAGGCTGAGAAAGAAATGAAGCGCGTAGCGCAATAAATTATGAATCAATTAATCAATCAAACTTCTTCTCCTTTCCTCCCTCCATTCCTTTTATCAACCTTTTCTCTGTCTCGCCTACCTCCAACTCTCGAGACTCCCCTTTCCACTCCTTCCGACCCCTTTTCCAGCTCACTTCTGGCCCCCTCTGCGGATTCGTTCTTCTCTTTTTTTTCTTCTTCTTTAGCTTTCAGTAGAAAAGCGCTTCTACCTCTGCACTGCAGTCTCGAGATTTCACCTGTATACCTGTCTCGGTCTGTCGGACTCGTGGATTCTGAGGTATGCATCGCTTATTTTTCCACGATAAGTTATTCGCAACACTTAAAATATTTATCAATTTTTTTTTTTCGTAAAATGTAACCCAGCGAGAGGTAAGTGGTAAGAAACGTTGATTGGATTAGTTTTAATGGAATAGTACATTGATCTTTTAACTTGTTAAGTCTCTCCTCAGGGGTATGTCTGCTTTCTGACTTATTCAGTTGAAATTTTACGATCTATGGTTAATTAGATATTGTGGGTTTGTATATGCAGAGACTGTTTTTAAATTTAATTTTAAAATCTGGTGTAAATTCGATCGTTTTTTTGTAACTTTTTTAAATACTTCGGTTAAAATTATATTTAGCGTAAAAGCTTTCTCGGATAAGTAAAGATAGGAGGATAAATAGATACAGTTATTAAGCTTTATTGACGTGATGGGAGTATAAAAATGATAATTTTATATTTTTACAAAAAGACGGCTAATAGCAACGAAGAAAATTGTCCACTTGCGAGATGTGGAAAAAGCTTAGCCACCTATCGGGCGTGTGGAGGGATAACAATAATTCAATTCTTATATCTTGTAATAAGTATCATTATGTCTTCAATTGAAAGAATCATTTGTAATTTTGATTACAATAGTTCGTACTAATTGTTTAATAAATTTTATTATAACCTAATTTTAACTACGTGATATAACTATTCTGTAGAAGGTTATAGAATAGTATAAACAAATTTATTAAAATAAGAAACAAATTATTTTTTTTAAATTAATACATATATATTATTAATTTGAATATAATTGTTTAACGTCTACAAAAAAGGAATTTTCGCTAAAAAATGGAAGCTTAATAAATGCATTTATTTGAACATATCAAACTACTATTAATCGAACTAATATAAAAAAATACCCTCATTGCTATTCATTAATCAACTTCTTTCAGTGCATTTATCAACAGTAATTAATCGACCGAAAAAGTATTAAAAATCCTTACGGAAATCCTAGTAAATGACAAATCGTACATACACCGGCGTTCGAACGTTTACGCGAAAAAATATACCTATTGCTGTAGGTCGAGATGGCCCAAACAGATTTAAATCAAAACCGCTGTAAATCAGCCGCGTAATCTCGTACTGAAACTGGCGGAACCGTGTTCCTTGTCGTCCTAAATAAATTTTTCCCTCACCCCTGCAAGACACACATACTCGCAACCATCGCGTATTACAATAACAATAAAAAATAAAAACCTTTCTTTCTCTCGCTTTTCTTCTTGCGCGCGCGCGCGCAAAAAGAAAAAGAGAAAACAAAAAGCCCGCAAATCGTCGGAAAATCGCTTCATAACGCGACACGCCAAGGAGATAAAACACGCTCTTCCTCTCGTCCCCTATCTCCATCTCAATAAGACGCATTATGAAACTTAAACGGCACGTAGTTCACCCTCTCTCGGGTTACATCGCGATATAACTCGCACAGATACGCTGACTGTGTATCTATCTCTCTCTCCCCTCTCTCTCTCTCTCTCTCTCTCTCTCTCTCTCTATATATATATATATATATGTACATGGGAAATTGGAGCGAGTGACCGGCGCTTATACAATGTGATTAATCGCTGTTCGCTCGGATATGTCCGCCTATTATTGTTCACGCAAGTTTCCGCCATTGGTTTGTGTCTCGTTGTTTGTGCAAAGGTATGTATATATGCTTGATTTTATTATTTTCTATAATGGAAGTAATATAGAACCTATTATTATGTCTAATGAATATGCTATTTTTTTAACCAAATGAACAATTAATTTAAACTGTGTACTAAATTATTTGACTATCGAGAATCCGTTAAATAAATCATGCTGTTATATCCTAAATAATATTTATTTATACATAACTTCATAATTCGTAACAATACTATCATATAAGGATTTGAAATACGTGATATGTCGATGCTTGTAGTAATTCTCTTTAGATTTTCATCTTACGTTGTAAAAATTACTATAGGATTATTACTTGTATATACATATTTGTTATTTATTTATATTAGAATAATTATTTAATACATTTTTTATTAATTTAAATGCTCATTATTTGTGTTTAGTTAACGATTCAAATAATTGAATTATTTTTAAACTATATATGCACTTACATCGTTTGTAGCCACTAGAAGAATGCCGTGTTTGTATTCAATACTACAGGTGCTTTCTCATTCGTTACACCATGAATTTTCTGGTCATTTGTCATTTTTCAGATTTGTCTTATTAATCAGGTAAGACACCTTTAAGTGAGATTACTAATGAAAATGAAAAATTTATTAATATATGATATCTTAAAATTCTTTATATATTTAATACTGAAGTTGTATTATAAAATACTGTATACCTTTAACTCCAGCTTTGTTTGACATCTCTAAATCCCTTCGTAGGCCACTCACAGTAGCTTCTTGAAAACTCACTTTTCGTAGGATTTTTTTTATTTATTTAAGCAGTTGAACTCTCGTGCGAGAGTTATTTTGTAACTAACAAGAAGTTGATACAAAGAAGAGCACTTATATTTGAAAATTACAGTTTTTCAGGTAGGGGTGTACAACTTTTCAAATGGCGACGCTTGAAAATAGTGTAACGCACGATACAAGGAGATACAGTTTGTGCTTGCGAAGATCTGCAAAGAGATCAATGCAAGAGAAAAATGAATTAATGGACCAATTGTGCTATGTATATTCGTTATTCTCGAAAAGATTGATCTGTAAAATATTTTTATCATCTGAATATTTTTAAATGGTTCTATATTCATGATGGATTTTTCAATTACAGAAACTCAAAGGTGGACTTTTGCTGTTAAATTAATTAAACTTTACCAAAAATACTTATTATTTAATTAGAAATTTGGACCAAACTTGAAAAATTTATATTTTATTACGCAATAGCTTCTAAGATAGATTTAGGTCTATTTGTGAGAAATAGAGCTTGATTCGCACGTTGAAACCTTCGTAAATACTTTTACAATTAAGCAATGAATTTTGTGAACGAAATTTATAGACTTAAAAAGATAAGACTTTGGTTTTATTATAGTGAAATATTATACTGATCGATTAGTTTAGCAATAAAATATTGTAACATCTATCTACAGCCTTGAAATTATTTTATTTGTTAAGTTTAACAAATTTTACAATCAAAATTCCTTTTGTGTTTTAAGTGAGAAATGCTTCCCTGACGAGTTGGAATTTTTTGAAAATGCCAACTTTGACTTCCTGTAATTTACAGACACTTCATAAAAATAATTTTTAAAACGTCTCGTTGGTAGGATACTGTCAAACTTTCAAAGAACTAATGAAAAAAATGTTTCACCGGTCAATATGTCAGGGAATGATCCATATATATATATAACCATATTATGCAACGACTGATTGATGCGAATTCTACAGTCGATTGTTAAAATCGAAGATCCGATAGATATAACGCTATGGGGTGTGTTTATATGTGTATATGTGTGTAGATAAATCAATGTTAACAATAACTACATATTAATACACCGCCGTCGAGCATAGCTTATACGTTATTGAATAGCGCATACTATAATGCTGATCAACATTCAAATTATGCTTCCTCTCGTCAGCCGAAAGCGATTAACGTGCAAATGCATTCAAAAATCGATCATCATCGCTCGAGCAAAAGTTTCGTATTTCATCAAATCTACGACACATCGAAAACAATTTCGATATAATCCGTTTCTTATTCATAGATGTGTCTCTGTCGTTATATACCGATACGAAATTGTAAATATAAATTTCAAGTACAATACGATTGACCGTCGTATCAATTCATATCGGAAACGCGGACAAGTAGCTTTGAAGACGTAAAAAATTACTTAAAATAAAGATGTAAAATTATTACTGTAAAGTTAAGTGTAGTCGATAACCGTTAATTAAAAAAAAGATCCAAGTAAAATATAGCTATAAAATTATAAATATAAAAAACTCGAGTGCAATGAATGACGTTTAATTGGAAAAACAAATGCAGACCGTATGCGCAAAGCATCTTTTGAGAAGTCGAGATTACTTCAAAATCGAGAGTTTCAATATTATGGAAATATTTGCATTCACAGTATCTTCCTCGACTATTGCTGTTAGTAATAGAAGATTTATTACTGTCAACTTTACATTTTTTTATTCTGATCATCACCATTAATTAAAATGAATATTTATATTGAAATACACCGGAAACTTCAATTTGTCTTAAAGCTTAGAAGTATTTCGATTTAAACAAACAAACTGGTGATTTATGGTTTTTGCATATTTTTAACAATAACTTATCATCCTTTCATTATAACAAAGCTTTATGATTATTAGATATAGACGTGGACCACGTGTACCCGATCACACGGTTAACTTAATCAAATTCGTCGAAATCCGCTCAAAATGCTTAAGGTATCGTAGACGTTTTTGTGTTATTGGCTATAAAAGCCGAGTGACAAGCTAAAAAGTGCGAGCACCGCTTTTTACGTACTCGGTATATACCCTAAAAATGGAGTCCAGTCGATGTGCACATTCGAAAATTTTTTTCGATTTTTTATGCATGTGTATGCGAGTATTAAAAACACTTGATAAATGCTTCATCGGCAATTTTAGATAAAAGATTATTTGTATAGTCGTCCACAGCACTACTGCACAAATTAGCTTTATCAAGTATACCTATAGTGTATAATTTATTGCGGTGTTTGAATTGGCTTGGAAACATCAAATTCGATATAATTTTGATGTTTTTCTTTAATTTCTATTTTAGGGAGAAATATAGATTCGCAATCTTAAGGCTACGATCGTTACGTCCCAGTAATGCAAGTCTCTGTAAATTTGTAATTCTTTTTAATTATACGTTTCAAGTGGGTAGTTTAGTCGTAGTGTGAGATAGCTGTAACCAGATAGATTCAAAAGTAGCGACTAATACATATGTATAATTCAATCCTTTCCCAAATTCGATTTTAAGACTTAAATGCCGGATAAGTATACACGGCCTTGAAAATAATTTATTTGAAAAATTTACATAATTAGCCATAAAATACAAAAAATGCTAAAATACCCAACTCTGACAACTCTGTAGCTTGGAAACGGTTGATGAGGAAAATTTAGAGGTAAATTCATAAACATAGATACAGTATCAATGTATAGCTTAAAATCTTTTTGATGAAAATCAAATTTGATGGCCGATCAATCTTTCTGAGAATTACCTATATTTATATACATATATATACACTCACGCACATCCTTTATCGCTATCGAACGCGGCATTGGTGGCCGCTGTCCTATATATATAGATCCGCGAATTTTCACTAATATTAACTCGGCTGTCATCGCACGCTCGCGCTCATCTGTCTACGTCGCGGTTATGCGCGGTTCCGGCTCCAAAATCCACGTCATACCCTGAGGCGGCAAGCTTCTCTCCCTCTCTCTTGTCTGACAGCCGTGTGTCCTTATCAGATGTAGATAGCGAGAAAATGAATCTGTATGCAAATATTTCGCGACTCAATGGTCTAATCCTTTATTGAGGGACTTATTGGGCCCGCTAATATCGTCGGTAACGTCAATCTCTATATATATATAAACTGAATAAGCAATGAGACCGAGAAACGACAGAAGATTTTTACGTGACCAGTAGCTCCCAGGAGACTCGTAATAGGAAAGGGTATAGCTGTTTCACAAAAGTGGGTTGTCCATTTCTTTATTCTTTGTTTTGTATTGCATGTTTGATCGATGACGTGCTTGGGTAAATTTATTATACTTAAAACGTGAAGCAAAATGCGGCAGAAGTTCCTGGCATGGGTTTTCTCAAGAGATAGAGAGAGAAAGTTTTTCCTTACGTCTTGTAGACAATTGTTTAGGATCAGTCCTGTGTCTGTGTATGCTTCGCGTAGATGTATTAAATTGTGGATACACAATGAAATGAAAAAGTTCGATGATAATAAAGTTATGAAAATTTATTTATTATAAAATTGATGTTTTCAAAGAGGAAAATATTTATATTTCCATTTAAGAAACAATATTTAAAATCATATAAAAATTTACTAGATATCGATATAAATTACTTGAGTAAATCAAGGGGTGTTTATTATACACATTCCCATCCTGAACTTCGAATATCCGCAATAACCTAATAGACCTAATAGAAGATCATTTTTTCAATTAGGGACTCATTAAAAATTCCAAGAGCGATAAATGAATAGAGTACAATTCAATGTTCAGAAATAACATCGAAATAATATGATTCGAGCTGTTAAAGCTGTAGTCTACCCTAAAGCCAAAATTAAACAAAAATCATATGTCTGCACAAGATGATAAGACATTTGATTCATATTTTTACTGTACATTTAAAAAAAAAATTTAGTTTCGTAATAATATTAAGTTTTATGTTCCAGACGTTAAAGGTTCAGCGAGACAATAATTATAAATAAATTTGTCTGTCCATTTGACATTATTCTTTTCTTAAATACGCAGTATACAGTTTGTGAATGTAATTAAATATTTATTCAAATTTATTAGGCTTATTTAGAATAATATTTTCTAGCAGCTATTAATATAATGTAGACAAATTTTATAATAAACATAACGCACATATTTTCCATACAAAGCTCGTATTCCAGTAACTTTTCATATTCGTTATCCTAACAATTTTCCTCTTCGTGTACATCCGAAATTGTATTGCAGGCATTGTTTAACGTTTTCAATTAATACAATTCATGAAATGGTAATTTCATGTAATAAAAATGTTATATTCGAGAAAATGTCCGTAGCAGTGCTATATCATCAGTCGCCTTTTTAATTAATTTTTTTTTAAGCGTTTCAATCGTGATATAGCGCGGACATCGAGAGTTGAATCTTTTTAACGAGAAGCTTGAATACACTTTACAGAAAGGGTATCGAAAAATTTTCTCTCCGAGATTGCGCAAGTTTTCCAAGGGAGAGAGAAAGCGAAAGAGAGAGAGAGAGAGATAGAGAGAGACCTGTCTTATATCGATTTTTTTCACACTCACTGAAGTTTACTGTCACGGCAGATTCTATATTTCAGCGAGTTTACTGTAGTTTGATACGACAAATTTATGGCAGTCGGAAAAAGCCTGTCAATATCCGCGAGTATATGTGATTTAAGATGCTCGTGACCCGCCTCTCTTCCTCTGTTTAAACTTTCGAGAACTTTATCAAATCAAACGCGGTATAAATCAGTTACCTCTTTTCCTTGCTATATCGATCGTAGATCCGTCTGCCGCAATTAACGATGCACGGGAGATTTCGTATTTTATCAATTAAATTCCGCGAATAAGCCCTTGATAATAATGGATCTACGGCGCGATACTCGATCAATAGTGGTGATAAGAAATGTTTGAGTACTGAGATATTTAGTCGACAAGTGCTTTTGTAATATGCGTATACCGATGCAATGTTTCAATGCAGTTTTGCTGCTACGAAATTCTAATTAGATTTCAATAAATTACGTGTATTTAATACAATAACAGACGACGAGGAACTTTTGAGAAAACGAGAAAATAATTCACGATATAGCAATTTGCAAGTCATCGACGTTTAAGACGTCCTGTAGACAGTTACAGTCGTGAGTGTAAAATTTATTTACGATAAGATTCGTGAAGAGTTGAAATACATTTCTTTTGTCGCGAATATAAGGATTTTTCATTGAAAAAATAAAAGAGTAATTTAAAATAAGAAAAAATCAAGTATTTTTAGCTAGTTTATTTACATATTGTACCGTATAATTTTATCTTTTTTTTATAAATAGGATGCTTTTTTTTTAATCCTCGTCGAAATTTATATAGTGGTATTTAAAGCTTTTAAGGTCTGTAGGTGAGAAAATATCTAGAAATTGACAAGGTTCATTTATTTTTCATAATTACACAGTTTAACGTAATGATAAGTTTGATTCATCGTCGACCTGGACTAATTTACAGTTTAAATCATTACGTACGAAATGAACACACATTTTATTATTAAAATTAAGGAAAATGTTAGATAATTTTTTTTCTAGCTAGAATTAGAGCTCGTTTCTCAACTTTTAACCTTGGTAGACACTTTGTATTCATCGAAGGTATCTTCGTGAATTTTTTCATGCTGAGGATCCTGATCGAACCATCTCAAAACTGAATTTACAGACTTAGTTGATGACTTAGGAGATTCTTATGATCTATACCGGTTTTAAGGTATTTTATTTGTAAATTTATTTTACAAGAAAAATAGCATGAAATGCCAACTTTGACATACTGTAACTTACAGAAGCTTCATGAAGAATGATACAGTGCAAAACAAAGGATTACAACATTTGTGCCAGGTCAATCTGTCAGAGAATGACCCATATCTATTCAAAGCACGTACGTGTACATGTAATATTATAATAATTTTATTCTTATAATTACAATTTTCCATAAAAAAAGCCTTTAGATACAGTCAGCGTCCAATGTTCCCAAAAGGTGTTACCGATTTAACAATTTAATGATTGTCAACTCACCGCGTTGTCCATGAAACAATTCCAAAATACGTAACAAGCCAAAAATTTATCAAGAATATTTACCAGTAGCGGCATTCCCCGCCAAGAAAACCAAAAGGTTCCCCGCTACAATGTGATCTATCTTCTCGTGTCGACGGAAGCTAATACCCAAGGGATGAGCATTGCGCAAAATAGATTTCCCAAGCTTTTGTCTCAAGGGCTTTTCGTTGCTCGGTTAAGAACGCAACACCCAAATCTAGAGAGGATGCCAAGTTTATGACGGTACATTTCGTGACCACCGCGCATACAATCGAATCGACGACGAGCTGGAGAGAGTTAATCCGTCTGGCTAGGGGCCAATATGAGATCGTTCTTTTTGCAATTAGACGATGTCGAGTTCCGCGAGAAGGAGCTAAACTACTACTGTATCGTGTCAGCGAAGATTCAATCCTAATGGTGGTTAACGGACTGGATACATGAGGGGATGTCTATATGTTGCGGGTTGGTTATCGGTTGATCGTCTGCTAATTTGGGATGGTTAGATTTAGTGATTAAGGGGACCAGTCTTAGTTCAATTGCGAATACGATACGCAAGGATTTTTGGTCACAGAATAGATACCTTTAAGTGAGACTACCTAGAATTCAAAACTGTATTTAGTTATATTCATTCCATTTTTTATGGATAACTTTGTTTTGAGCTCCACACTTATAGTTGGTTAGTGAAAACTTATTTTATACACGATTCAAAGTGAATTAAAGAACTTATTGAGCTGAAAATGAATGTAGGAATTTCTAATCGAGTAAGCAGAAATATTATTGATGATCAACTATATTTTAAAAAATCACGGTACATTTCATCATGTATAATGGTTTCTGTTCATAAAGCTTACATTGAAGGAAAAAGTATCTACAACTTACTGAAATGTTTAAATTTTTCGAGTGAATATTACTTTATAACAGTGAATTTTCACTCTCAGGAAATGTGAACTTCGCTATATACCAGGTATGTAAATATGGAACCGGAAAAATTACACGTTTACTGCAATGTCGCATTACATTTACATAAATGATCCTTTGGATTTTTAAAAAGTTATTTAATGCACTGCGAAGCAAATTTTTATTTGATTTAGTAAGTGATGCATTACTGCATATAAGCATAGTTTTAAATAAAGAATTTTTTTCTTAAAAAAAAAAAACACAACAAAACAATCGTGTATTTTGACATTTATTTAGAATTTAAAAAGGAAAATTTTACATAACGATAATTTTAATTTATAAAGTAATTAATAGCGCAATTTAGACGTTACTCAAGCTGCAAGTTCTTTTTCTGCACTACAAATTAAAGCAAAAATTCTGAATTTTAAAGATGCAAATAACAAGTATTTCAACTAATAATGTATGCATACATGATATTTTAATTAATATTTCACTTAGATAGTTGAGTAATTTAAGAAATTATATAAGCTTATATGACTTTTTATGTCACTTTAGCTTCAGTGTAACATACTAATAAGATTACACTCTAAAGGGTGTAAAATTACTCTAAATTTTCCAGGAAAAAATTCTCACTTTTAAAGTATAATTCTAAAAATCCCTTTATTAGAGTTAACGTTAGATTACATTTCATAGTTAATGTTTTATTAATTACTCGAACAAAGAATGAATTATTCACTCCTAAAATTCACAACAATTCTGAAAATTCCTTCATTAGTAAGGATCAGAGGTTACTCTAAATTTCCAAGTCTGTAATGTATATTTATGTTGTAATTTTATTAATTAAATCCATTTTAACAATGTTGATATTATAATCAAAATTAAGAACTTTGTTTGTAAGTACCATGGAAACAACCGTTCAAATGTACAGTTCAAAAACTGCCGCGTAACAAGCTATTTAGCTGTTTTAGTTATACAGCACTTCTGGTATGTGCATTATTTTATACGCAAACAATATACTCAGAGAGCAATTAAATTAAACCCGTAACAAGAGATAGAATTTCCACGAAATTAAAGACGAAGCATCGAGATACAAAGAGAATAGAGTAGAATTAAAAAAACTATTCTCTTAAACAACCAGCCCTATCCTCCCAAAAGATCGTCCTAGGCATTCAAAGCTCTGTTTATACCACTGACAAAAGCTCTCTCTCTCTCTCTCTCTCGAACTTACCGTTTAAACGTAATTAAAGCCACATCGGGCGCTATGTAGGCGTTCCTAATAAAAATTCTGCACAGCCTGTAATTCCCTCCGATAAAAAGCTTTCCCGCCTTCCTCGACGAGCTTTACTTCAAAAATCCGACAAGTGCAGTACGTTCCACATACTCGCGTGCCCACTAGTCTTTCCGAAACGTATCGCGTGTGCGACTCTAACCTTCGACGTGCTCGACTCTATATGTATGTAGGCAGAGGGAGAGAAAGCTTTTTTTTCCTCCCCCTTCTCCGTTACTCGCTTCTTTTGTCGTCGTTCCGTGTCCGGCGATTCGAATTGAGATAGTGTTTAGTGATAAGCGGGAGCTTGCGAGAGAGAAAGCGTTTCATTATTTCGTGAAAGGCGTGACTTGGAGGGTGAATTTTTCACGGAAGCGGTGGAAAATAAAAGGGTTCAGAGAGAGAGAGAGAGAGAGAGAGAGAGAAAGTGAGCGAAACGCTACTTGTGTGCAGTGGCTAAAATCGCGAGCGCGTGAGAGCGAAACGATTATTTTCGTTCGAAACCACTACAAGGTGTACGGGGTGACGACCGTTGTATATAAACATATATATACACATATGTGTGTGTGTGTGTGCATATATTTATGTATGAACATATAGGTGTATGTATGCAAGCTCGCACATTCGACGACGGCGGGTTGAGTCGATATTTAGCAAGGAGTGCACTAGAATTACAGACGATTAAATGTAAAGTCGAGTGGGCAATCAGAAGGGCCTAATTATTTTAAGTGTTACTTTTAGTCGGTTTAAGCAAATACCATTGCCAAGACGCTCGTTGCTCTCGAGATTTTTTCTTTTCCACAAATGAGGGTAGCTGCTTAATTATTAATCAAGCGAACGCGTATATACACACACACACACACACGCTCACACGTGTATAACGAGCTTTTGCAAGCTCCTAAATCAGTTTTTATTTTACTTAGCAGTTCAGGCGACATTCGCGTGAGTTAATTGAAAGCTTGCCGCAAGTTCTCGTCTGATTGGATACGCGTGTCTGTATGCGGTACTCGAGAGTAAATTATCTCTTTTTTTTCTCTCTTAAGTGCATATAATATATGTATATCGCAAAAGCTTCTCTTTCGGATGCTACAATCGTACCCCTAGTGAATGTTCATTCCGGAAAGGAAAAAATTAAAGCTCGAAATTATAATGTCCCGTGGGGTGAGTAGGCAGAAAAAGACGCGCGTTTAAAATAGTGGAGATTAAAACGCCGGATACGAAGTACTCGAGCACATCCAGGGCAAAATAAACGATCGGAAAAGTTTTCAAGCGTGCATGTGCGCCGGAGGGAAATGAGGAGCAAAAAGCGACGCACATCGACGTCGCCCGCTTTACCATTGCCGTACTGTTCCTGAACATTATCTACTTTCGGTTAATCGATGGCGCACTTATGTTCGGTTTAATACACGTTCAAATTTTTAGACTCAAATTTACTCCATAAGAGTGAATTTTTTATTCTCTGATAAAGGGTAATACTCAACGATGGGATGGAGTTCGTTGTTCTTATTATTATAAAATACCGAAATAGCTGTCTTATTTCAATCAAAGACGTGTGTCGAAATTAATATTTGAAAAAGCCTTTTATTAAAGAATTGTTACTTATATACATTCAGTTCTGAAGTTATAAATAATTATACCTTTAATTTCATCTTTGCTTTACATCTGAAAGTCACTTCGATGACTACTTATTACTATAAGTAGTCTCGAAAACTCACTGTTCGTTAAATTCAAAGCGAATTAAATGGACTAATTGAGCTCAAAATTTTCATGAATACACTTGAATGTAATATTTAAAGCGAGGATATAGGGATATTTTAATGAATAGAAAATGTATTAAAAATCGTAAAATGAATTTATTAATATTTTCTATAAATTGTTGGTACATTTCATCATGTAAACTCTCATTCGATTCAACATCCCCACATTCGGGCTATAAAGAATGCATCAGAGAATATTTATGCCAATTTTCAGCTCAATTAATCCATTAATTCATTATGAACCTTTCGGTGAGTGAGTTTTCAGCAATTTGCTATACGTACTCATTGCAGGAACTTTACGATATAAAACAAAGCTAAAATTAAATGTATATCTGCAGCTTCGGTATTGAATATGTACATAATATAAATAATTTAAATTTGTAATTTTTAACTCTTATCCCCTCAATACCACAAGCACTTATTCGTTTATGTAATTCGTTATTTAAGAGAATTCATAGTACTCGATATGAGTATGTGATCGAGTGTGTTTGTACGAAAACTTTTTAAGAAGATAGGAGGAGTTAAGAGTGTACGATAAATACGGCTTTTCAACAGGTCCACATCATACACTATACACGGAAGACACTAATCAAATTGACTCTAGTCAATGCGACCCAACCGTATGAAAGAAGAGCCAGGGATGTATGATAAGCGTGGCCTTTCAGCAGGTTTACATCATACAACATAGATAAAAGACACTGAACGAATTGACGCTAGTCCAACCGTATCAAAAATTAAATACAGAGAGAGAGTGATAGCTTTTCATGTCTGTATGTATACCTTATAGATCTGTTAGATTTTTTTTTTAACACTTATCTTTAATTTTTTTAAGTCCTTGTATTATTTTATTCAAAATTAACATTGTTTAGTTTGATATGCTTCGTGTATGTATAATATTATTTTTTATTTTCTTGGAAAAGGCATTTCTTGTTAAATGAGAGCTTCAATTACCAGAGATAGTCCTATAAAACGTGAACGAGTATTAAATTTTTGTAAAAATGTATCCTAACGACTATTTATTACGTGTTGGATATGATATAATGTTTGTTCGGCTACGGACGTTTCCATGAAAGTGACACTGATGGAACTGAAATGTTTCGAGGTACTCTGTAGTTTGCGTTGTAATGTCAGTAATTCTGTGTCAAATCACCTGTTCAATATTTTTTCATATATTTTCTTCGTACATTTAGTAGTTTTCCAGAGTTCTCTAAATGTTATATATTTTTAGGAGCTTTTTTCTAAACTACAGAATGTTAACTAAAGAGTGTTATTGGATGCGAATAACGAGTTGTTGAAACAATGGCACATTGTTAATTTACATTGATATGTAACTGTAGCAAAAGCAGTGATGCGTTAATTGGATTTTAAACTATCAGTGAAAATTCAATCGAAGAATCCGAATAAAAAGACACTTCAAGGTTTCGGAGGTATTATTCACTCCAGACTCTAGTGCAGAAAATGACTATAGGATCCAGAGTCTCGAACTACTAGGCTCCAGAATGAAAACTCACTATAAATATCAGAGTAAATAACTATTCTAGGCTTCAGAACAAAACATTACTATGGACCTGGTAAGAATTACCGGAACTCGCACGACAGTCCAGTACTATTTGCCAGTCTGACCTTTGGTTCCACTACTTCATTAATACTGATTTTAATGTTGATCCCGTTCCAGCACTGGCCCAATATTGTGCCAGAACTAGAACGTTCTTCATTCCTATTAGGGAGGTTTCAGGGTGGAAAATCACTTTAAATCTCAGAGTTACTAACCAGTCCTGACTTTAGAGTAGAAATTACTATAGACTCCTCTTAACATAGTGACGCTCCTGTCTGCTGCCTTTAACTTCCCCTTACTCTTTTTATATTCAATGATGTAGCGTTTGTCATTATAATTATTAATATTATTTTGTTTTATATTGCAAGATCTTTCTTTGCATTGGAAAGGTTTTGTATGCTGTTTATATATTATTCTTACTTATGTTAGTAAAAAAAAAGTAGAAAGTTTTCATTTCAACACTAATGGTGTCAACACTTCTAGAATGGAAAATCTAGGCGCCAAAGTGAATAATAGAGTGAAAACTTATTCTGAATATCAATCACTTACAGTGTTAATCAGTTTTCCGACTAAAATCCAAAGTGAAAATCTATGTAAATAGTCAATAGATAGACCATTTGCTATTTATTACCCAAAACGTCTCAATTACTCTAAAAAAACCCTACACTGCAAGCTGTATTTCGAATATACAATCGAAATTTTCCCAAGAGGTTGAAAGAAAATTTCTGATCATTATATTTCAAGCTAAATTTTCCATTCGCCGCAAACCAAGGGAAATTCGAAAAAGTTCTTCGATTATTCATCGACGAAGGAGAACCCCCCGCCCAAAAAAAATAACAAAATACAACAATTCCCTATAGACCAAAGACCAATTCCTACAGCAGTTGATCCAGGCCTACGGTGCTAAATCACGATTACGCAGAAATCCAATTACCTTATCCAAAAAGACATTATATTTCAATTAAAACCCTCCGTTGAAGCTCGCTCGCGACTACAACACATTCCTCCGAACGAATTGCGTACATCCCACCGCTGTTGCTTTAAAATACCTACGAGAGAGAGAGAGAGAGAGAGAGAGAGAGAGAGATGCAGAGCAGGAAATAAACAATCGGAGCAATTTGCCGCACGCGTGACAAATGGCGGGCGGCGCCGGTGTCACGGTTGTCTTGGTGAATTCGGCCGGGCTCTATTTTGCTTATCAAGCAATTCTCTTCCTCGCGTACTGTACACGTATACAGTACACAGTACATTACATATATAGCTTCGTGGCCCGCGAGCGAATAGATAGGAAGCATATATAGAAGCAGGAACTGCTTGTCGCAGTCAGCGGGTTAACTGTATAGTGTATATATATATATGTATAATATATATATATATATATATATACATTTGTACGCAGTATATAACGGAGCAGCCGAAGCTTCTGACGTGACAAGATGTCACGCGCCACTCGGTTGGATCTGGAATAACGCCGAGAGAGAGAGAGAGGGAGAGAGAGAGACGACTCCTCCTTCGCTTATGCGGCCATATCCGAGAGACGTAATACGCGCAATATACACGTGTACACATCTACACACACACACACTCACACACACGCACTTAGATAGCGCGCAGACGAGCTTTCACGCAGTAGTCTGTACACAGCAGTTGCGCTAGCTTCTACCGCTGTAACAATGTACAAAGCCAGATGGAGGCACGTATTGCTGTATACGCGCAGTAGAGGCAAACAATCATTGCGTAGGACATACTCTCCGTATGTGTATGTACAGAGACGGACGGAAAAAAATTTGACGGGGCGAAGGGTATATTGTTCCCGGTGAGGCTATGTATACCTGTGATTTGGGAGTAATTGTTCGACTGATTGCTCTCGTACTTTGGACTGCGAGAGTATGGGGAAGAAAAGTTGTTATGCTACTTTTTTATCTTCTTCTCGCGTATGTTAACAATATATCGTTGTGTTTTTTATATATATATTTTTTTTCTTTTCTTTTCTTTCTTATTTTTTTTTTATTTTCTATACGAAGTTAAAGTTTAATTGGAAGTTTCAATGACACACTTTCACAAGCAGGGATACTTTAATCCGTGGTTTCGAGAGCTTGGGTATGCACAGTTTCCAATTTCCTCTGGTATTATGTGTAACACTCATCGAGTCACTCGAGCTTCCCTATCTATATACACAATCAACTTTACCCGTAGTCTGCGTGTATGTCTATGTGATAAAAAACTAACGACAAAAAAAAGTCAAATTCATCCAATCAGTACTTCAACGATGAAAGAGCTTAAGAGGACGGGATAGTTTTACATATACGGTATTGTGAGACGGGACACTGGAATGGGTTAAATATTAGATTCTAAAAGAATCGACCGATGGATAGAGTTGGATGATTTTTAATTTTATAAGCGGAAAAGTGATTAGAAATCGAAAAATCTTTTTTTAAAACGATTTTCTCGGTAAAAATTAAACTAATGCTTCTGGTCGAACCAGCAGTGATGAATGTAAAAATGCAATCACGAAAATTATCACTTTTGGTAATTAGAATTGTGGTGTAATTGAATTGACTAAACTGGACTACTACCTACGAAATTCATTGATATGTCTTTTATACAATATGATATATATGTGAAAAGTTGATTTTTGCAGAGATAGTCTTTTGTCTTGCCCAGATGCCCATTGACAACAAGTGATTTATGTAGTGTCAAGTTAATAAGTTTAGACCAAATAATGATAATAATGAATATAGTATCTTGACTTATGATTACAAGTTAGAGAAGAAAATCTAATGAAAACTTATGAAGTATCTTTTCTTGTGACTCTTATGGTCATGATTTAATTGGCCGAAACTATCATTAGAATATGACCAAAGCCCTCATATTCATTGCTTATCATCATCTAGTATTCACCAGTCACAATATTTGAATAATTACTTACGGAAACAACTTTTGATTTTCAACAATAGGTTCATTCATTCATTTGAATCATCGTGTGCACACCAAAAGGTGCACATAGAGCGTATAGCCATCGCCAAGTTTGAGATCAATCCATCAATCAGTTCTTCTGAAATTTCGAGATAAGTGAATAATTCATATTTCTTCCTGTAACAAAACACGTCTTTCTCTTGAATTACAAATAAACTTATACGTCAATGATTCTCTGACAGATTGAAGCGTCAAAATGTTTTTAAACTATTCCTATCACTGCGTCCACTTACGTTAATCTTTTTAAGATTTTTTTCTGAAATCGTTACAGAAAGTTAAAGTTGACATTCTCAGCATTCTTGCAACAAAAGTATTTACGAAGTTCGGACTTTCGTCGAAACATTTGTTCACTAATTTTTTAATTTTGAAGCTCGTGATTGAACCTTCAACATTGTATTTGAAGATTTCGATGACATATACCTACAGCTTTCAAAGTATTTTATCTGTAAAGTTTGATTAATTTTGCAGCAAAATACCCTTTTGTATTTTTAGTGAGATTTGCTTCCCCGAGGAAAGTCAAATTGGTTAAAATGACAACTCGCATATTACTTTTATATTTTTTATAAATTATGCATTATTTTAAATTTTGAATTGTCCGTTTTTTTGTACTATATTTTTAGCTCTCTATTGCTTAAATTTATTCTTGAGTTCACTGCTTTTTAGATAAGCTAAAATTACAATAACAACAAATTAAAAATTAAACAAAATCTCGTTTTATTAAAATATATTAAAAACTTCTCAATGGTCTCTCAGTCAACGATTGATCATTTTTTTAATCAATAATATTAATGAACCATTTAGCAACGGCTGATCAAAACTGAAATTTGTATTTATTACAACTAATTTTTTACACCAATAATATTTACATTCATTATATAAATTAATGAGACTTGATGTAAATTAAAGGGTAAAACCTAGAACTGCATCGTATATATAGTGGAGCTTTCGAAGTTTTTATTTTCATTACGAATATCGACAATATAATATAAATTTCCTAAGTTAATAGTTTAACTGAAGATTATGGTTGGTTAATGTAATAATTGTAGTCGTGAAAAAAAAGTTTATCAACCGCTTCTCTATAACGTGACGAAAATAGGGGTCATTTGAATCAACGGTGGTTTAAACGGTTGACTAGAATGACGTGAGTTGATCAACCGATGTTTAATCGTTGATTAATTTTTCTACCAGGGAAATTGCGAAGAATCGCCCCTACAAATAGAGAAAATAACACTATTCTCGAATAATTGTTTTCTCACGAATCCACAAACGTAAAGTTGCCTTGTTCCCTTAATAGTCCACGTATTGTAAGCACTCAAAATTACATGGACACATATGCGATACATTAACCATTCAGCACATGCGTTTGTGGATAATTTTAATCATGAAATTCATAGTAACCTCCCACACTTCCACTAACAGAGAGAGAGAGAGAGAGAGAGACTCACATGTCAGTGTGAAGTCTAACTGGAAATCCCGCACACATTTGCGTCCCTCTTGCTCTGGAGGCACAGTTGCATCTAATCATTCGGTTGCGGCGCTCGATATTTCAGGTTTCGGGCCGTTGGTGTGCGATTTTGGGATTAACGCCAGCAGCAGCAGCAGCAGCAGCAGCCATTGTGATATCTGGAATCTCATTCGTCGCTTTCGGGCACTCCTCCAGGCGGACGATTGAGGCGCGAAGAGCCGGAAGTTTTAATAAACATCGAATGCTTTTTCCTACGCTCAAAAGAGCGCGGGAGTTATGAATGAGGCACCGAGCGGTATTGTTGATGAGAAAGGAGATTTCGCGGCTCTTTGGATATATCAAAAGGTATATGAGGCAACGCTCAATGGATCCTATCGCGGCTGCATATTTTGCGATACACGATTTTTTCTTTCGACTACGTATGAGTGGAACAGAGGAATATGGGTTAAGTGTGATTAAGGGATGAAGATTTATCAACAATTGCTTCAGAGAGACTTTGTATAGTTGAAGAATTTGAGAAGGTACTTATTTTTTCTTCTTTTAAGGCTATTGTAGAGGATCGAATGTGATATGTAGATATATTTAGTCTCTTTATGATTTGTATATTATACCATTGTAACACAGGTTTTGCTTCTCATGTAATAATTATAGTTGAGACGGTAATCCATAATTATAATAATAATAAAATGAAAAAATCTCATTTTTTATACAGTGAATCATCAGTTTAATTTCGAACAAAATATGCTGTATTTTATAATTAAAGAATATTTATTAAATATAAAAATGGCCATGCAAATTTGACTAATTTAATAATTAATATTCACTCGGTATCAAAGATGAAATTCAAATTTACTGTTTCTAATTCTCTATACCTAAATAAAAGGAATTCATTATTTCATAATGCATATTAACTATTTTGAAAAATTCTAAATGGCGCAACTGCGGAAATATTGAATATTCTCTTCCTGAATAAGTGCGAGTGAATTAAAAAGCGCATAGTCAAACTATCTAAAATAAATAAAGAGCATGAAATCAATGCCTTTAAATTAATAATATTATAAACATGGTGCACATATATTAATCTGATATTGAGATATAGAATACCAGTCAATATTTAATAGGATCAGATTTTTTCCCCTCAAATACATTATTTCATATTGTTTAGGAATACGTCAAACATATTTGTTTTAGAAAATAGCACACAATATTTTTATTCGCTGTTGATAATTCTTTGACCAATAAATTAATAGCAATGTTTTCCATTCAATTGATGAAAATACATAGTCATCAAATCGAATGCATTTACAATCATTCTTACTTAATAAGAACAATTGAGTGTAATACATAAAATAACAGATTTATACGCAAGAATTAATCCTGATTTGAAATGCTTTGCATAATTAAATTGACTACACTTCATTAAATATTGAGTATTCACTTTATGCAATAGCGAATTGTAATATCTGTAAAATCTGAAATTCAGTGCAATAAGCAGCCAATATTCACTACATTGGAAAATTGATTGATTAAGTCTTTATCAAAATCTAATTAAACCTACCTTCTACCTTCGACCTTGTTTTCAAACCTTAAATACACAATAAACCGATTGTGTGACTATTTTTTTGTTTGCTTTGTCGAATAATCCAATTACAATCGTGTAATGATACCTCAAAGATGAATTTTAAGCCCAAAATTCAATTGCTAAAAAAGAATGTGTAGTACGCCGATCAAAATAGTTCGCCTCTGTTTCGTCTACGTTCATCGAAATGTCGAAAACTGTAAGAATTTGTCTGAATGATAACATCGGAATTGGAAGAAACTTTTCCCCTTGAAATAAGAAATTCCGAAAATATTGAATAAATCCAAAATTTCTAGAACTCACCTAAAAATAGCAATGAAACAAGTTTATTCATATTATTTTTCATCTCTTGCTTTACTAATAAAATTCAATCGTAAACTAAATATTCCATAATTTACGTCCTTTAAATTGGTTAATAGTAAAAAATAAGAATCAATTTTTCACAATTTCAAATTTAAAGCGAATGTAAAAAAGTATAGAGTCACTATCAAAGCCAGTTAAAAATTCACAGTATCAATTTAAAATATTCCACAGAACTTCCAATCTCTCGATATAACCTTCCCCCTTCCAAATTGCCAACTTCATAAAACAATAATATCATCTCTGTGGATCGAGTCCACACTAAGTCTCTTCAAAAAACTCTCAAGATAAATCAATTACTCGACAAGTAAATCCGTAGCACCTTCTCTCCACCGAATTCAAAATAGCTTCGCATGAAATTGAAAAAATTTTCCCCTTCGAGTAACAAGAAAAAGTAAAAGATACTGTCATCCACTCTCTCTCTCTCTCTCTCTTTTCACTTCGCTTAACGCTTAAACGGTCGCTCGCGGCTCTTTTAAAAGTCGATTGTTTGATTACGGAAATTGATTGAAATTCCGCTCGTACGGATATCCAGATTCTCTATCGCATCTTCTCTTTTCCCAACAAACACACACACACACACACACGCGCGCATATAAGCCAGTACGCGCATACTTTATATTGCGCTCGACTCTCCACGGCGAATTGAATTTTGGCCCGCGCTCCGGAAAATTGTTATGCGCGCCAGAACTGTCACCGACTCGATATTCGCATCAAAGCTTCAATTACCGCGCGAGGGCCACACAACAATACGACGAAACCACGGATTTTCGTGTTCGGATTACGCTATACTCCAACCTTTTTCTCGCTTTCGCTATATCCTCTTTTCTCTCTGCCTATATGCATATATATATATATATATGTATTATACGTATATATATATGTATTATACGTATAGGTATATGCATGTATTAGCTTCCGCTTATATTTTTTTATTCAATTTACCCCCACCCCTATCCTCTCGCTCCGTAAATGCGACTGATGCAACCACCCGTTAACCGATGCGACCGAAGCGCAAAACGATCGATTATCGATGTAGGAGAAAGGAGTGTAAAAAAAAAGGATACGATTTTATTAAGTGATACGAGAGTGAGAGAAAAAGTTGATGTTATAGTGCCGCTACTTCAGCTTTATACGAATGCACTCGTTTCAACGAGCCGGAGGAGCTCGATTCCGACTTCATAAAAGCCGAGTGAATTTTCACGAGGAAATAAGTTTTTACGTCGTGTGTGTATGTTTCTTGGGCTACGTGTACAGTGTGTATAGACACACATATTATATATATATATATATATATATATATACGTGACTTGATTACAATAGACTTTTTTTTCATTGAAACTCCCACTTATACTAGGAAACTTCTGGAGGAGTACATTGCGTTACGGCTGATTATTATTTTCCCCGAAATGCAAGGTGAATAATCGATCGTTCGCTTATGAACCTCGAAAGCAGTTCGTAATTCGAAACGATGTAAATCTGCTTATATGAAACGTAAACCGGTGCTTGTAATATATATTATATATTCACGTATATAATTGCATAATACAGACGCTAATTGCGAATTATACAAGAAAAGTCTCTCTTGGGAGCCGTTCGTTGCTCAAAGCGTAAATTGAAAAGGCAAATACGGTATGCGGAATATATTCAGCGCCCAGCATCGCGAGGAATCGAGAGAAAAATGAAATATGACAATCCAATCGTAAATCTTAGGATATCAATTGTGACAGTCCCGAGAGCCTTTTCTGTTGCTAGAGAGAATCAGACCGCTTCTCCCACCCCCCAATCTCCATACTTTTCTTCCCCCCCCACTCCTTTTTTTTTATTCGTCCACGATTCGACGTTCATCCGTTTGTGTCAGTACTTGAGCTATGCGTTGTAAATAACAGGTATTCGCGTATTGATGCGAGATTTAATTTTGTAAAACGGATTTATGGTTGGCTACTGAGAAAAATATCACCGATGTACGTTTTCCTCGATAGCCCCCCCCCCCCACTCCTTCGCTTTCTCTCTCGGTCGGTGATTAATATTTTTGCTATAAACGTTTGTTTCCCGTTTGTGACAACTCGGTGTGTGTGTATATATATATAGATAATAATTTGTCACTCGTGGATTTAGCAGACATCAATTTCGGAAGGTTTCCGAACTGTGTATAGGTGTTGCTGATGTATGTATATCGTAAATAGAGGTATTAGAGTCTTCTAACAGGAACGTTTGCTCAACCTCGTTTCCCAGTAAATGTTAATATCAATCAAGATGCGAATACGATCGAGAACCAATCGACCGATACTACGTGGTTGTTGGTAAAAATTCAACATTCAATTCGTACATCACCTGTATACAGAGCTTTGGATGTAAAGGTTCAATCGCTGATAACATCTTCAATGAACTAGGCAATACTACGTTCAATGTTACCTTATCTTTGCAATCGCACTTGACCGCGATTCAAATTCAATTACTGCTAAGTACTCGTTCAAGTTGACATTGAGATATCTGTGTTAAATGCATGCGCACGTAAGCATAACTCTATCTTTGAAAATAAATACCTACTTGGGGTTTTGACAGGATTTTCAATGATTGTTAAAAATCGACCATTTTGTATTTTAAAAAGAATTAGTTAATAGTGACGTAAAGGATTATCTTGGTGGTTATTTCAAGGTTACAACTGTTTTAATCATTAAATTGATTTTCATTAATTTTTGATATTTGTACATTTTGTAAGCTTAAAAGTTATTCATGTACTGGGTGTTCAACAAGCTTAGATACGCCTGAATAATTACCGGATATTTTATATTTGTAAAATGATTCTGATAAGGTCATTCTTCTACTAAAGTTTGATGACATAATCAATACTAACCTTGGTGATGACCTTGATGGTGACATTACAGCTACCTATTTCCAACATTTTTTAACCGAAACCCCTTTCTTCGACGTCGGCAACCGTTAGCTGGTGCAAAGACCTTTAATTCGAAGGGTCGACGATTAAAACTGTACCTTGCGCCATAACATTAAAATGGAAAATAACGTGGTAAAGGTAACATTAAATCATATAAACGTTGCGATAATATTTTTTACAATATATATATATATTGTAAAGATAACCACAGAGTACCGTAATCAAGTAGGTGAAATTTTAATAAAAATTAGTGATTTTGGAGGATGAATACAATTTATCCGATTTATTATAAAAACTCATATTTTTAATTCTATTATAACAATGCAAAAACTCGAATTGGACAGCTTTCATTTGAATAAGTAGCTGATAGCTACGAATTTTTTTTCAAGGGATCAACTGGTATTATACTTTAAGAACCCTTGTCCCATTGTGGTGCAAAGAAGGACAACATATGGTACATCTAATATCATACATACCTTCTGGCTACGTACCATTTTTTGTCAAATTTTTTGCTGAAACTGGCAACGAATATTTACCACAGGGAGTACATCAGGTATATTTTTGCAGAATCAATCTTTTTGACATTTAAAGACTTTCGATACTTTCAATATTTGATCTCAATCCCATTCTAACTATACGTTGCGTATCTATTCGCAACAGAAAATAACGTCAAATAAAGTGTTTATCGCGACGTTGAAGCATTAAACTTAGCGAGTTTCACACTTGCTCCCACGCAAATATCCAGGATTGCGCTTGTTTATTTATTCCATTATCCAGGTTGGAGCCATTGGCATTTTTACGGCTAGACAGGGGCACCTTGGCTATATATTTTCCCATCTTCAATCCCTCCGACACACTCTGGTTGTTGTTGGCCTACTTGATTAGAAGTACTGACGAGGGAAAGCCAGCGCTGTAACACCGGGTCTGAACCACAGAAAACCTACACCTACATACACACATTGATCCATGGTATACATGTGCCAAACTTGTGCGTTCTAACTATACAGGTATACATATATGTGTGTGAGTGTGTACTTTGCTTAGCCCACTTAATGCCCTTCGGCTTCGTCCATTAGGACGTCGGACGTTTTCTTCTTGATACTCTCTGTGCCACTGTTGAACAATCGCGAGTCTCTATAGTCTCGGTGAAGACTTAGTCTACCTGTACGTGTCTATGTGCGTGTATCTATAGATGTATACATTCTATATGTGAGCGTACGCTGGTGTTTTAGTAAGAGCGGAGACGTAGTATCGTCTTAATTAATTTGCGCGAAACAATTGGAGCGAGACTAGGAGGAGGTGAATTCGCAACTCGAATTTCGGCTGGTGTGTATACACACACTAGTTGGGGTATATTTTTCTCGATGGACGCGTTTTACGGTCTAGCGATTCGGGAAACGAATTATGCTTCGCCGGCGCGCTAATTGCTTGCCTACGTATCATGTAGTTAACGTTTCTAGCTCTTTTTCTCTTTCTCTTTTTCTCTTGCACCTATGGATGTTTACTGGGATTTGTACTTGTATAGCGAAGAAGAAGAAAAAGAAGAAGAATTCGGAAGTAACGAGAATTTTCCAAATTCTAAAGCAGGATGTCGTTAGACTTTGACTAGTTTCGAAGGGTTTTCGGTCCTTTGCTTTGGTGCGACTATTAATGAAAACATTCGACGACTCTGTCATACTCAAAGCGGTTAGATTTCTGAAGAACTACGAAACGCTGAATGCTTAATTATGGGCAGCAGTTTTGATGAATTTGCGAAGTTCAATTGCAAAGACCAGTTATTCATCGAAATGTGATCGTTTGACTAATTGGGAAGGTTTTTTATATTTTATTTTGTTTATAAAATAACCCTTTAAAGGACACTTTTTCGAAGTTCTCTCTTGATGGGTTTTTCTAAACAGAAATAATCTCGAAAAAATTCACTCTGTATACCTATTTCATCCTCGTGCATTTCATTAGTGTGATATACAAGTTTCAAGATTTATCTTTGACAAGCGAAAGTGAAAAAAATGAAATTTTTAGAATTTCGGTACCTACCAGAAACCTTACAAACGCTATCTTTCTTGTCTGATCTGAAAATATACTTTAATAATGTAATGATTATTGATTTTAATAGACTAAATCGTTTACTGCACACTAATTTCCCACTGAGAAATGAGATGACTAGACAATCCGAATAGTACCCTAAGTCTAGTTTTTCATCATTAGGAGTACATCTTCATTAGGAGTTATTCAATTAATTTTCTGAAAATGTATTCAGTGATAATAGTTAACGTAGTTTCTGATGAATTTTAATATTAAATCACACATTACACACAAATATCTCTGTCAAACATAAGCTTAGGGTACAATAAATTTTCTAAAAGTACATTCAGTGATAATAGTCAACGTAGATTCAGCCGTTCGACGAACAGTGATAACATAGACTTGAAGTAATTGGATTACAAAAATGAGATAACAATCACTGAAGGTTAGTTAAATTAAAATACGGTAGGACAAATCCTATGGCAATTAATCTCCATTTGGAGTTCATAAATACTCGTAAGACGCTTGCATTTAATACGCAAAATCAATATTTCTTGCTAAAATTTGCTACATAGAGGTACGTAATTTACGTAACTTACTAAGAACTTCAAGCAAGGAAAGTAAGGGATAGGGGCACCTTACGCGAGGCACTAAATTTGTGCACACTGACTGCACAAGTAAATGACCGAAATGAGTTAAGAGTTAAGTATTCAAACTTTCCCGAAAGATGCTGGTAATTGAATAATGACGAATATCAACCTCAAAAATAGCTAACGCGAGCTTGGTTGAATAATCGAATTATCCGAACTTAAATAAGAAAGGAAGAAGAAATAATCAAAAACCGCTATCCAAAAATTTACATTTCACAATCTACCAGACATATAATCCTGGCGCGCAAGCTAAAAATTGCACACAATACATCATCCCCTATTATACCGAAACTTGATGAAAACTTTCTGACTCGACTAGATAAATGCGCGTGGTGTTCCTTTCTTCACTATATATATGTATATAACAAGTTCGTTCTGCGGAAATTTTATAATCCACATTAATGAAACTGATCAGAAACTGAATATTTCATACCCCTCGTCCAGGATCTACGCCACGATTTTGTAGTAGAAAGAAGGCTGGAAAAACGATTTGAAGATTATATTACCACGCATTAGCCGGTCCAGAAACGTAGAAGATGTTGAGAAAAAAAAAATAATGATGATAAAGAAGACACACGGTTAGAAATTTTATCTCTCTTCACGGTGTTCTCGTGTAGTTTTAATGAACACGTGTTCCATCCTACGATCCTTTCTCCTTCTCATTAATTGAATATTCTTATCTGGATAGAATTCATTTTCCAATACCATTAAAAACAATCTTCCATCTCTTGTCCTTCGCATAGCCAAGGATTTTCCAATTTTCCAACCATCGCCAGAAATATCGAATTATGGAATTATCAAGTCTCACCTCTCTCTGTCTCGAGCCTTTCTTCCAACCTCAAGCTTTCTCGCGCACGAGTAGTACCGGGCCCCAAAGCGTAAATTTTGAATCACGACGCGCACTCTGTGTAAGGGGGCGGAAACAGGATTTCGGAAGTGATTTAAGTTCCGGCCCGAGGAATTGTCTTCGCGTTCTGGCTTGTAGTTCCTCTCTCTCTCTCTCTCTATCTTTCCTAGACGTAGCCTCTCACATGTGCGTATGCCTGTGAAAGTGTGTACGTGCACGTATGTGTTTACCAGACAATCGCACACATTATCACGTGCGCACACGTATATAGCGAAGTTTGACTCTTTCCCTAGCATACTTTGGAGGCTTGAGTAGGGGAAACGACAAGGAGCTCTTAACAATACATAGTACTTCAGAAGTAATTTGGTTAACCCAACGACTAAACTCATACGATTGTGCGAGAGCTCCGCACCACGTGGGATAGGTAGTTAGAGAGTGAGAGAGAAAGTAGTGGGGGTATCCACGCATGCGCCTGTTTATTAGCGCGACTGAAAATCGATATCCTGCTCTCTTAGTGGGTGAAAGAAAGTGGGAGTGGGGGTTACGGGGAGTTAGTTCGGCGTTTCTTTCGACTGCGTCTTTCGCGCGGCAACTTTCCTCGGTGCGGTTGCCAGTACCCCTTTCTCTCTTTTATTTTACAACCCCTAGAGCAGCAGCAGCGTGCGCTCCTTATTATCTCGGCTGCGCGCGCGGGCTCTCGAGTATTTTTTCTTTCTTGCTTGCTCTTTGGTCCACTCGACTTTGGACTTTGCAACGCTCGAGTTCCATCTCTCGGCCGTATATTTCTTTTCTCTTCGGGCGACGGCGCGCACGTTCTCCTTCTCTCATTATTCCTTCTTTACGCTCATTTTCCCTCATCCAGCTCTCGCTCTTAGATATTTCCGTTACTTTTACTCTCTCTCTCTCACTCTTTCTCTTTCTTTCGGTGCATTTACATTTATTTTCTCATTTTTCACTCTCGCACGGACTACGCCGCTTCTCTCATTACACCGATGAATTTTTCTTATTATCACCCCTCCGCCTTCTTTCAACTCTTCATCTCCTTCATCTTCGCTTTCTTTCTTTTCTTAGGCGTGAGGCTACGCTTCTCATAATTCATCAAAAGTGCCGAAATATATCTTATCAAGTGTCTATCCTCACCGGCCATTGGAAATGACAGGATGAAACGTATTGGGGGCTCTTTCTCTCTTTCTCTCTGATTCCCCGTAGCAATTTATTTCTTATTATTTCTTTGTGATGCAATCACGGCGCCGCCGACTTTTATCGCTTCCGACGAACGAAAAGAGTTATGACGCGTCTCTCTCAGAAGGAACTGCTCTATTCTTGCGAATACGCTTTTCATACACGAGAGAGAAAAACGTCGTCGTCGTCCGACAAAAGAAGGAAAACGATGAGAAAAACATAAGGAGGGTGCGCGAGAGAGTGGCGTAAAAAGAAAAGTGGCAACTTGAGCCAAGAGTGCGAGAAAGAAAGGTAGAGAGATTTTCTCTATACACATGTATATATATATATATATATATACATATAGAGAAAAAAGTTGACCGCGAAGAAAGTTCTATCTCATTTCTCTGACTCTCTTTCGTTCTCGGGACTATGTACGTTATGACTGATGGCGATGAGTAAACGATTATGCGATCGGTGCCGAAAGAGATTCGAAGGGAAATGGACTACTCGAGGGGGAAGATCGGAAGTGAATGTTGTATCGATATGTCGGATTTATCGGAGATTTTCCTTTCCTCCACTTGTGTAGGTGTACCTTTTTTCTCACCGTCACGAAAAGAGAAAAGAGGCAGGGGAGACAGCTCGAATTGACTGCTTTATACCGTGCGAACTTTTGTTGCAGCCGACGCGGGAATTCCTCCGGCGCTATTTATCGTCTTAATTTTATTTTTTATGTAGATGGGATACTTGGCTTAACGTGTAATGGGGTCAAGTGAACGAGGGAACGCTTCTTGTGATTTGTGCGAGCATAGGGAGTTAGACAGTGTCAAATGAGTTGACGATGAATTTTTGAAAGTTCCCAATCTTCCTTCTGGGGCTTCAATATATAAATTGAAACGCGATCTATTATCTCTTTTAGAAATGAGTTCAATTTTTTTACACTGAAAACTACTCTATAGGAGTAAATAATTTTTTCGATAGAGTATGTTTTCTCCGATTCAAGCGTCGAAACTACTGTTTGAAAGAAACAAATCACGCCTATAAGGTGACAATTTAATTATGAATATTGGAAATAAAATACGTTCGATTCATAAAGTCAAGATACTTATTTGGGATAAGAAGTACTGTAAGCAATAACACACTTTAGGTTATTGTTTATCACTCGATCTTAGAGTTATATCTGATCCGAGTAAAAATAATGTAAACAAAGAAATACGATTAGATGATATTTTTGTCACTCAACGTTGGATTGACCTTTGATTATAGTCAGAATTAATGTAAACAATCATGTATGCTCAGGCGATCAATCGCATTCTAAGACTTGAGCGACAATATATAACTTGCATAACGAGCAATTTAAAGAATAACAAACATCTAGAAAAATTACTCTAAATTTCAGAGCAATGAATTATGAATTAGAAATTTCGAAATCTCCCATAAAATCTGTCGATTACAATTAAAGATGCAAATATTGCAGAACACGAAAATTTTTATTTGAATAAAATTTTGGCCGTTGATCGACAATCGACTTTATTATATTTTTGAAGATATTTTCAAATTCAGTTAAAGCTGTTCATTGGCAACTTCTATAGTGGATGAGCGAAGGCTCCTCCGAAAGTTTCAACGAAAACGAGGGAGGAGAAGAAGACTTTGAGAAAAAAAATTAAGTTTTCAATTTCTTAATGGATACTGACGTTAATTGCGACTGATATTGTCCTTAGCTGCAGAGCTAAATGGCTGGAATTAGGGCTTGATCGAATTATATTTCACGCAGTTAATGAGATGAAAAGTCTTCCTTTGACTCGTGACACGGAAAATGTTTTACAAAATTGATTTTATAAAAAAAAAAAAATATTCTTTTCTTCTACAGTTAAGATCCATCTCCTCGATTTGTTCGGTAACATCTCCGAACACTTGATTTCACGTTATATATATAGAGAAATGATAAAGTGCTGAAAAACGCTCGAATCACCTCCATTCTTTTCCAAGCCCATGAAAAAGCGAGCGTAGCGATGCGAAAAACACTGCAAAATTAATCCGTCCAATTTCTTCTGCGCCAACATTCTATCTTTCTCTCTTTTGTATTTGGGTCATTTTTGTCCTTGAACGACGTCGACCGGACGTGTCACGTACCGCAGCAGAAACTCCGCGCGGCGATAGCTGCAATTTAAAATCTTTCGAAAGGTCCTTACAAAACCAGTATATGTTCTATATGCAGCTTCTTTTTTTCTCTCAAATTACTACTTCTCGTGTAGAATATAAACGCGTATAATGCATATACATGCGAGCAATTCGCTTTGATGATATCTGGCAAAAGGCGTGCGCGCTGAAAAAAAAATGTTATTTCTCTGGCAAAGGGATTAATCGCACGTTCATAATGGATCGGATGCGTCGGATGCTTGCGTGTATTACGATGTTACCTTGCCTTTGGGAAACGAACATTTGCAGCTCTGGCTTATATGTTATTCGAGGAAATATGTGAAATTTGTTATTTAAACGAGGGCTCGAGTTTTTAATTAATCCTGTTGCGCAATGAAAAAGCGAGTGATTGACTTTAGGGAGATAATTTTAAAAAACTGTCCTTTTTCAATGAATTTTCATTAGTCCAACGGATTTAAGTAGGTCGTTCATTCATGTGACTTGTATAATTCATTGGAACGATTGCGATGATATTTATTAAAATTGAATTTTGCAATAGTTCCAACGACACATCGCGTACTGTAATATTTGTAAAACCAGTATAGTTCATTGTATTGCAATGTTGATTGTGTATATTCAAAATCAGGATTATTATGAAATAACGTATAGAATATTTGTAACAAGATTATGCTCTCGTACAAATTGGCACGACAAAAGGAAATAACACGGCTTATACACACTTCCTAAATTTAATCGTACAAAACGCGATGAGTAAAATAAAATATATGGGCCGTTCTCTGGCAGATTGATCAGTCGAAACATGTTTTTTTCTTCTAATTATTTTTAAACCTCCGTTTGGCACTGCGTCCACTTTTATGGATTTTTTTAGATTTTTGTCATGAAGGTTCTTTAAGGGGATGTTTCACTGTGAATACGCGAAAAATAGCATTTATTTCCTCGAGAACTACCGTATGTAATTGAATGGAGGTTTTTCTTATCTTGAAATGAATATCAAGGAGAATGAAAAGGAATTTTGTTTAAGGATCAAAAATATTTTATTAGTTATTTTGTTTTGAGAAGGTTCCATCGCGAGTCTTATCGTGAATACAATAGTGTTTATAGCGGTCAGAAGTTGGAAATCAAGCTCTACTTAGCTTAAAATAAAGTTATCGAGCATTTTCTCTAATATTTATAAGAATATACGTGTTCACCTCATACGTAATAATTCAAACTGCACTGACACCAACTAACACCAAAGTCTTTCGTTAAAAGTCATTCAGGTTCTTAAAGTCTCAGATTTGAAAAGGTTCGATCATGGGTATTACGATGAAATAATTCATGAAGATACCTTGCACTTTTATAAAACTGTCTACGAATGTCAGACGTTGGAAATTAAGCTCTATTTCTAGGTAGAAATGAAGCTATGATATATGAGTTTCTCAAGATTGATCCAGATTTTAAGTTAAAAAATCACGTGCGCATAATATTATGCCAAACGGTATTTGGTTGGCATGCGGAGACATTAATTATTTAGGATCGAATACAGCTATATTTAAAAAAAATATAAGAATATCGTTACAATAGATGGTATAGTTATTACGTGTAAATGTCATTCTTGCAAACAGCACAAGGACATAATACTTATGAAAGACTAATCTATGCTAAAAGCAAAAATACAACAACAGAGCCACAAACAGCAAGTGAGATCGATGTTAACGAGATACTTAATTATAAAATTAAGTATTCTTCCTTGACTTGATAAAATATTATGAAGAAACAAGGAAGAAGGCTTTTAAAAAAAAAATTTTGTATCTATAGCTGTAAGATATATCCTCTGCTGGATTACTTTTGTATTAAATTCGTAATGTAATTACTATAATTATATTTAATCGTAAAGCTCTCTGGTTAAATAAGTAAATGAATAAATAAAGCAAGCTGTTCTGAAATAGTGTACTGCCTTTCAATTATTTATGGTAGTGAAATAAAAGTAACTTTACAATGTAATGAATTTTCACTACTTAATAAGACTTTCAAGAAAAAGAACATTTAACGATTAGCTGTAATTTGTGTATTGTTATAAATTTCTCTGGCTATGATAAATAAATATTTACGAATATAATGTTAGACGTAAAAGGCAATTCGAATATTTCGGTACAAAAAATATACTCGATCTGCGTGAATTAATCCTGAGCATTTACGGCTAGAAATTATATTTGGCGCGGGGTAATAATAATGACCGGGAAAACAAAAGATTTTCTGTGTTTTGAATAGAATTTACTCCGAACACAGCATAAGCATTGGCTTTTCTAATCCCCGTCGCGCATCGGCCGCAAACATCGTCTCGTAAACAAAGGGAATACTCGCGTTTGGTGCAGTATTCACGATTGCGATTTCCTCGTGTGGTTTTTCCGAGTCCGGTGCACATAACAGCTTCGAACGACTGGGATCTTGTGCATAAATTTCAAATGAGAAAGTCACGCTTTTCTCCAAAACTTTGAAGTGTGCCATGCAGAACTATTTATTTGAATAAAAAAATTATTGGCCAATAGCTATTGTGATAACACCTTTCGTAGAGGTGTATGGAGAATGATTGCAAATTTTTTCCAGAACAAGCATTTTCTGTTTATTCAAGCAAATATTCGATTAACCACAGTGTCGCAAAATTTTAGAATGATCGGTTCACTCTGTATTCGCGTGAATGATGAAAATTTCAACACCGATTTTCTTTGCAGCTTAAAGTGCAATCGGGTTAATATGTAGGGTTGATTCGTATTTTTTGAGTTAATTGTCGCTATTACTGAGTGATCGTCACTTTACTGAGTAATTATCATGAGTATGGAGTAATAGTCACTCGAATGGTGTAATCGTCACTCTTATGGAGTATTGACATTCTTACGAAGTAATTGTCACTCGTATGGAGTAATTGTCACACGTATGGCATAACCGTCATTCGTATGGAGTAATTATCACTCTTATGGAGTGATTCTCACTCATGTGGAGTAATTGTCACTCTTAAGGAGTAATTGTCATTCGTACGGAGTAATTGGCATTCTTATGGTGTAATCGGCGTTAACTAAGTTGACACAATGAAATCATGAATCGTTTAATTCTGGGGTCACTCATACTATTTCCTTAACGAACTATAAAGGATAGTGGTGATAAAGAGGGACACTAGTAGTCTAATGTTCAGACGACCCTTATTTCCTAGCACGGAACATTTGAATTATACAAGTTGTATTTTGTTTAAAGAATCGCGCAGTAAATTTTGGAGGAAAAAATTACTCTACATTCGAGTAAATGTTGTGATTATCAACCTTATCTGGATTGGAGAAAATCTGAAAGTTATAGGAAAACTATCGCGAGTTCATTTTTTCATTGCGTAATTTATAGTGATTATTCAATCTGATAATTAATAACAAAAATTTGAATTTTAAGGTATAAGTGAAGTAAAAAAGTCTTGCAATTGTGTGTTATTTGTTTAAATTTCACCAACGATCGATCAATTTAAAAATTATTCAACTGTAATTGAAATAGTCGAAACCAAGGTTGAATCTGAAGATACCCGATACAAAAATATGCAATATTCAGGCGTCTGAATACTATTATACGTATTCTCAAATTTTGCAAACCAATATTATTGAATAAGTAATTTGACACTCGTACGAAAATGAAAATAAACTCTAGTTTAGAGGGTAATTTAACTCTGCATCTTTATCCGATTTAATAACGATATATATTGAATTTTAATACAGCGATCTTTAGAGTCATGGCGAAATTCACAAGTAATAGATTCAAAAGGAATGGCTGCTCAGTCTACGGCTCGAGTAATGCTACGTGTTATTATTAAACTATTTGTTGCCATATACCAATTAAGTTCGAGTAATAATAAATGTTAAAAATATATAACATTTATTCTTGAAAATATAAGCAAATAAATTCCAATAGTTTCAAGAATAATATTATTCAATAAGTGTTTCAACATAGACATCGCCGCATATATGCATCAGTAATTTTGATACCCACATTAGAGTGAAAACTCTGAGCTTAGAGAACTGTTTAACTCTACATAGCGAGGCACCTTTCTCGACAGCGAAAGCTCACTCTAGTAGAGTAATTGTCATTCTTCAAATGTTAAAGTGTTAAATAATTTTTTTCTAAATAAATAATCGAAATTTTGGTCCATATGAATAATGGAGTCACCTAAACAATGAACCTTCTCAATATGCCGATGGATTGTGGTTTTTCATTTTAGACACCAGTGTTAGAAATATGCGACGTCTAGCGTTGAATATCGATTTTGGCTTATGATGATTGAGCTATTATAATGTGATTTAATAACATAGTTTGCATTTTTTACCTTCACAGTTTTTTACGTTCTTTCGAAATTTTATTTTCCATTTAACGATAGTAGTGAGTAGCATGCGACGTTGAAATTGACATTTAAAGTACAATTGTCAACTGTTTTTGGCTATTGTATTATCAAAATTAACTTTACAATTAGATTAAATTATTCCACAAATATCATCATCGTTTAAAGCTCTCTAATCGCAATAAATATATATATGAATCATTCTCTGATGAATTGTCTGATCAAAAATGTTTTTTTTCCCTAACAGACAGTTTGTTTTTAATATTTTTCAAAATCTAGTTTAAAGTATTTTTTGAACAATCGGTAAATCTTTAATTAATAAAGACACATGTCAATTTGACTGTGAATTTTGTCAAATATTTCAAATGAAAGACGAAAGCATTGTTTGTTACGATAAAATTGTGAGCCGTCTGAGTCTTAAAATATAATTTTGAAAACGTTCTATTCTACGAATGAATATTAAAAAATTCATAAAGTATGTACGCAGGTACCAAGTAGTAAATCGAGTTCTCTTTCTCGCTAGAAGTAAAGTTATCACTCGAATTGCCTGATATTACGACTAAAAGATTTTTTTCACGTGAGTTTATACATCGAAGACAGTCAAATTAGACTTTCCATCATTTTTTGTTATATTTTATGCATATTTTCTTTTATTCGTAACTTTGTAGGTAAACATTTATTATTAAAAATAGGTAACGGATTGAATTAATATCCGATTAAATACTTTCAAAGATAAAGTGTTCGTTAGTTACAATAAATTTGTGAGACCTCTATGTCTTAAAATCAAATTTTGAAAATGTTCTATTCTTCGAATGAATATTAAAAAATTCATAAAGTATGTACGCAGGTCCCAAGTAGTAAATCGAGTTCTCTTTCTCGCTAGAAATAAAGTTATCACTCGAATTGCCTGATATTACGACTAAAATGTCTATTGCATTACTATATATACAACTTTGAGTACAAACCAGCATCGCTAAAATTTGCAAAAGAGTAGCTTACATTACTGAAAAAATTACTGTTATAACAATATAACAAAAAAAATCAAGATTACATTGACTTCGATGTTTTCAAGTGAATTGAGACAGTGCACGTTTTACAGAGATGTGAATGGACATAGTCAATCGTCCAATGTACATGTACGAAGAAATGATTTCTCAAGTATTTTCAACAATGTAATCAGAAAATTCTTTCGTTCGGCACATATTTTTCGAGTAAAACATCAAACTTACTGAAACAAATTGATGTTTACTTCGATTAAAAAAAAACTGCCCAACGAAAACGATTTCCAATTATTTATCAAGAAAAAAACATACTGCGTCATTTCAAATGCAATACCACAAGCATAATGCACTCGCAACAGTGCAGCACCAAAGCAAATTTATACATGGCATTGTTTTTCAAACCGTTTGAAACGCCGACGTAAGTAGCGTTGGTCGCAGGTATAATAGGCCACATAAAATTATAATAAAGCACTAAAGCACGAGCGGTGAGCTTTTCTCCGTTTTTTTTTTTCAGAAAATAACTGCAGGGTTGCGAGAAAGTGAGCCGGGTACTTTGCCTCCACCTTCGTCTTACGCCTTCTCCTCTTTTTGCGAAAACTTTTATCGTCGAGCAGTCTGAAATAGCGTCTGGCCGGATTTCGTAGCCGTTATATATGCTTACGTTTGACGTTTTGCAACGGAGTAGTTTTAGACGGAATTTCTAAATAAGGCTTTGTTGCGCTCGCCTTCCTACGAAGGCGTCCCACCCCCGTCCGCCACCACCCCCCGAGCCCTCGAGGTTCCCGACCAAATCCCTTCCCAAAGCTTTTAAGTCACAAAAGGATTTGCGTTTAGGATTATGCTTAATTTATTTGAGTTTTAGTGACCTTTAACTTTTCGGCATAAGTTACCGCATGCGCGGCGACCAGATATATACTTAAGCGGAGAAACAGAGAGGCCAGTGATGTGAGTTGATGTTGCGGCTAAGTTTATATATAACTCGTTCGCCGATGATGTTCGATAAAGTTTGCGGCTGCTTGCGGTGCTGCGATTTTCCTGAATAGGGAATTATCTCTCCGTCGCGACCGTCGGGAGTTGACGGTAAATGTTCTAATTACGATTTATCTGAAACGAATAATAATGAGTACTTTGCCTGTGGATAACTTTTCAATCTCGTGATGAATATAAATCAGATGAACTCGTCCTTGAGAGAACAATGAGAAATATGGAAAGTAAGAGAGTTTGCTATTGTTTTCCGAGTTGTTTCGTTGGTTGATTCATTTCGCATTTATTGATTGAAATTTCCTTCTTCGTCCTGTATTTTCGTTCCAAAGTTTTGGACGCGTTAAATTTAACAATAGTTTGCGAATGATAATTTTAGATTTTTGTCTATTCGACACTGAAACAATGATCTTTTTACCGCATTTTTCACAATTTTCACAACGACCAGATTGGACCGAAAATTGGAGCAAACCATGCGTCCATTTGTAGGTGTGAATATGTAGTTTTTATAGTCGTGAGCTTATTATAAACATACAAGCTGGTTAATATTTAAAAGATCAAAAACTGTATACA
Organism: Apocrypta bakeri; assembly: GCA_018906985.1. Taxonomy (NCBI): domain Eukaryota; kingdom Metazoa; phylum Arthropoda; class Insecta; order Hymenoptera; family Pteromalidae; genus Apocrypta; species Apocrypta bakeri. The sequence continues at coordinate 6,437,019 of JACCIA010000005.1, forward strand.
TAAAACTATAAACTCAATTCTATCTAAATTGTATTTTCGATATAAAATAACTTTGTAATCTTTTGTTTAAGCTTTTAGATTTAAATTTTTATTGTGGAATTAGCTAATGGATACTCTAAAATTTCTTTGGAGATGTACTGAAGTACATTTCGCATTCATAATTATATTCAGAAGACAATATCATTTTTTTCCTAAAATATATTTCACTTCGACATAGTGAATTTTTGAACATTTCAAATTTAGACAGGAGTTAATACAACTGTCACAATATCAAAAAACTAATTCATTGCTTTTTGAAAAGATACAATTGGATTAATTTTTTGTTAAACAGAACAAGAGTGAAATTTCTCTTTTTTCAATAATGAGTTTCACGATTGTATTTTAACTCCAAACTATTTAGTCTCTAATATTTAACTGTCAGCTTTGAAGTTGAGAGTCATTAATTTTAACTACAGTAAGTATTTATATGTCAAATATTCCATTCCCTTTCTTCCACCTGACGTAGCTCATATTCAAATACATTCTTTATCAAATAATTAATTTTTTTAATTAGTTCATATTGACACTTGAACATTACCACATTTTCAAAAAGCAATTTTATTATCTTTACGAACAAAGGTCTTATCCATTATTTTCAGGTTGTCTAGTTATGATGTTTGAAACAATAAAAAAAATTCTTGCAAATTATCATTCGTTCGCAATCATTCAATAAATGCTTCAAGATCCAAAAGTGCTTTTATGCGAATGTAATCCGTAACTATTTACTAAATAATAATTTAAATTAATATTTGAACTAAACGATCTAAAGAAATCATTTTCTGAAATTAAACCATTTTTTACGAACAAATGATAAAGCAAAGCTGTAAAGAGTACATAAACAACTTGTATTTATTCAAAATGCTAATCATGAAAATGGATTGCTTTCAAAATACACTAATACATCTTCAAAACGTGATTCGACTTTTCTTACCTTTACACCTTTCGTTCAGCAGCATTAATGATCTTCATTCTCGAATGTGCTAAGGCCGAATAATAAGATGACGAGTTCAAAGTAAAAATATACGATCAACTGAATTAAATTAAAGGACGATGTGTATTTTAACTTTTTTAAGCATTCTCATACTGAACACGTTCAAACGCGACGCGCCAACAATAAGAATAGTCAGAGCATATATACGAGGAGTCCTGATCTGGCATTACTGGCAATCCATGTGTTCACAGCCACGAATGGCAAGGGTCACTTCACTTCCTTGACCAAAAGCCAGTTATCAGCTAAGTACAACGATGATTAATTACCCTTTCGATCGCCATCAATCCATAGTTGCTTCAGTTATGCTTGACGGTTAGCATCGTATGCTATCTGACATAAGAGTATCAAGCGAACATCGCAAAACGCGTCATTGTGGTAATCCGGAGATAACTAGTTGCTTAATCGGATAACGCATATATATATATATATATATATATATATGTGTGTGTGTGCATATACGGTAAAAGATAACTAGATTGTTGTCTTCCATCGCAAGTTATTTTACGTGTTTTTTTTTTAACGTTCAGCTGTCGTTGGAGATTATTGAATATGCTGTGGTGAATATTTATTTTGCTACGGTGCGATGAGCACCTAATCTATTAGAATGGAGAATTGAACTATTATTTAATCTTATTTAACCATCTCGACGGTTATTAACTTGTTTAACTCTGATGAGTCTAATTAGCAATGGCTGGTTGAATCATTATGATTCTTAGAAGATTAAATTTTTTTATTATTAATTAGGATCATCAGATTTGCTCGAAGGAACAATCAGCGAACAAGGATAGGAGTAATTATACATTTTATCTATTTATTTTTTTTTATTTTGAATCTTTTTTTGGTAATCATAATGGTAATACAACGACTTTTTCTATGCTTTCGTATAGCAATTATTTCGTATATTAGCTGATGTCTTAAGACTGAAGATTTTTTAATAAATGTCACTGAAATATGTGTACATTATTGATTAATACTATTTGGTTCCACCGTCTAGAGAAATGCAGTTTTAATTTACACTTATTACAATATTAAGATATATTTAACTATGGATTGTCTGTGTCTCTTCGATAACTGTTACACCATAGAATAGAATTTCTAAGTAAAGTATTTTTTAAATAATTCTTCTTTTCACTATTAATTTAAAAAAATTTTATAACAAATTAATAATGTCATATCTTAAATATACTGAAAATACATTTCGCATTAAATAAAAAGTATTTATTTAAAAATTGACTAGATGTAGAAATGTGGTAATTAAATACATTAAATTATTTTTTAAAACCGAAAAGTGAACTTACTTCAATACAATATATTACTATTTATTAAATACTTTAAACATTTTTTAAAATATACTTTAATCAAATAAATACCACATTTCTAGATTCAGGTAAATATTTTTCTATGATTATCCAAACAACTCAGTTTTTGGAATTAAAATAATTTTCGTTTATTCTAGCAATATTTTGGCTAATTTAAATAAAAGTGAAAGAAAAATTATAAAAAACTGCAATCTTTAAAAAATTAAATACTAACACAATTGGACAATGTCCAGAATATTATAGGCTGCAAATAACATGTATTGCACGTGTATTTAAAATAGAAAAAATTACCGTTTCGTAGATTATGTTGTCTCTTTTCTATGACCAATAAATCGTTGCGTATTATTTTCAGAATTCAACCTAGGCTGGAAAAATAAATGTAGTATGTATCCAAAGGTAGATAAATCAACTTCTTGAGCACCTGAGCCCCGGACTCCTCTCGATTGGTCTCTTTTTAGAGATCAATTAAAGAGATTATTGGTGAAATTTAAGATAGTTCTCTATTACATAAAAACTTATCCTTGGGATTTATCATATTGTCTATTAAAAAATGTCTCTATTAAGGCTACAAAGTCATAGTACAACTATCTTCTATGATTTTGAGTATGTACGATTGGTTCAATCAAACGAAAGGTAATATACAGCTGTCAAATTCATATTACAGCGTATTCGATCTTCAAACAGAGTTGATTAGTTTGCTCAACATACATCACAATATTTCCTCGACACCATTAATTATAGCTGCTTAGACAGAAAGAAACAAATTTTCGAAACGATTGGCTTAAAAAATGAATATATTTTGTGATCAGATGTCAACGATTGTTAAGCTCATTAATACAGCGATAAAACTACATACGTAGTATTCTTTGTACTCGTCGTAACTAGATTATGTGGTTATCCGAGTACACTGTTTTATGCATATACTATGTCATTACACTGTTTTGTAACAATGACATCGAATACTTTCATTTAAAGTCTTCAAAAAGGTTCGATCGTTGGTATCAAGATCTAGCAATACAGGAAGTTACCTTCTATCATTACAGAAGTACCTAAGATGATCTCGATTTGTAATCAAGCTCTATTCATAACTAGCCATCTGGACCAATTATGAGAAACTCATAATTTATGACATGATAGCTCATTGGAAAACTTCGTTTCTAGCTAGAAATAGATCTTGATGCGAGAACGAATTTTTTCAAATCTGATCTAGAAGACCTAAATGACTTTCAATGAACGATATGGTGTTACTGTTATAAAATAGTGTAGTGATAGTCAGTTTAAGTCATTACGAATGAGATAAACACATATTTTATTATATTGGAATTTAAGAAATTGATAGTTCACTTTATTTCTAGTTTGAGCTTAATTCCCAACATCTGACCTTTATAAACACTTCATGTTAAGACTCATGTTCGAACCTCCTCAAAACTGAATTTGAAGACTTTGATGGCTTAGGAGATCAAATAACATGTATCTATTATCTACAGCTTCTAAAGTATTTTGTCTATAAAGTTTTACTAATTTTATAATAAAAGTTCATTCTATGTTTCTACTGAGAAATGTTTCTTTGAGAAAATTGGCAAAAATGCCAACTGCCTGTAACTTATCTGATCTGTCACGGAATGACCCACATTACATTAGCAGCAATGTAATTATAAAATAACTGTAAAATACAATTATACATGATTGTGTATACTAAATATACACAGATGATGTCGGTATACAGCTCAAAATAAACAGATGAAAAACAAAGAAAATCACTAATTAAATCAGAAATTACTTAGCTGTTGACGTTTCACCAAGGTGTCGAAGCATTTAATGAAAAGATACCAACTGGCTGTAACAAAATGTTTACTCAGTTCTTGATTCTGCTAACTACCCTTCAAACTATCTGAATATCCAGAGCCACTTAACAATAGCACTGCAACCAATCCAAACTCACTCGACGGGACAGTCCACCATTGAACTTTATCCCTCTCTCCATCCCTTCAAGATCTATATCCCTTAGTTTTCATAAAGAGAAAGGGTTTCCTCTTGTTCTTTTGTCTCTTCTTTAGATGAAACTCGATAAGCTTCCAGCTGATAATTGATGTTTTTGACAATTACCCAACCTACCCCTCAATATAACGCAATCCTTCGATAAGCCTCTGATGCAACGGCACGTTCTTACAAACCAACATATACGTGTATTTAGAGCCCTCATTATCATGAAGGACTGCAGCGCTGTTATCGGGGATTTTCGCGTTCCGGACACACGCTTATCGCATCGATCAGAATGTGAGGGGCGAGAGAGACTCGTTGATAGGGACGCGACCTTCGCCCATTATTCGCGCTCGTCCCCCTTTCGCGTTTGACAATGCACGAGAGTGTGGTGTCAAAGTGACTCGACTGCACTGTGCGAATAGAGAGATAAGGTCGTGGAACGACTATGGTTTACGGATAGGATGCGAAGCATTTGAAAAATTTTTCTTTCTTAATTGCTCGTTAGGGGGTTGTATTCTATATCTATACGATGTATATAGGTATATAATATAGCTATACTAAATTGACGCAATTATATTAAAAAGCGTAGACACTTGGTGAGTTGATATTTTTCACGACGTTTTTATATTTTTCCGCATAATTATACGCTAAAAGAAAATTTACGATATTGAAGAAGATGTATGTTTTAAAAAAAATACTGTTTTCGAAGATGTAAATATTGACTCGAATTTAACAATGTCACAATCATTTCGATTTATTGGAAATTAAAATTCTTCTCAATAAAACGTTACCGACGCCTATGTTAAATAATTTTTTGAGAATCTAGAAGTGCATTTATTTTAATACAATATGTAACTATTCAGTAAATAATTATTTATCTGGAGTTCGAAAATTTTCTTTTTTACAATGTATTGGTATATTTGTACGAGTAGCGATTGCAATTTATATTAATATATTAACGACGTTTACATTCAAATAAATATATCAATTAGATTCGAATAAATATTTTCCGAGGGTCATCAAAAGGGGTTCGCTGTACAAAAGTTGACTGTATTGTATATGCTTAGTAAATATTATTTTATTTCTCTCTAAATAGATATCACATAGCTAAAATAACGATATAAGTATAATTCATTAAAAAAACTTTAAAACCGTCGATGGATAGTATTAGAATTATCATTACGAAAATTGAAAAACAGTACTATCAACTATGAGAATTAAATTATTGATGTTTCTCCAAACGGCCCATAGATGGCGATGTTCTTCCACTACTCGCAAGTGCTCTAGTTTCTTGTCTAAATATGCTTTAATCAATAGTCATAAGTTTTTAGACTACCTTAAATATGTATCGAGTTAGTTACCAAATTTTCTATGAATATTAGATTAATATATTTAAACAAATAGTAGCCGTAATTTAAATTGTCATTTAAACTAACCAATACAAATGCACACGAATTCAATGTACCCTTTAAAACACCAACCAAACTATACAGACCTAATATAGTAGTGGATAATATCATCTTCACCTCAAACTGTAAATGTGATTCAACCTCGCACCATAAACTGATGTTTCCACATTACGGGGTAGTACGCTTAGTTTAACATGTCCTGGAAACTAAATTACGAATACAAATTACGATAAAGAAGTAAAAAAATGAGAAGAATATGCAATTCTCAAAATATACGGATTAGGCCTACACTATTTTCAACAACTGTCGAAAGTTGTACCGAATCACATAGCCTAAGTCTCACTTTGAAAAATAAAATACTCATACTTTTTTGGAATATTTCCATTTTACATACATTTTTCAACATCATGCGCTCATTTAAAAAAGTAAACTAACAAAAGAGCAAAAACATCATTATTTGAAATAAAACGAATTTTAACAAGCTGTAAAGAAAAACCTTTGGCTAAATTCTAACACGGCACGAAAAGGCCATTTTAATGCAACAATCTATATTCACCTACATCGACTAACGACCGGCAATTTCAGACTCCTAAAACACTCCTATAACGCATTCTTTTTGCAAACGATCTAGTCGAAGACGCTCATACCGACACAATTACCTAGTGCATCTGTACCTCCCCCTATAAATATATACATATATACATGTACATATATACATTGACCCCCTTTTCCCATTAAACAAACGCAACTGCTCGTCCCAGCGTTATAAACCATCCTCCGTAAACCCAAACAATCTCGACGTATATTTTTCCTCATCCAGCATTCAGCTACGCTATGCATCCCTTAATTTACTCGAAACTCCCCATACAGTAGTGTAGCAGCAAGTTTGACGGAACGAATCGACGGCGGTGTTGTCGAAAGCGAATGATGCGCGCTAAAATTTTAAAGCCACAACATCTCAGCGCCCCGTCGAGTTTACCCGGTGGACTAGCACAACAGAGCGCCGGAAATATGTCCCTCCTGCTAACCAGTGCCACACGCTGGGCATCTCTGTCTCTCTCATGCCAGTGTAGCGTCGATTACGTTTACAACGTCTATTCTTTACGACACGCTCGCTGGCTACACCACCATACCACTAAGCCGCTATTGGATGGCGCCCGAGCGAAATGTTCTCTCGGTGCGGCTGAGAGCTGATGCTGCAGAGTGTAGTGGTATACAGCAACGTTGGCTTGTGTAGTTCGGCCGGTATTCCAGAAGCGCGACTCCACTAATTATAAACTTGTTCGCTCTTGCTCTCCTTTTTCTCTCTCTCTCTCTCTCTCTCTCTCTCTCTATCTCTGGCTCTCTTACTCACTCGAACCTATGAGGGGGATGATTTTCTTGTCGCTCTATAGCGAGTTGTCTTTTTTGGATTGGCTGAGATGTTTGCCGATTAAGTATCAAGCGGACATGATGCTTTCAGAGGAGAATAATTGCTTTTTTATTAGATGACGATCGAGCGTATTGAATAAGGGGATAAGACATTTTCCCTAGTAGGAATCGCAGGTGCTGGAACAACGGGTCAGTACTGGTCCTTTATATTGGTACTTTATAGCCAGTATACTGGTTGCCAGTACTGATCCAACCTCCGTTCAATGTTGGCATGATAAGAACAGGTCAGAGTTGTAATACTGCACTGGCCCAATGTTGGTGTGTCAGATTTGAACCAGAGTTAAAACTGGATTACAGGCGTTCTGTTGGCACAGTATTGCCACAATACTGGCATGACATTCGAACGAGAGTTTAACTTTTAACTCCTTAACCCTTTAAACGTCAATTTCTAGCTCGCACCCTTCGATCATGACCCAGGTGAATCAAATATTGGGATATACATGTTCTTGTGTAAAAAATCTCGTCTTTTGATTGGTATTGCCAAATAAATCAATATTAATTTATTTAATCGATTAAATTCTAATTTAAAACCAACGAGTAGAAATTATGCAGCGATGAACTAATATTTATATATGTTTAACCAACATTACGCAATAACGGCACAGTACTGATTTTAAAGTATGACCGATTTTATCACTCCAGTTCTGGTTTAATACTGAGAATACTGAGAATACTGAGCCATTGGACAATTCCTACTAGGGTTAATATATTAGTTTTTTTAAAGCAGAAATAATATTTAGAAAGTTACCTTATCCAGTGATTTAAGAAGTATAAGATCGCTGCAAAATTCTCTGTGACCTAGTTACAGTGGAAAGTAGAAAATTGACTTACCGTCAAATTCTGGAAGAACCGATGGACGGATTGAGCTAAAATTGTACGAAGATGGTCTTTGCACTACTTTTCAAATGGATATAAGGATTTCGTATTAAATAAGCAAAAACTATTAGGCATTGCGAGATATTCTAATTTATTTGAATAATTGCTTGAAACTACAGTTTTCAGTTCGTAATTTCCTTTATTTCCATTCAGTACAGACTCTTTATACTGAATATACTAAATGGACTGCGTCTAAAGATATTTCTATTAAATTTCAGTTAAATCTATCCATCGATTTTTCTTACAAGATTATTGCTGTGTAAGGTAAGTAAATTACCTATCATAACTAGGTAACGGAGAAGGTGCCAATGTTGCATACTTTTTATTTTCGGAAAATCGTGTATAAATTTCATAAATTTTCTCATTCGGGAAGACTAAACTAAACCTTGCGAACGAAGGGTTTTGAACCCAAAAAAACAACTGACTTATATTTAGTATAATCAAACGCTTTACTATGAAGAAAAAAGTAAAAATTATTATTATATATGTATTATATATGCTATACACATTCATAAATGCAGTTTCAGAACTGAATGTTGAAATATTTTCACTATGACGAATTCAAAAATGTTTACATTTTCTTGAAACAGATTTAAACGTAATTTTTGAAAAATATAGTAACTAAAATACGTCTGAATCACGAGCACGCGAAATAAACAAACTGAGAACTATGATTCCACTTTTCATGACAAATACAATGATTTATCGGATGATCCTGATAACATTTGAGATTCTTTTTGTAACGACAGAAATGTCCTAGTAACGTTGAAAAGTTAAATAAAATATATATATATATATATATATATATATATATTACAGCGGTTATATAATACTATTTAAATCACTCGATGTTATACATCAAAGTATATTAATGTCAATTCAGAAAAAAAAGTAGACAAGTAGGACTTTAGCGATAAAGTCATCATCTGGACTATCTTCATATAGCGAGTACTCGCTATATAGTTTCCGGACACGACGATTTACAGAGGTCTTGTCGAGAATACGTTACGGACTGAGGACTAAACCTGTCCTCCAGACGTCAGGATGAATTCGGACTATTTCTATCTTGGTGGCTGACTGGACCAAAAGAGAGGACAGCTCAGATGCATCGCGTTGCCTATTTATTTATACATTGCGGCGTTAACGCGAAGCTCTTCACCAAAACTGTAGGTAAGAGTGTTATAATAAATCAAGTAAAATTTTCTACTGAGTTATAGTGCACTCTTTAAATCTGATGAAATAAAGAATTTATTATTCTAGACAGTGAAATCATAAATTACACACACGCTGTCATCAAATCATTACCAAATACAATATGGAAAAAGTTACAATAATAATACAGATTGATCAGACAAAAATATTTCATATTAATCCAATGATCAAACATTTCAAATACCGACCTAGAAGACTTAAATGGCTTTTAATGAAAGGCTTTGGTGTTATTGTTATGATATCGTGAAGCTATTGATTAGTTTGACTCATCGTCAACCTGGACTAAGTTATAAGAGTCTCAGTAGTGTATTTATGTGCAGTTTAAGTTATTACCTATGAAGTCAACACACAATTTATTATAAAAATTAGGTATATTACTGGATAACTTTATTTTTATAGATCATTGCCTGATTGATTTACCAGACATTAAAATATTTGTAAATTTTTGTTTGGCACTGTATCTACCTTGTTCAGTTTTTTTAGATTTTCTTTTATGAAGTATCTTTAAGTTACAGTATGTCAAAGTTGCTATTTTTACCAATTTCAATTATCGAGAAGTTAAAATTTTGTAAAAATTGGAATAAAATACCAATTTTGACATCCTGTAACTTCAAGAATCTTCATAAGAAAAATCTAAAAAAATTTAGGAAGTTCGATACACTGCCAATTAAAAGTTTAAAAATACTTTGAAGCAAAAACATTGTTGTCCGATTGATCTGTCAGAGAATGACCACATACACATAATAAATTCGATTTTTGCAGACTATACTATATTTAATCGTACAAAAAAAGATCCTGTAATAATGTCTGTTAATAATTTTAACAAATCAACATTCAACGAAAATTAATCTTTAAGGGGGTTTTCACTTATTCCCTCTCTGAAATTTGAATTTCTGTAATCAAAAACTTGATATTATTACAAAGTTAAAGATTTTTCTAAAATCTACTTTCTAAAATCTGATTACTTGTGCTATTGGACTCATCGGCAAAACTCAATACGTATGAAAAAATAAACTATGAACCTGAAGCCAAAATACCACAAAAGCATAATGCAATTAAATTATCTTTCACCAATTGATAAAATATTATGAAGGAAAAAGGAAGAAAACGGATTTAAAATAACATTAAATATGTAGCTGTAAGGTTTCTCTTGCACCAGATTAACAAACAGCAATGTATTTTCTCCGTTGCATTACTTTTGTATTTGAATCATTAAATTAATATTTACTGCGATCGCTGTATTATTGTAAAATGCTCTGGCTAAATAAGTCAATCATTTCTTAAATAGTGTACATTCATTATTTATCAAATAAAAGTCATTTCACGATGCAATGAATTTTCATTATTTCATAAAGTGTAGTAATTCGACATTTCTTTACTATTACGAAGACGGATAATTTACAATACAGATGCTTTTAATTAGAATGGAAATTCTTAAGCACAAAATTATTGCGTTCTGTTTTACAATGAATTATTATTATTGTACTAGCTGTAAATAGATTTGTTTTGGTAGAAATATATTGGCATTTTATTGGAATGAAAATGTAGAAATTTAAAACATCTGCTCGTATTAAGCGATTTGTTACCAGTATCAAATCTATTGGTAAACAACATTTATCAAAATTGAATAATGAAATGATAAACAAAAATAATTAATAATTATTTGTAAATTGAAAAATAAATGAGATTCATTGCGGGTAATAAGCAAATGATTTTGAACAAATTGTTGAAGTAAAACAGTATGCGTTCCTCTTAAAATAGACCGATTTCTATATATATATGATTATCAATATTATATACGAATAAAAACATTGATATCATTGCGAAAGAATTTTCGAAATTGCATCAAAAGGGAATAATGAGATTATTTATGGATTAATGATGTTATTAGATAATAAGAAAAAATCAAGAATGGATATTACTTATTTCCTCGGATTCAGATCATCAGATACATTTTCAAAATATCATTACTACAACAAATTTACTAAAGTCCTAAAGAACCTCCAATAAATTATTGTCGCGTCAAGTTAACTTTAACGAACAGTGAAATTAAACAATTTCAGATTATAGACTATTTAAGAATTTTATTTTGTTCTATTGTTAATTTTTTTTTCGTCACAACATTACATTTTATTCGTCACAATTACTCGTCCTACCCCTGTATTAATTCGATACAATATTAAATATTTTCATCGCGTTTGTCGTTGATTTTTTCGGATATTCAATGAATCTGCAATTATATATATAAAAAAATCTGTATAAAAAATAAATGTTTAATACTTTAATATTCCATTCAAATCAGCTTATTCGTATGTTTAAAAAGAAGTCATGTATTCATTATCTTTCACACCTCCAGGTGTCAAAATTCCACCTGATTGATTACATTGTCACTCTATTCGTGAGTTACAAATTCCAAACGAATTTACATACGTTTCAATAAACATCTCATCTCGTAAACTTACATTCGCGAATCGACGCGCGATTATACTTTGACAATATTCGCCAGATTCGATCAAATCGATGCATCAGCCTCCCAAGGCAATTAAGCAATCGATCCATTCAAACCCCAGCTATTTCCATCAAGTCAATAAATAATCCATAGCTTCCACTGTACTACTACTATCCTCAAGACTCTCGACACTATCCAGCTCTTGTTCTAGATAATCGAAACTCCCGCTAGTTTTTCTCTTCCCCAGCTTAGTTATATATATGTAGTATTTTATGGCCCAGAGAAGCCGCCCGTGAGCGTCAACTTGGCTGAAAAGTTGCTCGCTCGCTAAGCAAGTCCGTAAGTATTTCAAGTTAAGGGGAGTGAACGATGGGCGAAGGTCGCCCGAGAGAGACTATATCCACAAGTCGCTCGACACTCTGATCGGAATGATAAACGTGCACTCGGTTACTCGTTAATTGACTCGTCGTGGTATATACGAGGTTCGTTCGACGAAACCTCGATTTGCGCGTTAATCTGTATCTGCTTATATCTATATAGGTATACATACGTACATAATGTATGCAGGGCTTAAGTGGTGTAAGAAAAAAAAGTCGGCTTATATAAACTTTTATTTGCGCGTGTATATGTATACATAAACTCGTGACGTAAGAAAGAGGGAAATAGACAAGTCACTCGAGGACTCATTGGATCAGCTGTCAGACCCATCAAACTCGTGAGCTTATCGTGGACTTATGGGTTTAGTCGACTTATTTCACTCTATTCTCTTCCTTCCCCGTATACCACTCTCAATATACGCATTGTTACACGCATACATATGGGCGTTCAATCTCTGAGAAATCGACAATTTAAAAATAATTATTTTAAGTACTGTTGATATCGAGAACTAAAAAACAAATTTAAACAAATTATAGGATTAATCATTATTATTCTCGTATGATGCAATTAATACGTATATGCGTTGGTACGAAAACAGCAAGAATAACAATATTAGCTTGTATAAATAATGCAACTATTCATTATTCGTACTCGTCTTACACAAAGCTTACCTTATATTAATTTCGCTGGTTATTGATTTTAACGTCTACCTTATTTATACAGTTTATGCATTTTTGTTTTATTTAAGAACACTTGTTTATTCGAAAATCGATTTATTAAAAAGAAGAATAATAAAAATATAAACAATTTTTCAATAAATATTTTTCTTTAATTATAGCAGGTTTGTTCATCAGGGTATCCATTATTTATTCACATAAGTTATTCTGGAGAGTTTTTAAAAGTCGAATACTTTTTCAGATTTATCGTATATACACTGCAATGATTTCTTTTCGTACAATTTCCTACTACACCGATTTATAGAAAATAATAAATGCGCCAAATTGATTTGCGAAACCAAACTTCGTAAGAATATTTGCTTTTGAGACAAATGTACGATTGAATTTTCTGAATTTGTCGGTGAGAACAAATCTCTCACTTTTGGCACTTTTAACATTGTATCCATTGACACATAAAAAAATAATTATAAATTAGTATCTTCAAGATGTAAATATTTGTTTATTATATTCATATGCATAGTATCTTCTAAGTAACACATTTGTATTTTAAGTACGTTATTCTATAATTCAGTTAATTTTACTTAATGAAGCTTCTATATGTTTTTAGCGAAAAATGCTTCTCTAATCTGTTATCAATGTTTTAAATTAATCTAATCGAAAAAAAATTTCAAAATGTTTAACACTAACTCCATAACTTCTATAAAAGTGTTAAAAATTAGAATAGCATTAATGCCAAATTATTCCAAGTTTATTAAAACGTCCTGGTAGAAAATTAATCAATCAAAATGATTTTTTTAAAGTACAATACTTACAATAAATTAAAAAAAATCCGTAAACATTACTGAAGTAGTTGGTTAACTGAAGATTATCGTTAATTAATACAATAATTTCACTCGCTAATAAAGTATTATTTTAAAAATTATTAAATTTGATGAACCGTTGATCAAACGATTGTGTAGAAAGTAATGAAAAAAGCGATCATTTTAATCAACGGTTGGCTAAACCGATGCGAGTTGATCAACCAATGTTCAATAGTTGATTAACGTATCTACCAAGAGCACATACCCAAGATATAAAGGAAAACCCGGTTTTTCAAATGACGATTTGTCAGCGACTCATCCATATACACGTATACACACATAGAAAGGAACTTCCATTCGTTTCGGTTTGTACATATTTTTCGTAGCATTAATTCGCAATAGACGACCCTATTACGAGGTCTTTTCTCCTTTTCGCAATATATTCCCTTTTATTAAAAAATCTCGATTACTACGGGCACAGAAAAAAGGAATGCCATAATCCCAGGCGAGTTTTACCTACTATAAATTATATTCAACGGCTGTTATCAAAAGACGCAAAAAGCCGTTTTCCGTGGGATTTACACATTTATCCTTTCTCTCTCTTACTGGCTGTACAAGTATAAGCACTGAGAGCTTTTCTAATCCCCAAACGCTGAACAGAACCTCGTAAACAAAAGGGGGTAGATTGGCGTCTGGTATTGACGATCACATTTCCCGCGTTATTCTTTCATGCGAGCTTTGCGGTAGGCGTCAAAGGGGCACTTCTCGATCAATGTATATGTGTGCATAAGCCCAATTTCGGTTGATCTACAGCGTGATCGGAAAGAAAATATGAGCAATTCGTTCTGCGAAATGTAGACTCATTATATAGGAATTGACGAAGTTTTTTTCAATTTTTTTTTGGGAAAAATTATAGTTTTGAGCTATTATGCGAGACGAAGTTTGTTTTTATTCCGAAAATAAGCTATTTCCGAGTTTATGATTTGAAAATTCTTTTCTTGATGACATACTCTGACGGAGCATAATATATAATATTTTACGTTGGATATCATGTTTCTGTATTGTTCTTTTTTTCAATTCAAATATTATGAAAAAATAAATGGATGGGAATTGAGTGAAATACTACTGTAATACTATTACTGGCACAATAATTATAGTATTTAAATTAAATTGTTATTACTATTTAAACGATATAATAATTATATAAATATATATATTATACTAGTTTAGTTATTTGTAATATTAATAATTTTTTTAGTAAAATTACTGCCACTATTTAGTAAAAAGACATTATTATGTATTTTTATTATTACACATCAGATCTAGGAGAGTGTTCGACTATCCATAATGGAAAAAGGATGTTTATAAATAAAAAAATTAGACTTTCAATTAAATAATTAAGAAATTAATCGATAAACGTACATGATTCGCTAGAAAATAACTGGTTTGATCACTTGAATCTTGAGACGAACATACTAATTATAAATCTATTTCATTATTTATATAAGATATTTTTGGAAGCTTTAAAATTTTTTTCAATATTAATCAGATCAGCTTTTATTTTTCTTTAGTGACAAATTTACCTTAAACCAACAAACATTTAAAAATTTCGATTATACCGTAACTATAAAAAATCTAATAAAATTCATTAAATACTCTTCGAAGAATTGCTTTCATACATCTATATATATGCGTTGTTCTCTGTCAGATTGACCAGACGAAAATCTTTTCTTCTTCAAAATATTTTTAATCATTGGTTTGGCACACACAGCCATTATCATATTTTTCTTTAGATTGTTTAGTATTCCCAACTTTAGACCATCGTAGAAACTTTTGTGTAGACAAATGACATCGATGGCATCTTTGATGATTTTTTTCATCTTGATACCACAGATCGAACCTTTTCAAATAGTGCACTGATTATTAAGTTTGATTCATCGTCAACCTGGACTAAATTATAAAAGTCTTATTAGTATATTTAGTGCAGTTTAAGTTATTACGTATGGAGTTAATACATATTTTATTTGTAATATTGGGCAATTTGCTACATAACTTTATTTGTAGTTAGAAATAGAGCTCGATTCTTAACTTGTAACCTTCATAGATACTTTTGCATTTATCGAAGGCATCTTTGTGATTTTTTTTATGTCAAAACTCATGATCGAATCTTCTCAAAACTTAATTTGAAGACTTTGATGACTTAGGAGATTCTCATGACCTATATCTACAGGTTTGAAAGTATTTTATTTGTAAAATTTAACTTATTTTACAAGAAGAGTATCTTTTGTGTTTTTAGCGAGAAATGCTTCCCGGAGAAGTTAAAATTTTTTGAAAATTTGCATAAAATGCTAACGACACCTTAAAGAATCTTCATAAGGAAAATCTAAAAAAATTTAGGAAGTTCGTTACACTGCCAATTAAAAGTTTAAAAATATTTTGAAGAAGAAAAAACTGTTATCTAGTCGATTGACTAGATAACAGTTGAGAATGATCCATATAGTATGTATATGTATATATATATATTGTAGTGTTCTCTCTTCTCTGAATTCGCTAGTGATAATTTCCTGGTTACAGTACTACTGCCGATGTTACTACTGGGCTGTTGGTATCGATCCGTACTTCGAGTGGATTAACTTGCAATATTATAGTTTGACAAGCTATACGATTTTCCCGTAACCGTGAGGACCTGCGTGGACGTGTGCGTAATTACGTAAATGCGATTCGCGAGTAATACACGAATTATATCGCGATTGTCAATGCAATTATATGCCGGTAAATAAAATGAAGCGACCGATTTCCAACTATAGATGTATATATAATATACAGACGTCGATGAGAGTATTTAAATGGAAAGGAGAGTTACAACGGGGCTCGTATATTACATGCAACGGACATTTTCATTTTTCGAATAATTATTCATTAGCGCGCTCTTTTACACTTTGATGAATAATAAGCGATTAACGATAATTTTACGCTTACAACGGGTTTAAACTTAATCGGGTATACATAATTTTTCCCGGGGATATTTCAACGTAATATACGTATATACATGTAAAGATGATACTCTGACAAATTGACTTCTAAAAAAAAATTTTTTTTTTAATTAAGCATTAAACTGTCTTTTGGCCCTGTATTTAACTTCGTGAGTTTTTAGATTTTTTTTAACGAGCGAGTCATAAGTTACGGAGGGTCAGTTTATGCGTATTTTCAATAATTTGCAGTAGCAACGGGAAGTTTTTTCTCACTTGCAGTGACGGAAAGGAATATATATGCAAGTATTATTAAGACTTGAAAAATATAATGAATAATCTGGACAAATTAGTTAACAAAGTCGTCTGTCCTTTTAAATTTAAATTTGTATATGGAGGATTCTGTGACAGATTGACCGGTTAAAAATATTCTTTACGGAAATAATTTTAAACTGTTCTGTAGTTCTCTCTCTCTCTTTTCGTAAATTATTAGATTTTTTTAATGTATGAATTTTATTTCCTTTCAATTTTGCCTAATTTTGCTTAAAAAGCTGTAACTCAAGGCTTTTCACTTGAAAAGTATCAGATTAACTACAAAATTTTACTCGAAAAAAAATGTTGAGTGTAATTTAAAGCATATGTAAAATTTTTATCAGGAGGTTTTAATGATTTTGGAAATTGCGAAAACCGATCAAATCTGGAAATAATAAAAATATTGCCCGAAAAACTGGAAAAAAATTCATGCGTACTTTTTGAATTATTCAATGACAAAATTTTTCAAGTAAGTGTCGATTTACGAGTATAATGTACATCTTGAATTTCGAAATTGCATCGATGCAGTCTCAACTTTTTCAACGCGAAAATCTCAATGTAAACATGCAATTTCATTGAATAATAGATTTTTTTTTAAAAGTCTGTTTAAAAAAAGGGCCCGTTCGTCGCTAGATTTGAAGCCTGATTCAAAAAGTACATGTAAAGACACATAGCTTCTTCTAAACTCAAGCTGAAAACGTTTGGCAAAATCGCGATGTTTGCGCGTTGGGGTTCAAGAGGTTATTTAACATTTTTTTCATTCGTTATATATCGTAAACAATTTAACCGGAATTTTCTCCCGCAGATACTGCAACGGTTTGGCGAAATGAATAAAATCGGCAAAGTGATGCCAATCACTCGACAACAGATTATTATTAAAAATAAAAAAAATCACATCTCTACACAGGACGGTAACACCAACATCTGGTAGGTCTTATTAAGCAATATATTTCAAGATTTGCAATAATTTCATATAAGGAATAACTGTAAATAATTTCCCGTCTAAAAATGTTATCCATAATACGCACATCACATCTCACCCTTGTACGACCTGCTTGACAGACGGAAAATCCAGGCAAATCGACACAGAACGAAAGGAATAATTATGCATGCGACCGATCCGAAATCCACGACAGGAATAATCGAATTAAGTCACGAAAGAGTAGCAAAGAGAGAGCGAGAGCGAGAGAGAGAGAGAGAGAGACAGAGTTCGTTCGTTCATTCGTTGAGACAGACGGTTAGACAGGCTCGAAGGAATCGAGCGGAAAACCAAGGACAGCAAAGACGCCTTCATCGTCGTTGTCAAGGAATAGAAGGTGTTTCCCTACCTCGAGGAAGAAGACGAAGAAGAATCCTCTGGATAAATCCATCTTCTCTCACAAGAGTAAGAGAGACAGACTGAAAGCTCGCACAGTAGACAGCGCAGTAAGAGCAAGAGATAGAGAGAGATCGAAGTCATAGTACAACAGGAGACAGAGACAGAGACAGAGAGAGAGAGAAGAGGACTGTTTGCGCGCGGTGTCAAAGTATAGCAGTATCCGCAGAGATCGTGAATATTTGAGCGCGAGCTTTGCGTCTGCGGGAATTTCGAGGCATTGTTCCGCGCGAACATCAAACGCCGATCTCTGCTGCGACCGACGTGGTTTGTGCAGTGAGCTACGCGCAGCGCCGGGGAGATAAACACTGACGCTGAGTCGTGTGTATATATAAATATACACAGGTATATAGAAAAGTAGGAGAATCCAGTGGATCGTGGTAACAGAAAGGAAGTTAGTGGAGGAGTGTAGAGGGAAAGAGAGAGAGAAAAAAAACGAGGGATAAAGAGAAGGGTTTATCGATTGTTGTGTGTGTCACTCGGTAAAGTATTTTGTCACTTTGTCAAATTCGACGGGGGGAGTTTGCGCTCACAGGCGAATCCTCGGTTGGTCTGAAGCTGACTCTCTCGTAAATATTGGATGAGTTCGGTTAGGAGTTGCTTAAGTAGAGGATTTCAGATGGTGTCTCAGTTTCTAGTCTCTCTCTCTCTCTCTCTCTCTCTCTTTTACGTGGGAGGACAATGACTTTTTACGCTGGTTGCGAAAATGTGGCTGCGCGAGAAGTGACAAGGCATGTAAAAGGTGGATTTTCAGGGCTTTCGCTATGTATAGTCGCTTTGTTTGTTAATTACGGAAGTCTTTGTTCGGAGATACGAAGTTTTTTAGTGCGTGAAATAAATTGAATAAAAAATGTATCATTCGTTGGAATTTGTTAATTAATTTGTCGTTGTGTGTTAGAGGGAGCCATGAATAGCGTACTGAAAATGTACTTAAATTTTGATTTGTATTTATTTCACTCGGAAAAACACGTCGATATTTTGCACTGTTATTGTGCGATGCGGTGGCCCGGGAAAATGTTTATTCGCGTTATATTTTAATATTACATTCCTACTTTTGTTTAAGTAATGAAGATGCGCGAAGCTTTTCTGCTTTAACGCGCACTACATCGTGTTATTTGACTCAAAATAGAAATTAGTCAAAAATTGAAATAAATACTTTCTTCAGAAGATTTTTCGAGGAAGTCGGATGTTCAGAATTTTCATTGTTTCATTGCTGTATATTATGGGAATTTTATTTGTAGCGTCGGAAATTACTTTCGATAACTGTAAGATTTTTTTTTCTATTAATTGTTTAAATATTTTTAATTTTACAATAATTTTGATTGAATAATTTCATTTTGATTAAACACTTAATCAAGTAATTTAAAATCAATCTTTTGTACAATATATGCATATACATTTATTATTAAAAAAATCAATACATACCAGTTGTGTTCTTGTTTTATACCGAGCTATCTTTTAATTTAATATTTTTTTAAACAATTATAAAATATGACCCTAAAAATTATATACATCAAAACCATTTTTCTTTATAAAATCGTAATTTAAAAAAAATAATTTTCTCTTCATTCTAGTCTTAGTATGTAAGTAATTTTAATCTAGACTCGCCAACAGGAATTATCTTTCCTCTGTGGATTTTACTCAAGATTGACGATAATCGTATTTACAAGTTGATGATTTTCTTGTCCTGTTGTTTTTTCCAAAATAACAAAACAAAATATATTATTTAATTTGTTAATTTCTTAAAAAACAAATGTTCTAGACATTTAAATTTAAAATCTCTGTGTTCGGCAAAAGGAGATTTTATGACTTATTATTAACCATTAAAGTGACTTAAAGAATTGCCAGAAATCTTAATTATTGGAAATATTTTAAATTCTACTAATTTTTTTTAAAGATCATTTAATGGTGTATTCTGCCCTTAAAGAAGAAATACATGAGTGATTATCTGGTCTTAATATTTTATAATTAATTACTTTTATACGCATAGTTTCATCAGCCACAAGGACGTAGGCAAAATGTCAAGTTTTCTTTTACTTTAGAAATAAAGAATGAAAGTAAAGAGTTTTTTAAAATGAAGGGAAACTCGCACGCTGACTTTAAAATTATATTCTTAAAGCTAAATTTATTTACAGAATTCAAGAGTCATGTACAGCTGCTAATATTATCAAACCATTAATTATATTTAAAACAATCGTTGAATAATTTTTTGTTCAAACAAACGCCAGCAAAAGTTCAACGCAAAAAATAACGCGTCGCCCAAACGCCAAGCCTAATTCATTTTATTCTAATCGATCTTTGTAACGTTCCAATTATGGAACAACTGTTAATTTCGCGTTAAATTTTCACGAAAGTCCAATTCTCTAAAAATGAACTTCAAAAATGTCTCTATAGAAGTATAATAATAATTTTCAAAAGGGATTTCAGATTTTTATATAAATCAGAATTGCGAATAGCGAAGAATTATTCACTTGACATAAAGTCGTTACAGTACACTCTTTATTTTAATCATCTCGAGTTTTAATATATTCTTTCGCGAAAGTTTAATTCTTACCGTAGAGCGGTATTCATATACATAATGTAAAAACTAAAAGCAATTCGTGCATCTCTTGTTCTCTTTCTCTAGACAAATATCGAAAATGTCAGAGATTTTCATTTCATTTTATTAATATCAGCGAAAATTGTCAGGAATATTTTTTACTAAATTTGAATCTATCCTTCCAAAAAAAGACCACGTAGCTTTACAATTCACAACAAGAACCAAAAGTTCACATCGAAAATAGGTATGTCCATTTAGGACATTTCTGGACATGTATTGCAAAAACAACTTTTATCTTTTGCTATCGTAAAAATTGGAAAAATTACACTTTTAATGCTTTGAAGTAATAAAAGATTTATTCAAACAAGCGTATAAATCTTTTTTCAATGAGTACCAACGACACAGTATGTGGGAAAGGTTTTAAATTCAAAAGGTTTTGATCGATGCAAAAATTTTATTACGCGATATAAAATTTGCAACTTGCATATTTCAGTGAATTAATTATTTTCAGCCCTTCGATAGATTTCTATGTATAAAAGAACGATCTAATAACCAGACATGTGAATAAACGACAGTTATTTTTAGATAAAAATAAAATATATTATTATTTGAAAACGAAAATGAAAGACATCAATCATATGAAGTAATTACTTATTTCGCTTTCCTCGCCTCTCGTTAAATAACAGAGTCGAGAAATTTATTGTAAACTGAAACACACTGAAAATTAAAAAAGAGAACGATTTCTAACTGGTTCGTCTTTAAAATTCTTTGCAAAAAAGGCGATTAACATCAGTAATACATTACTGCGAAATTTTATAATTCCGGCACTCAATAATTATTTAGTATTAATATTAACTAATTATCGTCACATTTCTTAGCAAAAATGAGTTTCAAATATTTGTCTCGAAAAGGCGGCAAAATTTGAAATATTCGAACACATCACTTGCAGTTTTATGAAAGAACAATTATTATTTCATAAACAACAGAAACAATTGACATTATTATGTATTGTACAATTAATACGCAATATTAAACAACCGAATAAAAATACGCATAGAAAACAATCTACACTATGTTTCTAGCATATCATATCATATTAAACGAGAATCTAATAACCAAAAACAAATAAATAACAAACACAAAAGCTAAGACGTCCCTGATAAAATTTGGCTTTATAAGACACTTTCGCTGACATAATTAACAAACCTCTGCACATTCGCTTCCCGAAAACACCGCATTAATTTCCATACCCCCAAAAGCAAGCAGCAACGGCACAGCAAATATAATTGCAAAGTTACCCGCGTAGTCCAACCGGATTTCGCAAGTTGCCACATTACAAAACTACATCTCTCCAGACTAATAAAATCGAAAACGTAGCAAGTCGCCTAAGAGGCGAAACCACGCGCGCTTCGCCAAGCTCTACGGCGAGCCTCTCGCGAAAGCACATAGCCCGGAAATAGCATAAAGCGAACGACGAGAGAGAGAGAGAGAGAGAGAGGGAGTTAGTTAAGGACGAGAGACAGAGTCGCGTTAATTTTGGAATCGGGGAAAAGCGGACGCGTTCGAAAATCGAATCGGCCGGTCGAGCAAAATAGAGCGAAAGGGGTGGGGGGATAACGCGCATATCGAGAATCGAGATCCAATACTCGACGCCGCGAGGAATGACTTTGTACTAATCGTACCTGCGCTGTTGCAGCTGCTCCGGACCTTCGGAAGAGCCGCTGGTTCGATACAGAGAGAGAGAGAGAGAGAGAGAGGACCCTAACACCGCGCACCTCTAAAACCTCTAAAACACTCTTGACGTGCTACATACGCGAACTCGGCGGAGGGGAAAATGCAAGAGCTCCAAAGTACGTATACAATCCAATGAGACATATACACTCTCTGACTCTACCTCTCACACAGACGCGCACTCTGTGCACTTACTCGCTACACGGAGCTTTCTACATGCCTGACCACCACTGCTGTTGTTGATTTACTTTCCTTTTGTTCCACGACATTTTTGCCCCATCCGAGTCGGTTTGTACCTTTTCCCTATTTTTTTTTTTTTTTCGTTACGAGAGGGATTTCCGAGTGGAAATCGATAAGCGCGTTCGCGCCCTGGGTTTTCATAGCTCGCGCGCTCACCTGGCTTTTCGAGTTCAATTACCGAAATTTGTACGACGAGAGGCTTGATTCTCTCTCTCTCTCTCTCTCTCTTTTTTGTTTTGCGTTCGAGTGGATTTTCGACGCTTGCCGTGGTAAACAAGAATTTTACGAGTGTTTGCGCTAAAACGCACACGCGGATTGTATACATAGCCTCTGGAGTGGATATGCACGTTTAGCTCAACGACAGGTTTGTTTTTGTTACTGGTGTTGTCTTTTAATGGATTATTTTGGTTTTTTTTAGGTATGACCGACATACGGGAGAGCCTTATCGTTTTACCATCGCAAAAGCATGTATTGCCGTGTCTTATGCAATTATCGATCGATCGAGCTGACATTTAGCACGAATGTACATTTTGTAAGTACCAAAAAGAATTTTTTATTTTTTTTCTCGTGTTAAATGACAAGATTTGTTTGTAAAATGATGGTCTCAATGGGATTACGGCAAATATTATCAAAATTGTTTTGGGACATTCCCCTTATCCTAACAACGTGACCTATTCAAATTCAGTCTGAACGACGGTACAGAATATCACAGATATGTCGCTAAAAACGATTTTTCTACAATAGATTAATTTCTAATCATTTTACGTTACACAGTTAAATGTAAAAGCTGTATAGACCATGACAAAACTCAACTTTTTCTCATTTACACGTATCACAAAAATGCTTAGAAAAAAAGGTGTACGTACAAGATCGAATTTTAGCAATAAAAAATCGGATATTTCTGCAAAATCTTAAAACTATACGGTTGATATTAAAGTGTTTAATGTATACATCTATTAATTACAAAACTATTATTTCTAATAATAAATTAATTTCCAGCATTTAGCAGAAATTAGATTAAATAAACGCATTTTATAGCATCAAAATCTAATTGCCATTGTTTATAACGAAATTTTTTTTATGTTTTATTATAACAATAGTTCTAATATTTCATACATATTATTAATATATATATATATATGCAATGTATACAATGCGAAAATTGGAGAAATTCTGCTCAAATGATTTCTAACTAGACGTTAACAAACTGATATTTTAAAATTTTCTATTTATTATTAGAAATTTTTTAATTCTACGATAATGCAAATAACAAAATATACATCGGAGGATTAATTGGTCCGAATAATTTAAGAAATTCGTGCTATTTCCAAAACATTCGACCGAGTAATATGAAATAAAACTTTATATTATACATGTATAGTGTATACGCATATAAATACATTAATTAGTAAAAAAATCGATAGATAACATTGCGAATGATTTCTAAGAATTAATCTTTTAATTTAATAGAATTTCAAAATATTGTAAAATACCACTGTAAGAATGGACCATAATCGTGTCTAGAAGTTAGCCAAATTATGGTCTCAATGATTTTGTTATATAATAATAGAAAAAAATTACATCATCAAATATGTTAAATTTTGTAAAATGTGGTTTAAAAACAATGTTTCCATACATTTAATTTAAAATCCTTTTGTTTGCATCAAAGAACATTCCGTTACACTGTGAGCTCATTTCATTTGTCAGTTCCTTTTGAATGAGGTGGGGGTAGCTGATTGAGGTGCTAATTGAATTTTGTGGTGAGCCGCAAAATTCCTATTTCGTGGTGCATTTAGCCATCGACGAGCCTTAAAGAATTCCTAAACTTTTGGCTATTGAAAATATTTAAAATTCGAATTTTTCAAAATATCATTTAACGACGTCTTTTCGCCCTGAAAGTACAGTGCCCCGTACAGTAATGATTATCGGAAATTAATATTTTTCAATTAATGGTTTGCGATTAATTTACTTACGTATGACTTGATTACATACGTGCTCATTATTCTAATATCACGGTTTTCTATACAAATCGTAAAATAGAGAGCGAAAGTGAAAATTGATACTTTATTGAAAATGATGGGCATCTCGTGTACTGTTTTGAAAATAATATTCCTAACGTTGAATAGATTTAACGAAATTATGTTTATTAATTAAGCGTATACAGTATACAAATTTTAATAATTTTTCAACATTCATCAACAAAAACCATTCCAAATCCACATTCCAAGGGTCAGAATGCACGTAAGAATATCTAAGGTGTTAAGAGGAGTATTGAATTTTCCACAGACCTTCGAACTATAGTACACGCCGGTACGGGCAACGAGAGAGAGAGAGAGAGAGAGAGAGAGAAAGCCGCTGTCATTGAAACTAGTATCGTTGTACACCGGTAAATTGAAAAATATGACTTTGTTTTCTCGCAGCGCAAAGTGAAAGTCTACTTTAATGGAGGGTAGCAGTGTGTATATTAAAAAAGTGTCTATGTTTTTCCCGGTGTACATGTGTGCGAACGAGCTGTTGCTCAAACGGATATTTTTGCTTTAAACTTTCATTCGGAAAACATTGACTATGCGGGAAAGTATTTATGTACAGTAATGCACTCAATTAATTGCAAAAATACAGTTAAATACTTGTTAACGAATTATTTTTAAATCGAGATCGGAATAGGATTTTATCTCTTTAAATGTTACTACGATTTATGCACGAAGTTTCCAAATATAACCGATGCGATCCTTCAGTGGTGTTTAAATAAATCTTCGTTATAGATAGTCTAAATGCAGAGCTAACATATAATTAATACACTATGATATAATAATTGAATTTTCTGACATTATTCCGGTAGTTGATTCTGATAAAGCCAAACACGTGTATTATAATTTTGTTATTTTTAGAACCAATGAATGTTTGACTCAAAGAGGCGCCAAAATTTGAATAATTCCATTGCCGTACAATGCTGGTTATGGATAATTTTTTATTACACTAATTATTATCGAGTAAATGAGCAATGTTTCTTTAGATATACCATTGTCATATATTAAAAGGATTTCGTTCCTTTAAATGTCACTACGGTTTGTACACGAAGTTTCCAAATATAATCGACGCGATCTTTTAGCGGTGTTTAAATAAATATCCACACCATACATCTTCGTTGTAGATAATCTAAAAGTAGAGCTAAGATGGAAAAAAAGTAATATTACCTAAGGATGTACTACCGGAAATCTCTCGTCTTTTTACGCTATAATTATTTCGCACGTCCACGTAGAGCTTTTCATCTCGTTGATTTGCTTGGGATTATTAATAAACCGGGAAGGGATTAAGCAACGTCAAATTCGCAACAGATCGACGTCATTTTCAAAATTTACAAAGCAGAAAGTAGTTATGAACTTTGAGCCGAAGTCACTTCTAAGTTTGAACTATCTTCATTGGTAAACCGATATGAGTTAGCGAGAATTTCGAAGCGCTTCATTGGTTCAGTTCAACTACGATTCAGTATCTATATATATATATATATATATACATATAGCGAGAGATATACGCATGCTGCATTGCAATTTAATTTCTGTACACTTAATAAGATTTCGCGGGTGTTAGAGACTCCGTTGACTAAATCGATCATATATATAGAATATATATATCGAACTACCATCCAATTATTATATTGAAATATATTCGTGTAAGTCAATATTAACGAATACAATGTTTATTTCGTCTAATCAGGTAAATATCGATGGAAATGAAATTTTAACGAGATTGATTCGAGCATCTGGGTCTATTTAGAAAGGGAACAAGAGGTGTTTTCAAATAAAGTATAAACTGTGATGAGTAAAATGTATTTTTGGTACATTTACGAATAGAGTTGAACAAAAATATCAGATATACATTTTCACTGATTAAGATCTTTTATTTACATTGGATAATCAGTTTTATTTCGTGGTAATGAACAAATTCAGGTTTGTTGCATAGCAATGGTAATTATTTATTTAATAATTTGAGTATGTCCGGTCTATGGTTTGAATAGGTACGCAAGGAATAAATGTATTTTAGACGTGTTTCTCGTTCGACGGGATATTAACTACTACAAGCGGTCGTTAGAACGCGGTCATTATGTTTACGCGCCTTACGTACATACACATACACACATGTTCACAGGAATAAATCGTTTGAAAAAGTAATTATTAATTGAATAAATTATATGTTACTTGAATAATTTTTGAGAAATATAAATTTTCTATTTTTCCGGTTAATAATCTGTTGGATATAAAAGTTTATAACTATAATTGTCAGTTGCACTTAGTCAAACGATTAACAGACAATTTTTTTAAATATCTATTGATATAAATTAAAAATCTTTTATTTTTACACCAATAATAACAGTAATAATAATAATTAAATCGAAATGAAACCTTAATGTGATTTTATAATCTCAATGTAACAGCAGGCAAAAATCGTGTATACCCATTAGCTTCGATAATTAGCCAACTGTTACTGATTAGCCTTTTTTGGTTGCTTCGTTACGCACACAAGACACAAAATAAGCTTATTAATTTAAAATTCATTGAATTAAACCGAAAAGAGGTTTCTATAATTCAGAAAAATATTATATTTCATTTATTAAAAAATTGCTTTTTTGAATGGAATGATTTACTCGAATTGTAATTTACGTTTAGGTGTAATCACATTATTCATAAAATAATTATGATTACAATTATATTTTATAATCACGTAAATGATGTATTATGCCGATACTTATTCACGATTAATGATAAAAATTAGTTTTTTAATTCATAAAAGTTTTTTCAGCCTTTTATAAAAAAAGTAAATTTAACGATTTCTTAAATATATCAACCTTTTTATTCAGTGCACATATATATGGTAAAATTATACCACTATATTAGATGGTAAAAATTACGGTACATAAACTTGACCTTAAGTACTGTAATTTTTAACATAATGTATGATAATGCCACTTCACAGTGAACAATATTGCGAGTATAGCTATAGAAAGAAAAAACAAAATTTAATGATGACGTTTGCCGCTAGGGGGCTACCAGACAAAACTTGCAATCGGCAAAATTTCAACGCAGTTAACACATTTAATTCTGCACCGCGAAATGACGAAAGCATATAAAAATGCTTTTATTTTCATAGTTTCATTTTAACAAGTATAATTTTGTGACAATTCAGATATATATATATATATATATATATATATCCTTTTCGATGCATATACAGCCGGTGCAACTATCTTCTTCGTAGGCGTTAGAAAAGTTTCCACGCGCGAATAACGACACAGTATAAACGACAGAATTTTCACCGCACGGATACATATTTATTTCCGACACTTGTAAATAACTTAAACCGAATGAGAGTCGCACATAATTTTCAATTTCTCCGAATATATCCCTGAAGTTGTCTGAGAGCACTTGGAATATTTCTTTCTCTAAGTGAGTTACGGCAACGTACTACATCTCTCAAAGCCATTAAATGTCAAGCTTACGTCATACTTAAAATTCGAACAACCGTGAGGTTCGACAAAGTTACTTCGATTCATTCGATATTCTAGGAGAATTTAATTCTTAACGTCTATATGTTGCGGCGTATAGGATGTATATATATATATATACATTTGCGTTTCCCGAATGAAACAGTTCAACCCTATAAACATCGAGCTGGAATAGTTTTCATATACATAAAATTGGCCACACAGTCATAAACGGAAATGCGGTTGAATAAAACGATCGATACCTCACCCTATCCCCTCTTCCCTTTCTAAGCTTCGTTGGCAGCCTTTCTGTTTTTATGGTTCTCGGGTTGGCACGTCAATTGAAACGCGATACCGCATCGATAGATCGAATCCAGTTTTGCAAAAACCAATGAGGCGCTTCCAAATTCGCGAAAGTTATCTTGTATTGGTTTTTCAATAGGGATACTGGTAATAGAACTAGAGGCTGTGATATGCTTCGCGACATGTCATAGTTCACAAGCTTTTCCTACTTTGCAATTTGTACAGCTAATTGTGACCCGTTGCTAATTTGATTTGCGAAGTAGATATTTATTTATTGACCAGAAAAATTTACAAAAGAAATCCCATAGAGGTAAAAAACATTTACCTGTATGTAATCTCTGGCACGTATAAGCTTACACGCTAACTTAAAACTAAAAGTCCCAAATATATGCGTAAAACATCGTAGTAAACAATTAACAATTTATTAAATCCAATAGTTCAACGCAAAACGATTTGTACTTCTAAGTCGTCACATTTTAAATTTTATTTTTAAAACCCTTTTACTATTTTTTCTTCTTATTCGATTTAAACAATTTAATTCCGTGGTAGTGAGTTATGTCTTTTAATTGCTATTATATAATGATTTTTGTCATTTACGGTTTAACTCGACGATTCTAGCATAAATATTTGTTTAATATTCAGTGGATTATTTTGTATGAATTGATTTTTATCAATGTGCAATTTTCCCAATTGTTTATTTCGTACTACATTAACGATGGTTTTATACTCACCATCCCAAGCTATTCTGTAACTTATGTACGATTAGAGAAAGCGCAATATATTTTCATCAGAGTATTTGCGTCTGTGAACTTTCTTATTAATGCAAAAAACTTTATAAAAATATGAAATTAGTATTACAAGAAATATTCATGAACGAACATTGTTAAATCATTTTTAACATATTCATCTGTGTTTACTAACACTAAAGCGAACGGTGACCGCGTACGGAGTAGATTTTAATAAAATTTTTCGAAAAATTTTGACGAAGTGATATTGATGGTACACGTGAAATAAAAGCCACTCTCGTATACAAAGTCCAAAGCGATGAAATAAACGGTAGAAAAGTAACTAGCGTTAATTTAATTAAATTAATAATACAAAGTTACGAAGGAAACTTTTTTTACGCGTACGGGAGTTTTAGGTTGTTATTTATCGTATGCGACCGCGTGTCTTAGAATATAAACACTCAAAAAGTTTTTCGCGCACTGCAAACAAGCAACTTCCCATTTATCTCATGTATAGACACAAATATCATAAATATCGAATGAATCCACATTTCTTCGCGAGCTATTTACGAAAGCAAAAGTTCCATCGTCCCGGTCATCGTCTAAAATTCACGCACCGACAATTACGTGAAATTTTCATTCCAAGTGCTGAAACGCCAATTCTGCATATACAAATATACACACCCGTGCTCGATTCTCCAAACAACGGTATCGAAAAAAAAGAAAAAAAAAGAAGAAGAAGAAGAAGAAAAAAGCGGTCGCCGCGTATATATACAGATAGCCAAGGGTAGAGAGAGAAAAATCGCGCTTCGTAAAATCACGTAGAAAAATCAAAAGAAAATCTCGTAAAAGCGATCTCCAGCAATGAAAGCAGATCCTTTCGGCAAATGGAAGCGTGGTTTACAGAGAAACGGAGAAAGAGAGTTGGCTGAGAAGGACCCACGAACGTTTGGATCTTTTATGGAAGGAGCCGTATACACAAGAAGGACACGCGCGAGTTCCGCAGGCCGAAGGAACAGTCTTCGAAGTGGATGGTTGCGGCCTGGCGCATGCGCATTTCCTTCTCTCGCTCACTCCTTCCCGTACACTTACTTCTTGTACGTGCCAGAGCCGGTGCTTATTATAGGTTCACGAACCACGAGCAGTCGTGACGTAGACTGCATTGCGCTGTCTGTGAATATATATATATATATATATATATATATATATAGGTATGTGTGTACACGCGATAATACAGGTACACATACACGTGTATACGAAGAAAGAAAGACTTTCGGGGTGGAATCTTTCGCGCGGCTTATTTCAGCCTCCGATTCTTTTTTTTTCTTCTTTTTTTTTACTCTTTATCTACTTTCCTTCCAAGCGTGTATCTTTTGCGGCTCTCTTTCTGTCTTTTGACTTTTATCCCTTCTCTCTCCTGTGGCTTTTATCGAGCTTAATGTTCTCCGAGCTTTCTTATAACGCCGGGGGTCGCCGGATATAAAAAGACCGCGAGGAAGAAAGGAAAGGAGTGAGAAAGAGAGGGTGAGGCTATTATTCGGTAGATTCGAAGAGTAGGGTGGAAACACAATTTCGATTCTCGACGTGTTAAAAATCTGGAGAGATGTTCGAGATAAAATAGGCCCTTGTAGTGATAAATCGACCCTGGGCGTTCTTCAGTTAATTTTTTACAATCAGGTGGATAAAGATACTACAAAGGGTATAAAGAATGTATCGATGGGGGGAGGGGGAGGGAGAGAAAGGGATTTGGTTGTGTATACTTTGGATTATCCCACTGAGGAGGTCTTGATCTGTCAATGTTTGCTTGTGCTTATGTAATTTTTTATCACTCTTACTTTTATGATGACAGTTTTAATTTATTTATTTCGCCCTTTGACGTTACGAAGACTCTTTTGCGAAGTCTTCTTTTGATGGGCTATCCCGAACATTAATAATCTCAGAGACATTTCTGGGATACCTGTTTGTCGACTTTTTCATTGGAGGTATTTAAAAATTACTTCAAATAATATAGTTACCACTGACAATATGTCGAAAAGCTTCCAAATTATTAAATATAGTTAAAATATACTAATTTTTAAATATATTTAATCTAAATTTCTAAAATAAATCATTTAAATTGTTAGTAAAAAAAATCATAAATTACAAAAAACACTGTGACAGAAATACATCGAATTATTATGAATAACGAATGTATTTATTTAATTTTAAATTAATGCTCGCCCTCGTTCGCATAAAAACGCTAACAATATCAAATCGATTGTATTTATTTTAAAAGTATCATACATTTAGTAAATAACTTCTTTTATTTATAAAAAAATAATAAATTTACCAATAAATAAAATCTAAATTTGTGTTCCAAATGTAGATAAATAATAATCTTTAGTTTACTTTAATTTTATTTTTATTATTAAGCTAAGGTCCTCTAGCATTTCCACGAAAACTATGGGATTACTAAAGAAATGATCAACCTTTATCAAAGCAATCAAATATTTTTTAATTTGTTTGAAAATTATGTTTTATCAATCCAATCGTATCGAAAATGGGATCACTTATTCTCGTAAAGTCTACAAACAATTTTAAACAATAAAAAATAAGATTTGAAAAAAACTGCGTTCTTCAAGCACCATCTATTGGAACTATAGAACAACATTATTAATACTTATATCAAATACAGATGAAACATTAAATTAGATGAAATATTTATTGCCAAGTAACTTTTATCTTAAAGAAATCTGAATAACTAGTCAACTTACTTGATCTCCCATTTGCATGTTGATGATAAATTGAACTTTTGAGCGTCGCTGAAGCGAAAAAACCAATCGATTGTAGAATAAATCTTTGTGAGATAAGTGAAAGAGATTTTATCGAGCGATATATCTTGGAAAAAAAATTCGAACCGGAAGACGTGGAACTGATTGGTTGCGAAGAAGAGGCCAGGTATGAAAAGAGGCTATTCAATGGTAGAGCTTTTAAGATGCATTTCATGAGATAACTAACCTCAATAGATAGAACGTGAGCATTCGAATAAGACTCAATTGTCGTTACTACTAAAGGAAAAAATTTTAGTTAGTAATGTTCATTATATAGCAATCGATAATTATGACGTGGTAGATTTATTCAGTAATATAATGACGCTATTTGAGACATCAACTTATGCAAGTAAACGTGCGGATAAGTCGATTCTTTTTGTGTCGTTAACTTTTCTGGAAGTCAAAGTAAAAGTACTTCTGAGTCTCTGTCAGTCGGGAAAAAATGCTATGAATCCTATTTGATTGAATTGAATCTCATGTATTGTGTGCGTGTATTGTATGTAATAGCGGTATTCGCAAAAACTTAAAAATTTTTGCTTTATTGCCGATCTCTAATTATTTTGAACTTAAGATCAAACCCATGATTTCCTACGTAAAATTTCTTGTACTTTTTGAATCTGGCCTCAAGTTTAGTAAGTAATGGGTACTTAAAAGGTTACAGACAATTTCTTTTTAAAATGCGATTTTTTTCTCGTAAATTGAATAAAATACTTGCCGATTTTTAATTCATGAACGATCCACTTAAAAAACTGTGGACACTGACTAACTAAAAACTAGACTTGGCGATGATAGGCAAGAAATGCTAAATAAATCAGAAAACTGCAAGAACACTTTACGATTCTTGAAAAATACAGGTCTCGCAAAATTCATATTTTAGATCAGAATTGTAATCGATCAACAATTCAAAGAAATGAAATTAATTTTTAATAATTTTTTGTACTTTTTAATAAACAAAGCAGCTATGTAATTAGGTGTAAAAATGCTCGATGAAAAAATATTATTTTATATAATACAGAAACAAATGTAATTGTATAAATATATAATCAGCACGTGTACATAATTATGCAAAACATAGAGTTACGAATACCTACTAGACGATGTTAAAGTAAATAAATAAATCAAAAATAGAATTTCGCCCATGAATCACTATTTGAAAATACTTTCAAAATTGTCGTGTACACGTGTTTAAAAATTCGCAAAGGTTATTTTAGATGATTAATAAACTTGCGATATTTCAATTGCGATCCATTAACAAACACACGGCGGAGGGGCACAGTGATTTAAGGGGATAGCAGACTAAAATAAAATTTAAATGAGGCATCTTCAATCAGTTATATTAATTGAAGTCTTTTTGTATTTAATTTACTGCAATTATGGATAAAAAATATACCTATAATTCGAGCTTTGTTTCACATCTCTATGTCCCTTCGTTGTCTACTTATAGTGGCTTCTTGAAAGAAGCTCCGTTAGACACTCGTCACTCTCCGTTAGAGTCAAAGAGAATGAATGGACCAATTGAGCTGAAAATTAGCTAAAGCGAAAAAATAATTGAATATAATTTACATCGATAATAATAAAATATTTAAAAGCAATTTCATTGAAAATATTTAATAACCGTATCCGGAACAATTAAAATAAAATAAGATATTCACATGCATAAGCCGCGCGTTATTAGCGAGCTTTATGCTACGATTTATCGAAATCGTTAATAACCGTATTATTTTTGTTGCTGGGAGTTATTTGCACAGTGAGTCAGTTTCATCTGTCATAAAGGATCATTCACTAAAGCTGCTTTCCAATGCTTCATTACAAATGCGAAGAGTAAAAAAATACTTCTTCAAATAGCAATTTATTTCGATTGTTTGTTCGAAAATTCAACGACATTGTCCAAGTAATTAATTCGACTGTACACTGCTCTCGCTGTTCGTAATAATAAATATTGTTTTTTTTTTATACTAATATAATCAAAAACAAACATACAAACTAGCTGCTATACTCACTAATTTTTTTACCTTGAACTCGTTCAATCCACGTCTGTAGTATAACGATATGCGATTGTGTATAGATATATGGGCGATTCTATGATAGATTAAACAAATTAAAATTTTTCTTTTTTTATATAATTTTATCTCTACTTCCATGATATTTGTCTGATTTTTCGAAGGAATTCTTTGTAAAGTACAGAAATTTACTATTCAGAATTTTTTCCAAGAGAAAGATTGTTCTTCGAAAATGTATGAGACATTTTTTTGAAAAATGTTATAAATTTGTTGAAATAATATAATTTCAAAGTCGTATAATATATACATATGTTTTGTAATAAAAAATTATAAACCATCAATGTTTTAAAAACTGATTTTGAGATGGTTTAATTCTTCGTTAATAAACACACGAACAGACTCAAATGCAAGTTGATTTCCGTATTAAAGGAATATTTATTCAGTAGTGGTGTAGCTTTCGAGGCAATACTAAAGGGCCAAAGCTTTTTTCTATTAATTAAAATAACACGAAAATAAAATTAAAGTAAGCAAAATTTAGGTTTTTGTTATATCAATAAATTTAGTCTTTTGACACGACATTTATATACACTTTAAACGAGAAAAAACTCAGTGATATCCTTTTTAGTTAGAAATTGTTTTCGAAAAAAATTTCGATAAAAAGTCATTTTCCGCATGT
This sequence comes from Apocrypta bakeri, assembly GCA_018906985.1. Taxonomy (NCBI): domain Eukaryota; kingdom Metazoa; phylum Arthropoda; class Insecta; order Hymenoptera; family Pteromalidae; genus Apocrypta; species Apocrypta bakeri. The sequence continues at coordinate 6,471,742 of JACCIA010000005.1, forward strand.
ATAATTACAATCTTTTAAAATCATTTATTTAAATCGTTAATTCTTTTCGAATAATATGGCACCAACTGATCATATATCGAATGGCTTTGGAATTATCAAATACGATGACAATATACTATTAAATTATCTCCTTTAATAATTAACATACATTTTTAAATACGTCATTTAAATCATAATTGGTTAATCGGAACATATGCATTGTTATAATATAAATGAGCAGAACTTTTGATTCAAAACAATTGAAAAGATTCTGCAAGAAAAAACTCTCTTATACATAAATAAAAATATATTTTTCATTAAAAATGCTTCCTTGAGACACTACAAGCGAACCAGCTTAAAAATCCTAGAAAATAATATTTCAACGGAAGAAAACATTTTATCCAATCAATCTGTCAGAGAATCATCCATATACACACCTGTACATATATACCCAAATAGCGTTAACAGCACTGCGCAATTTTCGTCTAGCTCGTGATTTTGACGGATGAAAACGATATTCCAAGATCGCGTTTTCACAATTGGGGAGAGCCGTTAAGTAAAAAAAAGTCCAATGCAATTTCTTCGGCTTCTCCACTCTCTATTTCTCGTTTCCGTGACAATACTTTAGATTTTCCGGCCGAAAATTCAGCTACACGCGCGACCAGATCGCAAACCCTCTCTCCTTTTGATCAAACTCTCTCGCATTGTCCCGGCGATAACGGAAAAGTGCTCTATGCTTAACTTGCGTTAAACGAGGAAACAAATCCATTTTCGAAAGGAGTCTGCGAAAGTAGAAGTACATTTGAAGTTAACGAAATCGATTTCCATTCAATGTTCACAAGTGTATATTATACGGCCCCTTTGCGAACGACATATGTTAAAATATGATTCCCATTCTCTCTATCTCTGAGAGTCTGTTGTGTGTCCGTTGAGCTCTTTGTTGTACGTGTAACAGGCGCCTGTCTAAAAAAGAATGTTGGTTCGAGCTCGATGCGATTAAACATTATAATATTTCACTATATCTAAGATTACTTATTTCGCTGTCTACGCAACCCTGATTGACAATCTTAAAACTGTATTGTATTAATACTTTATTGTGTTTAGAAAATCGACAAATCGTGGGAGGCAACTTACGGTTAGAAATAACTGCACTAAAATAACAACTGCTTATATGAAGGAGAGAAATTTATTAGAAATATTCTTTTAAAATATGATAAAAATTACGATGAAAGTATAGTAATCCGGGGACAGTTTTGGTGTCTAAGAAAAATTATTGAATTGTTAATTTGTTACAATTAGTAAAACATATCATGGCATTTTTTTTCATGTGACGCGTTCAAGTGCACTCTTTTTAAACGTTAATCATTCACACGTTATACAATTCCACATAGTGCCATATACATATTCATGTGGTTTGCAATTTCGCACATAACGCTTCGGGTTACAATGTTATCTAGTTAGTAAGGACATTATTAAGTCATTTTAAATCTATTAGTAAAATTATTAAATTAAAATTAGCAACGAAGTCCAATTCTAAGATTACTTTTTTTTTGATAAACGAGAAATTACTTAATATATAATATTAATTAATTATATGAAAATGATCTAATACTAACAGAGAGTTTAAAAAATAATTAGATAATTTATCGGTAATATTCTATAATCTTCATCGCTTTATCTCTACCAAGTAAATGTTCACTGTATCCTTATCGATACTGATTATTTATAATTCTTAATTTTATAAATATTTAACTTAATTTTTTTTTCTATAGATAATCTGAGACTAATATATCATAGAAATGTCTGTATTGTAAACCGAGATATTTTAAAGGATCAAAGATTCATGTTTTTTATACTTATGTCTGTAAATCAAACTCGCTCATTGAGTTTACTACATGTATTATCAAGTGAATAATTATAATAACTTTACTGTACCTTTCATACCTTGATTATGAATAATCCATAGTTTACATTTATTTTTAAGTTTATATACTGTAGAGCTTAAATATAATATTAAAAAGTTACTTGTGTATAATCAATACATATTTGAGTAATTGAAAATAATTTATTAAATTTCTGGAAATTAGGAATATATTTAATATTGACAAATAAATCATTTGATATCAAGAGAAGGTTCTTTTAAACAGAAATCAATATTGTCATTTATTTAAAGTGTAAATTTATTACTATCCAAGCTAACGAACTTACTGCAAGTAATAATAATAGGTTCTATCGCTTACGATATTATTTAACGTTTAAAAATTAATTCTCATTTTGCATCATAAATTTCTATTTTAACAACAGAATAATAAATCATACAATTTTCTATTCTAATACTTACAAGACTATGTTTTATAAAATAGTATTAGTTCACTTAACAAACAACTGTACATCTATACTGTTTTCAATAAAGAATGTTTACCGTTTAAATTTCATACTATATTATACTATACCTAGAATTAATATTATAGGGTACCAGTGATATGCCAGTGCCGACAATCACATATATAAAAAAAATAACATAATTCTACAAAATGTAACTTAATCAATTTTCTTTCGAATAAATAACAATAAAAAAACATTTCAAGCGTATTGATCATAAAAATTGGTCTTGAAATCGAACCGATTGATTAGTTTATTATTCTGAGAAAAATATTTTTTAAATCTGACCTTTAAAGTAACTTGTTAATTAGATTAGAGTGAAACTAAAGAGTGATTTAGATGTATGATAATTGATTTACCAAAAAATATGTACAAATCGCGTGAAATAACATTCACAATAATAAAATGTTTTTAAAACATTAAGATCATTATCATTACGAAGCCTATCCAGCAATGAATCAAATAATTGTATCTTCAACGCAAGTTAGCTAATAAAAATATCGAATTTTCATTATCCAAACTAATTAGGCTATTTAATTTTCTACTCCAATGAGTTAATTATTTATTTTATTGATTGCGAAAACTGTTTCGGAAGCAGTGCTTTTAACGTCATTATAATCCAGTAGTTAAGAGCTACGCGATTCTATCTGCCTTATTTATTCGCGAGTAGTTCACTTGAAATAGTTAGGAAACAGAAGTACTTAGTCTGTAAGGAGTTATACCGTGCGTTAGCACCTCTAAGCGATGCATGACAAGCCTAATGAAAACTAATGTCAAAACAGCACTGGCAGAGCTCTGCAACTGTAATTGGATGCATATTCTAAGTAATTGCTATTCAACTGCATGGGTATTATTAATTACTAAATATATAAGTGCGATACAAAACGAATTCAGTCACGAAATACAAGATAATTAGCAGTATATATATAAGATTATTCATTAATTCAAAATCTCATCTTAGTAACAGATACATAGCTGAGCTTCAGCCGAATCAATTGCATCGGGGTTGAATCGCATTGCATCAAACGATGTACTTAAAAAAATTAATGCGCGGTCTTGCTAGACTCGTTTCCAACGTTACACCACCATTTTCTATTATATTTCTCGATTGGTCTTTCGAGGCATTCGCTCGTTCAACTTTTTACAAGCAAAGGGTCTGAAAATAATTAATGAACAGTAACCAACATCGAGCAACGGCTCAAAGGCTGCCAACCTTCTTCACTCGAAAATCTGCATATTCATGCCGAATACTTTCTCTCTCTCTCTCTCTCTCTCTCTCTCTCGGTCTTTTTCTTTGTACACTATCATTAAAATTTTCACGTAAGAAAAAAAATTTCTTTCTTAAATTAAATGCTAGCCACGCATCGCGCGATCGAACATGAAATGACACTTTTTTACAGTCGTATAAAATGCTGTTTATTCCGAAGATTATATACCAACAGTAAGTATGGACCGGTACGGCTATTCTATAAAATTTTATTGCGCTTGCTTCGATATCAAACTAGAATTGTAGTTATACGCTGGACTAACACTGTACTGACAAAAAGTTCGATGTTATTAAGAAAATTGCTTTTTTGAAGGAAGTACAGATTTACTTGTATTTAAATAAAAGCCTTTTTTCGTCGTGCTGTGTCAGACTGGAAATTAAGCAGATTTGTTTCAAAATAAGACTTTTGACTCGTACAATTTGTCACTGGAAATTTCTAGCGAGACACATTTTAAAAGTTTAACTAATGTCCTTTCCGATGATATAAATTATATATTTTTTTAAGTTATTAGAAAAAAACTATTTTGGTAAATGTAAAAATGCTTTTCTGAAAATTCAGGTATATACTTGGGTAATTCTAGCCTTTTAACTTTCAATTCTTGGAAATTTTATTAACAAGCTCATTGTTTTTGAGAATACATTCGATAAAAGTTCATAAATATTTCCTTAATTTACAAGAATGTTGGATCAAAAAACGTGATTTTAATGTAAACGTTCGAAATACTAGTAGAATATTGTATATTTGAGTAGCAGTTTATTATAATTAGCAAAAAAATTAATTCGCCTAAATTAATCGACAACCGATTAAATTAACTCATCGATCGTAAGAAATATAGTGTTTGAAAACAAAAATTATAAAAATATTATGTACTTGGTAAATGAGTGAAAAAAGATTCGTTACGTTAGAGCACTTTTATTGAATATATATTGCGATTTACCTTGAATCAAATTTATAAAGAAACTGTTATTTTTGCACCAGACTCAACGCTCTAATTTCCTGTCGCGTTAGAATTTTATAAATTGCACACTTTGTTTATTAAATAATCCTTTTCTCCGTACATGTATGATTGTAAATATGTTTGCGAGAAATGTATATATGTGTAAAAAAAATCACGTTTAAATTAGCTGTTTTACATGCAATTAAATACTAGCTTGTTTGTCTTCGATAAATATATTTAATTCGTATCATTTAATCGCGATTTAAATATTATTCAAATGCGAGTAATCGAACTGTAGTACTGGTTCAACGGATTTGGTTATATTATGTTTATATACGTGACCAGTACCGATTTAAAATTATGCTTTGTTCTTATCATTCCGGTATTGGTTGAATGTTTCGTAAGTACTGCGACCAATCAATTATTACTAGTCAGATCCATTCATGTTCACGTAACAAGGCAAGGATAACAGTCGAACGCTAAATAAAAATACCTTTGCATATATGAGTCATTTAATTCTCCGACAGATTGACCGGTAAACATTTTATTTTCAAAATACTTTTAAAGTTTGTTCGAGCACGTTTTACAGTATTATTCATAAAATGTGCAGGTTCACACTTAAGAATACCTCCCACCATCGACTATCTATTCTGGTAATCACAGATCGGCCCGTCGGCTTCTCTGCACTGCAGAGTGACCTACACGTACCAAGGAGCGAACTCCCCATGGAGGTCTAATAGTCTCAGAATAATTATAAATTACTCCTAACTAAGTTGGATTGACGCCGTGAATCGCAATACCGATTCTCGCAATGATGAGATTGTCACTACGCAAAAATTTACACATATATTTGTATAAACGCGCTTCTTATCATTCCGACCTTCGAAAATATCAATTCTGTCCGTGACACATCACACATTGGCTACCCAATTTTGGATTTTCCATTCTTACCAGAGGATCTGAATTCGGCAAGTTTTTAATAACTTCTTCGCAGTATTTTCAGCTAATATTGCAATATATGTACTGGTGAAAGTAATTCAAGCCAGTATGTCGTGGCTTCAAATTTTGAATAGATTTAAATTCTAATTTACTTATCCCATTTACATCATATTCCTGTAAGATGCAGCTGAAGTTGTGCATAATATTCAGCTGCTGCTTAATTCTATTTCCAGATCAAATCTAGTGAACTAGAATTGGACTAGTACATCATTATAATTCTGGTGAATTGTTATCATCGCAATGCTGAAATAAAGATTCATTATCACTGGTAGACAGTACATACCTTCAAATTAATAACACATTTATAATGTCAGTTCTTACTGTGGACAATTTGATATCCTGTTCAAATTCAGTGTACCAAAATTAGACTGGTACGTTGTAAACCCAATATTAAAAGCGAGACTCATTGTACGTGGACAGAATACAGTTTAACAATATTTTTGTTCAGATATCCAGAAGAATTTACCTCCAGTTCGAATTTGGATTGACTACATCATTTAAGTCTAACTCGTCTTTAACACGACAATCCTAAAATACAGCTTGATTACTTAGTAGACAGATTAACTGTTTAACGATATTATACAATCAGTAATAGCAACGCTTACCTGACCAAATCTCGCGTTAAGTGTTATCAAAGCACTTCCGGCATACTGAGAAAAAAAATTTCATTACGTAGAAAATCCGTCAACTGTGAGCCATCGATCAGCATCGATTACCTTATCGAAGTCTCGCTTAATTAGAAAAATCTTCCCCTCAACTTATTCACGCTCGAGTGAATAATCGACTCGTGAATAATAAAAAAAAAAATTCGCATCGAATAATCTGCATTTCTCACCCTCTTCTCACTTCCGCACCACCCGCAGCCGGTGTGAGAATTAATTACCCGCATTTTCAAAAACGTACTCATTTCCTCTTCGCGAAATACCTTCTCCCTGGATTATCAATCATTATTCATACTTTCCCCTCTTACGCGTATAGTACACAGACACACATACACACTCTGGATCAAGTCCTGCATTCAATCAGGCACTTATACACACGACCGAAAAATTAATCGGCTGGGTGCGTATACGTGCCATGTGCGCGCTGCGAGCGATGACTCATCTCTGACACATGTTTCAGAGAACAATAGACGCCCAGCGACATTCGCAGCCACGTCGAAGAATAAGACGAAGCATCAGCCAAAACCAAAGTTGAGAGGGACGATTACCATTCCAGGTGTCTTCTCTCGAATCCGTGAGAGTGAGATTGATTGATGTCATTTATTTTGTCAAGGCTGTATCAAAATAAATACGTGAATTAGCATATAATTCGCATGTTTTACTTGAAACCGTTTTTGAAATTTAATCGCGTCTTTGCCTATAGGGTATTATTAGGTTTCATCAATTTCAATATCGATAAAAGTTAATGTCATTGGATTTTTTGAAAATCTCTACGATCGCTGTAGCGCTTAGTCGGTATTCCCGGATTACAGGGTGTAATTTTATGTTGTAAATCCGTAATTATGATATTTATCGATTTAATAGCAAAATTTCTCGTAATTAATTCATAATTTGTAAAAAAATGAATTTTACATGGAAAATCATTGATACAGAGAAAATCATTACCCTTATTAAAAATGAATTTGCACATTTACAATAATTGAATTACTTTCATTCACTATGTGAAAATTCATTTCCCACGATTTTCCAATTATTTATTTATAATATTTTTAAACGATTCAACTATTAAACAGTAAAATTTAATTATTTTAATTATGACATCATACGTTTAAATAAAAATGTAAGATTTTTTTTTCAAATATAGAAATTTTCAGCATAAAATATAAAATCATTCATGATATAATATGAAAGTGTGATATAAAGTTCGTTAATTTATTAGTAAATATAGATGTTGATTGAGTTTTACTATTTCTCAATTTATTATATCACTGTTTCTAAAGGGAATAATAGGATCACTAAGAAAACCTGAAAAAATTGACTGCTTCGACTTATTTAAACACAATCTGAGCTACGATTATCATTGAAAAATATTATTGTATATTAACTATTTATCGCTGTACATTTCGCAATAACTATATATTACAGTCAATTTTACAATAACAATATATTGCACTGTATTTTACAATATAACTATTCGTAAGTAACCGACATTACAGTTATAAAAACCAAGAAGAAAGAAAATTAAAATACCAACCCGATAAAGTTCCGTATATTTATCTCGCATCACACCGGCGAAGGTAAGGGCCTCATTACTAAGTTCCGAAATGACCTCTGGCCACAACTTCGTTACCATGACAACGAATGAGTTCCGGAAAGATATTGTTGTAGAGTGCGGAATGAGAATCTGCGCTTCTCCAAGATGAGTCGATCTACGAAGATCATGAAAGATTTGTTCGAGTAAGGTGTAGAAAGATACGTCGATCTACCGGTAGCGAGAACATTTCGAAGATAAGGCAAGCCGTGGAAAAAACTTTTTATGGTTTTCTACACGTGTAGCCAGTCAAGCCTAGCTCTATATATCGAGAGTGATGCGAACGAACTTCTATGTTTACGAGATTTTGTACTTTCTATGGTTGAAATATTGCAGGATATCGCTGTAGATTAAGCAAGAAAAATATATATACGCGAGGGGGAAAAAATAGATAAGCTTGAATCAATGTCTTCTACGATATACTCGAGAGATCGTAACCAGTTCTTATATATCAACTTATGCAAATCGACCTTTCTGTTTTCTTTTTATACTCTTTGATGTATAGCAAGTATGACATAAGCGAAATTTTAATGTAATTTTATGTAGTCACTGCTGGTTAGTCATTCATTCGTTTTTTTTCATTTTTTTTTTTTAAAGAAAGTAGCTCCGAGAACATATTTCTTGTGGTGGATTATTTGTGTACTAAATTAGTAATGTAATTATCGTTATCATTGTATTATTGTAAATTCTTCTGGTTAACAAATAAAAGTACAACGGGATGGCGCACTGTAGGTTAAGAGGACAAGACATTAATATTGGTGATTCAAAAATTAGAAATATTTTCAATAATGCAACAATAATTGTATCTTATTCCAATATCAGGAGAAATATTTAAGTATTATAGATGAAGTCCAAGATTTTTCAGAGTCTCTTAAATAGTTAATAATATCACAAAATAGAAATTCCACTGCAAACATGATTTAAAAAGAACCAATGAATGCATTAAACTCAAATTTGGTAGTGATACTCTTTAATATAATATGTGATTTTGATTTTTAATAATTTTACTTCGCATTTAATTTTAAAAGCTGTATGTAAAGATCGACAACATTTAAACTTAATATTACAATTAAATCATTGAAAATGAACAAATGGATTTTCAATTAATTTTTCAGAAAAATGTATATACATTTTATGTCAATTTCTTCTGATCATTCAATTTAAAATCTCCATATTTGTGCGAAAAGCAGTGTTTCAAAGAGAATTACTCGGTAGTATTGAAGGTCGTATTTGAGCTCAATCGTCGAAGCATTGACCACTTTCGAATCTAGAGGACAGCGAAATATTTATTTTCATATAATTTGCATAATTTCGTCGATACTATTGCACAATGTAGGATCAATAAAATTATTTTTTATATATGAAGTTAACATTAATTATGTTTATATAAATCTAAATTTATAGGAGTAGTTAAAATTTATGTAATATATCCTTTAGATAGATATATAAATATATATAATATAACCGTTGGCAAAATGTTATAAATTATTGTATCATAGATTAAAAAATTAAATCTATTAAACTATTTTTTGACATTATATAAATATCTTAACCCAACAGTTACACAATACTGAAACATAACAATTATGAAAAAATGTTTTAAAATCAAGTATTAGCTTTACGTTTAAATAGTTTCTTATTGGTATTGAAAAAGATTCTACGGTATAAAAGTTGTTTGAAAATATTATTTTTTTAAGGTAACTTTACAATATCCCTCAAATACATATATAATCAAGTTGTAGAAAAAAGCTCCTCCTCCGTATACCTAAATTATTACAACAGATTAACATAACTGTAAGATGAATTGTAAGCGTTGTGTTAATTTGCCTATGTGTTTTTTAAAATATTTCCTCATTAAATCGCCTCTCGAAATGTGCAAATTAGTGTCAAAAAATAGGACACGATATTCGTGCGCAGAATAGGTGTCTCTCACACTCGTCTTGCTGTCGCTCGAGAGTAGCGGCAAACGCGACTCGCGCAAGTAGTCAATTTAGCACACTTGTATCGCATCGTACTATTTTCCGCAATTTAATTCGAACATTTAGCTATTAACATTTTTCCGTTTGGCGTAATTTTTCGAAAACTCTGATAAATACATTTCCGCCCAACGTCCCCGACAGCTTTAAACCGACACTGACATTCTTGTCTCTTCACAATCCACACCACACTCTGCTTCTTGTGTACTTAAAATAATTGACAGAAACTAAAATACACTTACTTTTTCTTGTGTTAGCTGTAGGTCATACACCGGAATTCAATGCAAGAGCAGAAATTTTCGTTCGCGTGCCAGATAGTCCACAAAAGAGCTGTAGATCGTCTGCGAAGAGTAGATGCGATAGTTGTCAATAGCAATAGTAGAGCATCGGAGAAAAGAGAAAGTCTCGGCAGTATCGCCGATAAAAGCTTCGTGGGTTAGCTAACGTTGGAATGTATCGACTTTAAAGTTTCCCGAGAGAATTCGAGCTCCCCCGAATGCGAAGCAATATAGTGATTCGTGGTCTATTGAGTAAAATGCCCTACCAAAGTCTAAAGTAACAAGAAAGGTAAACGAGGCCTCGTTCTACACCCGCCACGCTTATATTTGGTTGATCAAAAGTCGCATGACGTCGTTTGAACGCCACGATCCGTACGAAAACCATATTGGAACTGCAGGAACAAGTTATTCTCTTTAAGATATTCCGTAATCTAGTCAGTTATCTTATCGAATACATTTGCAAGGTGCACCGTATTAGCCACGGGTCTTGTAACGGCTGATGACGATGGTGAAGTCCATTTTTGCTCCGTGGTATTACAAAAGCTCGCTTTCGTGAAGATGAGGTACTTAACAAGATGCGATCAAGTAATAATAGCTTTAATGAATCTAATCGTGTAATTTGATTGTATACAATTTGATTATATGCTAATGGAATTGTACTAGTAAGTTTGACGTTATGGTCAGAGATTGTCTGTCGTTGAATTAGTCTCTTTATCCTGACAGTATTAAATAGAGAAATCATTCCCAATCGATGTTTAATTCTTTATTATATCGTAATATAAATACATAAATAAATAACAATTTATAATATGCGTTTCTAGTTAGAAATTAAGCTATGGTATGAGCTATCGTGTCATAAAATATGAGTTTCTCAAGATTGGTCCTAAAGCTTGATTCCCAAGTTGATCTCTTCGTAGCCCCCTTTATAGTAGTGCAATGTAAGGTATCTTCTTGAATTTTTTTCATCGTGATACCAATAATCGATCGTTTTCAAAACTGAATATGAGGACTTGATTGACTTCCAACGAAATATCTTGGTTATTCTTATGAAATAGTACAGTGATTCGTTAGTATTGTTCAGCGTCAACCTGGACAAGCTTATATATATAAAAATTTGAACTGAACTGTCATTCGGACCATTCTGTGATAGATTGACCAGTCAAGAAATTTATAGAAATTTATAGAAATCTCAGTAGATAACATGCATTAATTGCATTAAAATTTTGCCGCTTGCGAGCTTTATGTCTGATAGCCCCCTGGCGGCAAATGTCAACTTTTAACTTTTAACTAATACATGTTCTTGAACATATAGTAAAATTCATTAAATTCTTTCCATGTATACACTGAATTTAATTATTAAATAATTGTTTTTATGATAGAAACAAATATTTACAAATTAATTAAGTAAATGTTTACTTCTATACAGTAAGTAATGTTTCACTGAAAAACAATTCAGTTCAAATAAATATCTATTAAAACTAAAACATAATCTTTTAATTGAACTAAATATTTTTTTCGTTAAAAAAGCAATTTAAAAAAAATTAATTTTCTTTATTACAGCAACCTCTTTTCAATGTAGCTATACTTGAAAGAGAATTGATTTGTATGAAAAAGAGGCTGTGCTAAAATCGGTTGAATTGCCTAAAATACAATTCAACTATTCGTCGGAATAAAGTCGATGAACAGGAGCTTGCGTGAAATTGGTTGGGTTCTTCTGTCTCGAAGAACCTCATAAATTGGCAATGCACTCCGAGGTAAAATCCTCGCGATTTATTATGCGCCAAACAAAAGAAATTTCAATAAAAAGGTTACTAAGTTCCACAACTATTACGTATATGTTGAAATGACCATTCAATCCAACTTTTCTATGCGTAACTGCAGTGAGATTACAACTTTTAAAATCGCGATGTGTCACGTACTCCTTTTGAGATCAAAACTATTCACCTGTATTATAGGTATTCAAGATTTATGACTAAATGACCCGCAGCAATACAGAAGCAGATGATGTACTAATGCGATATGATTGTATCTGTATCCTGGATAGTTAACCAAAATACGTGGACCCATAGGGAACTAGTACCAGCTTGTGTTTACTAATTAAGTCTGATAGATGGTTAAACTAAAAATCCGATTAGAAAATACGTTTGTATTAACATTTGAAGTTGTCGATTACGATTACGCTTGTAAGACAGCATAAAGCGTCTGAGTTAACTAAAAGCATTCGTCGAATTTAAATCCAACGGATCTTCTCTATATAAACCACTTGAAAAGTAGCTTTTGATGCCACAGCTGCGATGGAAGTTAAAATTTCGACGATTAAAAACTCAGGGCGATTAACATTGTCATTGCCTTAAGAGCGTAAAACTTTATGTCTAAGTGAATGGTGTACATAACATGCAAGTTCTCTACCCCGGATAAAATTAAGAGAACCGGACGATGCAATTCCACAGTAGTTACGAATTAAATTTTAAATCTCTATAGTCTCAGAGTTAAATCCTGAATTAAGACAAGTTTCAGGACATGCTACGGTAAATAACAACGAAATCGTATTCAAAATTACGATTATAAAGTAATGCGTTAACTATTTGCATGAAGAGTGTTGATTCTCAGTTTTAGCTTTTACCTACAAATCTTTTGAAATGACGTTTGCGTTAGTATTTTTCAGTATATGTAGAATCTGTATATACCATGGTAAGAACTGCCGTTACTGGTAGTATCAAACATTGTAATGTCTATCGCGATATTCAGAATCGAGATAATTAGACCAGAAATTATAATACTTGTATGCCAGATGTACAAATATGTAAAATGTACTTCAAAATAAGTGTTATAATGAAGCAGCAATTTTCTACAATATTTAGGTACTTTATGGACATCATTTTGAACCAACAGAAAGTTTGCTGGTCTTAAGTCACATCTATCATCTTGTACAATTTAAGCTCCTTAGTGAGAATGGATCAGCGGATCAAAACATTTTACAAGAATTTTGATGCAATCGTGAATAAGTAAATACGCGTAATTTATTTATATCTGATCAGAAGCTTGAAGCTTCAACTAACTTACAAGATTCTGGATCAGTACATACATTGCAGAATCGAGACACAGTGCACACGACTCCTTGTCCAATACATCTTTTATAGTGTGGCCTTTACTTATACCTTCAGCATTGATTATTTAATTGACAACTATTCCGCAGTACTGTAAAGTCGTAAGTCAATGTTGATGTTTCCCGCTAGAGGGCTACCAGATGTAAAACTCGCAATCGACATAATTCTATGTCATCGCTGATCCAGTATTAGGTCAATAATATATTCTTATTATAAGAATATTAAAAAAAGTATCAGTCATGGAAAATTACATTAGCTTCGCCAGGAACCATAAGGAACAAGCCCTGCGGCAGTATTCACTGATTCTGACAATTAGGGGCTTTTAGATCGCGAGGTTGGATAGTATCACCGAGGAAATGTTTCACCACCGATGTTTGCAATTTGAGTCGACGATACAATTAACGAATAATTAGATGCATTTGCGGATCCATTACTGACTGAGTATATAAATGACTATTTTCAACGATTATTGAACTTCCATCGCGTTATAATGCACTTTTGAAAGAACGAATGGAACATTCGAAGGCAGAGTTCAAATTTCAAATTTTCCGGAGTTATTTTAACATTCCGTACACGACGTCTCAATGTAATTCGATAGTACTCGACTTTTGGGCCAATCGGATAATATTCCTTCAATACATGGACCGAGTTGGAGTCAAAACTCGAAACGATTATTAACCAAGGAGTAGAAATAACAATGACTATAAACTAAAAACTGGACTATTTAAATATACTTTGTAAAACAGAAAAAGATAATTTTAACCAACTTCTCTGGTGACCTTATTTTTCACTAAAGAAACAGAGAAACTCAACCGGTGAATATTCATTGTTAAATTGGTGTAATTCATACGACTAATATTATGTATAGAGCGAATATTCATGAATGAAAACGTGAACGATTTTATAGTGAAAGTTTGTTATTTTTAAATAATTCAAGTTTTATACTTGTAATTGACGTCGGATAATCACTGACACTAATCAAACTGTGCAAATTGTAACTGTATCGCGTCTAGTATTGCTGTCAACTATGAAGGTGAAAGTCATTAATTTAACTACAATAATAACGTGAATTGTCATAGTTAAAGTTGATTGTATTTCTATTTCAAATATTCTGTCCCTTTCACCTCCTAATCCAATTCTTTATCAAATAATTGATAGTTTTTTTTCTAAAATTTCAATCACTCGGTGAATAAATTTGAATTATTTTCTCTGAGATTGGAAACATTTATTAAAAAAAATATATATTTCTTTGGATATATTATATTTTATTTGAATGAAGATATACGTTTTCAAAAGAGTTCCGAGTCATGTTTTTAAATGGTTTGGTTGTTGAATTCTTTTGTTGGATTTGGCGGGTTTTTTCAAAAAGACAAATCAAAAAGTGTATTTTATTCAAATACCACATAGTAAATAATCTGTTTAAATCTAAGTTTAGTACTATTTAGAATGCGGTGTGCTGCATCCAGACCCAACGCCGATTTTCATGATGGAGAGCCGCGCGTAATGCTGACGGTTCAAACCGTCGCATTCCTCCGCGCGATTACCACTGGTGTTGGCTTACGATTCAGAAAAATCGAAGTCCATGGTGATAGAGCCGCGCTAACGTCTTGCGATAAGGCGACTCCGTCTAGATCCTACTAAAACTAGCAACGAAAGTGACGTTCCGACGAAAGAAAGCACATTTACGTCAAAGGCTAAAGAAAAAAATCAGGACTCGGTTTTAGTCTTACCGTATGCAGCAATTGCTGACAAGTCCGACGGAAAGAAAGATCAGGTCTGTGATAAAAAATAACAGTAGTCGAGTCAATAAAATAATTTCTTGCTAAGAATAATATTGCAGATATTCAAAATTAATTAACGAGCGATGTTCGTTGAGTAATAGACGTTGATATAAAATTTTAATGGAACAAATCGTACGATGTTAACTTTGATCATATCCGACGAAAATCGTTTAGATAAACTAAAAGCAAATTTTGTTCAATGTTTACCATTCAAATTTCATTTCAAAGAGTATTTTTCTGCCAATTGAAATCCATTCGATAATTAGCAATTTTTTTTTTTTAAATTTTTATTTTATGAGTGTCCGTTAATTTTTTTCTACCGGTCTCTGCAGCTCGGGCCCCCTTTTTAATACTTTGAAAGGAATACCCAAGTAGTAAAAATTGAGGCACGGTCCCTTAATTTACTTAAATGCTCCCAACTCAAACGAATGATATAAATCGTAGTATTCGTCCCAAACATGCTCAAATGTAGTTTTCTTCCACTGTAAGTCGATTTAGTACTGTTTTTACACAAAAGCACTGAAGCGTCTTACTAAATGCTTAAATATCAGTGAACAGTTTCTCTATTCAAAACAGCATTTTTAAAACGTCCCACATTTGTTTAAATTTTATAATAACTTTAGTTTCTAATAAACATTGTTTAAATCCAAAAAAATATCAGTAAAAATTGTTTTTTCGATTCAAAGCGGCATCTTTTAAACAAATACATTCTCCTGTCATTGTCAAATTAAAAACCTTCTTCTCTCTTTACTCTTAAAAAAAAGAATTCAATTTTACAAAATACACGGAAGTAAAAAAAGAAAAATAAATAAAAAGAAAACAACAATAATCAAAGTAAATATCGTACACAATTTCCAGAAAATCGTCTCCCACCATCCGTGCGATCCAAGAGCAGCACAACGAATTTCCTTCTCGGAATCTCTCTTTCCGACGCGCTGGCCGCGTGCTCGATGTCTGCATTGAAATTGCAAAGAGCAGAAGAGAAAGAAAGTAACGCTAGTAGCAGGCGTAAGAGAGAGAGAGAGAGAGAGAGAGAGAAGAAGAAGAAGCATCATCCATTGAAGCAAAAGCCATTATTCCCAGGGCTCTCAATTGTCGTTTACCTCCCTGACCTTCGCCGGCTTCACTCGTCGCGGTTCGCTAGCGCACTACTGCCTCTATGTACCACACATAAGTAATCGTAGAGGGGGAATACATACAGAAGAGACATATATACATGCGGCGACTCGTTCCACTGTACGAAGCAGACGAACGAAGACGGAAGCGCGACACACCAGCTGGCGGGGGTGGACGCTGGGTGGGGGCAATACCAGAGAAAGAGAGAGAGCGAGAGAGAGAGAGAGAGAGGGTGCGGAAAGTCGAGGGTGGAGGAGGGAGTCGGCCGAGCGAGCGCGACTGGCTGCGGCGTTGAGCTAGATAGTGGCCGATCGCTTCTGCTGCAGGCAGGGTGTGCTGCTGCTGCTGGTTGCTTCTGCCATACGTCTTTTCGGCTTTCGTGTTGCGTGTGCGCGCGCGGTACCGTTTGAAATTCAGCGTACGCGCAGGCGTGTTGTTGTCGCTTATATATAGCGGCTCGTATTTTCCTTTAAAAGGATTGACTAATTTTCAAGATTTATTTTAACTCCTATGTTTACTCACTAGTATATATATATATATATGTAATGTATAGGTGTATGTGAAGGTGTGATTAGTGTGCTTCCAGTTGATGATTCGAACGGCAGTTTATACGCCTGTGCGGAGAAAGGATGGAGTCGTAAAAGTGTCGCTCGAGCAAAGCTGCTTCTCCGTTACGCGGGAGAAGGTTTATAACGCAATTTGAAAGGTAATTTACTTGGATGTGTGTATTTCTTCTTCTTTTTTTTTTTTTGTGCGTGGAATCGAACGTCGGCTTCGCACCTGGAAATCAGCGCACTGCCTTAACGAGACTTTTTCTTCGGCCGGTCGTTATCAAAACAACGTTCTCCACACCGAGTGGGTAATGGCAATGGCGCTGTGGCGAGGCTACGTTAGCTTCTTTGCGCAATTTTTTTTTTTTTTTTTTTGCGTCCTCGACGCGCTGATGCTTCATATATAGACGGAGTAATTCCGTTAGCGGTACCCTTGGCGCGTTCGCGGAAAATTGAATTTGAATGAGCTTTTAGTCGCGCGTTGTTTGTGTTACGGGATTTTTTTGCTATTGCTGGCTTTTGCGCGCGTGGACGATACGATAGTTTCAGGTGGTTAGGTGTATATAGCCAAGGGTAAGCGTAAATGTGCGTTGGGTGTTTTAAAAGGGCTACGGTAACGGCTCGTTCTATACTGGAGAGTATAATAAAGTGTTTACTTTCGATTAATATGAAAATTACTTATTATGAATTTCATGAGCTTTTCCGCGCAAACTCGTCTATCTCTTCCTCGATTGAAATGTTGCGTTATGTCTATATATATATATATATATATATATATATATATTTGTTTCGTCTGTGTTTATTGTACGGCTGTATAATGAGAAAACTGGGAAATTTTTTTTACACATTGAAATTTCGTTGAATCGGCGAGTATCGACCCATAACAATTCATTACACTATATACCGAAGTAATGATCGTATAGTATTTAACGCATATACTCTTCTATATTAACCGATGATGTTAGCGCATATTGAAATATTAATTTCACGTCCCGCGACTATATGTCTCTAAATATATTATGCAAGTTCTCTTTTTCATCGTGTATTTTTTTTTTACACATAAGTACTCTTCGTTGTGTGAAAAGTAATTTTCAACACTCCTAACGTCAAAGCAACGGAAATATGGCTTTAACGGCGCGTCACAAACGTGTACCCCATAGCAGCACAAATTCATGTTAGCGAATGATCCGTCAAACGAGTAAACATTGTAAATGGCCAGCTTTAAATTAGAAAATACTGAGCAAGGCGAAGCGCAAAAGCGAAATAATAAATAGATCGTCTATTTGTTATAAATTTCCGAATATTTTTGACGCATTGCTCCGTCGGTAAATCGCATTTGATCGGTACAATACGTGCTACATTACTACTTGGAATTCGAATTAATTCAAATCCGACTTATCGCTAAAACAATGAAGGGACGACGTGATAAATCGTGCCTCGTGCCAAAAAAAAAAAAAGTAAAAGACAGTTTGAAATTAACGAGTTACGCTGAATCACGAATGCGTCGGTAAAACAGATTTCCCACCGTGTGTGCAAAAACAAAGTGCACTCGCAACAGCGATAATAGCATTGTTTCGAAAGATAAAGTCAAGTTGAATAATTAAAGCTATACACTGACACATTGTACTTTGAGCAAAGGCAACAGAGAAAGTCTGCTTACGTGAGCGGGACGTTAAACCATTTTTAATTCATTCGCGAGAGAGAGAAAGAGAGAGAAGGGGCTTTATACATGACGTTGGCTGGTAGGTTTAGCAGGTGGCGGATTTTGGGGCCGATACAACTTAGCGGGAGAATTTCATTTGAGACTGGGTTAGGCTTCCCGCGTTCATACCATTGCTGAGCCTCAATAATTGATCCCGACGAGAAATTACCGAGATGTTGGGATTTCACAAAAATATATACGTATAGCTGAACGAGATTAGTCGTTTGAATGTAATGTCTGAGAAGCTGCGACGTTTTGACGCTAATTTTACCAGCGCTGATCTAGGGAAATCGAGTTTCCGTTATTAAGTATCAAATTTATTCGTAATGCACAATTACACCTCGTCTTCCTGTTATAACGATTAAGATCCAAGTACAGCTATTTTACCTAAAAAAAAAGTACATTCCTATGCGATGAAAATTCGAGAGAAAAAAAAGTAGATAGAACCGTCGTAAATCATCAGGAGGGACGTCCTTGTGCGTCGAAATTAAAGAAAAGCAAAAACTAAACTGCCGAACATCCGAGCCCCAAAGCGAATAAGAAAAGAATCGCCGCAGTAGCACCTGCAGCCACACAGCCCTCTCTCACCCTCTATACCTTATATATAAACATACAGTGTATACATATAGTCCATACATAACATCGCCGGGGCGAATTTCATGAAATACACATGGCCAGTAAATAAAGTGCGGATTCCCGCGATAAAAAAGAAAGGACTGCCCCTCCCCCTCCGACAAATCGGTACGCAGAAACACGTACGCCATACGTGCGCATCGCAGAGACTCTCTCGCGACGTCTCTCCACACTGACTGCAACCAAGATATATATATATATATGTATATATATAACTTTGTATATATAGACGTGAATATATGTGTATATGTATATATATGTGTACATATATATATATATATATATAGCGGTGGGCACATGCAGAATCCAGTGCAGCCGAAGGGAGATAGCGCGAATCGATTGACGCTTAAGCCGTGTGGCGTAGCTACTGGTGCTGCGGCAGCAGCGAAGTCGAGAGACGTAATGGCCAACGGTTAAGGCTGCTTTATTTTTACCGGTGTGTCAGGCTTGCCTGACGTTGGTTTATGCGGTATAAACGATTTTGGTACTCGTGGTAGTACTAGTCAATACGCGCGCGCGCGCGCGTGTGTGTTTGTGTGTGTATTTATAGGGATAATACGTGTATAGATACACCGAGGGTTTGATAAAGCTTAAATCTTCAATGTACGGAAGGGAATCGGTCGGAGATTACCGATTTATTATAGATATAGTCTTGGGAAGTATTTCGGGTGCGAGCGTGATTTGGGTGAGCTCGATGGATTTTAGGTTGATTTTTCTTTGAATGTTTGTTAAATATTTTAAAAGCGGATTTAGTTATCTACGGAATAGATACGATTTTTTTTGTCTTCCTTATTCTTAGACACGTGATTTCAGATTCAGTTTCAATCTAGTTGGGGAATATCGATTCGCGTTATTTGCATCGGTAATCATGTCGACGAAATTAATTAATCCTTCGCGATTTTATTCTGGAAGTGAATTATTTGTTCGATCGAGACAATAAAAGAAATTTTAGATAACCGGTAACTTGATAGCTTGAATGAAGAAATGGAGTTGGGATTTTAAAAAATATTTATTTGAATTTAGAATTGTTGTTTTCGGTAAAGCAATATTTATACTTTGTGTTAATAAAAATTAACTTAATTACAGTAATGTTTTTACTTTAAATTTACATTTAAAGTAAATTTTCCTACGATTGTTTTCGCGCGACTATCAAAGAAAGTCATTATTTGGAATCGAAAAGAAAAAAAAATTTTATTCTAACAATTTTTTTTCCAGTGTTGTATTGGTGATAAATTGTAGTCCAGTTCTCTTTCAGAAACGTCACAATAACTAATGATAAAGTATCTTGGTAATTTTTCTTATTTATTTTGTACACAGATATTAATTAAAACGTTACCGATAAATTAGCCGTATTTTGTATACTTATTAGCTAATTGGAGCCAGAATTATCGATAAACTTGTTAGAATTACAAACAAGTGAAGACATTTGCGTAAATATACGGCTGCAGTGTTGGAGGTAGAATATAAAATTTTTATTATTATTATCGACTAAATTTCATGAACAAGTTTACTCTGTAGACATAACCTAAAAAATGCGAAACTTCGTTTCATTACAATATCTCAAGCAGATTCAACGGAAAAAAATATTTTCATACTGTATAATGTAATTGTTTAAAAAATAAACAGGCTTCATGTCAAGTGACATGATATAATAAGTTAGTTTGTTATGTTCGCTTCATATTTATTTATAATTAAAAGCAATCGTTTCGTACAGTTAAAGAATATGTTAATTATTAGTGTTAATTATTATTAATATTATTATTCCGTAAACCCGTCGAGGTTCCTAATTAATTTTCAGATGACAGTTTTACTTATAGACTTAAAAAGTTTTTTTCATTTCTGGACGTGAAAGTTTTGAGGTGTTCTAACGAGCAGACTTAGAAAGTGAATCCCAGTAAAACGTATTTTGATCATTTGCTCTTAATTAAGATTAGTTTTTTAAAAATTCGATTATACCGCGAAAATTTGCTAATTAGATTGACTCCTATTTTATACACTCAAACGAAGCAATCCATATCAAGTTCGTAAGACACTTTCCTCTTGAATATTACTCCTAAAGATGTCCTAATAACGAACATTTCCTAAAGTTCCTCATGGAATAGCTACAAATTTTTGGAGCGTCTTCTTTACCTTGCGCCAAAATATTTTCGTTTTCTCAACGGCAACTTTAACAACCGCCATTGAATAAAGCAACCTTCACTGTAGCAATCTGCACCACGCGAATTTTTCCGATATCGTAAAAGTATGAAATCAATCAATCGTTAACAACAACTGCATTGTCATTCAAAACCTAAGCGCAGAAGAAACCGTAGAAGCGAAAAAAAAGAAGACAAAATCAGCGGAAATAATGCGAAACTAACCAAGAGAATATATAATCAAACCCCATATTCCACACTGGAATCTCTCCTTCATCGATGTTCATTAAACTCCTCCACTTCTATCTACATCACGTATATTCGCACTATACACACTTGTGCATCCGTATTACTACTCGAGCGCGAGTTTGAGGCATCAGTTCTGGATCGCGAACCCTGGGGATAATCGAGTGCTAGAACATCATCCCAGAGCAAGAGAGATAGAGAGAGATAGCATATCAACGATTGATCGATAATAAGCGCGTCGTGTTCAGTTTCTACTCTATATACCTCGTTTTTGAGAGCAGTTGCCAGTATATAGTGCTCAGAGCGAGAGAAAGAGCTCAAAGCTAGCTTCGAAGGAAGTAGGATATATTCAAAGAGGAATAACGCAACTGCTGCTTCTGCTACTGCTGCTGCTGCTGCTGCAGGTGGAAATAAAAGAGAGCATCGTAAAACGAGAGCGCAATGCGAAACGCGGAAAGTGAGTCGAAGCGTTTCCACTTTCTTTCTTCCTGACGCTCGCAGTTCACTTCGGCCTTTCTGTCTCCCTCTCCCGTTCCGAACGACTCTGGCGTGGATTTTTTTTTCTTTCTTCCTTTGTTTTTGGTTTTGTTTGATAATTCGGTTTTCGATACTATAACCGCTCGCAGAGGAGTCAATATTTTGATGGATCGATCTCTCGAGCGAGAAATAACTCGTTTTAGCGAGGTTCGTTTAAGTTCTTCTCCGCTCGATGCCTCGTGTTGTTTACTTGCATGCGTATGCGTGTGTGAGTGTGTGGCTTGTGTACGAGTTCTCGTGTGCATAATGGACTTGCAAAGGGATGGAGTAAGGGATTGAAAAATGAATTTACATCGTAATGCCTTTACGTATGAGGTGAAGCGAGTGCGGCAAAGTTTCATTGTGGGGGTACATTAAGCGTTGAAATTGAGTTATATCTCAGTGTGTTAGCGGGTCATCTCGAATGTGAAAGATCGCTGATAAAAGCGTCATCAGTGTTTTTAGGTACTTTGTAGGAATTTTCATCGTAATTTACCGACTATGCAATTTTTTAATAATATACTTGTGATATACTCATACGTATGTGTGTGTGTGTGTGTGTGTGTGTGTGTGTGTAAATGGATGAAATGTATGTACCTCAAAAGCTCGTTATCTTTATATTTTTCGGAAAATTATTTTCCGCTATTAAATTGTTTCGTAGCTTCTTCGTACGTTATAATATCCTGTTGCAATTCCCTGGAATATTAGCGGTACGATTGAGAAAGACATAAGTGTTTCTCTGAGAAAAGACGATTTTAAGGACATCTGCTATTTGCTTACGACGTCACGAAAAGCTCAAACGAACGAATTTTCAAGTGAGTGAACTCTAGAAATGAAAAATGTAATTAGCAAAAATTTGCAAAAATAATCACTCGCAAACCCGATTTCAAATAAAATTGCAAAATTAGAATACTTTTTAATAACGGAGAATAAACAAAAAAGGAGGTGGAAGGTCTGATTTTCATTGACAATAACAGCACACATTTTTTAATATATATTAATGGATATTAAAGTATGAAAATGAAAACAAGTCTGAAAAATTCGACAATCATACAAAAATATTAAAAAATTGTCAACAATACATATGTGTAAGTAGTCTAAGCATATGTTTCCACCGCCGTTACTCGCAATAATAGGGTTCATTAATTAATTCCCCCCACTGAAAAAAGAGTGAATCGAGCATTACGAGCCTAGAATAAAGTGGCAAAAGGCTCGCTAAGTAGAATTGAAATAATTTTCAGGGTAAAATATAGCGATGCGAAGGGTATAACGCTCTGGAGAAAATAGCGTGCATATAGTAGCAGACTGTAACATATGGCTCTACGGGCCAACTTGGCTAAGGTACATATATGAATTCTCTCAGTTTCGCGTGAGCATTTACACATGCAGCCTCTGGTCAGAAAATAAATCTCGCCGATTCTAATAAAATCACCACAAGAGGGTATATTCTCCTTAATTCAAAGCTTCTTTACATATGCAGTAAGCGAGAAATGAAAAATACTCGGATGAAAAAAAAAGTTCGATTATTTATGTTTACCGTGGCAGTAAGCCTGGTAAAAATATTGAGATATTGATCAACAATTGAGTTGAGATTAATCGACATCGGTTGGTCAACCGTTCATCAAAATAACCGTCATTTTCGTCACATTACAGACGATCGATTGATCTTTATTATATAAATAATTCAGTAGTGTGTGCGGAAATTTTTAAATTTAATGTCACTATTGCATTTTACAGGCATTTTATAGCCTATATTAGGAAATATAGGTTGCGTTATCGAACTTTCAAAATTCGAACAAGAATTCAAAACGAACAAATTTATAAATAAATAAATGTAGGTTTAATTTGCATTTTTACATAAAGTCGACGTTGGAATATTTAAATAGAAGCCTCTTCTGTAATATTTTAAAATATTTATCAACCGAAGTATGAGGAACTTTTATGTTTATAACCCACTTAGCTATATTTCTTCTATTTCTGTCTTTTCGCGCATTATATTATCTGATTCTTTTATTTTTACATTATGACTCACTGTTAATGCGGATTTTTTTTTAAGTATTTAAATCCCACTCAATAGACAATTCATTATCATTAATATTATTTTACTCATTGCAACATTTTTTGTAATAAATGATTATTAACTTTTTTAGTTTTATTTTCACGTCGGTATGAATTCGAGCGTGTTTCGGAATCCATAATCAAAACGAAAACTAAGTTAGAGTTAGGATTTATAAAAAAAAAAAAAAAATTTACGAAAAAGGCGTCACTAGTCTATGTTTTACCCTTTAATTTACATTAAATTTATATTATTGGTCTAAAAAATGTGTTCTAATAAATGCAAATTTCCGTATTGATCAACCGTTGCTATACGGTTGAAAAACATGATAAACGGTTCGCTAAGAGATCATTTTAATTGATTAAATTTCTACCAGAGAATGCGCATACGCGACATTGCAGGGCTGAAAAAAAAATTCTCGGAAAACCAAATAACATCTCGCGAATCGAATTCGCCATTAATATTATATATACGCGCAGTAAAAGCTTGCGATATTTTCCATTCGCGTATATTCGTATACGAAAATGTAGAACCGCCGAAAGTATTTCCTCGTGCTCAAAGTACTTGAGAAATATATATATATAACGTTTTTTTTCACGCGTTAGAGCTCGGGGCTTTGTGCTTTTTTACGAGTCGAGGTATTTCACGCCATTTGAAATTCCATATATACATATAACATAATAGGTTTTTGATCGTCGTGAAAAACTTATTTTACGCTCCGATTAGCTTGGGGCACGTCGGAAATTAAAGCTACGCGTAGACTTTTCCAATTAAATCGAAATTCAAAACTTCCCGTGTCGGACCGTACACCGCGATAAAAGACTATACGTATACGTATACAAGCATAAAGATAAACCTTACGTTGGGGAAATGTTCCCCAACCGCGTAAACGTATACGCGTAAGTCTGATCCTATATATGTATGTATGTATATATATGTATATATATATATATATAAGAAACATTGAGAAAAGACACCATAGCCGTAGTCAAGCCGTACGAGTGTAACGAAGTAATTTCGAGATAGACCGCGAGTAAATTGACAAGAGCCTTCATCCAGACCTGCAGTACGGCACGCACAGAAGAGAATAGCATACAAGCTCGAAGGCGGAAGAGATACGAGTATACAACGTTTTTTACGCCCACGTATACGTGTGTGTGTGTATGTGTGTGTGTGTGTAGAAGGTGTATCGAGTTAGAGAGGAAAAAAGTAGTATAGCTACTGCTACGAACGAGATAAGGCTCGTATACAGAAGAGGGCATAGAACCGAGGGGTTAGCCGATTAATGAACCCAACACCGTCGCGATCGGAAGCGGAAGCGCGACCGGAGTGCTAATCGTACCTTATTCGAGAGACTCTTCACCTTGAGGTTGAACCTGCTGACGTCGCGGCGGCGAATTCTCTCTCTGTTTTTTCCCCATTTTTTTTGTCCTCTTGCAAACGGTACTAGTTTGCAAAGGGAGAGGGTTGTTACTTGAAAATACACGAGAGATGTAACTAAGTTATAAAATTTTATTTTTTTTTTACTTTGTATAATGGTAAAAAGTCGACTCGTCGAGGGGACGAGGCATTTTAAAATACAAATTACTGAATTCAAAATTTTCAATGTTTGTAACAATATAGTTATAATTCGCACTTATTCTAAAAATAATAGACTTTTCAAATTAGGGGTAAAACTAACTCTTCTGTAAGTCCCTTTGATAGTTTCTTACAAAGGGAGTAGATAACTGATGGACGGATTGAGCTCAAAATCGGTTGCTATACTCTTTGATACAGTCCTTTCAATATGAATGTATAGACAAATTATTAACAATTAAAAATTTTGATAACCATATATTCGACAAAATTTTAGAATGTCAGTTTGCGTCTGATCATTCAATTAAAAATCCTAACATTCATACTGAAAGGAGTTTATCAAAGAATATTACTACCAAGTTTGAGCTCAATCTTTACATTGGTTCCTTTCAGATCCTACGGTCAAGCAATTTGATGAATAAAAAATCTATTTTGAGGAAAATTAGCTTGAATTCGGTTTAGGTTTTTCGAAATTAGGTTTTCTTATACATCTTGTGAACATCTCATAAAGTAATTCACTAAACCCACTTTTACGACCAATAAATGCAGTATCTGTTTCTAGCTCTCATTTTTTTAAATTTAAATATTTAAATTGAGAATGAAATTTTGAAAGCACATAAATAAGTTTGTTACAGTTTGCAAACAGCAACTTTTAAACGTTTGTTACATTGTTAAATCACGAGGAACGCCAAAAATTCAATAGAAAATTGATAAACAAGAAAGTAAGTACTTTTTTTACATCTTTGATGAAAAGAGCAACTTGCTAGTATATTTTCTTGAAAGTATGGTAAAATTTACTATACTATTTCTCTCGGTGTACGCATAAGAAACACGACAAGGTAGTATATGTGTAAGTTCTATTTTTCCCCCTCTTGGTCTCTTCTATCCATTGTATAACGTGAAACTTGCAGGGACAATACGAATCCACTTGCTCGTAGGAGGGAGGAATTGCGAGCATGTTTTCTCGGTGGTTGGTCTGAGTTATAACAGTTGGATGTGTGCATAGCATTCTGGAACATAGAATCATTTATCGAAATAAACGCGCTTTCTGAAAATTCGCTTGATGCAGATTTTCTTTCTCTTATATTTTCTCTCTCTCTCTTTCTCTCTCTATAACCCATTTCTAATGGAGTATGATTTTACGATCACTAGGATCTCTTAGCTATGCGAAACGTGATATTTTTTATCTGACCGTATGATTGTTGTAATACTTTTGAATGAATTCTTCGACCTATTTCGTGGATTTTATATCGGATGCATTCGTTATACTATTTTTATTTCACAATCTTATTTAAGCGATTAGCGGTTAAAAAAATATTACAGATTAAAAAACAATAATTTCGAAAATTCAAAAAATTACGGTGCGGATATTTTTATCAATCGATTGTTATAATGCTTATGAATTAATTCTAACACTTGCTTTATTTTATAACCGACGTATTAGATCTACTATTTTTATATTCGTTGAATTTTATTTCTTGATCTAAATTAAATTTAAGTATTTACGTATCCGTTTATGACAACATCTCCGTTATTTATACTAAATTTTTCCACTCTGTACAAAACACCCTTGTATTGCGTATTGGCTATCTCGAAGTCCTTGACCATTTAATGAATAAATCTCTCTCTCTCTCTCTCTCACTCTCTCTTTCGACAAGGCAGAGAATAAAAAGCGAACGTAGTTTTATTGTGCGTAGGTGGAATGTATAAAAGTAAATTATTTCGTGCAGCAGCTATACGTCAACGTATTGGTATATGCGTGTGCGTGCGTGTGTGTGTGGGAAGGGGGGGGGGTATGACTTTTTAGAGCCGTGTGAAACGCCGACGATTCTGATGCAGTAAAAATTAATGCTTTCACAGCAGCAGCTTTTATTGCCCGTCGTTCTTGACGAACGGGCTTTTTTCTCTCTCTCTCTCTCTCTCACTCACTTTCGTTTCTCGCCCGGGAAGAGTCATTGTTTATTTTATGACTAGAGTAGGTAGTGCTTTATTACTGCTTCGAGATTTTCGTACTTTTCAGCAAATTGATGAGCGTTGTTCAGCGTGATTTACCTCATATATATTGTGTATAAAACGGAAATTGCATTGTATACACGGCGCCAAGCCATTTTATTCGTTTCGCCTTAAGAGAGTTTACACGTCTTAAGAGGCCTCATAGTGTCTAGTGTAACAAAACCTTCATTTAGTCCCGCCCTCCCTCTCTCATTCTCTCTCTCTCTCTCTCTCTCTCTCTCTCTCTGTTCGTCGACGAGCGTTAATTTCCATTGAGTCGGTGAACAATGTTTGCTTTTCATTGTTCCTTTAAGAAATCAACGATATACTCTATTGAGTGAACCTATCTATCTATACACGTACACGTACACACCTATATTTACGTGTTTACGATGAAATGATAGATACGACAGTATACGGTTAGAAGCAATTTTGGATACAGAAAATCAATACGGAATAATTGAAAGGTTTTCCTAAAATTTAAAAGAAAATATTCAGACTAATTGTTAACACACAAGTATGTTATAGATATATCCGTAAAAACGCTGCAAAATAGATTGCGTTATAATCTACGGAACAATGGGTAACGTATTAATCGCGGGAAATCACTGTGAGAAAATCTAAAGTTTCAAAACCCAACAAATACGTTATCGAAATGTCGTTAAAAACTATTATTAATTATCTTTTATCTATCAACGATATCGTCAACATTTTAACGAGAACCGTATATATATATATATATATATACCGAGTAGGACACTCATATATTTTACATAAGTGTACGAAAATTTGAGTATCTCACAAGACTCGTTGTTACGTCAATTCGTATGTACGAATGTCTAATACTCACTGCCACGGGTCATTTCGCAAACGAGCGAACTTTGTAGACTTATACAAATCCAAAACCATAAATTAATAATCAATTAAATGTCAAATGTAAAAAAAAAAATTTTGTCAGGGTAGAACCAGCAAAGCTCTTTTAAATATAGACTTTTCTTTCGAAGATCGAACGAGTAACAGAAGGTTAAATTTTTATTCGTTCTTAAGACACACATGTATACAAAACGACGCAGTTCTACACCGACGTATTAACGAGTTCTATAGACTGCTTCGAGTTTGGGATAAGGGGTGGCCTGTTTTTTAACAAAGAATGGCCCATGCATACATGCATACATATTTACCCATATAGGTATTCGTAAATATAGCTATAGGTATGTGTAAATATACTATGGCACGTGTATACTATATGTATGATACGTGGCTCGTATTTCAATTTATTGATGAATTTTCAGATAGAACACGGGCACCACGACTATGCAAGCCAATTTCCGTGTACCAAGTCGAAGATCTAATTTCCTCGTAGCTGTATGGGCTGAACGAAGTTTTATACATAGAAACACTGAGCCCTCTTGTGCGAGCGAGAGAGGGTGCACTTGAAAATCTCTTAACATTCCTTATAACGATATCTTTCGTTTCGCGTTGCGCCACTCAGAAGTTGGTCACCTTTGAAACTCGACTCTGCAGTCTCGAACCAACAGCATTTCACTTCGTTTAATATGCTTAGGCATTTGTGTTTGATGAAAAAATTCAATTGAAACTGTTGTTTATTTGAAAAGTATAAAAGAATTCTTTTATTATTTTCTCATCGAAATGGAAGTAACTGAACACTCCGTTGCTATTACGGAATTTGAATATGGATTTTTTTTTAATTCATCAAACAAATTATGGCATTATCGTGTTATCTGAAGGCTGTTAAAGCTTTTTATCTGTCGATAGCTATTTCTTTTGTAATTGCAAAATAATTATTTATTATTATCATGCAAGCCGAGTGCATTTTTTTCGATCTAAAGAAATAACCAATTTATTTTATTATTTTATTATCTAAAAGCCTCTTATCTGTACACATTATGCATGTAAGTCATTCTGGAATAATTTGACAGGCGAACGTTTCTTTCTGTGGTGTATATATTTTAATGTATTTTTTATTAATTTCGCTGCAAATTTTTTTATAATAATCGGTTTAATATTTAATTGCCCGCGAGTTTAACATTTTGTTTATCCTTCAAATTAAGTAAATTTTCAATAAAATAGTTTGTATGAAACATTGAAATTTTAAAATTCTATAACTCGCAGATAAGTTTCCATTTCATTTTATTCCAATAAAATTCACCAAAATACGTTAAAATAATCTTTAAAAATTCCCACAGTCTGAATGTCAAAAATGGTTTACATATATTTTTAATAACAGTCCAGAATCTAATTTAAAACTCCTGAGAAAAATATTCAATTCTCATAAAATTCATGAAAACTAATTGAAATGTCTTGTTTCATATATTTGTAATAACAGAAGAGCCTTTTATTCTTTGGTAACCAGCGCTCGCCGTTGCGCATCAGGAGTAATCAAAATATTCGTCTGCAGTTTTAGGAAAATTCTCTCAAGAACGTGTACTATAGGCATCCGTGTAGGTTAAGAAACATCAGATCCCTTTTCGTACTCAGTGAAAAGCTGTTCAATGTTAAGACATATACCAATGTGTAAAAAGTAAAAAGAGATCTCGAAAGTAGATATAATCCCCCTTTTGAAAGAAAGCTCTCCGCAAAATTGAGCCTCGCATTGCAGCCCGTGGCCTTTTTTTGTTTTTAATGAACGACCTGATTAAAAATTTAGCAATTCTTAGTAATTCTCAGATGTCGCTTCTTCTTCTTTCCAGATTCACCAGCACATCCGAATAAGAAGAAGAAGTGGTAGGAGCGAAGAAAAGAGCAACCTGCGACTGGCAAAAGGAGCTCGCCCAGTGTGGTGGTAGTCCCCGCGAAAAGTGGAGTTGCGGTGTAGCGAGTTTTTCCTCCCTCTCGGAGGAGAAAAGATAGAGATAGAGACTCGAGCCGCGATTTACGATGAGTCAGTTATGAACTGGTTAAGAAGAGAGTCTTCCGCTTTCACTGGCTAGCTTCTACTCTCTGGATTCTGAAAAGGAAAGATAGAGAAAGCAAAAAAAAAAGGGGGACGTGAACTCTGTCTCTCTTGGTTTTACGCCTTTTGAAAGATCACTTATCGAGGGGGCATCTGGCAATCTTTATCCGCTTTTGACTCGCCACTCACGAGCTGCTTCAGCTTCGCTCCCGTCTCGTCTCTCTTTTAGCTCGAAGCCATGGATTGGCTCTTTTGCAGGATCGCCACTGCTACAGCCCTCAGTCTGGCACTGCTGTTACCCACGAGTGAGTAAACTTCTTTATTCTTTCATATTTTTTTTTTTTATTATTAGTCTCTTGTACTATGTATATATTTTTTCCTGTTTGTCCTGCGCTCGAGACACGCGCAAGATGATATTATAAACGTCGACTTTTACTCGGACATTTATGTACACGTATATATACACTGCATTCTATGCGTTTTCAAGAGAAATAGAGAAATGTAAGTACGCTTTACTCTCTCTCTCTCTTTCTCTTTCTCTCGACTTTTGTAAGTATTGTGGATATTCTTGAGAGTAAGAAGTTTCTTCTTTCGAGCGCATGCACAAGTACACCGCCGTCGCTTGCTCGCCGAGCGATGAATCAGCAGGGGGTCAAAGTTTAAAAGGAGATATACACGACAAAGTGGAGTATTTTTTTAACGACGAGTACAGGAGAAAGAAGGTTTTTCTTCGTTTATATTATCGGTACGTGTGAGCTCTATATAGTAAAGGCTGTACTGCTTAAGACTCAATACTAGATCAATCAATATCGGGATTATATGAACCAGCTTTACTGCGAAATTTGTACTGATTAAATACTCGAAGACAGTGTCGGACAGTATTATACCGCAATTTTAAGTCGAGATTTCAATTATTTATACGTGTATTTATTCTTGCAAGATTGAGTATTTATGGGCCGTCGTATGTCTCCGGTTCTAATCTAACTCATCAGAACTGGCTCGATACATTAATATAATTCAGGTCGATTTTTATCATCCCAATACTGGAACGAAGATACACCATTGCCGATAGACACTTGTGAAACAAGTTTTTTAGATATAATTTTAGTTCTTTTCATTAAAGGGGAACATCATAGTTTTCAGCAGGAATAAACATAGATTTTTTCAATTACAGCATTTATATTTGCATTAACTTTGTGGACTGGCCGCTAGGGGGCATCTATTGAAATTGTCTTGCAAGTGGCAACATTGAACATTAAACAATTTATTCAACTATAGGTGATATTATATGTATATATATAATTTCGACTTGTTGATACAAATAGAAACATTTCAATTCCGTAAGATTCAATTCGGTCTAAAGCAACACGAATCCTTTGAAAATAAAAGGATCTTAAAACAAAGTTTTTTCCCTTTGATTCAAGAAGCTGTTTAAGATTATTTTCTTTTTGGCTCAAAAGGATTTCTTTTGCTTCGAATACTTATTTTTTCAGTTCAGTACACGCATTTACAGTAATGACAATTCTCATTCAGTACAATACAGCATACCGGAATTCGTCCAGTTTATTATTATCGTTCAGGTCGATTCTTGTATTGAAACACAGATTCATTGTTATTTGCAGGCAGTCTAGAAATTGTAATTACAAAAATCTTTCCAGAGACTATTTTATCACCAGTTCATACAAGCATTGGACCAGTCCAGTTTCATAATTCTGATCGATTCTTATCATCCCTATACAGAAACGTATCCGCATCTATTAATAGCATACGTCACACTCAATTTGACACCCTCGCACAATGCACGCAATAGTTCCCTTAACTTCTCCCCTTAACATTAATTGCATGAAGTCGCGATCAAATTATGCTGTACAAGAGCAATATAACTAAAGACAATTCTCAGTAAAGTATACTTATATAATTATGTAACCTTATCAGATACCGAAATAACGTACGGGATTGATAAGATATTAAATAGCTGCTTTTACAATTCCAAAGGACGTTGACAGCATTGCAGTTACGATTCTCAAAAGGTCACTTTCAAAATCTGAAATGTTAAATCTGTCAATGGCTGATCCAAGATTTTATTTAATCGAGCTAAATTCACATATATGAATATTACGCAGTTTGCTCTAGTTACTTTAAAAATGTAAGTCAAAGGAAATCGCATGCACAAGCCATTCCAATATTCAAAATCCTGGGAATATCCCGCGAAAAAGCTCTCGATCTGTCAATCGACCTAACGATTCTGCGCGCACATGTGCATACGCGTCTCTTTTTCTCCAGTCGAAAATTTTTCAAAATTCCATTTCCAAAAGAAAAAAAAACGCAACTCTCCGCTTTGCAGATCAACCGACAAAAGCTCCGGCGAACGAAAAACAAATCCTGGCAGAAAATTCGAATTGTTGCAACGCGCGTGTATACCTGTACATTGACACATTACACATATACAAAGTCCCTGTATAATTTGATAATACCAACACGACGCACATCCAGTTACACAGAAATATATATTGTAGCAGTGGTAGTAGTACGCGCAAGTCGCTGTGAGCCTCTGCTTTTCATTTCATCAGTCCTTCCGCTCGCGCGCACGTCTTTTTCTACACTCGTATTTTTTGAGTTATGAATTCTCGAGTGGAGGCGCAAACAAAGCGAGGCTTTGAACGGCCAGCTTTAGGATCGACATGATGATTTCACCGGCCCTCGTGCTTTTTCTCGGTCTCTTTCTCTTCTCGTACGAGGCTTTATGATTTGTAGAGTGATTGACGCTGTTGTATGTGGAGCGGAATTTTTCGTCGTTGATTTTTTTTTTTTTTTTTTTTGTTCTTTTTACGTTTTCTTCGAGCACATACAAGTTTGCTCTTATTCGTGTGTATGTGTCATTCGAGAATTAACTGACTGAAATTTTCGGATATTTCAACGGAATTGATACACTCGTGGCGAAGATCGATTTACAAGCTTTTATTTTTTATCGTTGTTTATATACGTATGCAGCGTAATGTCGAGAAGAAATCCGAGTAAAGAGGGTTTAGTTAAGCGAAATCGATATTGTGCTTGCGCGAGCGCGCCAAATGAGCTTTCGTGCTTTTTATTTAAACGCGTTTGAATTTCTCGCGCTATACGACTCGAGATAACAAGTGCACTAGTTAACTCATTGTTTTGGTGTTGAATTTTATTATTAACGCGCTTCACGCGTTCGAATTGTATCGATAACTGCTTTGGAATTGCTTCAAATTATTTGTACGCACTATTCTATTACAACGAGTTTGTTTGCATATATCGTTGCTGTAAAAATATAATTTTGTTTTTTTTTTGCAGAAGAATTGCATTTTATCGATTAGTATCCAAAAAAATTACTGCAAAAAGTAAACAAGCTGTGTTTTCCTTTGACGTTATTCATAGAAATAAAACTCATTGAATTATCGTTAAAAAAATGTAATTTTATTATATCAGCATTTTACCGATAATATTTTCAAATGTTTAATACAAATATTTTTAACTGTCCCAGTAGAAGTAAATATGAGACAAGCCTTCGTTTACGGAAATGAAATCTTTGTCAGAAACATATTAGAATTGTTTATCACCGTACACATAGAGTCAGCATTATTTCCAATTTAAAAAAGAATATATATGTGTATACTAACAAATACGTATACTAACAAACTAGGAAAGTCGTTGGAGTAAACAGGAGACTTCATGATCTCACAAATTATTATAGTTTGTTCGACAAATACTCCGGAATGGAACTCTCGACGTGAGGTGAGCTTACGCGTGACGTATACGCTTGTACATACATACATACCCCTACTTGCATACGTATATACATATCATTGTATACAAAATGTATATATATATATATATATATATATTTTGTATATATATATACATTTGAGAGGAAAAGTGGCCGCGAGGTCGGGCGGCAGTTTTGCACCGGCGCACACTTGCTCGCGTAATTCGTTTACTCCAGCACCAACACCTTCGTGTTTTCTCAACGGTGTAACGACGTCTAATTTTAAGTGCATTGACCACATGTACAAGTGTAGGCAAAAGCAAGTTCCTCCGCTAGCCTGTAGCTTGAACTCGCTTCGGTGAACTTTCTCACTCTCTCTCTCTCTCTCTCTTGCTTTCTGTTTAGTTGCTTTTTTTGATGCGATTACTCTCGCGCGCTTTGCTTTACCGTTTATCATTGCGAGCGGAATTATTTCGCGAGCGTGCGAGCTTGCGAGGAGCTTTCGAGATTCCCCCGTTCGAAAGTTCGCGGGGATTACGTTACGTACTACGGGGGTAAATATTTAAATACACTCGATAGTCGCGATGTCATTTGAATAATGCCTTTTTGAAAGTTCGTTATAACGCCGTTAGACAGGCGGTATATATGATTAAATGTATGATATACGTACTTTGTGAGTGTGTGTGTGTGTATACGCGAGCTTTGAACTTCACGTACAAACGATGCATTAATACCGGGACGAAAGAGGGTAAGAAATTCTTTCTTTTTTTTTCCAACCGATAGGGTATATACTATATTACTACGATGACAATTACGCGAGTACATTTGGAAACCTGCGACGACTTCGCGCAAGCACAGCAATATCGCTTCTGAAAAATAAAGAAAGGAAGAAAGAAAGAATGAAAGAAAAAATTCATTTCATCCCTCGTAAGGATCCTCTCGCAATAAATGTTCTCGGGTCAGGCTAGTCTGGCAGCACAATGGCAGAAGCATTCGAAAAATGTATACATAAGCCTTACCCTCTCCCCGTCACTTCCCCCACTCTCGTTCTCGGTGTATGTAACAGAACTGCGTTCGCGCAACAATTTTCTTTCGCTTATGAAATTTTCGACGTCGTAATTTTCTGATTAAGAAGGAAAATTGCGCGGTAATTGCCGCTTTAACTAAGAAAACAAGTGCGCAGCGCGCGGGCTGGGAAAACGGGTGGGGTGGAAGCGCGACACTTTTTAAGCTCTCCGGTCTATTTTGGAACGGGAGGGGGC
The DNA here is from genome assembly GCA_018906985.1 of Apocrypta bakeri. NCBI lineage: Eukaryota > Metazoa > Arthropoda > Insecta > Hymenoptera > Pteromalidae > Apocrypta > Apocrypta bakeri. The sequence goes on from JACCIA010000005.1 coordinate 6,507,127, forward strand.
AAAGAAGTGGGGGAAATTCCTTCTGTTATGGGTAAATAAATTGCGAGCACAAGGAGAACTGCACTTGGTTCTCTCTTGCTGGTGTTATACACGCCTCTTTCTCCTCCTCCTTCTCCCGGAGAAGATAGTACGGGGGAACGACGGAAGAGAGAGAGAGAGAGAGACAGAGAGCAGGTGGTTTTACAGCCTCGCATCAAAGTCCTCTACGCGCGTTCTGCTGAAAGAATTTTAATTAACTAATGAATATTTAAATTAAGTCAAAATAGAGAGGAGCTACGAGTAAAGTCTATTCATCGTGAGAGACGTTGTTTCTCTACGTGTGCGTCGTAGCTCACAAGCTTATGCACAGCCAATTGGAAATGTATACGTGTACATGACTGTATATACATACATAAAAGATCAAATGTGTGTATTCTGTCGTATTTGGGAGGGAGAGGAGCTCTTGTGTTTAGACGAGTAATTTATATAGGAGATAACAAATTTTTTTTTTTTTTTTTTGATAAATTTTGATGATTCAGGAGGTACTATTATTTAGGTAAAGAACTTTATTCAATACACTGTAAATGTATCTTCAATGGAATGTTCGTTTGATGATACACAAGCCGGTTTAGAGTACGATTTTAATTATAAATTTGATATTATTCGAAAACAACAAATTAATAAGATAGTATATCATTTCAGCTGAGCTTTTATTCGTATGCAACATCATAAAATCAAAAGATGCTTATTGAAATGCAGACCAAATTATGCATTCAATATCACAATCATCCAAATATCCATACGAACTATATTCATAAGTATTGTTTTCGAATAACTGGATTGCGAATAAAAAATATTTGTTTTCTTAAATGGCACTTTTGCACACATTCCAATAATCTATCAATCGTTATTTAATAAAAAATGTAAATTTCGAGTACTATCCTATGTACTAATAAAATTGTTTCGTTCTGTTGCTCGACACCATATATGAGTCTACTGATAAAATTTCCTTTCTTCTGTTACAAGTAATGCATTCTCATTCAATATGAAATCACAGAATTTGTAATTGTGAGATATCAGATATCTTTCGTTTCTTAAATTTAACATACACGAAGAGATAAAAAAATACATGAGCAAATATCAATAACGGATTCACACTTGTCTTATTTAGATATAAGTTATAGGTTTCCAATACGTATTATTACTTCACATTTCTAGTTGTTGGGTGAACTTTTCAATTTGTAATCTATCAATTGTTGTAGAATCGACAAAGTAAACATTGTAAAATATGAAATCGTGTAAATGAAATTTAAATATTCCACACCAAGAACATCATCAATCTCATAAATACCGGCCTCCACTCCTATCCCTTTCTATTTTTCAAATAAATTATATTCATTCTTGTCGATAGGTATGTACATTTTTCAATTCACAATTTACCACTTGTTATAGAATCGCAAAAGTAAGCTACGCAAAGAAACAATGAGTCTGATAAATATTTACCCCCTCCCTCTCGCACAAATAAGCAATGTTCTTCCTTATTTATAGTTAGTCTACGCGTTTCAATTCACAATGTATCAATTGCCGTACGAAATCTTACCAACGGAATTTAAATGTTCCGCACAATGAAACAATCAGCTCATCAGAACACGCCTCACCCATTTACCACCGTAGGTTCCTCATCCTCTTTCAAGATAATTTCGGCAAAAGGAACTTTTGTAATAATAAGAATTTCATAAATCCGTAATGGAGCTGCCACGCGATATTTGGGTCAAAAAACACGATAATTGCAGAGCGCGCCAAGGTATAACAAATAAAAAAAAAAAATTCACGCTAAGAACGTTAATTATGAAACAGTGGCGTTCGCTCTCGCGTCGAGAAAGTCAAGCGGAACTTTTAATAAACTTGAAACAATGCACCGCCACGACGTTTCACAACGCGCGGAATCGCAATTAGCAAGGAAAAAGCTCTCTCTCTCTCTCACACCGACAAAAAGAATAACCGAAATATATACATTTATACACGTTCAAACGCATATACACACAGGCGCAAAATTCAACTTGTTAACTTGGCGAACTTCAAGTTAATTATATATATTTCAAGGAGTGGGAGAGAGAGAGAGAGAGAGAGAGAAAGAGAGAAATGCCGAGGCTCTAAAGGCACGATTATATTGTCCGAATGGCTGCTGCATTAGGACCGAAGTTGCGGGTGTGCGCGAGCACAGATAAAGAGGACGTTAGCGTGTATATATAGTTGCGAATCTCGTGTGCGAGAAAAGCCAGACCGGGAGTTAAGAGGGAATCGAACCACAGCGCACTAGTCTTATCAATTGGATTTTTTTTCTGTGGGATGCTCGAATCAAAAAGTTTTTTAAAGCTACCGATTTCGAAATTCGCTTCGATGGATTACACTTATTACGTTTGGTAACTAACTTCTTATTTGGCGAACAACGCGAGAGTGCAGGGCTTGTGATAAAGGATAGTTTTGTGAGGATTTGATTGGTTTTCTTTTCGAATTTTTTTTTTTTTTTTTTTTTTTGATGAATCGTTTTTTTTCTCGAGCTTTTGGAGCTTACATTTCTCCAAACTCATGAAAATTCGTCGAGTAGCCGTTGCGTAGGAAAACAAATTTCTGAAATGTAATTGCACTTCTTACGGTTGAAAGGGTAAATGTAGTTATCATTGCTAAATAGTAGATTTTTCTTTGTCAATCAAGAAGCTTGACTATTTGCTTTTTCACTTGATAAGCAGAATGAAAAGCTGTATTAACCCAGCTACTATGTCGAGTTAGCAAAGATTGATTTCTAAGTACTTCTAAGTAGTATTTGAGCGTAGAGTGCTTAAGACTAAGTTTAAATTGATAATCTTATGTCGAAACCCCAACATCGCGATCATTAAGATATATAGATATGTATACTTAATAATGCCATTTATGACTTATATTATTAGAGTTTAATAGAAAAATCAATTGGAGCGTTAATCTGTATGTCTGCAGAATAACTATTTGAAGCAAGAGAAGCATATTTTTCGGCCAAAAGAACTTTTTGCTCACTTTTTGAAATAGTTACCAAACAGAAATGAATATTTACTCGAAAACTATTTCAGAAGTCTAAATAATATACATAATATTAACTGCACTGGAATCAAAATTACGGCACGTAATAATCATAGAATAACTTTGCCACTTACAGGCTAATTTGACTAGACGCCATCTACCGGTTAGTAATAAAAGTTGTTGAAAGTGCAATAATCATTTTGAGCAAATACTTAATTTAGACGTAAAATAAATATTATTTTGAGATTAAAAAAATTGTTACGATTACTAAACATATATTTATTATTTAAGGTTATCATTTAAGTATGAAATATCTCCTCGAAAATATTAGTTCTTTTAACGTATCATTTACGGGAAATGCAATTAATTAATACAGCATTTAATAATATTTATAATTGTCACATTCCGCTATGAAACGAAAACAAAATCTTATGATATACAGTGTATGTTATTACAAGATTATTATTAATAATCGTCGTACATTATAGTACGCGGTTGTTAAGAAAAGAAATAAAAAGTAAGACGTGCAATTAAAAGTTACATGAGCTTTAAGTACTTATTTACGAATTTCATAAGGTTGACTAGCTTAATTACTACCCTTATAGTTGTTAAGGACTGTTCTTCAGTCTGTCTTTCTTTCTTTCTTTCTTTCACCTAACAAGTTAATACAATCAATTAAGGATGCGCTTAATAGTCGTATTGCATTTAGCCACGATTGTTACACGTCGTTTTATAGATATGTGCACCAGTAACTCTTGTGTGTCCAACTCTCGTAGTCAGTAATGTTATTTGTTCTATTTTCTATAGATTTTATTTTTAATTTTACACGATGTAAGGAAAATGTCGTAAACAATCAACTATAATTGTCTCAATTCGATGGAATAATAAAAACAATGTCTTAGTTAACGGTTAAATTAAAGAACGTCTGTAACAGCAAGTACTGATTGCTCAGTGATCGATCAAACGCTAAAAGCTTCTTCTTCCTAGTAAATAATTCGAAAGCTCGCATCTATCCTTTGGCCGATGAATTTTATTTATTAAGCCATCGACTGATACTTTAAAGATTGCTTCAAGAACAGAGGCGAAAAGTCGGTAGTCGAATGGAGTGAAATAAGACATAAGGTGAAAAACGCTCCGGAGATCGATGCGGTGTAGAAAAATTGTGACGGAAACTAGACGACAGCCAGACTGTTCGTTAAAACTTTCCACTAGTCGTTCCCTTGGAAATTCATGGGTGAAAGTGCAAATATTTAACCGTTGACGCTTCGGAAAGTCCTAATTTAGGATCGTTTTTTTTTTTTTGACGCACGTTTGAAAAGTTCATGACTTCTCAGTTGCGTCTGAGTATTTTTAGGTGGAGAGGAGGAGTGGGGGGTCCGTTTAAGCGACTCATTATTTCTTTACGAACTTTTTTGATTGCACGACGATCGATTGATTGCGAATGCTAAAATTAATTAAATAATTAAAGGCAATGACAACGTATGTATTGCGAATTCGAAAACGACGTATCAGTGAGATTATTTTTTTTTTTTTTCTTTATTTCCTTATTACTTATTAATTCACAAGTAAATTGTTGACAGTTTACTTTTATGATTCTGTAACAAAATATACAAAACTATTAATAAGAGAGAATATTATTCATTGGAAAAAATGGAGGGGGAAAGATTTTAGATTGGTTATTTCTTTATTGTAAGATATTTAAATGAAATTAGTACGGATTGAAATTGTTCAAAACAATCTTTTTGAACCGATAACAATTTATAGATTATGCATTGACAAATACATTCAAGAACTATCAATGCGAGATAATAATACTCATTGAAAATCAATAATTTATATCTATATAAGACAGGTGTGAGCCTGTCAATGTATTTGGCTGGAAAATTTCGAATCATTGTTATTTATCACGAAAGGTGCCTGATACTTTATAATTATTCCTTGTTTAAAATCATTTTGATGAATAATCGAATAATAACGCACTACTGCTTCATTTAAAACAATGAAATTAAATTAATATGTTATATTTAGAGTAGGGCAAATTCTACCTGACAACGTTCTTATTAACAATGTTATCATTGAAATTGCACCAATTTTCAACTATTTCCAATAGAAACTTAAATTAGCGATTCGATAACAATTTACAGATTACGAATTTCGAAACTCCAATAATTATCAATAATTCTTAAACTATTTTTCAACGAGCATTAGATCATTGTTTCAAAACCGATTCTCCCGAGTAATATTCCCAATCGCTACGATGCGCTAAAAAAAACTTTCAGAGCGTAAAACGAGCATAAAAAGGAGCATCGAATAAATGCTTCTACTAAATAACGGTACATCCCTTCTAGATCTTCGAACTCTTAAATACACTCCTCCAGCCTTTCCCGTACACGTATTACACATGTATACACACGCACAATGATGAGCCTCTGAGATTTTGATAATACCAACGCAGAATTTGTTTTCCTCTAGCGGATAGTTTACCGAGCTAAAGAGAAAGAGTGATTTAGTGATTTTAAGCAGGAAACGCGAGGCTAGACATATATAGATCAAAGATTTTTCTAGCGCAGTAGCCGCTACTTGGTAACTAATTCAGCGCGAGTTGCATGATACACAAACATAAATTTTACACAACTCTCTCTTTCTCTCTCGCATCATTAAATTCCATCAAAGTCATAAATCAGAAAGTTCTTTCATTTTGTTTTTAATATTCGTATTTGTATATATATTTGTGTGTGTGTGTGTGTATACAATAATATAAATAACATTTCGAAGCTTTAGAGCTTTTTGCATATTTATATATTCGTACGCAAGTATTAAACGGCCCTTATGTAGCGTAAATGCTAATTATACAAATAGCTTTCGTCGTTGATATTAGCGTAGAAAAGGAGGGACTTTCACAAATTGCGCGCATGTACTTTCTGTTCTTTTTAGCGACACCCCCCGCACACACACACACACACACACGCGTAATATACCCTCTTTCTCTCTCTTTTTTTCTCCGAGAGTTGTGCGATATTTACAAAAGTTGTTGCGTTGGCATTAACATATTAATTATTCCGCGAAAATGTCTCCGGCCGAAAGGGCCTTTAAACTTGAATATATTCCGGGCGAAGTTGCGTCAAGTACTCGTTAGAAAAATACATCCGCATACATTAGTACGTAGTCCTAGACTATTTAACGTTTTTTTTTACGTTTAATCCGCAACTGATTATGTTTATATATTTTTGTCTTGATTCTTGGAGGTCTTCAAACTAATTAGAGCCGTTTATAATATTGCCACTCGATATTTCGCACTTTTGAAAAATATCAACTTTTGTTCAAAGACGTCGTTGAGTACGGTGCTTAACTAAATTTTATTTTAAAATAGAATCAATGACCTTCGATTTAAACAAAAAGAAAATATGTAGGAATTTGAAAATCATACGGATTTCCGTAACAATGATTTTCGTCTGATTTTTCTTTAGACACTCAGTGTCTTTTCTCTCGGGCGGGGCTTCGAAAAAATATTTTTTTTTTAATTTTTAGTAGTTTCTTATTTTTTTGTATGTTAATTTACATTTTATTTACATAAATGAGTAGCCTTTTACTTTCATATAACTAACTGTATGGATTACCTTTTTTCGTGTATTAAATATTGTTCTCGAGTAAAAAAAATGTTTCTTGATATGTATATTGTAAAATGTAATTGTAAAATACATGAAATTCAATAGAATTGCACATCTTTCATTTGAAAAGCAACCTTTCAAAACGTCGGACCTTTAATTTAAACGTATGAGCATTGGAAACCAGTATTTTGGGATGTTCAAAGATTTATTAAATTTCGCCTATTCGGAAGACACCCTAGAATACGAAAAATAGTGTCCTCGTGAATAACTTATTTCCTGTACCTCGTGGATTTACTCATATGCCGTTTTTTTCAGTTTCGTTTTAACAGTACCTAAGTCAGCATACGACACACGATACGAATCTCCTGTAATTAACGTCGAACAAAGGAAAAAATACTTGCGTGTTAGTCGAAAATAGCTCTAGAGTGAGAGAGAGAGAGAGAGAGAGAGGGAGCTAATGGAGTCAGTCGTAAACGTAACTTGACTAATTATTATAACGCACACGTGTGATCCGCGATAGCTACATTCACGTATCACGCCTCGAATTAAAGTGAATACGATTACGACCTATTTAGCGGATCCAGTGTCTGGAAGCATAACTCGTATTTCCTGAATCGTAATCCAGTATCCCCGGAGAGCTTTAAAATTACAAGACTAAATGTAAGCATCGACGATTACATCAATAGTGCCTAATAGAAGAATAAGGATGGAAATTTTTTTATTTAATATTCATTTCGTTAAGAAAAATTGCTGAAGAGGGTGACATACTTTTTATATTATATAACTCAACTTTTACCGACGGAGTCGATACAGCGATAGAGCGAAAGAGAAATGCTTGAATCCTAATAAGTTCGTTGAATTACGTAAAACCAAGAGTTGCCTGCCTCTGCCTAACTCTGCTTTTCAAGTGAATTTATTAAGATTCAATGATTTGTCTGTCGTTCTACCGCCATTTAGGCTCAGTCGGTAAAAGATGTGTGCGACCCCCCTTTATAATTTGTAATTATAATCAATTCTGTACATATAACTAGTACAAATAACTTTTTAGCTACAGGTCTAAAATTATTTTCATTTATATACTGTGAAAACTGACAAACTACATTTCGTTTCGCCGAATTTATGTATATCGGTTAAAGAAAGTTATCATGGTAATTGCGTATTAATGAATATTAACAGTAGTTTGAAAGTTATTTTACTAAATATTCAATATACTACTGCACAAAATGATTTTGGACGGAGTGAATTACTTATCTTCTTTAAACTTGCGGTAGGTGAAATCTGCAGATATATGTACATATATATATATATATATATATAGTATAGAATAATTGATTCGTAATTTACAGCTAAATACGTATATATAAACGTAAATTTTTTGCAATTACAAATAATTAAAATGAAGCTTTCAACTGTCACTTTGGAAAATCCAATCAATGTATACACACGAATGTTCGCTAAATTTTCGTAGTGCCAATATAAGCTTGAATTAATCTAAATGTGTAATACATTTTGAACTTTCAGACACACGTAAACAAAATCGAATCTTCAACTATCACTTTGCCAAATTCGATCAATCTGTGCGTGAATTTTCCGTTTAGTCAAAGAAAAAATTGAATTATTAATGTACCTTTAACAATATTTATTAAACCGAAGCTTTTACGTCGCCTGTTTGACACTTTTTAAAGGGTACGCCATTCGACACGGTTGTACTAGCGGCGATCGTCGCGTTCCAGCCAAATGACGTTTACAAATTTAGAAGCGTTGTTTTTCACCGGGACTAACGCTGGTGACCACTATCGTAAAATATATAAATATATATATACAGGGTAGAACACACTGCAGCGAACAGCATTTCGATGTTAGCCACAAATCGGATCATTCGCTAGGAAAACTGACTGAGGCTCTCGTTCGTTTGGAGCCCGTCACCTACAATCATTTTCAACGCTGGTACTGTTGTATATCTACATTGATGCAATGATAATTTTAACGGTAATTCAATGTGTAGCTTACGCTAACTCAAATACACGTAGCTTGCTAAACGAGTGCGGGAGTTTTGTAATTTACGAGATTTTACAGCGCCTAATTTCATTCAATGATATTGGCAAATTAATGAGCTACAAACCAATCAATTTCATAATTAATCAAATTTTGTAATCGATGCTCGTTTTGTATAATTACGATGACGAGGCCGAGATTAATAGTTCAACCCTTTATAAGCATGTACGTATGCTATAATCGCTCGAAAAGATCTTTCAAATTGCACGAATAATTCATAAGTAGCCACTCTTCACTGAGACGTACACAATGAACTGTTAATTATATAATCATGTGTCCTTGTACCAACTATATGTATTGGCATTCTATATATAGATATTTGGCTCAGATTTATTTTTTAACGTTAATACATTTTTTTTTCTCTCCCTCTCTCTCCCTACTGAATTACGAGTTTCGTAATGAATTTATAGGGTAAATGGCAGTCGAAGTGGAGACTCGAAAAGAGCACTTTCAACATTTATGCTTTATTCAACGGATACGAGCGTGAATTTACGTGACTCGTCAATCCGTTTTCGTCTCGGTTGCAAAACGCACTCATATAAGTATATATATATATATATAGGCGCATACACAGTTTGTCCAAGTTAGTTAGAACAGTTAAAATTTTAACTGTTCAAAAGTGCCCCGATCACATGGCATTCCGAAACCAAAACACACGAGAAAGAGAATGTATACATATATATATTCAAATTGGATTTCGTTCAATCAACTTCTGTCTTTCTCGTTTTTGAAGAACTTGACAAGTTCATTAACCTTTTTGTACATCTATGAATTAGCGTATTGTTATTATCTATATAGTACATAATTATGTATATTTAATCATAATTACAGAGAATCGATGGTATGATACACGGCAGAAGTAAATTACACGAGACAGAAGTGAATAAATAAATGAAAGAATTAAATTTCTCTAAAGGCTGTATTGACTCTTATCGTAGACTCGTCTCATATTATACTCGGACTGTATACTTTCGTGATAATACACACGCATACGTGTATTAGTAAACGTATATTCCGTTTAAATAGCTAAGTAATGTGCTATTGTAAATAATAGTCCAAATGTGGTATAATTGAGTCCTTTCGGGATATGAGTATACGTAGAGTCCAGTAATGAGACAGATAAAATGAAAGACACATATATACGTGCACAACTGCCGTCAAAATCCTTTGATTAATCAAAGTATATCGTGATTCACTCGTGAATTTCCACCGTCAATCCAAAGCGACCGTGGTCACGCCGAGTTATGTGGCAATGTCATCGCGATGTCAAACTGTCCCAATATGTCCCAATAATAGTACATATGTACTTCATCTAAGACCTTCACATGCCATTGCTAAATACGTCGTAGCGACCAATAAGCGAGATCATTGACTGAACATTGAGGATAGACCTACGATGATTCTTCAGCAGCAATGTCATGTGGACAGACGATGTTACTGAAAGGACCATCGAGATAATTATTTGTCAACCAATATTAATAACTTCCTGTACTTCATCATTGGGTAATCATTACGGATCGTCAATTCTGGATTGCATTGGTTTTTCGTCAACCATCGACAATGGATGTATAAGGATGATTTGCAAAAACGTAATGTTCCAGTATAAGGATCCGCTTTCCGTAGTAGGAATTGTCGGTACTGAAACAAAATCTTGTTTTGAGTATTGAGATGATGAGAACGAGTCAGAATTCTAACAATTATGCCATAGTTGACGTGGACGATGATATGGACCAAAACTTTGCAGTACGTTACTGGCCTAACAAAGTTGACCTTTAGGTGCATTAAGAAATTTGCATAATTTGAACTCAATTTATTAAGAATTTAACATAAATATAAGTATAAATACACGTCACAATTTATTTAAATCTCTTTAGAATTTCGGAGCAGCAGTATTAGCAAAATACTGGCTTCGAATCCCTATTAGTAATTGCCAGTACTGGAACAACGGACGAGTATTGGCTCTTTACTGACAGCCAGTACTGGTCCAAGCTTTGTTCGGAATGATAAGAACGGGCCAAAGTCGTAAAACTGTACTGGCAGATTTGAACTGCAGCCAAACTATGCAACGGTTGAATACCGTTGTTAAATATTCGATTGCACAGATTTTTCGACAACAGACACTTTTTCGAGAATAGACACGTATCGATCATTTGTCAATCATCGAGAATAGACATATATCGATTATTCGCAACAGTATAATGTCCCAATAACGTGCGGTTTTAATATAGATTCTTCAGAAAAATCTAATCGTATATACAAATATGAAATATAAACACCTGTTAGAATACACAGTAATACTGGAAACTATATACGCAAGAGCAAACATAGTGGGCAAGAGGATAACAATAAATAACTTAAAGCCGAGAAAACTCAACTCGAGCAATGCATCACAAATTATCAGCTTTGTCAGTGCAGCTTTGAGCCACAAGAGCTTTCCGTAATATTTGTAAGCCATTCATAACGTCGCAACAATGGCTCTAAACAAGGGCGCCATTACGTCAACTTTTCGCGAAAGCTCTTCTCAGCTCTTTCTCTCACTCCTCCTGCCTTAAATGCAATAATTCGTCGGCGACGGTAAAAGCATAGGAAAACTAGGGGGATGTAGGTATATACGGTACCGCTCACGCGTATACGTCCTCTAATACCTATACCCATACACACACACACAGCGCAAAGCGAATGACGCTGCAAGGCAACGAGCAGCGAAGGTAAATAGAAAGACAGAGACAGACATAGACAGTAGAGGAAGAAACGAAAGCAGTAGCAGAGAAACAGAGGATAGAAAGAGGGAGGGAACTCAACAATGCCAGAACGCGATCGGTTGAAAATACAAAGGCTTGCCCTTTAAATACAGCGAACGAGAGAGAGAGAGAGAGAGAGAGCGAGAGAGAGAAAGCTTCAGAGCAAACTCACATATGGACCTATAGGCGGAGAACATTGCCGCAAATCGAATTATCCTGCTGCGGTGTCTCGTCGGCTCATTGTTCACCTAATAATAAAGCAATTTGGCAATGGCATTTTGCGAGACCCGCACGTTTCGACGCAACCATAATGCAAGCTCTGGCTCCTACTGTAAAGAGAGCCGATGGCGCTGCGTTGCAGGTAGATTGATTAACTTTATTATGCTACTATCGGTGGAACTACATATATGTAACCAGGTGTGCGTACGAGCTCTAAGTGCATCTCTGCCGCGTGGAAAATTTTACGGAACTGAAATAAAAAAAATAGAGATAGAGAGAGAACGGGAATAGGATAATTAGATTTCTCACTGCTATTTGCTTCTCGACAAAGGATCAATGCGCGACCAGAATTGAGCGACGTCGATTGAGTTATATTCGTCGCGAAGCCTGGGGAGATAAACTTGTTTGAAGTTCCCTTGCTATTATTTCACGGATGTTAACATCTTTCCGAGTTTTTATTTAGTTATCGATCGAATTTATCTGCTTTCTTAACGGTACGGATAACAAATTTAATCGCGCGTTGCAATGGCTGAAGTGTCTATCAAGGTGTCATTGTTTTCTTTTGTCGGTTAGATTAAATATGCAGACCCTGGTACGAATAGCTGTTTGTGTTAATATAACTCAATATTGTTCGAAATTTATACAAGGATGGTGAAGAATGATAATTATTATATCCTTTAAGATCGGTAAAGGTATGCCAGATTTAAAACAGATCCTGGAAAGAATTGTAGTTATGGATAAAATGGGTTCGTGCTGTCTACACGTGCTCCTGAATCATTTGTTTCTGTACCACAAAATGAGAAGAATAGTAGAAGAAATATAATTTTAATATCAATGAAGATATGCCACATTTGGACCTATAACATCAAACAATGTACCTGCCGACCAATAATAGTGAGACTTTATTTATTATTAGTATCGGAGTAATAAGGATAAACCAGAATTATAATAATGTACTGACCTAATTCTGATGTGACAGTTTTGAAATGCAGATCCCGGACAATATATGAAAAGCAGCATCTGAAATATTGCACAACTTTGCTCTGTGTTATGAGTATTTGATGTAAATGTAAAAGTAGATACTCGTGATGTTAAATCTAATTAAAATTTTGGAGTAGCAACTTTAGCATAAAGCTGACTTGAAGTACTTATTCAGTACATATACCGTAGAATCAGTATGATATTGTCTTCAAGTACTTACGAATTCTTTTAGCATAATCCGTTCTTATCACTCCAGAGTATTGAATACTGGTCAAGTACGGCTTACACTACGGAGAACAAGTTCCTATTATTGATTCAGTGTTGGATCAGAGGTCCATTCTTACTAAGGTATGCAGAGACATTGCGAATCCCAGCGTTGGTCGTACCATGTAGATTTCATAAAACGCGCTCTGGAAGAAAATCACACCGTAATGATAAAAATGTTGACCGAGAAAATGTACGGAATGTAGATCAAATATTTCTAAGGTTAAGCTATTTTATTCGCTTTGCACATATGCATCGGAAAGTTTGCGATGTATACATAGGTCAGAGTACACCACAATTTTACTACGATTTTCCGCGATGCGGGATGTTGGAAGTAGAGTAAAAAAATGTTCTTTTGTAAAGAATTTTAACAAAATGAAGTTATATTAAGCTCGTAATAAACAGGCATAAACGACCACGACGTGAACTCGATTAAATGAAAAATAATGTTTTCGTTACAAAAAAAAATTTACTACAGAGGGCATACGCATATAAGTATGTATTCCTATTTTATTTAATTCACTTTCTACGTTTTTATATCACGTACGAATAGAATAAATATTTACAGCATATTTCTATAGTAAAGCACTCCGACCACTAGTGTTATTTTACTAAGACAAATGTTGTTAACCTTTTGGAGCATACAAAATTGCCTGGCTACTCGTTTTTATTTGTATAATAGAGGTTTTTCACACTTAATAATTGTATGTTTTCTCTCTTTTGCACATTTCGCGAATACGAAAAGGCGAGTTTGTATTTGAAATGAACGTATGGTTTTTTCTTATTAAAAAAAATAATGAGTTTATGGTCTTGCGCTGAATATTAATGGATAAAAGAAAGGGGGATAAAAAAAATTTCATTCCAATAATTACATTTTTTCTTCCGAGGAAAAAGTTTTATTCGTATATGGGACTCAATGCATACTGATAAAGTTCTTATATAGCAATAAATTAATAGACAAGACTTAATAACTGGCGTGTGATAGACCCCGACTGTGAATAATAGTCGAGTGGAAATTAATACCACAATCTCTATCGATCGTGACACACGAACTGCATCAACTTCAAACTGTACCAACAATCGTTTGGAATATTCACCAAAGATTTGAAAAATATATGCATAAATCCACATTTGAAATCGCGTACATATTCATGAGGTTCAATTATTCTAAATATCCCCAAAGCTGATTAAACCGATGATCCATTTGGTTTTCATCATCTCCACCCCTAAAACCATTAAATACATTTAAATGAAATACCTAATAATTTCACAGCATACCTATTTCCTAAGATTAGCATTAACTTTGGCTCATTTAATCCGTGGCGCGTGAGCTCAGGTGTGGATGCGCGATCCATTTTGAATTCTTAATAAGGAATCTCACGGTATAGTTGAAGGGCTTTCACAGGAAAGGGGGAAATACGTTCAAGACGGAACAATATTAGCGGTGGGTATAGCGCGCGAATGTGAACGAGGCTCAAGGGAGTCCCGAGTTAAGTTGTTGAGCTCACTTCAGTCTGCAGGCGAAGGCGCGAGATGAAATAGTGACTTTCTTTTCAGAACTTCAGTACATTTTTCTAAAGTACTCTTAACACCTATGAGACATCTATCCTTGACAAACACATACGAGTAACATTTTGCAAAGAAGCAAGCTTTGAATTATGTAAGATGTGGGGATGTATGTGTCTGCTTGTAGTATAATTTCGTGGTAATAATAAGTATGATGTGTTAATATGACGAGTGATCGTGACTGATGTATTTTTATTCATTTCAATCGGATATTGAATTTCATTACATTTAATTACTTTACCTGGTAGAAACGTAAGGTTTCCGTTACGAATCGAATGAACATAATCAATGGTTTAATTAACCGATACGTAACATACCTGTCAATATCGTCACTTTAAAAGGCATTTGATTACTAAACGTTGCTCATTTTGAACCCTTAAAAATGAATAATTTACGAATACCTCTCATCATTATTTCACAGCAATAATAATAATTCGATTTAAATTTTTAAATTACTTGACATCGATTAACGATTCCTACTATTGCGGTAGTTAAACCATTATCCGGTTCTCATACATCATACGTAACTCCACGATGATTTCACCAGTTGCAGTTTAATTTAGCCAGACGCCACCTAGCGGTCGGATTCGTCTGGCTTAAAAAAGAGCCCTCCCCGCGATGTTTGAGCTTAAAATAATCGATAACTCCAATCCTCACCTAAAATCTCAAACATCTTTCATTCTGGAAAACCCCCTCCTTTGAAATCCTACTTGCAAAGCCACTACTACCAGCCACATAGCACACCTCAAAGCTAGAGCGAGTCTTTCGAGTACGGCAAAGCCAGCCATCATCAGTAACTCTCAGCAGCCAAGCTTATTAAATAATTGAAGCCTCCGTTAGCGCGCGCGGCTCGAAGTCCGGAGGGCAGGTATAATTGCCGAGGTTAATCGGGCTTTCAGCAGTGCAGATTCGTTGACGTCCATACCACCACCACGACCACCACCTCCACCACCACCACTACTACTCCTGTGCAGTGCAGTAGCGCAACCGATCGTCCGTGCTACTGTTCTGCGGGCACCACCACTACTACGACACCTCCTTCACACACAGGCACTAATACAGAGAGAAAACCGGACGTCGAGCGAGGCATGAAATTCATACGCGTTTCCAATCGATCATACCATCGCGTGCACTAGAGGTACTGTGTGCGCTATAATATAGCATTGTCGCTACATGCGATCATCGCCTACCTACCTCTACTACCGCCGTCGCGTTGATCCTCGTCATCCTCGGAGCCGTGCATTATCCGCGCGATATCGCGCGACCGCGACGTTTAAACACACTGGCGACGTTCCTCCTCTATACCGAGAGTGAGAGAGAGAGAGAGAGACAGTCACTCACCTAAACTAACAGTCCACGTATGCATACACACGCATATTTGCAGACGCGTGTAGCTGCTTCGTTACGAGGAAAGCTCGCCAGGGCCGAGTGGTACACACGCGAGGAGGCAAGTGTGTATACATATTCTTAAAGGCTGTGCTGCAACAGGGGATAATTTATCGCCGCGACTTTGCGCAAACTCCGAATTCGAGCCTCTGTTTTATGCGTGTGTTTGTTATTATTTTAGGCCACGTTTACCCGCAGAGTCGTGATTTTCGTTGACGAATCACTTCGCTATCGTTTTCGTATATTCTATTACGTATACATTATTGCAGTCCTATTACATGACATCTATCGTATATTGCGTATATATATAAGCGACGACGGACGTATACCGTTATATACCTATGTATAATAGCGTTACGCGCGTGCGTGCGCGTTATAAACCTCCGAAAGAATAATTCGATAAACGCGTACGTTGTGTACATTATACAGGAGTGATCCGATGATTTTAATTTACGCACTCGCACGCCATACTTTCAACTCGTTATCGCTATATATAGGTATCTATTGTTCTAGCCTAGAGCCAGCCGCAGCTGTCTATATTGTTATACGTAATCCCCATATATGACGCTATTAATTATGGTACGTCGTAAATAGTGGAAAATCTACGAAGTGTGTTTTATAGCCGAAAGTTTGGTCGATGACGGAAAACACGTCGGTCTAACACGAGGAGCGTACATTAACATTCTACGCGGCATACGCGTTCGCTTATACTACATGTATATATACCTATAGCCGAGACGAAAGAAAAGCCGATGCATTTTCAGATGCTAATGCGGTATTTGTCAAAACATTTTCATCCGAATAAAGAGAAGCTATCGATCTTCGGTACCGTTAGTTCAACAACGTTATGTATATATATATATATATATATATGTGTGTGTGTGTGTGTATATAGCTGATGAATAGGCGTACGAATTATTGTAGGGAAATTGTCCGATGCTTAAATGGTTCGTTATTTTCTTTTATTTTTACTGCGAAGTAATAATTAGTTTTAGCTCGGAGTTAATTGCGTAATTGATTATGAGAATGAAATTTTCTTCAAATCGAATTGTAATTATACATTTTGGAAACTCAAGCTGGTAACGATTAACACCTAGAAATTAAAAACGTAATTTTTAAATTAACGTATAATTAATTTCATTAGAAGAACCTTTCTACGGAGTCTTTTTTTTTTATTTAAGTTTAATATAAATTTCTATTTCAATTATTAGAATTTACTTTGTGTTTATAGAACGTTCTATGTACAGGATTTATATAGGCTAAGTATATAATATGTTAAACGCTAATAAAAATATTTGCAATGTTTCAAAAAATATATTAATAAAAAAATTGCTCGTTTGAAAGAAGGAAATGTCGATTAAAAAGAAGGTTTTTGTTTAAAAAAATATCGATTGTTTAAACAATGGTTTACTGCATGGAATTAAATAAAAATAGTCAATGGAACCACTTGGACTCAAAAATTAGTTTGATTTCATTGCAACAAATTTGACGAACATAATAATTGATTGTACATTTATGAAAAAGTTGTTAATTAATTTATACGCGTGCACGGAAAATTATAAAAACGTAATATATTTTACAATGAAACATTGTGATTGAAATTCTGATTCTATTTGTGTTTGTATTGTACACATGATTCACGTTATTGTTAAGCTCGATTTTCGAAATTTTAATTACACATCACTGATTTACTTCAATGTATATACAGAAAGAAAAATTCACTGCTTCATGATTGCGTTGAAAATTTTGAAATAATTTTAGTAAAATTTACTTAAGACAAAACCGAAAACTCGCATTCGTTCAAACCTCGTCGATTCGAGCCAAACGCATATAATAGCCATTCTAAATATCCATCCCGGGCAAATTCTCCGTAAATCAACGAATCAGTCAACGAACGTCCCGTATTGAATTCATCAATTTCTCCGAAAGTCAGTGGACTAATGCTAGGACACGCGCAAACATACAGCTCGAATTTGACAGTTGACCGGTCCTTCGAAGGGAGGAGAAGAGAGAGAGAGGGAGAGAGAGAGAGAGAGGAGCGCGTGGGCGTATACTTCCGATCCAGAGGTATTCAGACGTCGTCACACCAACACGAATTCCCTACTGTGCATTGTGTGTCGGTGAGCACAAGTGAGCTCACCGGTGGAACGAACGTAGTCGGCTCGCTTTCAATTAACGGCGATTAAAGCGCCGAGTAAACGAGCAGCCGGCACGCGTGCCTGCAGCCCATAGCCTCCTGCTCTATACTCACACTTTCTCGACGTCTCTTATTCTTCTTCCTATATGTATGTATCTATATATATGCAACTGGGCCCCGAAATCGTCGTGCAGCCATCTGCCATAGCAGCTCACCCCCTCGTTTAACGCGACCGGGCTTTTTAGAACGGCTCAGCTGGAATGGATGATCAGAGAATGAGATATACGTGGGTCGTTCGCTAACAGATTGATCGGTCAAAAATATGTTTTTGTTTTTTTCTAAATGTTTTTGAACTGTCCTTTCGTTCGATATTATGTTATAAAAGTGCGTCTTGGAGTCATCTCGTGGTTGTTCCAGATTTCCAGTTAGAAACAGGGATTAGCTGTTTATAGATACTTTTGTAATGGATATAAGGTGTTTTCGTATACATTTTTTAGGTTTATACCAACGATCGAATCTTATCAAACCTAATTTTGAAGACATGAATAGCATTCAATTATTCGAATGACTTTGGGCTTATTGTTGAGAAATAGTATAGTAATTCATTAGATTGGTTCAACATCAAACTGGACAAACTTATAAGTGTCAAAGATAATTCTGTACTTCCATTTAGTGAAGATTAATTCATCACATTTATACATTTATTTGTAGCTAGAAAAAGAGCTTGATTCCCAATTGTATTGAAAAAAGTGATGTATATGAATTTTTAGATGTTAAAAACTGTATTTCAAGCCTTGGTTGACTTAGGAAATTTGTTATGATACACGTCAACTGCTCTGAAAGTATTTCATTAGTAAACTTTGATTAATTTTACAACAAATGTCCCCTTTGTGTTTTTAGTGCCAAATGCATCCCTGAGGAGTTACATTTTTTTAAATTCAAGCATAAAATACCAATTTTAGTATTAGTAGTATCATGTAACATAAAGAACAGGTCCTTATCAGTTTACAAATATTTCGAAGAAAATAAAAAATATTTGACTGGTCAATCTGTCAGAGAATGTGTGTATATTGTATGTTTCGCGACGAGGAGTAACGGAAGATGAGCGGGAAATGTGCAAGAAAAGAATGAAGACGCGTATGAGAGACAATGTCGCGTGTTGTGGAAACGAATGTTGTCGAGAAAGTTTTGGATTTGAGATAAGTTATTTCCATCCTGGGAGACGAAACTATGTATGCGTATGTACGTGTGAATCTCTCTCTCGAGAGAGAAAGAGAGATGCAGATGCACGCGCGCTTGAAAATCTTGCCTGAAATGCATATTTTTGTTTTCCTTTTTATTTATTTCGTACAAACCGTGCACTTTTTTGTTGTACTCCGGGAAAGTTAGGTGGAGTTTTTAAAACAATTGAAAATGTATGAAAAAAAATATTGAATAATTTTTTGTTTTTAATGAATTGTTTATTCTTTTCTGTTGTGAAGTGGAGTGTTTGTACTGCAATAATCTATGCGTTTGAGTTAAGTTCTTAATCAATTGTTATTATTTTTCTGTTTGCTACTACAGTTGATTTATATTGCAAAACACATCAAAAACTCCCATCTTTACATTTCCCACAATGAAAAGTTTAACAGCTGTAGTGTTTGCACAGTTTCGTAATACATATTTTATTATCGATGCTTGACCAATATTCCAAACGAAAATAAAAAGAACTAAGCCTAATTACTCTTCGTTTCCGTGACTCATTTCCCGTTCCTCTTACTAATTTGAGTGTTATCACCAAATAAAACGTGTCTTACAAGGAGCTATGAATTTTTTAATTCATCCTAATGGAACAAGAATTACTAAAATTTCTAATTGACAGATATTTAATTAAAAAAAAAACTGACTATTTATGAAAGTGTTACCAGCAAACAAAACTTGTCAGACTCCTTTTTTACAACACCATATAACACGTCTACTCGCAATTGTTCATAAAAAGTTAATTATAGGACTTTAACTACATGAAATGTTTGCCAATTGTGAGTTTTACGTCCGGTGTCCCTCTAGCGGCAAATATCACAATGACTTTTAACGTCATAGCTGCTATATTTTTTACACGTATGCGAACCACACATATTCTCAACAATTGCAATTTCGATCAATAAAAATGTCCTATACACTATATGAAAATGTGTAAACAATAAGTTATATTGACTGCCTTAGGTAATGTTTTTTAAACAATCGAAAATACATGAAATAATCTCCTGTTGCGGAAAGGAAATGCTACGCGAAAAGATATATAGACGCTTTGTAGAAGGTTGTTACGCGAGACAGCACGAGGTTGATGACCGTAAGTAGAACAAAAAAGAAAAAGAACGGGCGGATGGAGATAAACAGACGGTAAGCGCACGATAGACCGAAGACATAGAGAAGAAAGTGTCATTTCTCAGGCGAGGGTTACCCATATACATGAGGGTCCGATAGTTTCCTCGTGAGCCGCAGTTGTATCATGATCTGGGCTGTAAAAAAGACAGATTGAGTGATTTAGGGCCTCGTTTTAGGTGTAAGTGGTTAGTGATTCGAGAGGTTTACAGTACATGCGTGCAGCTCATTTTTTTTTTCTTCCAACGATTTTACGAGCGTTTGTATTAGTCTAAGAAGATGATACGACTCAACAGCTACTTCCTGGACATTTTTTACGATATTTTTTTTAACGTCGTTTTATAGCATGTGGATTAGATGAATTTACTTTTAATAGTGTTTGTAGTATACCGAATTAAAATGTCCCAATAAACTACTTTCTCTCCAAGTGCGTAATTCATTAGTTAAAAAAAGAACTAACATATTCTCACGCTCGAACTGTATCGTATAATACACTTATGGCTTTCTTAAGATGAACGGAACGACGTAAGAAAAATTTTTATTACATACTCCGCGTTTGCAAATGTAGGATGAAGATGCATCAGTAATGTTATTGCAATAGCTAATTCGATGGGCATAAAGGTTTACCGGCTTAGCATACGCGACTTTTCCATTCAGATTTCCCAACGGTAATACAACGCTGCATAATAAATAATGTTTTATAGCATCGACTCTAAATTGACATTGATAAAAGTATCCGGTATATAGTATAGAGACCATTATTTTTCATTAAAATTTCAACGTCTGCATCTGACCGATGTACACTTAACAAATTAAAATATGGAGTTAATTAACTTGAGTAAGCGATACAATGCATACATTGGTTGAACAAATATTTACTCTCAGTTGTACGTTATCGGATATTGCTATAGGGTTTCAAAAATTTTATCCATTTTTTCATAAGTGAATTCTGTCGTATTTGCGTTGAAAACAATTTTAAAGAATTTTGGATCAAAATTTTCCGTCGCTTCGTTAATTAATGAATTTATTCATCGGGTTAATCGAGTCTGAAAGAAATTAGCTATGATAGGACAAACACACGTTCGACGATGAACCAGACGCTTCAACGTCAAAGCAACAATTGAATATTCCTATGAGACGAAACAAAAATCGATTCTAATCAATGTTGATACATCGTACGCTCTGAGATGTCGATCGAACGCTGAATATTTTAGTTTCGAAAAAATACGTACTCGCGGTGTGTTTTTTTTTTTAATTTAAAAAGTTTTATTACACAAAAGTTAGTATCACCACCACACGCATGTAACGTCAAATTCCGTAACTCGTAATCAGCTGTTCCACAAAATTTTGCTCTTCAACGTTTTAACGGTCACTCTGTACCTTTTTAGCATTTTAAAATTTGAAAATTTTCAACTTTATGCGCCCGGGAAACCCCCCGGAGGCACTTACATCTACCTACTCTCGGCGTAGCTATATAGAATCGCATATACCATAACACCTGAAATTTCAACTCGAATGTTTAAGTATAAATAAAAATGCAGAGGCAATCGCGCGAGAAAATCGACCTTTAAAATTCAAAGAGCACTCGCGGTATCAGCGAATGAAAACTAGTTTCAAAACCCTTTTTTAAAAAGGAAAACTGACTAAGTGTTGTGATTGTGCCTCGGAGTGACCTTTAAGAAATACGGTATTTTTTTAATTATTGTAGCTTACGATGTCTAATCTAATAATGCACGCATGTTCTCTTAAGAATCTGATCAAAAAAGCACAATTTTGTAAACATTGAATGTGTTACTAAGCTTTACGAGAATACGTCAACCAATTTACAACGCGATTGGATTAATAACACTTAATTTTTAAACAAATAAAAAAAATTAGAAAGATCTGAGGAAGCACGCGTGCTTAATCCCTGGTAGATCGACATTCAGCCGTTATAACTTTTTTCCCCGAGGGAATCATCAATTTTTTATTTCGTATTTTTGTTCAGCAACCGAGAGTGTGTTGACCAAAAAATTAGTATTGTATGCCGTAAATTATTGTTTATTAACTAGTATTAATACATTATAAATAATGATAAGTTAACTGTATTATTGTATACTAAATTAATATTGTGTATTAAATTTTATTAAAAAAAAAAAAAAAAAAAAAGAATTAAATTGTAATACCACACTTAACGAGAATCCAGTCAATTAAAAGGAAAAGAGAAAAAAAATCGATTCGATTCGTGTCTTACGATTCGTCCCTTCCAATCGATTTCGTCCACATATACGACAAAGCCGAAATCTCACGTACCTCACGAATAATCCGTAATCAGTGCTCCGTTACTGCAAGAAAAGAAATTAGGGTCAAAAAGCCGTGGAGCCCTTATCGGCACCTTCCGCAATGCAGCAGTGATTCTCTCTTTCGCCGTCGATTCGATTCCACCTTAGGCAAGATTAAAGCACGTTACCTCCTTGCAAGAGCACCGTTTAATGAAATTACGCGTGTACAATCGAATTAAGCTCGCGCGGCTGCTGCCGAAGACGCGATTCAACAAAGAAGTATCGATCAGCCTCCCATTTGCCCTTTCTCATCGATACGTCTTCTATGTATACGTATATGTACACATACACATACATCACATAGGTACACATACACCTATATATGTATATAGATAGTCGAGAGAAAGGTATATATACGTAGGTGTGTTAGAGACGCTGCGCACAGAATTGTCACTTAACCACATCGTTATCAGGTGTGCGAACGTTCCGTTAATTCTCGGAGCCTCGTTTCGTCGATGCCTCGAGTGGTTTTAATTGTTTATCTGCAAAACGAGACCGCGAGTGATCGAGGAGTTTCGAGAGATCGATGTGCGGAATTACTCGGAATGTTGTTTAACTGAGATGTTAGATCACGTTTAACTAGAAGTTTTTGGTTGATACATCTAAAGTGGATAATATATTGGGACTATATATTTATTTGGAAGGGGAGGGGTTGTTGTTTAGATGATTTATTATTTCTCTGTACAGAATATTTATACGTATTTATTTGTATTGAATTGATTAAATTTGATATTGATACGATTTACAATTAGAACAATTCGAAGTTTGAAGGTTACTTGATCCCCCTTCCCTCTCCCTTCGTATCATCCGGCTATCTATGAAGCTATTTACGAATAAGACCACTTTGACAATCGAACAACAAGTGATAAAACGTAGTTAAAAAAGAGTGTAAAATACAATTTGTTTTTTATTAAATTAATTATGAGTATTTTAATGTGACAGTTTCCCCCACTCCAATTCTCTGGATATCAGTGTAATTATCCTATTCAAATGATATTACAACGACAATTGAAACCACATACTCTAAATGTAGATAACTTGATACGCAGATTAAGGAACTGTAACTTTAGCGCAAAGAAACGATGAAATGTGCAACGTCGTACCCCATTTTTCGTAAATTTGTTTCCAAGTATAGCCCAAGATCCATTGCAGATTTGTCGTGAACAGGAGACTATTTTTACCATCACCGGTACATAAAAATAAACAGCTTATCACACAATAACCGACCGAAATAATAGACTCTGTCGTGGAAATTGAAGTGGTTGCAAGAAGTGGTAAAATGGATAAAACACACCGAGTAAAAAAAAAAGAGGAAAATTCCGGAAATGCGCTCAACACGACTCGACTTTATACAATTCACTTTCACAAGAAAGAAAGAAAAAATGTCTTTCACGCACGAAACAGAGCGACAGAGAGGAATAGAGTACAAACTCTTCCACATATACGTATACATCATTTTTTAAACACATACAAAGCTCGAGTGCGAGTATGTGTACATGGAGGTGGTGCATATACGGTTAAATGGATACTTTTACACGGGACTACTAGGGCGGGACTCAGGAGGGCAACTGTATACTACACAGAGAGCCTAGTTGCAACAACTCGACGAGGCGCAAGTGTGACGATGCTCCTGGTGAAAGAGGAAGAAGGAAAAACTACGTGAAAAGATTGGAGAGAGAGAGAGAGAGGCGCGTGTAAAAGGGAATAAAAAATGTTAGGGAAATAGAAGTAGTACTAGGAGATAAGATGAAACTAGATGAACGAAAGGCAGAGTGCAGCAGCAGAGCAGCCTACTACTACAGGCAAAGTAAAAAGGAAAATAAAGACTGCTGGAAAAGGATAAAACTAAACGAAAGCGCTGAAAGCGAGTCGTAGGGAAATAGCGAAGAAGAAGAAGAAGAGGCAGCAGCAGCAGCAAGAGAGAATTCATTGAAAGCACGAAGCACACCAAGGCAAAGTGGTCGCTGATAGACTTATTGAGCGAGAGGCTGTGTATACAGCTGAAGTCGTATACGTATATGAAAAGTCATAAAGTCAGCTTTTATATCCTAGTCTCTATCTCCCCTCTCTAGATACACGTTGTACAGTAGGCTTCATTTCTTCCTTTCATATATATATGTATATATATATATATCTATATATGTATTTTTTTTTTCTTTTTAATTATTTTTGCAAGCCTGTAGAGCAAACGAGACAGACGACTGGCATTTCCATAATGAAGCTCTGGCAGCGGTGTGCAGCGGCTCCTTCTCGTGACATATGCGATTAATCGGGGAAAGTGTCACATTAGCGCTGACGTGAGAGCGCAGTTCCGTTTATATCGCGCCGACCTGCCGCAATGCACGCGCTCCTGTAAATGGAAGACGAGTCTGGGGTATAGACAAACAGAGGGAATAAACGAGGGTAGAGAAAAGAGAAAGGCGAGTAACTTTTGTAGGAAATGTCTGTGGAACGATTGTAGCCTACTGTAGCCATGTCTACACCGAAGCTTCTATACGTCGAAACTGTGCAAAGCTCGAGTTATAAGTCATGTGCTGCTGCTGCTGCTGCTGCTGTTGCTGTCAAGTGGGCAAAGTTCTGAGGGAAGAGAGAAAGAGAGACTAAGAAAACATTGGAAATTAGGCGGAGGGATTCTTGCGAAAGAGAGAGAGAATTTCAGGCAGTTAAGTATTTAAGTATGTAGCTGCAGCCTCTTGGCTTTCCAACTTCACTATACTATTGATCTTAAATTTTCGACTCGAGCTACAATTAAACGAGCTGCACACGCAGTTTGCAGTTTAACTTCTCGCGCGCGCTCTCTCTCTCTCTCTGTTTTCTTGTAATTTTCACAGCGAGTGGAATGTTTAAACTGTGCTCGCGAATATTGGATCTACGAGTATCTAAAATGACGGAAGCTTATACGCTTGTTTATATAATTGTATATATAATGACGGAAACTCACGGAAGATACCTGATTATTTTATATCTCGAGGATAGTTTTATTCAAAGAAAATAAAAATTTCTACCGAGGAACGATCTTGAGTTAGCAAAAGTCGAGATTTTAATGATACTGAACGAAAGCTTGTGTGCGAGTACGTACATTCTAAACGAAAACGTGGGTTTATACTTTAAGTACTCGTTTTTGTTTATTTATTTTCTGACGATGTTCAGTGTGGTATGTTACAGCTTTGCTTGCCAAAAATTGAGGCTTTATTGTTAAACAGTCATTTTTATGATTCAAAGAACTGTCCGTCGCCAGATACCATCTCCAGAAAAACAGGTGCGAGCAATTTACGTTAAAAAAATTCTGACAAAACGATCGACCGAATTTTTTTTAATTTTCGTTGTGCTACTATTAATAATATTTTATGTACTGGATATAATAAATGAATTTTCGGTCGGCAGTGTAATAATTTTAAAACATAACGTGTATTACTCATACGCATAAGTTCCAGTCATCGAAATCTATGTATAGAACCTGTCAGTAACTTCCTGTAAACAATTGAAAATATCTGTGGTTACTCGTGTGAAAGAAATATCGAGTAAAAAAATAATTTTTTTAATACGATACAGTGAAAACGATAATGTGGTTAAGTTAGTCTGTTTGGACTATTTTTATTAACAATTATAAGAAATACATATTCGATATGTATTAATATACTATGAGATTCCAACTGTATCTTACTAAAACGTGTTAAGTCTATTAGAATTTATTTATTAAATTTGAGGTCTTTAATTTAAAAATCAATATCGACGATTGCTCTTGACAGATTGGATTGACATAGAAATCAAATACTAATTTATCATTTCCTTTGTCTATATTGTGCTTTTGAAATTTTCGTAATAAATATTACTGTTCAGTAAAATTTATAAATAGAGAGAGACTTTTCTGTGATAATTTGACCAACGGTTGGTTATCAGTGATATTATCAAACTATTTAGTAATATTTACTCAACTTACGAGTATATGTTTTTAAGGTAAAATTTACTATACCATTTTTCTTTGTGCACGATCAGCTGGTTAGGTGAATCAATTTTTGCGGTGTAAGTCGAAGGTATACATATATTGGGAACCATCAACATCTGCTCTGTTCGATGAAAATTATAGGTCCTGTCAATGTGTTTTGTATACCGGTGTAGCGCTGAAAGACGCCATGGTCTGTTATTTTAGAAGGCCGTATAATGGACCCGTAGGTATACCAATTTAGCCGAGAACATATTGCTTTGTGAATAGCTAATATATATAGCAGCTATTCTTAAGAAATGAACAGTTTTTATCTGTCGCGTGTATATTGACGAGATTTTACATATTATCTTTTCGGAGCAGAAGGTAAGCAAAAGTTTTTATTACTTCGCCGTATCCTCTTAAGGCTCCTAGTCGATAACTTTCTCAGCTTTTCATCAAAATTAATCGTTTAAATGCGAATTTTAAAGAAAATCTCCAGCCTCTTTTCCACCCACTTAGAGCAATTTCCTGTAAAATTGCGTACTTATAAAGTGGAAGAGGAGCCATCGCCTTCGTCAGGAATAAATGGGAAAATTCGCGTTTCAATCGAGCGGATCCTGTGATTAACCTCTGAATTATGTGAAACGTGTATAATCAGAGTTAATCCTTTCGCGCTAGTTTAATTGTGCATCACGTGAAAACTTCGCGTTCAAGAAATGCTAAATAGTGCAAGAGGGTATATAGAGTATCCGAAAAATTTATTCAACTTGCGACGTTGCCAAATAACTTTTCGTATATAATCTTCTCATTTAAATATATGCAGTGAGATAAATAGTGCAGTAAATTTTACTATGTGTTCTTAGAAAGTTTGGTTATGTGGTCATAGACTGTCAGTCAACTAAAATAATTTACTACAATTCCGTAATTCCTAAACATCCCACTCTGATCATCGTCGAAAATAAAAACATAAAAATAAAAAAATAAATAAATAAACGAAACAAGTACATAAATTATAAATACACTTTTATTCATCATCCGCCTAACCGAACAAATTGCGTTTCCACAATGGGATGTTTCCTTAGTCGTGGCAGGGGATAAAGAGTGAAAAACAAGAAGACTCGCTCTAGCTCCTGGAGCAGAAACACGGTGTAGAGGATATACAACGAAAGCGCGCAAGGATTTCGTATTTCCGTATAATGGAGGGCGAAAAATAAGTAGTACTCTCCGTCATCCAATTTTCGGGCTCGCGAATCCACCTGATGCTCAGCTGCAGCACCAGCAGCAACTACGTCAAGCATAGCTGGCGAGGATTGTCGGGAGAGAAAGAAGAGCCTCGGCTCATTTGCTTCGCCTTATCTGTATAGGTATTTTCGTACCATCCGTACTCACTATATATATATGTGTGTATGTGTGTATATATAGCCACGAACAAACATGCATCCGCGAGAGGATGATCTTATTAAGATATCGGAGCTGTTGCTGTTGCTGCTGCTGCTGCTGTTGTTACGCTTCGGAATGAATATTTTCTCTGCTCTTGGTATATGTACACTATGGTTTTTCGTAGGGATGGAGCTAAAGAGAGAAAGTTTTGATATTCCGTTGATTATTTAGAGGCATGCCTGACAGTGACGTTTTAATGGAATAGTAGCGGATAAAAGAGATATTTTTGAATATGCACTATTAAGACGAGTCGAAACTTGTTGGCTAGACTTGGAATTTCGATAAACATGATTAGCAATGCTGTACGCTCGGTGAATGTTTATTTACGAATCTTGAAAATTCGACTTGTAATTCGTACGTTATTATCATTTAAATTGGCTGTGAACTTGAATGACGCTCTGACACGAAGAATTAGAAGAAAAAAAAAATAGAAAAAGATATGCCCATGCGGTTGTTACCCACAGGTTTCTGCTCAAGTGATTTTAAAACTTTTTGGCACGGCTGTCTCTTGTCGGTTTTCTGGGCTTAAATGCGCGCGCCTTTAAACGGATGTGACGCGTAAAATTTATGCTCGGCTTTTTAAATTTTCCGACGAATTTCTTTGAAATATAGCAAACGATCTTCACTCGACATCCGAGATATACCGAGAATTAGAAAAAACTTATTATTCCAAGATCTTCCTCCTCGGCGTACTTATATTATTATTATTATTATTAATATTATGATTCTTTATAATTTTTCTCTTATTAATGTGTTACGCGGTATATAAGACATAGCGAGGGAGTCGTGGTTCTTAATTAATTTTTCTTTGGAGTATGTTGCATTTAAAAAATTAACTTGAGTATACGGCGTCGCTCGCTCTTGCCTTTGAACGCTTCACTTTGTATACGTATAGACGTATTAAATTACGTCAAAAGTGTATGTGTACGTGGCTCTGAAAAAAATTTCTGATTAAACGAGAAACACCCCATAAGCTGAATTTTATTTAAAACGGAAACCGTCTTCCATCGCGACACTCCAACAGTCGGGCGAAAAAAAAAATCGCAAAATTATGACGATCACAGCCATTCATCAGTGCCACTAAAACCAGCAAAGAAGAACGAAGAAGTTATATATACATATACGTTGGCTCGATCAGCGAATTCATCCAGGTCCAGTCAGCCGAGGCTTTTGCTTTTCAAAAGCTGTCTAATGAGCCGTTATAAAAGCCTTTGTCCGTTGCAACCGGCGATTCAGCACTCGCTGACAAAAAAAAACACCGTTCCAAATCGATTGGAATCGGAAAATTTATATTCCTTCTCCCTTCGCGGTTCGAAATAACTTGCTTAATTGCGTGACTCTGCGTACGCGTAT
Source organism: Apocrypta bakeri (assembly GCA_018906985.1). Lineage (NCBI taxonomy): Eukaryota > Metazoa > Arthropoda > Insecta > Hymenoptera > Pteromalidae > Apocrypta > Apocrypta bakeri. Next base: position 6,536,517 of record JACCIA010000005.1, read on the forward strand.
ACCTATATAGCTATACATGTATAAATACATACATATAAACATATATACAGAGCGCAACAAGTATTTCCCATGACTAACCGAGCGCGAGATCGGGCTTTTTACTCCTACCTTTTAACTCGTGGTAAACGAGATTTGTTTACGATGGCCAAATACTTTTTTTCTTCACTCGCGGAATTTTGTACGCGCGACGAAGTACGCGAGTTTTTTTGTTTTGTTTTTTTTTCATGAAGTTTCAAACAGTTTTTAATTAAAGTAATGACGTACTCTCGGGTTATATATCAATGTATAAGTGAGTCCGTCTTTGGGATCGTGTCGTGTAAATAGAGATATTTCTTCGGTTTTTTTTCGGGAGTGAGGGAGAGAGAGAGAGCAAAAAGAAACTTTTGTATAACGAGTTCGAGGCCTTTTCACCGAGTTTTACGACAGTTGAGTGCGGACCCCGGAAATGTGTTTTAATTACGAAGGGGCTGTGCTTTCGCGTCGAAGAAAAGCTAATTATTGCCGTTTACGTTTGACTTTAAAGAAAGAGCGGCTTGTTATACGAAGTAGTGGAAAAATTGCGCCCGTTTGACAGCGAAGGCGAGTAGGAAAAAAAACGTACTTCTTATTCAAAGTGTTTCTGGGATTTCATCCGTTTTCGAGTAATGTACTTTAGGTGGCTTATTCCTCAGCGAACAAAGAAAGTTATAATTTTAGCGATATTTTTAAAATGTCCTTTTTTAACGAGATGTACTAATGCATTTTACGCAGAGGCTTAAGAAAAATAGCAATTTTTCAAATTAATTTATTTCTATTATTTAATATTTTTTTAACAGACCGTGTATGAACAGGCAAATACTGCTGTTTGATACTTGGGGGTTACCAGACGTAAGACTCGCAATTGACTAAATTTTAACGCAATTAAATTGTAGATAATTCCGTTAACAGGAGTTTACACTTCTTCCTTCCCGGAACTTTCGATGTCTACCACAAGAAAAAATCTAATGTTATTACAAAGCCAAACTTGATTACAAAGCTAAATTGATGTTATCATTCGGTGCAGAGATAAATTTACTTTTTAATTTCAGCTATAACGTAGATTACAGTTTAAATAGATCTCTAAGATTCGAAGCTTAACCGATGCTATTTTAGGTTCTCGAGTTGAAAATTAATAACAATAATTAAATTCATTTAAAAAAAAATACTTTTTCGATACCGACACCCATTAGAAATAACAAACAAATTATCTAATATGAAAAAGGGCTCATTGCTCGATCGACCAACCATAGCGCGGTATCTAATCGTATAATAATACGATTGCACATATAAACGGAAGCTTTTAAAGTGAAAATGTAAAAGTGCGGATTCTCTCTAAAATTCCGTAGTTACATAAATATTTGACTATTAAATTAACGACAGGACAATTTGTTCTCTCGATTCTTTGCGTTCGCACTTTCGCGGAATAAGCTCTGAAATGAAAGCGACGTTAAATTTACAGCAACGACTAAATTTTAAAAGGGATAATTGTTGAATAAAGCCAGTGGGCAAGCCGAGTGAGAATCCGTAAATAATTTCAAGCATTATATATGTTGACTGCAATTTCGTTGGGGCCGCACACACGCACGAAATCGTAGATAAAATTGGAAGCAATATTAACGTGTTCAGTGACAAGTGGCACCATATGGTTGAGACTTCTCTCTCTCTCTCTCTCTCTCTCTCTCTCTCTCTCTCTCTGTGTCTCTTTCGACCATGTGGAACCATATGGTGTTTAAAATCCACTCGGCAGAACGCTACACGAGTATTTGGAAATTGAATTCCAATTCAAATTTCATTGATCAAACTTTTGACTTTTGAAAGCAAAAACTAACGCACCTCGCGTCTGTATATATATTATATATATAAATTATTCCTGATTTTTCCGATCGTCATGGAACGACGAAATAAATAAAAACCCAAACATTATAATGCGAAATATGCGCGTACATTGTCGTCTAGACAACGTTTTTTTTCCCTCGCTGCACAGCTGGAATGCGAGAAAATTCCACATATGTAGTGGTGGTAAATACGAAGAATAACAATTTGTTTGAGCTGCGCCTTTTATGTTTCCCGGATGAATAAATAAAGGCGGATTTTATCGACGAACGCGAGGAGCGCTTATATATCGATTTACGTATAGGAATATGATTTTCGGAATAAAAATGATCTTCTGCCGAGAAGCAATCGCGAGTCGTTCTTTGTTCGAGCTGCAGACTTTTGTAAAAATACAATTGAATGCTCTCGGCATTATTCGAAATTAGATCTCGTTTGTCGACCGTAAGTGCTGGCTTTGGAACAATCGAAAAATGGATTTTTTTTTTTTATATTTTATTATGTTATACATGGGCGCATGTTGTAAAATAAAAGAGCTAAAGTGCTATATTGAGGTTTTTTTTTATTTAAGTTCATTGGTCGTGGTATGGAGAGTTTTGTTCGATTTTTCGATATAAAAGTATGCATCAAATGTTTAATATAGTTTAACTTTTCATGCGTATCCGTTTCGCGGTTCGAAACAATCATGATTATATATATGTTTATCGCGCATTTTTCAAATATCTCTTCCTTTATCGAGAGATAAAATGTTCGATTTTCCTATAATTCTTGCCTACACGCGCATATATTTAGAATAGCGAAAAATTTCGCGAATTTGTACGGGAAAAAATATTGTCGATATTTTAGACGGAATTAGTTTTTTTTTTTAATATAGTTAATATTATTTGAAGTCTTATCGCATAAAGTATTCATGATTTTAAGATGTTTTTTACTGAATAATCCATTAATAAAATATTTCAATAGTAATAGTTCTTTGTACGAGGCCGTTGTATTTGAAGAAAAACGTTTGTCCCCACTGCTGCATATTCACTTTGATAAGAGATTTCAGGAACTTTTCATTCTTACACATTTAACCCATAATCTCCATAAAGAGAAATTCCTCACTTTGTATTAAAAAAAACGAGCAAAAAAGATTCGAAGATTATTTTTAATTTTAAGACGTCAACAACTCCTATCGATGTCAAATTTGAATTTTAATATATGTTTTTTTTTTAATTTTAAAACTTAATTTTAAACTATTAAAGTATGGACTGACCTTTTTCTTCGCCAAGCAGACACGCGATAAAACAGTTATCGAAATAAAATTTACGTTGAATTAGTTTTAAAATAGGCACTAAATCATGAATTATTCGATAATAAGACGTACTTTCTTTAAAACAAATCGATTATTATATAGCTTATAATAAAATACGCAAATCAACCTAGACGGATCTTGGATTTATTTATTTATTAAACCAGAGTAAAATATGAAATGACAATTGCAGTGGAAATACGTTCCTATTCGCTGGCCTGGCCTGTATAAAACTAATTGCTTAAATTTAAAATAAACCCACTCAAACACTAAACTTAAGAGCAAAACTGCATTGTAATATACGTTTCTTTCCTTCACCAATATCTGATTAACATTGCACTTGCCGTAGTGAATGTTTCTGCATAAGCCTTTTTAATTCTCTTGCATACTGCTTTTTCGAAATTTTTCGATCTTGCTGGACACGTTAATCCTACTGTACACGTAACTCTGTAATGTGGAAACATTTTCTCTATGTTGGAGATCGGAATCACATTTACAATCTGATGTAAAAACGATATTATCTACAACTACAATGTTTGTATATTTAGTTTCTCTTTACATAGGGTGCATTGAGTTCGCGAATGTCTGATTCCTCTGACGAAATGTAATAATATTGCTTGGTTGTTTCCTAAGCAGTTAACGTCAGCGTATGATGTACATTCGATGTTTATTGACATTTGCAATTTTACATCTAAGTGTGTCAAAATTTGACATTAGTAGAGTTGCTTTTGAGATACGTTCCACTTTTGCATCAATTGTAGAAATGACTGTTGTAATTGGTTTATGTTCAACTTTAAACTTTTTGGCATTGAGTTGCTCTCTATTTACAAACTGCGTATGTTTAATGCCATTTATAGTTGGTTTTGAGACAAAGGGAACATTTACTGTCTATGTTTGCACTGTTATCATTGTGATCTTTTGTTTTTCTTATTCGGGTCGTTATTGGTGATTCCATTGGACTTTAAAGATGTAATTAAAATATCAGCAACATTTTTAATCGCGAGTAAATCAGTATTACTTTCGGACATTTTCTGCCAATCGTACTCTGAGTTACAGCGATGAGAATGTTTGTATTGAAGTAAGCATTTTCCATTGTAACAAATAAATGTTCTGATGCCAAGTAACGTTCTATCTAAGTCTGCTATCCTTACGCTCCAGTTTATATAATTTGAAATGAACAGGTTTGATTAGTCGTTTTATTTGTTTGCAATTCATTTTTTATATAATAATTATTAATATTCTAGCAATTATCTATTATCCATTTTGTATTTTCATTTTAATGGCATAACTTGTAGATAATGTTTTGAACGTATTTGATAAGTTAGTTCAGTTAGAAAAAAAAGACCGCCTACTTATAATAACTATTTTGAATACTAATTTGTTGTAAGCAATTTGGAACTCATTTGTGATGAAACAATTAACGAACATTTCTAGTATATGCATTTCGCAAAGAACTCGATGAACACATAATACAAAAGTCTACATATCCATAAAGTTAAGAGAATAAAAAAAAAATATATATATATATACATATACATAAAATTAAAGTTTTCAATTGACTAACTAATCTCGCAGAAATCTCGGATGAAAAGCAGAAATAATCGTTCGAAATCAGACTAAAAGCCTCAAGAGATAATTATATGCCTCGTTAAGTGCGGAACATCGCGTTATACATCCTTTAATTCTGAATGAGTCGACTTTACACGAAATACACATATACGTCGAACGACGCGCTAACAAAACTCTTGACAAGACTAGTCTTGCGGTTTAATAACCGTCTAGACTCTCTGTCTCATTCGCTCGGGTCTATATAATATTTATTAGCAGCGCGGAACGAAGAGGAGAATTTCGCTTGCTCTGTCCTCGATTTCTGGGAAATTAAAATAGTTTCCAGCGAGCTTTCGCTCTCGCTTTGTTGTTTCGCGTTGCGAGAGAGAGAGAGAGAGAGAGAGAGAGAGAGAGAGAGAGAGAGAGCAAGAGAAAGAGAGCGAGAGAAGTAAATAATAAATTGAGTAGGATTGAGAATAATTGAAAGTCACTGTGGCACGTCTACACTTCCGTGAGCGAAAGCATTAACCAAACGCTACCACTTGACATGAGTTAATGATTCCAATCCCGGAGTGTCTCGACCCTATAATCCAATGACACAAAGGAGCTTTACCTCGAGTCGTAACGATCCGCGCGCGAAAAAGCGAGAACAAAGTAGGGGGGAAGGGGAGGAGGAGGAGGAGGAGGAGGAGGTGGGGGAGGAGAGAAAAATAAAGAAAAAGAACGTCTTATCGCGGCTGACGCGCGGGCGCGTGTAAAAATTACCCGGGCGAATTCCTCGACGCGATAAATCCGAGTAAATAATTTTCCGGACATCAAACACGTCTTTACCTATATAGACGGGCACGCGTCCCGTCGAATCCTCCCTAATCCCATTACCTCGTCTGTTTCTCTCTCTTTCCGCGTTGAGCAGACGGAAAAGACGTCGAAGAGGAAAAAAAGTCAAGAAAGAGACACGCGGAAGCCAAAGAACAATGTCGGCGTCGCTGGAAAAGCTCGAGAGGATCGGACGAGAGACAGAGATAGAGAAACAAGAAACCGAAGAAAAGTCGTATACTACATGTACATGTAGGTGGAAAAAAAGTGGGGAAAAAAATGACGAGCCATCGCTAGGGCAACATTTCACTCTCTCCCTTGTCGCAGCCAAGAATAACATTCCGCAGTGGTATAGTCGGTCGCGAGAAAAATCGCCGAGAGACAAATCGCGCCTCGCTATACATGTATATATGTACACATATAAATATAGGTATACACATACAGACATAGAGAGACGGTATCCCCCAAGCGCCATTTATTAATGGCTCTCTGCGAAGATCCTCGATAGAGATCCCACTGCAACACGCGTACACCACCACTCCCTGTCCCCTTTGCGAGCGCGTCTCTCGTCGACCGATTAATCTATCGGCTCTCAAATTAAGTTGCCCCTCTCTAGCGCACATGCGGAAGGAGACACGGCGGTGTCAGATGGATCGACGGATGGAGATAACGTTAGAGCCCGACACACGGAGTGGTGGCAAGGAGTGGGGGTTGGAGTGAGCATACGAGCTTGAAATTTAGTTTTCAACCGCGTGGTGGGGAGGAGCTCCAGTCCCGTAATGCGATTTTCGTCTGCGGAGAGAGCGAAAGAGAAAGATAGAACGTTGTATGGACGATTGCGGATGGACTATAATGCAGTGATGTGTGCCTTGCACAGCATGTGGATCACGTATACGCGCTATCGTCATTCGCTTTGATTCCTTTCCGTTTCTTTAGATTTATTTAATTTTTTTTTCCCCGCAGAGCTTTTACCCTCGTCGAATTTATTGGCTTTAATGCCACTGCCTGCTATCGTATATAGTTATGGATCACTTCGAATTCATCACAATTTCATCTTGTTTCAACGTATGTGTGCGTGGCTTCGTGTGATCGATTTCCACGTAGTTAATTTAACACTTTCCTCGAGTCCAAGGGTTGCGTAAAAAGACCGTGATTGATCGCGATAGTATTATACATTTTCATTAAAGAATTCGGTATTATGTGGTCGAGTGAATAAGCTTTTCTCCACATTGTTTCGACTGGGATAAGTATTGACTTCATATTTACATATCGAGAACGTTCGAGCTATATCGCGCTCGATGAGAGAGTACGGATTACTTAATTAATGAATTCCCGATCGATCGCACAGTTTATTATTCTCGTATCTTGGAACAATAATGTTTATGAAGTTTTAAAGAATCTCAAAAGTTTACAGCAGCCCTTCGTTACTCTGAAGCGTCATTGTGAAGCTCTCGTCGATTATTAATATAATTTAATCTTTACGGCGTGGAAAAGTTTACGAGCTCTGCACAAATCATACTCTCCTCGTTGATGAGTCAAGCTTCGTGTACTTTCATGTATATCTATATATGTTATATCTCAAACTTCTCATTCATTATTATTAACCCACTAGTATTTGATATTTTTAGGTTTTTGTCGTGTTCAGTATGATGGAGTAATTCGTATAACATGTCTAACGCAAAAAGTATTCAGTTTGGAATTTCTCGATCAATTCGGAATCTAAAGAAAGAATAGCCGTTGATTATATGTTTATAATTTGAAAATACGAAATTATATTTATTGTGATGATTTATGAAATTTGATCATTTCTCTGTGGAGAGCATAATTTAACTGAATAATTTTGTTAAATTCAAATCGATAAGTATTTTTTTAAATAAATGATTAAACTTTTTTTGAAATCTTTCTTGAAATGTTTATTTTTAAACATCATGAAAGCTTTCGTGAAAGCTCTGAAAGCTTCTAACTTCTGAGCATACGTTATCTACCCAAGTTATTTTGGAATAATCTGGCAGTTGCACATTTTTGAATCTCATCTATACATTTTAATAATTTTTGGTCTATTTCGATGCTAACGTCGTTTGAAGCTAATTATATTTTTGTAGTCCAAATTTATATGTATGTTTTGGTATTTTTTTAATATAAAATCAATGCTCATACGGTCGTTCATGATGTTTCGAATATTACGTTTACGAATAAACAATTGAAAGTAAACACTGAATTTACAAATGATTTTCATAATAATTTATTCAGTAAATTAACATAAAATTAAAATTTTTTTTGTCTGAGACATTTTGAGTTTTCCAGACAATTGTTCATTAATAATTAAAAAAAATTATTGAATTCCATATGGAATATTCTTAAAATAATAATTGAATATTATATTCACCAATGTACACCTATAACTTTCATAGCCTTTTACTCTGTAAATTAAAAAAATTTTCCATCAAATAGTTTACGTATGTCTTTAGTGTCAACCGATCAAATTCTTTGAGCCATCCCAAACTCACGAAAATTTCCAAATTTTTCATCCCAAACACTGCGTAACACCCAGCAAAATTGAAAATCCTAAAGAATAAGTTCGCAAAACCAAAACAACATGAAATATTTTTAAAATAAGAGCGAGAAAGATATTAATGAATTGACTATCTGGTACAGATCTCGTCCACGTACAAAAAATAATATAAAACAAGTAATCCACACCTCGAATCACATTAATCCTCTGGACATCGTTGAGCTAATTTTTTTTCATTCCACGAAGAGAAAGAGAGAGATTGAGAGAGCGAGAGAAAGCGAGAGAGAGAGAAAGAAAGGAAGAAACAGAAAGTTAGGTAGAAAGGATAGAGCGAAGAAAACGAGACGAAAAAGGAAAGAAAAGCGCATTATAGCGTTTCGCGATGCAACGCACGCGTGTCCACACGACAACGTGCAGTAGTGTCCCATGTGCGGAAGTTTTATGGGGAATTTGCTGATTCATGGCTCCCGTGTCTGGGTTATCGACGATATTTCCTTCCTTCCTTCCTTCCTTCCTTCCAGGTGGAGTTTCCGAGGGAGTTTCACCCTCTCCTTGTGTGCTTCGCGTCGCTACGGTTATATATCGCCGACACTGTGTATTTCGACCTCGCAAAAGGGGACTCCCCGTATACGTATATATAGATATATAAATTTATATATATATATATGAATGTAGCACCTACATACATATAAGAGCGTATTTTCTTTTTTCTCGGCTAAGTACCGCGAGAACTTTGTTATCTTGACTCTTCGACTCGGTGTGCGTGTGAGTGTGTAAAGCGTGCAGGAAAAGAGTTTTTTTTCGCAGAGTTGACTTTTTAAAGTAGCATTGATAGCGACAGGATGTATTGCTTTTACCGTAAGTCATTCTTATACGAATGGGAACATTATCGGCGATAATTTGTCACGTTTATTTTTTTTCCGGGTTGTATGTGTGTATGTGTGTATACGTATAATACAGTCTTTGACAGATGTATCTGATCTGGCGGTAAAATTTAAAAAATCTCGATAAATGTTTAAAATATCCTGAGCTGAGTGTCATAACGCGATAAATATAAGAATAAATATAATTGGATCATTTCAGTAATTAATTAATTAATTTTTTTTTCGTTACTAAATTTTCATTTCAAGTATTTCATCAAAACGGATCAACTACTGATGTTTTTTTATTTCCGAATCATGCATCGTATAATGATAATTTCGAAATCAAGATGATTTATTTTATTCATACGAGACGATCTTCGAACAACAACGAGACAGTTCGGGAATTAAAAAATTCAACGGCAAAAAAAGTCCATAAATATTCCACTGTGCATCATCGGCGGAATTCCGAAATAAACAATCAGAAATCCCCCATAAAACAGAAATAAATGCATTATTTATTCAGTTGGAATAGAATTTCAAACGCACATACAGTTTCGCTGACAAACGTCACTTTTGAGAAGTGTCGGAAAAAATAATTAAAAATAAAAAAAAAACGCAAAACAAAAAAATTCTCCCACTATATCAAAAGCGGATATTCATGCGCTCATAAACAATTAAAAAATTTACGCACTCGCGATGCGACATTTTTTTTTTTTTTTGTTTAATTCCGCAACGAGCACTGCACAAACGAGATAAATTAACAAAATTTATGACTCAGATACTCGTTCTGACTCACGCACGCATTTATATCTATTATATATACACACATACACGCACAGACGTCCTTCTGCACCCCCCGAAAAGCCATAAAATTAAACCTCTTGCCAACTCTACAAGGATAAACTTATAATACGAATATAAACAAAGTCGTATCAACGATACCCCCACCCCCTTCTCTCCCATTCACACATAAACCTATATGCGATATGCGCGGGGGCTACGACGAAAAAGTCCGCGTACGTATAAATAATAACGGCGGTGTGCAATAAAACAGCAATAAACACGGCGTTTTCTCCACGCTCGCGCAAACGTGTTACACGCATTTACAATCCACTATCTCTTCTAAATATCTCCCCCACCAGCTGTCGCCCTATATACATATATATATATATGTATGTTATATATATATATATATATATATATATCTAGCTATCTCTATCGCTCGTCGTTTCGGCCACTATGTGTATCGCTGGACTGCGCACAGGGTTAACACGCTCGTTGCAGCAGCGACGGACTGATACGAATTTCCGGTCGTCGACTTCGCCGCATGTGACGTCCGCCGTGTGAGCGCGCGAGAGAAGGGTGGGGGAGGTCGATCGCGATTTTTCACGAGCGGCCGGCCGCTCATGACCCCGGCTATTCTTAAATGTCAAATGCACTGGCAGCGAGCCGATTGGGAAAAGTGTCCTTCTCTCTTTCCTGTGTCATTATTTCTCGCAGAAAATCTGTGGGTGTGGGCAAGGGAGGGAAGGACTTTTTTTGTTGCTTTATCGCGCGCTGTGTCCGCTTTATGGGCTACTACATTTTTTTTTCTCCCTCCCAGCCGCCGAGCGAGTATTCTCTGGTAAGAATTTCCGCTGCTGATGATACGGTCGATTACTTGTCAAATGGTATATTGTGTAACGGTTATGGTGCATATTTGGTTGAGTTTTGGGGTGATAGGATGGGTCAGAATGTAACGTGTTGGCAGATTGGAATTGGAGATATAATTGTGTGGGATATTACGTCCAATAAAGTTAGCTTTGCATAGCTTATGTCCCAACTTACAAGAATTACCAGATTCTCTTGGTACATATTACAAAATTAGTGCATATGGACCAATACCCTATGTAAGAATGGATCTGTGGACTAATAACGGGTGATTGAACGCAGTGCTGTAAGCCGGTACTTAACCAGAATTCAATCAATATTGGAGTGATAAGAGCGGGCTTTACTCTGAATTTTGTACAGGTCAGATGTTTGAAGACAGTACTGTACCTATTCGATAATGTATTACGTGAATTTATACCGAAAACTAGTTCAATCCGATACTGTGTCAATGTTTTTCCTCCAAAAATGTTGATGGACTTACAATTGAGAGTGCACTAACCATTTCTGATTTACAGAGATTTTTGATTGATTACGCCTAGCGAACGATATTGTTAGATTTGATTCAACGAATATTTCCTTTCAATTAAAGTTTTGAGTAAATCGACCTGTTCTTGTCTCAATGTCGAAAGAAATATTCTCTAGTACGGGTATACTGTAATGATCCACATTTGTAGTATCAGCAATTCATGCAATCAGGTGTATAAGGTAAAATGAACACTAGAATTTTGGTCCAGAAATGTCATAAATTCTATTGGAAAAACTAGTTATTATTGTTACTAAATCTCGAACATATGTATACCGTACAAAGCTGAACTTTTATAGAAAGGTTCATTCTCTCACTTTTATTATTTTACGATAGTAGACGGCTCGGGTTCCCTACGGTGCGTGACGTGACACATCGCTGGAACGTTGTATTTACGAACAACTTCAACATCTGCGGTACGCGTGTACTAATAGTAAACCGAGAATCATTGTTTCTTATTTAGAAAATATAATCCAATTTATTTTCTACTTTACAATTTTCATTCTAGCCCTCCGTTCATGCCTGATCTTTCTAGTATTCAGACGTGTCCTTTCTTACTCTGAGCTCAGAATAAATTCTTAAATTTAAAATGTACCGAGTTCTTGTGTTATTTAATACCATTTACAATCGATTCTAAAGATACTGCAAAATCATCACCATTTCAAATCTGATCATTTATCCACTACGTCGTTGTAATTCTGGTCCATTTTTACCTGCAGACTGTGTGACAATATTTGCCCATACCTTACCAAGATACTACCAGTGATGACTATTCTGATCAAGTCCTCTGCCAGTACATACATTCTTATCTCTCCAGCGTTGTGCCGAAGAACCTTTTTTCAGTACAACGTAAAAACTACCACTATATCCATCCAGCACTAGTCCTTTGATCCATTTTCCCAACTGGTTATTGCGCGCAGATGTGAAAAATCTAAGATTTATAAAAATACATCCCGAGATGGATTAGTTTTTCCAATCGAACGTTATTTTGTTTACCCTCGTTCTTTTTAATCTCTACCCAAACATAGAGTACAGCGCACAGACTAGGCGCGCGTTATGAGAAAAATTCCAAACAACTTCTTCTCGAGAACTCCGGGTATATTTGTATAATATCGACACCGCGTCGCTGTTCTTTTTCTCTTTCCGCACTCCTCGCCTCGTTTATTACCTCCTCTGCCCATATATGTCTCTGCACTGCTATTTTTTTTTTGCTCCTCGTCTCTCCCATTTCTCCGACTCTCCGGCGTGTGCGGCTGCACCTCCACATTGCAATACGTCGGACTAGGATAAAAAAAGAAAGAGAGAGACAGAGAATATTGTGACGGATGGGAAACGGAAAATTTCTCGCTTTTTTCCGACTCCGGAATACGCCGATTGGACTTTATGGGTTTTCTTAACTGACACGCGAGGGAGTAATTCCTGACACGGACTCGAACAGTTTATTACGGATATTACAGCTGTTGAATTTAATTTGTGAGTGTCGCTTTCACGAATGTGCATTTGATATGCAAGATATATGCGTATACGTACGCTCGAGCGATGCGCGACACTCTGACTGTCATTTGCGGCTGACTCCAGTTATATGCGTATCTGTATAGAATACACACACACATATATATATATATATATATATATATATATATATATATATTTCAATGGATTAGATTTTATTGCGACGATAAAAATATTTATACACAGAGAGATAGAGGAGCAGTCAGTTTTAATGAAATGTGGCTCCGCACAGTGTCGAAGCGGATATGTTTGTGCGGTGTCGCGAGTGAATCATCGACTCGGTATTTTCGAATTACTTCTTGTAACAAAATTGCTAGTCTATTTTTCACTCTATCAACGATGTCTCTGTATCGAGTGTGTATTCAAGAGCAAATTTTCCGAGGAAATGCCGACTCGAATTTCCAGGGAGATATTTTTCCCGATGTCTGCGGTAAAAACCGGATATTTTCCGGAAAATGTATATAAGCCACGGTTTTTCACGTAAGAAAATGTGGAACGCGCGCGGGGTATTTGAAAATTTGATGATAAAGTTTTCAACTTAAGATTGAGTTTTAAGAATCTTTTGATAACTGGTCTTTTAGTTGTAACGAGGATGAGCGTGACTAACTCTATGTATAGGATGAAAGTTTTTCTATGAAAACGTTACTGATACCGGTATATATACAGTCATTGAAAGTATAAAACATTTTCTGGGAAACAATTGAAGCAAATATTTTAAATTAAGTTTCTAATTACCTTCATGATTCAATTTATTTCACAAGAGTCTCTTAGAAGTCGTCGGCTCGAAAAAGGACACCCGCATTCTAAAATTAGCCTGGTGTGTGTCCTCGTCAAACACGATTGTGTGGAGAAAATTGAAAAAATTACTCTCCACATTCTTTATAGAATAAGTGTATTTATTTCGAAATAAAAATGCGTTGTTAAAGAAAAGAGCGAAATTTGTTGATAAGAAAATCGAGGAACTATTTGTTTAATTAAAAATACCTTGACAGACAAGAGTGCAATCATTTGTCGAGAAGCATATTTATCGAAAATGAGTAATGACTTCAATAATAACAAGCAATAATTTTCACAAAACAAATCGTCTCGAAAAACAAAGGGACCTCTCGTAATTAAAAGTAACAAATTACACACGTACCCTTACAAACGCAAACGAGTCATAATTCAAAACTTACAATGCATGTAACACACAAAGTGTGACGAAATTTAAATCTAGCAATACGCTTCTCGTGAATTGTTTCAACACACATACACCGCGAAATATATAATGCAAATATCGTTTATAAAATCCCTATTGCATCAGAATAACAGCAGATTAAATTTCAAAGATACAATAACGATCGACTAACTTTTCCAACTGTCTTCGATAACACATTTAAAAGTAACAAAAAAAACATAGCCCGCACACACTCGCAACAATGTATTCATTAAAAGGAACTTCCACGCGATGTCGACGGGCGAGAAAAACGCAGCAACACCTTCAGAAGTGACCCGACGGCATTTGATTAAAAACACGAAAGGGGGCGCGTCTCTGGTCCCTAACAACGTGATATGTGGAAAAGAGGGGGGCTTTAAAAGTACATAACAAATGAACGAAACGACAAGTGCAAGAAAGTGCCTAATCGAGCATTAATTCCATTAATTATCACGAGCCCCGTAACACCTCGCCCCCACGTAATGACAAAATATTCAGTAATTAATTAACAGTCATGAAAGTTCGCCTCGGGGATTTACGATCTATGCCGTCGACGCTAGGGGGCGTCTCTTTTTGTCACCCATCCGGAAAAGTTTGTGAATACGTACGCCGAAAGTATGAACGCATGGAAAAACCTATGTACAGAGTAATTGGTGGAGGAAAGAGAGAAAAAGCCTGACGTTTAGAAGGTGTCGTTAAAAAGTTATGAGAAAACGATCGATTTAGATAGTTTAGATAAAAAATTCGAGGCTGACGCGATGTATTTCGGTGTTATTAGTACAGTTTCGTGTACAATTGATTATATTTTTGTTTGCTTGTTGTATACTCGGACAGATGGCGTGCAGTCAAATTAACCTGCAAGTGGTGAAATCTTTGCGTTGTTTTTCCTATAAACAACAATAATACAACTAATATAATACATATAAAAATTTCAATCAACTATAAGTAATACTGAGTATATTTTGATTCGATTATTTTCACTTGGTAACGAGAAAATGATTCACGTTTGAATTAACGCGAATCCTTTTTAAAACGACAAGATCTTGGAATATTATTTTTTTTTTATTGTCCGACGATTCCCATCTTTATTTTTTCGTACATTTCTATTCACGCAAGGAATAAGGTCCATTGTAAATTTGACATTAACAAAACTCCTTTTAACATTTATCGTATATAATAATGTCAGCTCCTCCTGCTATAACAGACTGAAATAAAAAATTTTACGAGATAAGAGAAATGAAAATTTCTGCGTAAAAAAATAATGAGTCACCCTGCTATTTGGATTCGTTTAAAATACATTAGGTATTCAATCAGTTGGTGTAAACTACATATTTGTTAAATAACTTAATTATTAATAAAAAGAACGAAATTCTGCTCATCTTTACAATTTTAAATTTCGAACTACCACATCGTATTATACAGGTATAACGTACTTCTGCTTAAACATTCCATCGAATCGTCAATTACACGAACTTCATATATTTCGAATGTGTATATTCATAAAAACGCGGACAACAAAAACACGCATCTTCCTTCCTTACCAATTTTTCCTAACAAAAAAAAAGATCGTCCGATAAAACACTGCGTCTCTAAAAGAATCGAAGAGAAAAAGAAGTCAGCGGAATAAAGGGACAAAAGAGTCTCTAAACAATAGGGCACACGCGAAGGAAGCGAGCAATAAAAGAAAATTAGACGTATAGCAAGAGGCGAAGACTGCTTTCTCAGAAAAAAAAGGAAAAAGAAAAAATTCTCTCTCACCAGAGCAAGATACCGCGCGAAAGTCCGCGAGCGAAGCGAGAATTGCATAACTGCGCCATAAAGATCGCAAAAACCGCGTTCATCAATCAACGCCTACGACCGAGCGCTAAAATGCCGTGCCGACCTCTCTCCGATGTAATTTGCCGTTTCGAAGATGATCGCTGTAGCTACAACCACGTATATATACACACACACACATATATATATATATATATATATATATATATATAATACATATATGCACACGCACATATATGTATACACACACAGTAGCTCGCAAAAGGGAAGGGCCATACTTAATTATGGCCTCAGCGTTGTGTGATGTATTATGGTTATGATCGTCATAGACACGAACGCTTGGCGTGTATATATGTGTGTGTGTATATATAATATATATATACATATTATATACATATTTCAGTCGATTTTGCCTAATGCGACCACATTTAATATGTTAATGCTCGACGCGCGAGCGAGCGCCAGTTTTGTTTCTTTGTAATTATAAGCAAGTTTTTATTTCGGCCGAGAACGACCCTTTTTATACCGATATGTTTTTCTACAGCCGCGCGCCTTGTCAAATGCTTAATTAAAGCTGTAGCGCGATGAAACGATTAGCGAGACGTCGGTTGACCGGAATTAAAAGCGATAATACGAAAAAAAGGGAAATGAAAAAATTCTAGCGCAATTATGGCGAGCGGCTAAATTTGAAAATTTATCGAAAACCTTTTTGCTCGTGGAGGTATTTTTATTTCAAGGATGGGTACGTAGTTTACAAAAAAAAAAGAATTCACCAACTGCGTTGCGTATTAAACTCTTTGTACTCGTTTTTTTTTTCATATTTTGAAAATCGCGTTCTGTGATTTTATCTTTTAATAATGTACGTGCTCGGTGCTGTTGGATCCAATGAAGTTTCTAGAAATCGATCGGCTCAGATGAACCGCAAAGAGAGAAGTCTAGTAAATTTTATGTTAATTCGCGAGACAGATTCATTAATTTAAATTTAAACTTCTTTTTAGTTTTACAGTAGTTTAAACAAAATTTATACTACACTGCGTTTTTATAATGATTGACACTTCTTGATAAAAAAATTACCGTGTTTGAATTATTTATCGGATAATATAATAATTTGCAACAGAGTGTTTAGTGCGCATGCGCATGTCGAGTGACATCTCGCGAGTTGAGGATAAATGCTGGATTTTGCCGCTAGAGGGATGCCAGATATGAAATTCGCAAACGGTAAAATATTAATACACTTAATATCCATGTATATTGCAAAATTGCGAATGTACATTGTAAAAAGGTATTTAGTAATAAGAAATCTATTAAATACATTTTAAGATCTTCTAAAAATACATTCTAAATTCAATTGCTACGGTTCATAATAAATCGACGGTTCGTCATAAAAGTCACATCAAATACAAAGTACTTACATACCCTTTTATACATTTTTTACGCAATACAATCAGTATAAAAATTGATGTTCTGTGTATACATAAAAATTAGTACATAATATAGAAACATATAGACTCTTATAGATATTACTTATTATTAGTAAAATTTACTAAGTTAATCACTGTATTACATATTAGTTAAAGCTATATATATATATATTACTTTCATTATTTGTTTACGCTATTTTCAAATAAATTAGTACACAGTAATACTGCAATTACTCATTATTTGACCAATAGTATCCGTCATGTGACCAATTAATCTAACGTACTACCCTGGTAGAAATTGGTCAACGCATGGCCAACCGTATATACGAGTTGGCCAATTTTTGGTGAAATTTTTATCAGGGTATTTCCTGCATAAATTATCATTTGCAAGCATATATTTTTCGATACCTGACGAGTAAACATTCAAATGTTACGTGGTATAATTATAACAATTAGACCTATCGGATTCTTGAAGCCATACTTTGTAGGCACATTCGATCTGCAAATTGTGTTCTTCTTAAAATTGAGTCAATTTAATAAAACAATGCTTCTGTATATCTTCAGTGACAAATGTTTCCCCAAGGAGTTGTGAATTTTTTAATCTAATCTAATCTAAAAAGATTTTTTTTTTAATTTTAAATTTAATCTCTGCAGCTTACAGAAAAATGTCCGTAAAGAAATTCTAATGAAATTCATAGAAACTCGAGGGACAAAAAAATAAAGGAATGAAAATTTTTAAAATCACGATTGACAGTTCATCGCTAATACATATATACAGCGCTCATTTACTATTCAAAATCGCATCTCCAGAATTAAGATGTTCATCGAAAACATTCTCCTCCCTCAGCTCGTTGTATTTGCAAACTGGATTTTATTGGATATCCGTTTCTAAAATTAAAATTGATGGATGAATTACAATTGAGCAAAGCAATGCAGCATCGCTCGTTCTAGTAAAATACAAATACGAGATATCAAAAATAAAGCAACGTTTCATCAAAATCGACTAAATTGTAAATCAAACAGAACAATCGAATATATTTTGAATGTAACGTACGTGAAACCAATAGCTATTTATTGCCAGTCCTATACGACATCAATTCTCGAATGATTTTCAGCAAGATCTAATAAATGTCTCTCGATAAATAAGCTCCTCTCTAGATCCACACATGTACAAGAGGCTTCCTCTATTTAAAGATAAGATTGCCCTCACGTAACGCCGCGTGAAAAGTATCGAATCATTTATCAGAAAATTTATACTTCTATATATGTAGGAGAAAAGCCGCGCATCGTCTTCATCGTCGCTCAGCTATGACTTTTCATTTTTTTCCCCCCTGGAATACACATAACGCGCACGTTTGTATTGAAAAGAAAGCTCGCGATTATTCGCGTTTCGCCAATTTCTTTTTTTCTCCCATCCACGTCTCTACGTGTGATGTGTACTGCTCCCACCACTTTTCTCCCGTCGACAAAAAGATATATGCTCGGACATGAAATTCAGGTCGAATATATTTTTCTGGCGGTTCCTGTGCGTTCACCTCTTCTCAACGCGCAATCTTCATGAATAAAAAAGCTGTCGATCACGTGGTGGGTGGTAGTAGTACTGCTGAGCGCAGAATTTTTCGGCCGACTTTTCTTTTTTTTTCTTTTTTTTTCTTTTTTCCCTTACAGCCACGTCGCTATATACATGCCATACTTTTCTCCGAGCTCTCGCTTTTTATTATGTATCGCAGCACGCAAGCTCGAGCTTTTTCTATCAAAGATGGATCCTAGCTTTCGCGGCCCTTTTTACGCGCGGAAATTAGATTTATCAAAGAATGACGCGACTGGTTTCCTTTAACGCTGGTCCATTGTGCGTGCGCACGCTTGAAAAACAAATTTAATCAAATGAAAATTAAACTTCACGCGCGTGCGTGCGTGCGTGTGTGTGTGTGTGTGACACTGCGCGAGTTATTAAAAAGCGATCCGATAAAGTCCGTAAGTGACATCGAAATGTACAGGTGCAGTTATTTATCGAGTATCGGGAATGGGATGGATCGTCAAAATTTTCCGTTGGAAAAAATATCGAAGCGGAAAATGTAAAAATCCTATATAGTTATCGTGCATATACAGATATAGTCAATGGGTAATAAATGATGGTTCATTTTGTGGGTCAGAGCGTTAAGAACTTGTAATTAACCTCGGATTACGGGAGCTTTGCCAGCGAGACAGAGCTTTTAACAGTATGTCGTAGTGAGGAATTAATTGGCGAATATTCAATGTTACTATATATAAGGATTAAGTAATTTGCTGCTTTTCGCGTATGATTATAGAAAGATAATTATAATAGAGGATTCACGTCGGTGACGAGAAAAAAAAAATTATTCTCAATATTTAATTCGCGCACAAGTGTATTAAATCAAGTAAGTGCGGAATTTCAAAGTTAACGCGCGAGACGTGACTTCCGCACGTGCTCGAAAATTAATTAATTAAACTGTAGGAAACAAAGCATATTATTCATATGCATGAAATTAAACTCAGATCCTGTCGCAAATGTGTGCATACACGGATTTTTTTCTAAACTTGTACGATTAGCGCGCGCAACTTGTACTAAAGAAGCTACAGTTAATCGGAAATTCAACTTCGATATCCGGTATGACGATAAGCAACAATAGTAAATAAAACAAAAGATAGTGATGATAGTAATTAAAATACTATTGATTACGTTGATTAATAATGCGTTAAAAGCGCTGATTTTTTTTTGCACTATTATAAAAAGCTCTATTTTTAGTTAGAAATGAAGCTATCGTATGAGCTATCATGTGATATAATATGAGTTTCTCAATGTAGATTCAGATTTCCAGTTAGAAATATAACTTGAGACCTTTGTAGACACTTTTGTTTGCATAAAAGGCTTCTTTATGAATTTGTTCATATTGATATCAACATTTTTTAAATTGTATATGAGGATTTGGATGACTTTCAACAAAAGACTTGGTGTTATTGTTATGAAATAGTGTAATGATTGATCAGTTTGGTTCATCATCAACCTGGACGATCTTATAAGAGTCTTATTAGTGTATTGTAAGAATTTAAAGACTTTGATAGCTTAGGAGCTTGCTATGACATATATCCACAGGTTTGAAAGTATTTTAATTGTAAAATTTAACTTATTTTACATGAAAAGTCGGTCTCGTGTCTTTAGTTAAAAATACTTCCCTGAGAAGTTAGAATTTTTTAAAAATAGACATAAAATACCAACTTTGACATCCTGTATCTTAAAGAACCTTCGTGAAAAAAATCTGAAAAAATTCGGGATAGTAAATGGAGTGTCAAACAAAATTTTGAAGAAGAAAAGAATATTGGTCTGGTCAATACATATTAATAAAATATATGTTACAATATTGCACATTGCACCGACACCTCACTTATCTAAACAGTCTACAATTTTTTATCATTTAATTCAAAACATTATTTTCAAAGTTAAATTATTTTTATTTTACAAAGAAATTATTCGTCAGTATTTGAAATTTCAATTCGTATACGAGGGATAGCGAAAATCTACATTAACAGTGAAATTCCACTTTTTTAAATTGACATATTCACTGATACCATAGAGATTCACTGATTTCCAAGTGAAAATTCGCTCTTTGTACACGCGAACCTAGAAATTTTTAACCAAAATAGCCGCATCTCCAATAAGTAAACCACGCTTTGAATAAACTAAAAGAAAATATACGCAATAACGAAAGCGTAAAATTACACGGTTACAACTTTGTACTACATTCATCTCGAAAACAATTCGAGTACCAAAATCAGTCTCGGATTCTACAGCGGTACATTCGGCTAATAAGATAACTGTAAAAATTAACACAACCGCGTTGCGGCGGTCCATTGTATTCGCGACGAAGCAAAGAGAATAAAATCATTTGAATACTTCGCGACAAAGAATAGCTCGACTCGTCCAGAACGTAAAAAAAAAAAAAAAAAACTAGAGAAGAGCTTCGCGAAAGAGAAAAATAAAAAAAAACAAAACGAGAAGTTTTTCACTTTGAGCACGCCAAAGAGAGAGATGAGAACACCTTGGCGTAAACGAAAGAGCGAGATAGAAATAGAGAAGGAGTTACAAAAGAATCCAAAGAGAGCGAGAGACAGGGAAAGTGAGAGGGAAGAAGAAAAGTCACCTTTAATTCCATGAAAAGAAGCCGTCGTGTCTTTTCATAAAATAAAAGCTTTGTGAGGGCGGATCGATAAAGTAAAAGAGCGTCGTGCAACGAGCTTTAAAAAAGTTTACTCTCTCTCTCTCTCTCTCTCTCTCTCTATTTCTCTCGCGCGAAGGTAAGGACTGGAAAACAAAAGGAAAGCGGAAAAACATTGTTTCACGACTTGGCTCTCGCTTCTGCGTTCCTAGAAAATGGGCGTGGCCATTTAAACTGCCTTGCCGTCGACGAAAGAGTGAGAGAGAGAGAAAGAAACTTGGCATTCGACGTGTGAGAACAATCTGGACTTCCGGCTTGACTTTTTATCCACCACCAGCAGCAGTAGCATCGACGTTCCTTTTTTACCTAGTTGTACTGCTTTCTCTCTCTCTCTCTCTCTCTCTCTCTCCTTTTCGGCACTTGTACCTTATCCACGAAGCGCGAGCCGATTTCTCCGGTTTCCACCTACCCTCGAAGCCATATAACTCTATTACTCCCTATCCGTCTCGAGGAATCGTGCTATCCATCTCTCGTTCTTTCTTGCACCGATGCTTGGCCATTTCCTGTTGGATTGGATATTTACTGCAAAATTTCTCTTTTCAATTTTCCCACTTTGAGCGGCTTTCCCAAATGATTCGAAACGGTTCTTTTTTGTATTTCTGCTTAGGGTACTTTTTTTCAACCGGTTTATCGGTATTAATCTGCCTCCAATTAATCGGCGATGCTTCGAGCACTTGATTGATCGGTGGAACATTATTACAAAATTATTTAAAAGAAATAAAAACAGTTGATCTGCCAGAGAATTACCCTTATATTCAAGATAACAAATATTACATGTATGCATATATATATATATACATAATGTAATTGAACAAATATAGAGAACCTATTGTTACGTTAAATTTGCAATATTCTCAACTCTCGTCACTACGTTTATGAATTTACCGCTAACTAACCAGAAACCGGTGGTATCGTTATAACGGCTCTAAATCATATCTGTATCATAGCGACAGCGTTGGTATTTTTGCTTTATTTGCGTGACTTTTGATAAGAAGCGATAATGGACGATACATAACGTAGAGGTAATTGGAAGACTGGCGTAAAATCACGTTATAGTTCGGTAATTATTCACACGAGATAGAAGCGTGTTCTGTACACATACACAGTGTAATCTGTAAAACTGAAACAACCAGATTTCACTGTTACAGTGTATATTCACTATTTATAATATTATAAACATTTTATCTTAAAATAGTGACTAATAAATTATTTATTATAAAGTGAGAATGGCAGTAGCAATTAATTAAAAAAAAGTGGCTGTTTAGATTAGGGTGTTTTTTGTGATTTGACGAATTTGATATATTATATAATTCATTTATACATACATTTTATACGCCATTAAAAAAAATACATTTTTTAAATAAACGTCCAAACGCACTTTTATTCAAAACGGTGAATATGCGCTACAAAATCAGCGGAAAAAAAATCTCTGCTTTTAAACAGCGAAGCTCCGCTAAATTCGTAGTTTCATTCCAAATGCACGCTGCATTCTGTAATTAATGAATATTCACCAGACGCAAAAATCAACTGTAAATTTCGCCAATGTAATAATAAAAATTAAAGTTCAGAATCACCGTGTCTTCGATAAAGAAAAAATCGGTATTCCTTCTTTCCACTGTAATTTAAAGCATTTTAAAGGCTGAAAATAAGAGTGTGAGTATACAATGACATATATATATGTTCGTGTGTATGTATATAGTTACAATTAATCGCGATCGATCGCTCTTTTATTTCTCGATAATCCGATACGCAAACAAGTGCTACCGCCCGAGCGAGCTTTTTTCAAAGTCGCATTGTTATGCGGCTGCAAGCGCGTAGACTGAACAAGGCGCGCTTGTAATTGAAAATAAAAAAAAAACTCTCTCTCCCTCTATCGAAAAAAAAACGAGCATCGCTCGACGAATGACTTCACTCTCGGCATTCAAAATGCAACAGGCATTCGAATATTCATCAGCTGAATTAATTTACAAGAAATGTCTCTGAATCTCATTTGATTCTATTTTATTTCGCAAATCAATCATTCCACTACAAAAAAAAACAGCGATACTTCAAATTCTCAAGTGTATATACAGTATGTATTATACACAAGCTCAAATTTCTTGGATGAGAGCTACCGGATAAAAGTGAATGTGCATCGTGAGAGAAGTAAATGGTTAAAGTTACTATAAAAAGTTGTATATATATAACTTGTTATAGCACATTTAATGTATAATTAACTTTTAACGTTTTTATATATGTGTAATTATGATTATGTATATGTGTATGTATGTTTTATGTCAAAACATGTTTGTCTGTATCGTATAAATGATATGATTAATATCATGTTGAAAATGTTTGTTTCCCAATAAAAATATGCATAGACGAATTAAAAATAAATTTAGATTTAAGGAAATTATTTACTTGCTGTAAGTGCTGTTGATCTGAAAACAAACTGCAGTCACTAGTAAATATTTTCTAAAACCACATTATTACAAATTCCATTTCGCTATAAATTTAAACAAAAGCAGTAGTACTATTCGTGCGACAGTTTTATTAAACTAATAAGTGAATAATTATTAAACATTATATTTGACAATATAAACAACAATTCGTTTATTTTGAATTTTATGTATACACTGAAAGAAAACTCATGTACTTTAAATTTTATTTATATATTGAAAGGAAAATTTCACTTAGGACTATATTTTTTTTATTTTTTTTTTTTTTTTTTTATAAAATATTATAGTCCAATACAGTTCTTACTCCAGTTCTATACTTTAGAGTAAAATATCACTCTGAATGTCAGAGTGACGATTAAGTTAATTAATCTCTTAATCTCACTTAAAGGGTACCTCCTGGTTTCAAAAAATCGGAAATTTTTTTATTGCATACTTTCATAGCTCTAAGTGTGTAAAATATAGTGTCGAAAGCACAAAGTGAAATTCGTAATGATTAAATGCATTTTTCTGAAAAGCATATTTTTGATTTGGAGGAAGTAATTCCGAACTCGCACGATTTTCAACGAATCATGTCCGATCTTTTTTAAAACATATACAAATGTTTCATCAATTCAACAGACTACTGTTATGTCGATACCTGTAATATTACATTTTTAGCAAGAAAAATGTATCGGAAATTTTAGAAAAAATTTGAAAATTGATGTTATAAATGTTTATTTAAATTAATTTTGTTTGGTCTCCTCGAGAATTACGCGTATTCTTGACAGAAAAATCGATTGGTTAACTGTTTCAAATAAATTTTAAGACCTTTGGGACTTCCGCCAGCATTTCGCAGAGATTCCGACTGCTCCCTATTCCGCTGCAGTAAATTAATCAAATAGCCTACAATTTTTTTTCTAAATATACTATAAATGCAATATAACAAATTTGGCTTTCTATGTTATTTACTTTGTCTACAAAAAATACTCAAAAATTGCCTATTATCCAATCCAACAAACCAGGAGGTACCCTCAAATAACCAGTGATTTAAAAGCCATTCACTCCACTCCAGCCTTTGAGAAAAATGTAAATCAGACACAAGGCGAATCAATCAATCCCTCTAAAATGAAAAAATACTCGAACACACACTGGTACACGCATACTTATCATCAGCCAGTGTCCCCAATCAGTTTTCCAGAAATCGTCCGGTACGATTCCGCTTGTTACACTCGTCGTCGTAAAAAAAGTCCGAACAAAAAATAAAAAAAAGAAGAGTGTCAAAGCTTCGAGTTTTCACACTCTCGTCATCGACTCATTATATAGCCGTAACCTCGTCCACACTACACACCGGTAGAAAAATCATTGTAAAGCGACACGGAGAGAGAGAGAGAGAGAGAGAGAGAGAGATAAACGTACCGCAACAGCAGTGGCATAGCTATACTTACACAAAGTCACGAGTACAGCACGTGTGTGACGACTAGAGCCAAGGGGTGAGGCCTTTCTCTCGCAATAAAGCGAAAAGCACGCCCGCAAAGGCGTATACACGACGATAAACTTTGCGGATGCGAGGTATCCGGTAATTTCGCATTGTTGCGCGCGCGCGCACGTGAATGGGCGCAGGCAAGTAGAACATTCGTGCCGCTGCTACTCTCGGATATAAATAATGAGAAACGAATCGGTGAAAAAAAGGAGGTGGGGAAAAAAGGAGGACGCCAGTTCTCTGTGCGCGCGAATAAAAGGGCAGAAAAAATAGGCGGACGTTATTACCGCGATTATTTCTATCGGTGTGTGTGTGCATGTGTGTCTATGTGTTGCGTATCTAGGTGTAATTATTTGCCTGCGAAGTAGTCAAAAAATATTTCGCGCCTATTTCCGGATGAGAGCGATAAAATTTATACCAACGGAAGGGTCATTATACAATTGTGTACGGAGGTCTTTTTTATCCGGTGTTGTTGCTACGTTGTTCGGGTTGTTGTTGTTTTTAGAGCGACTGTGTACGTATCGGTTGTTCTGCGATAGATAAATATGGCACAGACGAAAAGGTGTGGGAAGGGGGGTTGATGTTTATTTGACTGATGCTCTTTTTTCTATAGTTTTGTACGTGGGAGTATGTTTTATAATTCGAAAGTATTTTCAGGGTATACAGTTTTCAGTGGTAATGGACTGAAAAAAAGTTTGTTATATTTAAGAAGATGTGTTTGTTAAAAAATGGCCTTTATTCAACGGAGACACTATTCGCTTGAATTTAAGAATATTTATTTGAGTCTAAAATTGTTTTCAGCAAAACGACCGAGGGGTAGTAAGGCGTGAATTACCAGCTAATTCAAATTAGGTGTTGGCGAGATTAAGAATTCATTATACCAATTATACTAGATTTTTTCTTCGATTGGCTTGTTCTCGAAATGTAATTTGAATTGGCTGGTTAATTCGTTTAAGCGTCCGTATGAAAATGAAAATTTACTTGAATACATTACATAATAATTTTATAATCATAAAATGTATTTATTTAAATGCAGTAATAATCTAGTTAAATAATTTCTTGAAATTCAAATTTTGATTTTAAATTCTGAAAATATTTATTGGGAGTCAACAAATTTCATATGAAGAACGAATTGGTTTATTTAAAATAATATATTTACTGCAATTTAAATTTACATTTGTATAAAGATAATAAAAGAATAGTATTTTTTAATAGAAAAACAATTTCGTTATTCTAAGAATCTTCGTCTTTGTTTGTGGACTTATTACTTGTAATGAATTGTTAATAATTTACTTTTAGCGGTTATTCGAAAATTCATCAAATAGCATATTGAAAATAAAAAATGTTCTAAATTATTATTTGGTACTTATTAATACAGTAATTTCGAAATCAGAATGAATCAATATGAAATCGCACTTATAACAAATATTTTAAATCAGCCCTAAATTTTACCTACTCAACGCAGTGAAGAAAAAGCTCTTTTAAAGACACTTTTAGCATCGGACGTTACTATAGTGTCATCGCATCGCTTAGAATTCGATTTGAACAGGTGAGACACGTATGCGTGCGAGTTGAATATTTCATACGAGACAAGGATAAAAGCGGTATATTTCCAGTTAATTAAAAGAATCTGTGAGGTTAAAAGTGGAGAGAAACTGACAGGAGTATATTCATGTAGCTCGAAAGAAATATGAGCTTCTGTACGAGTGCGATGCATGTACATCTGGTTTAAATGTGGGTGTGATAAGAACGTGATACAGGTATACATTATAGTATCACAATTCCGAACATTCCTCTGAATTATAAATATGTTCACTTTCTCAACTGTGTACGTTATATTATATACACCTATACGTACATTGCATTATATTTATTGAAGTACCAAAAATTGTCTATAGAAGAAAAATCTATATATATACATATATAAATATATATATATATATATATATATATATATATATATAAATATATAGGTCTAGGCTACTGTTACATAAGAAACCTTATAACCGAAACTTCAAAATTAAGATATAAACTAAAAAAAAATATGAAAACTCGTAAATCATACATCGATAGATAAAGTTAGACTTTTAACTCGTAAGGATAAAAAATTTTTTATTTTGTTCTTGACAAAATTGTTTTATTAAATTTCCGTAGCCCATCACTTTTTGTACTTATTTCGAGTAAACGACGAGTGCAGTAGTTGTTTAATATTTATCAGTACATGCCTGGAGAAAATAATTTTGCTTTATTTTATTTTGTGAATGTACTCTTGTAAATAATGATTACATTCTTGGCTTGTCTTTCGTCGATTATTCTCATAACAACAATAGAAAAAAGTTCTATTAAGTTAACAATAGTAATTAATTTTTAATTGCGAACTTTACAATAATCTCTTTTATTCTTTTCTGTTTCAGGTGAGTTCAAACACACAACGCTTTTTATGAATACTCGTCGAGCTTATATTATTATTTTTTTTTCTTCCCTCAACAAGAGTGAGTTTGCATAATATATTATCAACGGGAGTAAAATACGTACTAAAGCGCAGAAATTAATTCGCAAAAGAGAAAGCTGCCACAGGAGCCATCAAGATTCTTACTCAAAAGAAAATTTAATTTTATCACTCCTTTTATTATCCATTCAAATTAAACGAAACTTCGGTAAATCGTTGCGTATACTTCTCCCCAATCTCGCTGCCACATAAATCGTAACTGCTTTTGCTCGAAATTTTCCGATACAAAAAAAAATGAAGCCCGTAACTGATGCGAATGCCAAAAAAAAGAACAATACTCGAGAGCCAAGAGAGGGGGGAATGAGAGATACAGAAATAAATAGAGAGGAAGACAAGAGCGGCAAAAGTAAAAGTATCTCAAAGAGAATTAAAGAGTAGAAGAGTACGAGAGAGAGAGAGAGAGAGAGAGAGAGAGAGAGGGAGGCGAAATCCTAGGCTCGTTGCGATTTCGCTCCTCCAAGGGTGATTTCTCTTTCGCGCTCTCTCTTTCTCTCTCTCTCTCTTTTGTGTGCGCGAAAAAAATGGGGATAGCGGGCGGGGAACTTTGAATAATCGTCGCTGGAATTGCTAGTTCTCTCTTCTTTTTTTTTTCGTATTTTTTGCCTCCCTCATTCTCCGCTATGCTCGGCTTTTTCTGTCTCCTCTCTCTCTCTCTCTCTCTCTCTCTCTCTCTCTCTCTCTCTTTGCTCTGCATTGCGACGCTTTTATTTTCTCTCATTCTGGACTGAAAAATCGAATCCACGATGGTCATTAGATGGCCATAAACGATAAGATTTAGTGTTATTGCGGTTGAAAAGATTTGCCCGCGAGAGAGAAAAAGAGGGGTGGGAATTTTTATTGTTTTCAGATTCTATAGGCTAAATAGCGTCGCGCGCTTGCTCGTGTTGCAAGCGTTCATTGGTTTTTAAGACTCGTTATACGCCGCTATGGCTATAGTACTTTGGCCGCGTGTAATTAGCTGTAGTGCTTAACTGCTTTTGCGCGCGTGTACGTGTGTATGCGTGTGTGTGTGTATGCACGGGGTTGATTTAATCTCCGAGAAACAGTGTTATTATACTCGGCATCAAATGTGTTCTTACGAGTGTTAATGTTGGGCTTGCGTTTGACGGGGGAAAAATGTTGTTACTCTTGAATAATATTGAGCTTCCTAATGCCTTGCTTGTATAACGATGGTTCTGATTATACAGTTGTAAATAATGATATCACGATCGATTAACACCAGGATTATTAACGTGTACAGGAAATGGCCATGCTGTGTGCTTGACGTCAAATAATAAATAAGAGATAAATAATTTTCCGACTTAAGAAAGATAAGATATGTCGTTTGTAATGCACGAAAATCGTCTGCTATCGTGACAGACACGTGTTTATTTCACTCGAGTTTACGTAGTCTTCGCGATTCACTTTTTAATTGAAGATCCGAATGATTATTTATACTACGTATTACGATGTTACATGAGCGTTGATTTACATTTGTTTGGAAAAAATGGCTGGTTAACGCTTCGTTAAAATTTTGCCGACTGCGAGTTTTATGACAGGTAGCCCTCTAGCGGTAAACGGTAATAGTTTGTTTAGTGTCGCATATAAATGTGATTTTATTCGTTGGAATTCGTCATAATAATTTACTTACAGTGAACAAAACTAATTTTCACTGAACAATTTCAAATTCGTACAATTTTACAAACAGCGACTCCACATTCTATCACAGTCGTTGGTGTTCTCTCGCGTGACTTTTACCCAAGCATACAAAATATATAAAAAAAAAACAATTCTAAAACTGAATTTTATCCATCTACAACAAAATTTCTTGTAAATTATAAAAAAAGCTCGTAGTAACATTTCTCTCCGTATAATATAGCGTGATGCAGACGTTACGTCTTGGTTTGCTTAACTTTTACGAGAAATATAAATAGTATATATAGTAAAATTTCAGATTTGAAGATAAACTTCATTTTGATAGTGGAATAAGAGTACAAAACAACTTATGCTAAATCCGCTCGAAAGTAGAAGTGTATGCATAAAACGAACCCGCGAAAACTTCTCTAACTAGAAGCGAAAACCCGTCGCAGCGAGTTTTCATATGAAGTAAATAAGCCGACAAATGCCTTTAATGCGAAGTTAATCTCGTCTAATTATACACTATAGCCATCAAAACAGCAGATTTAAATCATCCATTTCTTCCCTACGAAAAAATATTAATTTTTTCCTATATATGCCAAACACGTGCAATGTGTGCATAAAATTTTTATTTCCCTTTAAATCCAACGTTGTAGATATATTTTCACCTTAAAATGTACATGTACGGTTAATCACGCGAACCAGAACAATGTATTCTTACTTTGAGCAAAAACCATACTCGTGTATTATTAACAACGTATCACATGTATGCAATGCACGACATACACTTAACTAAGCCTTAGCTTTTCTGTAAATCAATATAGCTGTTAGCGTAACATCTAAACTTATAGCGATATATTCGCGCAACGCGTCCCTCCTATATACACAAAGCCAGTATTTTTCTGCATAGATCGATAATAATCTCCGGTGACATCTTCCCTCAACAATTGCAAGCTCTACACGTACACATCGTAGAACAAAAGAAAAAAAATATATATATACATCCTCGACCCAAATCCACGAATACACACACACTTTTACAAATCATTAATCAACCACGCTAATCACCAGAGCGAATTCTCTGCCCAGCAAATTATCGAGTCTCGATTTTTCTAAATTCCCATCGTACCGCAAAGAAATTTAATCTTCGCGGAAAATTAATCGAGGTCGCTATCAGCGCCAACGTTGCGCCTACACGTACATACACGTTGCGTCAGGTCATTTGCTTCCAAAAGCTATCCCATCGTATAACCGCCGTGCGTCCGCCGCAATTACAAACGTCGATTTCTTGTCGCACATATGGAAATTTGGGGTTATTTACGCGATGCGTTATTTATCAGACAGCAAAAGAGAGAGAGAGGTAGAGACAGTCTGATGTTCTATCCCAAAAAAAATATATAAATCGACAGCGAAGGAAAATGAGTACTAGCAGCGCTGCGTCGTTATTTACTTTTGAAACGGGGTCGGCAACCACCCCTACTCCTATTCCTCGGCGTCCGAAAGAGTTTTTACCCTACGTGTGCAAAATTTCTCTACTCTGAGCGAGTGTGTACGTAAGCGTGGCAACGATTAAATTGTCGGCGGATTTTCCTCGTTGTTGCGAAAGTCGCTGATGCGTTATATATGCGACGTTGGGCTCGTCGATTGCCTTGGCGGGTAAAGAGAGGCTTTTTATACGCGTACCTCGTGTGCGTGGATTGAATTCGAGATTATGTTCGCTAAGCTTTTAGATTGAGTCTATATAGATGTATGTGTATCCGAGGACGAATGGATCTATGGATCAATTCTGGATCTGTAATGGCAGTGGGTACAGTTTTTTTAAAGTCAAGAATGAGGTGTGATGTAAAATGGATAATGGGGTGTTGTTTTGATTTTGTATTGGGTGTACATTGATAAAATATTTCTTTTTTGAGAGGAGACAGTATTTATTCGAGTCTATAATTGTTCTTAGTAAAACGTTGTTTACTGCGTTGACGTCCTAGGGGAATACCCAATTAGTTCAAGGAAGACTCGAATAACCAGCTAATTAAAATTAAGTCTTAACGAAATGGACAGTTCAGAATTCAAGAATTTACATCTCTGTACTAGATTTTTTAAATTAGCTTGTTCTTGAAAATTTAATTTTAATTGGCTGGTTAATCCACTTAAGTGTCCGTATATGAAAATGAAAGTATACTTGAATACATTATATTATATTTTTACAATCATAAAGTCTATTTATTTTAATCAATAAGATCAGAAGGCTGGAGTGCCAAATAACGAGATGTGATTCAAAATAGCTATTGGATTTGATGTATTTGATTTTATAATATATATATTTTGTAATATATATATTATTAAAGTAAAAAATCTAATATACTTTAATAAATGACGTGTATTTACTTATCACACATTTACACTAACACGAAGTTCTCGTATGTAGGGCCTTTTATTTATTGTTTTTTAGAATTTTGGTTCATCAAGTCCTTTCACTGACCTCTTATAGCAGGTTTTTGAACACTAACTCTTCGTAAAGTACAAAATGATTAATGAACGAAGATTTTTGAAAACATATTAATAAAGTCAGTTTCTGATTTTTAATAATAATTACATTTAATTAAAAAAGTCTCCCCGTTCATGTTTTAAAGATTCATACATTAAATTGTATTCATGTCAGTTTTGACCTCAATTAGTTCATTAATTCACTTTGGATCTTCCGGAGAGTGAGTTTTCAACAACCTTCTATAAGTAGTAATCGGAGGAATTTAAAAATGTGAAACAAAGCTCAAATTAAAATTATAACTAGCTTCGACTTCAGTATTAAATATATATAGAGTGCAATTATTTTACTAACTGCACCACTGTTTTGAAGAAAATTACGGATTCTGGATGTGGTTTAAGCCCGAAATAATTAGTTTTATAAAGTTCGCATTCTTTTCCCCTTTTGTCGCTAGTTTCTTATGAAAATTAACATATTTCCTCGCTTTATAAATTATATACATTTATCTGGAACCATAGTATGAATGGATCATAAATAACACATTTTTCGCGATACTATACAGAATACTGACTATAGTATTCAATCGATATTGAAATGTATCTATATTTTAAAATCAGTTTTGGTCAATTACTTGAAGACAGCAGTGTACTAATTCCATAACGTATGCACACGTTGAGTACCCATAGCCGGAATTGCCCAATTGCCCAGTACTGTGCCAGTATCCACGTATATTATTCAACCGTTAAAATTTTAACTCTTGTTCGAAATAGTTCGGCCCTTTCTTATCATCCTGGTATTAAACCAAGGTTGGACCAGTACTGGGGACCAGTATCCTGATTGCCAATAAAGGACCTGAAGTAACTGATCTGTTGTTCCAGTACCGGTGATTCCCAATACGAACTTGAAACCAGTATTTTGCTATATTAATTGCTGCTTGAAAATTCTGAAAGGATTTAAATAAATTGTAACCTGAATGTATACGTATATTTATGTTGAATTCTTGATAAATTGAGTAAATTTCTAAACATAGCTTAAGTAAACTTTATTAGTCCAGTAACGTAGTACATTATTGAAGTAGAGCAAGCTTTGATTCATATCATCATCAACGTCAACTATGGCATAATTGTTAGAATTCTGACTCCTTCTTATCATCTCAATACTCAAACCAAGATTCACCTTAACTGTTAGACAATTTGACAAGTGATGGTCCATATCATCAGAACAGCAATCCTTACCAGGCTATATATACATAATTGCTTATCAGATTTACGTCAAAGGGTTATTGCGTTGTGTTCACAATTGTATCTCTGATTCAAATCTAGTGTGCCTATATTAGATTAGTAAATTATTACAAACTACTGACCAGTTCTTATCATCCCAATACTATAACAAAGATCCACGATTAATGATACTGTTTCAGAATATTAATCCATATTATCGGTAAAGCAATTTTACAAGGATATGGTTAAACATAAATAACACGTTCAGAAATTTCAGATGTTCGCACATAGCTGCGGACTTTATGCGCTCGGAAAATTGAGAGCGATTTTTTAATGCTCCGAGAGGAAAATGAAGTCCGGACGCTACCGCGCTGAGTCGTGTAATTCCATGTACTTATCGTTTAAATTCAGTTTCGCGATGCCTGGACTTTTGCGCGGCTGTCTGGTTTCCGTTAATTAGAAAGAGATTTTAGTTCAACGTTTAGAGCGTTTGAGGAGACGACGATAAGGAGGATTTTTCGAAGGAAAAATATAGGACGTATTCTGCATAAAAAAAGTTTTTTTTTTACTTTTACTGTTAATTAAGAGATCAAACCAGGAAAAAGAAGAGGCAAGTGAATAGTGGAGCTAAAATCTTTTTTACACGCGAGGTTTGAGTATATCTTTAAAAAAAACGTATAACTCGTCCATCAAAATTAATCTCATTAACGGGAACTAGACGTTTCTTAAATCTATTTTTATTATAACATAATGAAGCAAAAATACACTAGAGAGGAATCGATGAATAGTGAACACGATATTGCACTTGCCATTTATCTAATCACTCGGATCGCAGAATTTTCGTGTATATGTACACGACAGATCTATGTATGTATGTGTTCGAGTGACTGTCAAAATTTTGTATTCTTTTAAATAATTAAAAAAAATTTTTACAAACATTTTATGTATTTTATGCCTTTTTTCAATAATCTGCAACTCCCGAAGGAAGCATTTTTCACTAAAAAGACAAGAAGAAATGTATTAAAATTTTTCCGAGGTTTCGTGCATAAGTCATGAAAAATTTATAAACCATCACCATGAAAAGGTTTGATCATTTGAAACAGCTTCAAAATTTCATGAAAATACGTTTATTGCCTACAGAACTATCTAGATTAGTCACAAGTCGTGAGTCGAGATCTTGTCCCCAGCTTGGAATAAAAAGACTGTCCTTATAATTCGAAAAAAAATTATTTGCCAATGGATCCTTTTTTTTAAATTATACATTGTATTTTTTGTATTGGTCAATCAGTATCGGCATATACAAATATAAAAGAAAAGAAACGCGAACAATCGGCTAATTATAGAGACAAACAGGAAAAGGTACCCGCAATAGTGCACACGTCGTCTGTCTACGTCTATACGGTATTTGCTGGGGAAATGATAAATCAGATCGTGTAAAATATTAATTGTATTTTTTTATGAACGTTCCGCGTGTAGTAATGTCGCAATTTAAAATTCTAAAGTATAAAATTAGAACGCAATATTCTGCCCAGGTGCGAGATAGAGAGAAAGAGAGAACATATTTCTCTTACATATTAATGCTCGAGGTTCGTGTTATGAAGTATTCATGTGCATTTTTCTGCGCTATTTGACGAAAACTTTTCAATATAAAGTCAGATCGTCTCAGAGAAATGGTTTTTATTATATATTCCCGAATAATAACAAGTACCATTAATATACCATATGATATTTAAATTTAAATCCACTTCCAAAAAAAAAATAGTACCTACGCGCTAAAATTTTTTTTAAAGTTCTCTCTCAGAAAAGGGTGTTGTGCAGACCTTTTATTCGGATTTGATTCAAAACTACTGTTAGAGTGAAAAAATGTTTTCTTAAAATGTGGCAAACTATTTATAGGCGATGCAAATGGTTAACATATTTTATTTGTAATTCAAATAATGTAAATCGTTCACACATTTTGACATTTTTAAGATTTCATTCGTCAACATGACATATAAGTATGGCTTTCTTGATGCGTTATTCCTTAAATTCAGTTAATTTGAAAGCTTCGACAATTTTCTAAATTAATGCAATCTGCCAAAATATTTGAATTTCGACAGTGTAACAAAAATAAAATTCAAACACACTTGTGTTAATGTAATTGAGCCACATTATATTTTTTACATTTAAAAAGGAAGGACTCTAACCGCGCCTATGAAAATAAGCTCGTCAGCACTTCCTACCAGCAATTGCAGAAAATAAGCGCGCCTACAAAGAAACACACACACACACATATATATATATATGTATAAAAACCGCACAGAATCCCCAAAGCAGCAAGAAAAATTTCATTCGGGGCAGCATAATAACAAGAGCGTGAAAAAGTAAAAGCCCAAACAAAGTTTGCGTAGCCGAAACAACAAGGTGCGCAATAAATACTTATCACTCTCTGCATAAGCGGAATATATGTAAATTAGCGGCGGCGTGAGCGGAAGGAAGTAGAAGCAGATAGCGCCGGAGCAAGAAAGAGCAGAGAAAAGGGCATGAAAGGGAGAACCCGACCCGCTCGAGTGCCAAAACAGGGGGCGCATATGCATTGAGAATCTAGGCAGCGCACGCGCGGAGTGAGCCCAGACCATTGCGGATTAATTATGCATGATTATGAGTTCTTTTTCTTTTTTTTTATCTTTCTTCGTCGAGGAATTGCAAATGGCTCCAAAAGTGCGACTAGTCCACAGCGAGCCAATTGGGAGATAACTTTCAAAACGAGACGTTAATTAGCGGACGCCAGATGGCGCTTTATTAATTCATAGGGTTAAAATTGAGAAATAACCTTTTCTTTTTAAAGAGCGGGAGAGAATTTAATGTGGTATCTGTTTGCGTGTTTGGAGATAATTGATTGGTTAATCGTCGGTGGACAAAATGTGATTGAGGGGTGATAGATACGAGTAACGAAGGTAACATGTCAATTACGATACGATGAATCAGGGGTTGAATTGCTTGCGAATGTGGTGTTAATTTTTTTATAATCAATGAATCTCATATTAATGAAACATTGATGAGGTGCGAGTAATGTGGATAATTCATGGTAATTGATTGAATACACTTATCGATATGATTTTCATTCAATTTTGATTATAATGTATGATCATTTTCCTTTTATGTTTCTTCTGTCCGAGTATATGAAGATCGTTCATTCCTATTTAAATTTCGTACAACTAAACGTTTTTTTTTTGCTTATGGAAAGCTGCTAAACATAAATTTCACATTAA
The DNA here is from genome assembly GCA_018906985.1 of Apocrypta bakeri. NCBI lineage: Eukaryota > Metazoa > Arthropoda > Insecta > Hymenoptera > Pteromalidae > Apocrypta > Apocrypta bakeri. The sequence goes on from JACCIA010000005.1 coordinate 6,572,680, forward strand.
ATGCGTTAACAGCTTGCGAGTTTTACGTCTGGTGTCCCCCTAGCGGCAATCAATAGCAACTTTAGACTTTTAAATTTCTTAACAGTCATTTGTTATATTGTGTCACGAACGTAAACGCCCGAACACATGAAACGAGTCTGCAGAGTCGAACTACTATACTTTGCACCGAAATGCACTTGGCTTTTATTCTCGGCGTCGCGGGTTCAAGATTCATTAATCCGTAACAAATGTGAATTCACGATGCAGGTGTTTACTCTGCGAACACATACATTTTGAAATTATTAATAATGTTATTTTTTATATCCAGTAGTCAATTTCACATAGATTAAAAGAAAAAGAATTCAAATTGTAAAATTATCAATTACGTAACCAATAACATATTTCTCGGTAAATATCGTGATAGAACCGAAAACTAACAATTACATTCAGTTTCTGAACAGTAAATATTTTCGATATTTCTAAATATTCAATCGAAGTTTTTTTGATTTTCTGTAAAAGACAGTGAATTTTCAAAAAGCCCTCGCAATTCGAATAGTTTATACGATTTTATTCTCTTTCTAACCGACAGGCAAAATTGATGTATATCAACCATTGTTACATGTGCCTATTATAAAATACGTCATTTGAGAAAGATAAAAATCCTCGATATGTCGATATTGATTCAATGACATATCCAGGACACAATATACAATATGTTCTACGGATTGATAGAATTCGCAAGATAGATTGATCGATCGATCTGTTCGTATATGTATACATGTATTATTTACCAGCTTAAACGCCAATACATAAAAATATATAAATATACTCACCTTATTCTTAACTCTATGAAAACGTTTCTTATAATAAAGCATATAATTTCCCCACTCTCTGAAATGGAAATAGTGAAATTTCACTGTTACGCAGTGTATTTTCATAATTTCTAAATTTCATAAGTATGCAATTGCGAAGCACTGAGCCTCAACTTTTTTATAAAGTAAAAATAATTTACATTTCCATAAAGTGTTAATGCATTATTTAAAAATAGTTATATGCCGATACGATAAAAAACCAACAATATTTTATCAAATTCAAAACAGTGAATTTTCACTGCAATCTCTGTGCAACCATAAATCGATAATTTAACTTTTCAATGTGAAAACGACAACTTTCCTATATAGACCTTTAATCTAAGTTATATTTAATAATTATAATAAATATTTTTTTTTCAAAAACTTTCTAAGCAATAAAAATGTGTATTTTTTTAAATCTATTTATGAGCTATGAAGAAAATTTGACGTAGAATAAATACGATAATATAACGTGAAAAAAATTAGTAATGATAGTCAGAATAAAATGTCAAAAATTAGCTACTTCTTTTCCTCTACTTACTTTTGATGAGAGGAAGTCTATTATAATACATTACACAATTTATGTACATTTAGAGATAAGTTTTCTAAATTCCCGGAAATATTTTATTACAATATTGTTCTTCGGAGAGAAGATATTATTTACTTGATTTATTAAAAAACGATATTTAGGTTCTAAAAAATGTATGCTGTGTTTATGAATTGGAATTGACAATTGCGATAAACGAAAATAGTTTTGTGTTAAAAAAGGATTTGCTTACCTGTAGTTAAAATTTTTTTATATAGAATTGTTACCACACACTTCAATTGTCTTTTATAGCAGCAAATAATTTTGTTGTTGTTACTTCATATCTTAACTTTTTTCCTAAGCTCTAAACTAAACAATCACCCCGAATTTTAAAGTGGAAAGTTTATTTACTAAGCTATCATTACTCATAAAGTTCATGTGGATAACACTTAAATTAAGATCCTGTATAAATAAATTTGTATTGATATTTTTCTGTCAATCGAGTTTCAGATTAACGTATTGATTAGATATGGTCGCACCGAGCTGCAAAGTGATAAATCACTTTAAATTTTCTCTTTCATCACTACAACTCTAAAAACATAGAGTGAATCGGAAGCTATTTTGACCATAAAATCAATGAATTCCGTACAATTTAAATATCACTGGTTTTATATTAATAGTATTTATTCTGGATAAATAAATGAATAAATTTCGTGATCAACGACCTGCTATAAATATAAACGGTCAACGATGGTACTTAAAGATGTGAAAGAAATCTCGAATTAAAAGCATTATTATTTTCCATTTAAGTAATTAATTTATAAAAAATAATTCGAGACAGCCTCAATTAAAAGCGTCTTGCCCCTTTAACACACTGAGTCTTCGCGATAAACTCAGTGAACCACCTATACACACCTGTCTGTAATTACTGAATAACTTCACCAATTAATAGCGGATATATAGACCCTGAATAACGAAATGAAACTTGAGATCCACTATTTTCCAGTAATCAATTTCACTGCTCCATAAGCACAAAAACAAGTCTGATCATTTGAAATTAACAAAGCAATTTAGCAGCAACGATTAAAAATTACAATCTCAGCTTCTCGAGCGTCCAAAGCAATTTTTTTCCTCGAAAATAACGCGCGTTACCACATCAACTCAATTAGCTTCTTTCTCTCTTACAAGAGCATAACAAACGGTGTACAGCACACGCGAGTGAGCATCGCGAGAAGAGGAAGGAAGCGGTAGCCGCGAGGCTTCGCATAGGACACGGGAGTAAAAAAGCGAAACAAAGAAAGCAATTCAAAAGACGGGACGACAAAACTGCGAACTCGTCCTTTTCTCTCTCTCTCTCTCTCTCTCTCTCTCTCTCTCTCTCTCTAGTGCACATAGCGACTCGACAGAAATGCGGCCTAAAAGCACGTTCGTTACCGCATTGTCTGGAGGTTTCAGTTCGCTCCGCTAGCACGGCAGTATAGTACACTGTACACATATACGCGAAGAAAAAAAAAAGAAAAAAAAAAGCAGAGGTAACAACACGCTCGCACGCGCGAATATCGCATTGCGATCGCGAACTTAACCCTCCGCGTTCTTTCTTTCTCTCCCTTATCGAACGAATCGAGAAAGGGGTTGGAGTAACTCGAAGCCATCCGCGTGCGAGGAGACAAACTTTTTCTCTCTCTCTCTCTCTCTCACTCTCACCCGCTCGTTTCATCAGTTTCATTCTCTTCCCTATTTCGCTCCGGATTCAGACACTTTTGCATAGCTCAGCTTCTGTCCGGGTAATAAGCTCCAATTTTGCACGCAACGACGAAGTTGGATTTTCTTCTCTCTCTCTCTTTTTTCAATCCGCGTCACTCGAACGGTCAATTCGTTTGAAAAAAAAGTCCGGGTCTTCCGGGTCTCTTGACCCATATCCTGTACAATTTCATTGCGCTACGTACACGTAAACTGTATATACCGGTATGTGTATGTGTGTATATATAGGGCTGTGCCCGCATGCTTGAAAATTTCCTCCCGACTGCGCGGCAGCAAGAAGGCAAACAAGATAAAGGACGTACTTAGGCAAACAAACTCGTTACAAAGAAAGTGTTACACACTATATACCTCCTCGTCGAATGTATTATGCAATTTTCACCCGAGACAAATTACTCTTTAGCTTCTTGAAAAATAGAATAAAAATTAGGTCCTTTATATCAATAATCTAAGTTGGTACTAGCTGTAGTGAGTAAGTGAGTCTATTCACAAAGTCTCACGGTAAAAGCTTTATCGATAAACATTATTTTCCGCAAAGTATTAAAGTTTTTACAAACTTTCGTAACGATATAAAAAAAAAAATCTTTTTGTAATAAAGGATTTTAAAAACTTCAGTAATTATGTCAAAGGATTGTTGAAACAAGTAAGCTAAGGATGAAATTTGGTTAAGATACCCGTTAACATACAAAAAATATTACATTTCTAGTATAAAGAGGAAAAGAAAAGTAAATGTATAGTATGATATACTGCGATTAATACTTAATGTTTTTAAATTTTTTACTGTTTAACGAGTACAGTGATTAGAAGAGAAAAATTTTTGTTGGCAAATTGAACCAAACATATTAAAAAACAAAATTCAATTCGTTGGTATTTCACTATTGTCCTTTTCTTAGATACAAAATTAGTAACAAAGCAGGTCAGATATTATAAACTTAATTTCTTAATTTTCTATAGTGAAGCACGAAAATAAGCTACAGAAATTTCGTGATTTTGATCATAAATGCATTAAAGACAAATTCATTAAAATTGTTGATGAGAATTCTTATTTAAAATAATTTTAATATTTTAAATTAAAAATTTTTCTAAAAATCCATTTTATGAAATATTATGAATCAGTTGGTTTTCAGTTAAAAGCCAGTGAAAACATTTTCTAAGTGTAATTACACTTGTAAGAAAATTTCGCAATGGAAACTTGCTCTCAAAACTAGTCTATAAAAAAAATGATGAATAAACTTTGAAAATGATTTTGTTCGTAAATGTAAATGTATTTTAATTTATTTATATTATACTTTCATCATTCAACTCGTGTTTTCAAATTTGTATTATATCAAAGAATACCTTTAATTAAATAAATACAACAAATGTTTATTAACATTTTCTTAGTTTCTTGTGTATCGCATAATCATTTATTTACAAAAAAGAAACTAAATTAGATTCCAGATTCTTTTTCATTCGCATTTACACTCATCAGACCAAAGATTCATAAACAACTTTTTTTTTCAATGTTCCCCTGATTTCCTCAGTTACAGTCGAATAAGTCAATTTTTCGGACGATAATTATACATTTTAGAACAATCCGTGCTTTGAAAAATAAATATAAAACCAATAGTTTTTTCAGAATTAAAAAATATTTCATACTTCCTTCATCTCAAAGTTGGAAAAATGTTTAAGCATAAGTTTTGCATACACCAGGTTGCAAACTGATAACATCTACAGATTTAGTCTTAAATTTTCGTTGCAGTGAATAAATAAATAAATAAATAAATAAATAAATAAATAAATAAACATAAATATCTGCAACACAATGCACTTAAATCGTGGCTCTGATGTAGCTTGTGCACATAGCCCGAAGCTGAGAAATACAAGGCTCTATCCGTCAAAGAAAAACAGTGTCCGGATTAAATTTGGCTTTTTGTCTCCCTTAAACGCTCTGGAGAGAAACACGCCTCGGAAAATATTTACCTTGATTTATAAATGCAGTAGGTTAAGGTTGCGTCCAGGATATATAAACGATTCCTCTCTTCTCAGGGGGGTCTCTACCCTTCTCTCTCTCTCTATCTCTCTCTCTATCTCTTTCTCGGTATAGATTGCTGCACATCTAGGGGAGTTAGCCCGAGGCTGTAGACTCGATAGTCGATAGTATCCCTTAACTCGAGCTACTGTGTATACTATTTTAGTTATAATGCACAAACGTGTTTTATAAAAGTGATTCCCTTGGGTTCGGTATTGTGTTACCGTCTATTATGTGTTGCCTAGTTGTTTTGACGGTACATACGAGAGCGAAAAAAAAGGAAGAAAAGTCCGCGATGATGTACGAGTCCTGTTTTTCTTTTTTAATGTGCTCTATGCGTTCTTAAATCAATGTTTAGTACCTATAGAGTCGTCGAGAGATTGAAGGTAGAGTAAAGTGCGAGAGCGCGTTAATAGCGTTTGGAAATTTACAACGCTTCGTCGTCTATCTCTGGCGTATATTGTATTGCTTCATTATAACTCAACAAGTAGACTGTAGTTGATGCACTAGTTCATCAGGTCTATTAAAGCCGTTCCCTGATTAGCCCATATAAGTTTAGCTGGCTATATTATTTCACGACGAAACGCGTGTTTCTGATATCCAGTTCCTATCTACATGTATATCTATACTCTTATATACACAATGTACACTCAAAGTTAAGCCTACCTAACTCTGTGTTTATATTAGTGCGTCTATGCGCGTGTGTCTATGTATTTCGAGCAAATTAGTCGCGTTTCGTTCGCATCGCAAAATAAAGTGTCTCGGTCTCTTCTTCCCGTTGCGAAATGTCGCAGTGCCAACTAGACACAATACACAAAACAAACTTTCTATCCGCGCCTACGTGCACATCCCTCGGAGCCCAACCCCCAACCCCCTTGTACTCCTCTTTTAAACGTGGAGAACTCATTCCTCTCGTTTCGCACACAGCTTCTTGACCGTCGCCTCGTCGGAGGGGTTCCATATAATTTCAACTCGACAAACGTGTGTGTGTGTGTGTGTGTGTGTGTGTGTGTGCGTTGGTTATTCTCTCGAGACAGCCCAAGCGAGTCATTCGACACCAGCCGCACCTAAATGTTCATACGTATGTGTACACACGTAGAGAAATAGTATAGTAAATTTTACTATACGTTCGTGAAAATGTACTAGAAAGTTTGGTAATTTCGTCACGGACTGATAAAACTAAACTTTTTTTTCTCTTCATTTTATTATGATTCGGTATAAAATTCACCAGAATATGTAAAATTATGTAATACAGCGGGCAGTTAAAGAGTCGCGAATTTTTTTATTTTTAATTTCGAAAATGTTGTCATTTTTATCTGCCATCTGGTGAATAAGCAAGATATCAACTAGGACGGAAATCAAAAAGTACCATAGATATAACTCGCAAACGGTTACATGACACTGTAGTTAATTTATATATCAATTATGCCGAACATTTTTTAAATTTTGGTTTTACTTCTACATGCGATTGACTACACTGAATAGTAAAAATCATTAATACGTAAGTTCGTTAAATAGCTTTTTATAAACTATTATACAACAGGTACATATGTATACATTTACTGAGAAATTGCAAAAGCCTATTATAATAAAATGTAATTTAAAAATCAATTGCAGCGATTAAACTCAGTTACAATTACAGTTTATATTTTAACTGCTCTGTTTTAAACATTACGTACTATGTATACACAGCATTAACAACAATTTATCTAATACCAAATTTTCACGATACACTAAAATGTTTCTCTCAAGGTATCTTATACAACTATTCATATATATTATACACACATATGTGTATAGGTATAAAGCGACTCAGTAAGAACGTCGCATATCCACTTACGCTCGTGGGACGCAGCAGCGCGCTTTACTCAGGTGCAACGCGGAAAAGGTGCTCTCTTGCACACACCACTGTGTCTGTACTCGCGCTTACGTTTACGCTTGCGTTTCACGCTCACGTGCTCGCCGGACGCGAGGGAGCCCCCCGGGCAAGTGTGTGTAAGCGAAATTTGCTTCGCTTGCGCTCTCGTGCGTAGCTCTTGCTTGGCCGACGCTATTAGACAAGAGGGAGTATAGGAGGTGTAGGGGGTGGCTTTGGGGGCCGATGTGGGGCAGGGGAGACTAAGAGCATGTGCCGACGTAATATACAGTCACTTGCGAAATTGTCTCCGTGTTTAGTCCGGAGCTAGAATGACGACGATCGCTTTCTTTTATTTCGAGAAAAATTGGATGTTTTATAGATGGGGTGGAGCGTGACCGGTTCGTTCGGTTGATATTTTTCGATGATGATATGGGATTCGGGAAAATTAATTGAAATACATGTTGATGGTATATTATATGTTAACTCGTAATAAATTAGATATCAATTTTAATGGATTCACAGTTTATGTTGTTTTATCGCATTGAGATTGTGTGCTGAAATGGATTTCTGAGTAATGATTGCTAATACGGATTAATATAGAAAATTACAAATATTTACGAATGATTAGATAACGTATAATAATAACGGTAGTAAACTGTTTCTAAAATTGATCTTATTTAAATTTGTACATTTACCCACTGAGATTTATTATTTACACTGAATCTTGTACGCCGAGAGAAACGTTGTAGTAAATTTTATCGAAATTTGTAACAAATTTTATCGTAAAGTTTGGTAATCTACTCACAGACTGACAGTCTATTCATTTTTCCTGAATAGTTTGGTAAATTTGAAATGATTGAAAAAGTAGTTGTTGTTCGACTGTGACAACATTACTAAATTTTCTAGTAAATGTCCTGTTGCGCCTAGTAAACAGCTTAATTACTAATATACAATAAGAATAATTGACTGAAAAAACTCTGCGTATTATTAAAATTAATATTTTTCTAAATCAAACAGACAGTTTTAGATTAATTAACAAAAATCATTAATACCATAAGTAAGACAAATAATTACATTTAAATAGGAATCTGAAATTTAAAAAAATGAGTTGCTGATCTCTGACTACTGTCTAAAATAATTAAATAATTAAATTAAAGTAAACGACGACTAAATCAATATTAACTTCAGTTTTATTTTTAAGTGTTTTCAAGTTAGTTAACAACAAGGGCTTTGTACACTAACCTTTTTTGAAAAAAAATGTGCTACATTTAAGAAAATTTTTTTATTAAAAAGATACATTTATTTTAAACTAAGAAATATTTACTTGAATAAATAAAGGTTCTTCCCAACTTTTTTCAGTATCTGCTTCCTTGTATAGGTTTCATAGGATTCCTTCTATCTCTTATTTAACAAATAAATAAATAAACATCGATCTCTCCGCAGAGACGACCAAAGGTATTTTTATAAACGATCAAGAAACTCTTTCGAGCAAACGCATTATAGTGCGTTACGTCACATGGTGGCCGAGAATTTTTGACCCACTTGCTGTAAGATTCGACTTCTTGCGCTTGCTTAGCCAGAGTAAAGTGCTTATTCGTGTCGTACAGTATGAATAGGACACTTTACGTTCACCGAATAAGCGACAGTCGTGACATTACTGGACATTGTTATCGAGCGATAAATTTAATAAAATATAGCTTACATTAACACAATTCCCCAATTTTTCATTCTACAAAATACCGTCGGTTGTCCTAAAACCGTAAATATCAATCTCGAATACAAGGAAGAAAATACGAGTCGCGTAAAAGTCTTCATTTATATTTTAGAATAAAAAAAAGGTCGAAATAGAAGTGCAAGAGAATTTAAAGAGACAAGGGGCAAAAAAAATAAAGTTACTCCCAGTCGAAAGCTCTTTAAATTCAAGCTTTGAAAAGTCCTCTCCACTCGTTGCCCTTTCAATGCGAACCCACGGTCCACATCACCGAATACAAGCTCTTTCAAGAGTAATAGGGTACTTCGGTATTGGCTTCAAAGGATTGCTACTATACCAGTGATACCACGCCAAACTAAACAACCCATTGGGCAAATTGTTTCGAATGGACTTAAAAAAAAAGAACATAGAAACTACTCTGCGTACCTTCCCTGATAACGACCGCAATATCTCAATCTTGATTATACTCCGTTTCCTCCAAACGGAAATGATACAATCAAGTTTATCGAAATAATTACGTAGTCCGGCGTAATGCGCCTCGCCTGCGTACTTTACGCTCGTTTTTTCCTCTTCCTTAACAATGTCCGCGCAAACTCTCGAGCGGACATAATCTCGAGATAAAGAGAAACTTTTTGACACTGCGCGTACTACCCGGAGAATATACGACAACTTCCGGTATTTCCTTACTTTTGTTGCAGAGAGACAGAGAAGCTCGAAAAATCCGAGTCACGCGCGCAACAATTTTTAATTACTATACAAATTCCACGTCTCTAGAGGAGGACTTTCGTTAAACTTTCTCGTCGTGTATACACATGCACACTTATGCAAATGTTTCGTTACATACAAAGCTCTGCATATATTGAAATTGTTAATAAGTCAGGTGGCAATTTGCTCGCGCATTAATACGTGCCGGAATAGCGCATATCATCTCATTGTAAATCTTCCTCATTGGTAAGCGAAATTATCCTCTCACCCCCCGCCCCTGTCTCCGCTGTGCTGCTGTTATACCTTGATACATAATTTGCGCCTAGTACATTAACCCACAGGTATACATAATCCTGACATTTAGTGTACATCGTGTACATACTCAGCCGCAACGAGTAGCCCTGCATACAATAAATGACCTTTTAATTTCCCATCGAGTAGCTCGGGAAGTCGATATGTGTTTCAGAATTTTTAGCAATTTTTTTTAAATTGCCCTACGTTGAGCTAGGTCTTCTAATACCTGTGGAATTCAACGTATCCTTCTGTATTTATTTAATTTTTATTAATTTTTTTTTAATTCGACTGTCTGGATTGAGGTAGAGTAATACTCCTGGAATTTGATGAGCTTTTATTTGTGTATGCTTTTATTTAATTCAGGGAGATTTTCAAGAATGTTTATAACAAAAAGTGTAATATTATTAAAACCAATGAAACTTAAGACCTATCAGAATGTTATCGCTCTGTGTGCAAAATAAGTATTTTATTAATTTTTACTTTGGCTTTCTTTACTTGACGGATTATTAAGATTAATAGTGTCATTGCGGATTGTCAATTTGAAAGTTTATTATAAATAAGAAAAATAAAATGAAAATATACTATTCGACAATCTAAAATAACATAATTTGAGGTTCGAATTTTAAAAATCCATCAATGCGTGCAATTTAAAAAAATTAATAATATACGACATAAAGATGTCTAGTTAAAAATCATTTAATCACAATTTGTCTTTATACATTCTAATAGTAAAGGTGAGGAATACTGAAGTGATTTTTCTAAAATATCTCCAAATTTTTAATTTATTAAGGGGGTCCAAAATTCAGTAGAAAATCATTTGAAACTCAAAAATGCATAGAGTTTTGCCAAATCAAGGTATATTTGATTTCCCTTTCGAAATTATCTACATCAACTTCCGGAAGATCTTATTGAACGATAGTATTTCTTGCACTTTTAAGAAGAAATAATTAGCTTTGCGATAACATTATGTTTATCGTTCAAAGAGAGAATACTAAACTTGACTAAACCATTAGGTAAATGTCATCTGTTTCTCTGAATTTCCCAAAACAACCACATGAATTTGCATTCTTTCTCTAATCATTCAAAAGATTCCCCTAATATATTCGGGGGCAATAACCTCATTCCGTCAATTCTCAACATGTACATCTCGAAATAGACACAGTCAATCCCGCAAATAATTCCTCCGTCTCTCTTGACTGTGCGACAGAAGCAGTAGCATCAGAACACCTATACAGTCCCTCGTTGAACCCGTCGAGCTTCAGTTCACTGCATTTCGGGTGAAAATGCGGAATCCGCACTCGCGCTATACCCACACACACACACACACTCGTGCGTCGTCAATGCTGCAGATCGCAGGCTTCGTAGAAGCGATAGCTATAATACCCTCCCTCGAGCGACTGCTGCCACTTGGACGGATGTATCGTAGCGGGAGGAGTAGTCGCGTACGCGCGAATTCAGTGAAAAAAGACACCGGTGGAAGGGGGGGGGGCGCGGAAAAATTCATTAAATTCGACATCCGATCGACGACGGCGACGGAGAAAGAGTCATCTTTCGTCGGGACTTCGAATCGAGCTCCTCTGTATTTTCACCCTCAACGCCCGCGCGCGACTTCTTTTTCACGCCGGAATAATACCGTCGAGCGATGCGTCTTATTTTTTGCCCGATGCGTGCGCCGAAGGAGGACAGAAGCGTTTGATAAATGCTTCTCGCGGTTACGCGAAGATCTCCTTTTTTTCTGATGGATGACTTCGTATTGAAATTTATTGTTGCTTGTTTTTTGTATAGATGTGTCCTTGAAGCTGTGGATGCGAGGGGAGGTTTATTAAGTAGCTCTTTCGCGCTTATGGGTGAAATTGTCGATTTTTTTTCAATAGACATGTTACTCTTGCTATTATTAGAAATACAGACGTAACGCATTTTAACAGACAACCTTGTCTTCATTGAGGTAATTCTTGTATAGAAATATCGGAAGAATCTTTTTTAAAAAATAAAACTTATATACAGGGGCAAATTTTGTAAATTTAAAATACGACTTTATATCTGAAGTATCCGCATTTTAAAGGATTGATATCAACTAAATATCGATTTTTTAATAATATAATTTTAGATTGTTCGAAGCTACTTTTTATTCTCTAATAATTTACTGATAGAAAACGTGGTACTCAAAAAATCTTCAAATTATCGAACGAATTTTGAAATAAACTACAAAAATTATATTTTTACTTTTGATCGATTTTGCTAAAAAATCTATAAACTGAACGTTTCAATAGCAAGTTCCTTGTATGACGTCATTGATTTTAAAATACATTCTTCCTTCCACCCCACTGCTACTCATAAACATTGATAAGGGATTCCGAAGTCTGAGATGTCAAACGTAAAAAGAACAATGCAGTGAAAAGAAATAAATCTAATACTTTAAAATATTCATTCTGGACAATTTATTCTTACACATTTGCCCGCAATCTCCATAAATAATCTATTTCGAAATAAAAAATTAAATGTTATCTAAATATCGTCTTCCTATCGATAGTTGAAAAATACACAAATATATTGACCTCGACATAAATTATCGTAAATTTAATCGACACGTGTCGCCGCCACTCGTGTACTCGCTTTAAGAGGCTTTACATTTATTCCAATATAAAATTTATCACGAACTTTTTTTCTTACAAGTATATTTAGAAATTTAGAATGTTTAATCAAATCTACCACAAGTTGACGTTATTATTCGATAAATACGTATGATTTTTTTTCACTTTACAAAGCTTATGTTAATTTAAAAAAATCATCTCACAGGACGATAGCATCAACTACTGACACGTCTTGTTAGATCATGTAGCAATACTACATTTTTATTTACGGACATGCATAGTTTAAGCAATACGAAATAAAAAGCGAAAATTAAAAATCTATACAAAGAAATAGCAAATCTCGCACGTGAAGATTTTATCAAATATTAAATCCACGGGTAGAATTAGGGTGTAAATCTTGTTTAAAAATCAGGCATTAATAATCCGATCAAGTTAAGAGTGAACGAAAAAAAATACAGGTAAGAATAGTACACGGCAAGCCTCGATAAAATGACTGGAGGAGGGGTATGACGCGAAAGCCACAAAATTGCCGAAACCTAAACTGATAGATCGAATTTCTCAAGCAGCCAATTGGATTGTTTCCTCCGACGGGTTTCTCATTTTCTTACGTATCAACTTGGAAGAGGAAATGACTTTGTATTAATAGCTTTGGAAACTTATTACTATAACATTTAAACGACACCGTAATATTAATTATCCAAATTAATTAATCTGGATTTATATTAATTAAGTGCTGCGAACAGTTATTAAACGATGAGATTTGTATTTTTAAAACTCGTTACACCGATCAACATGCGCATTTAATTTGAAATGACGTTTATGAAATGACTTATTCACTTACATTCATTACAGTCCACCTACACGGTAAACAAGGCAATAACTCTATTAAATTAGATTTATTATTACTTATCGCTTTTTTCACATTACATTATTTAATAAACGATTATGCAGTGGATATGTAAACGAATATTGAATTGATTCGTAGAAACGCTGAAGACCATATTATGAATACTGTATCAATACTAAAAGCAATACGTGGTATCGGATACGCAAAATAAATTAGTGCGAGACCTTTCGTCAATTTCAATCATTTAATTCGACATACATACATTAACAAAATTAATAATAATTATTATCTATACTCCCGAGTATAATCTCAAATTCATTAACGAAATATTATACTATTCAAAACTTAGAGGGACAAAAAAAAGCGTTCTATACACAGGAATAACTCGGAAACGAGTATAGAGTGTCAGGTGCTCGATTACATTCTACGCCTTGTACAAAAACAAAATCCATCTATATAGCCATCGATCGATCACCTCCTACTCCATATCGTACAAAGTCTTCCTCCATCCTATAAAGCCTCGAATCTTGAATTTCCATCGTGTCCTCGATTCGTACTGAGAAACTGACCGCGAAATACGCTCTTAATCACATTAATACTCGGCTGTTAAGGAGATTCATCAACTGTATATATATGGGTCATTCTCTGACAGATTGATCAGTCAAAAAAAGTGTTTTCTACAAGATATCTTATGACATTTTTCATGGCATGATAGCTTAATTCGAAATACAACTTAATTCCCTGCGTAGACACTTTTGTCTTCATAAGGCATCTTCGTGAATTTTGTCATGTTGATAAGAATGATCTTTTCAAAACTGAATTTGACGACTTTGATGACTAAGGAGATTGTTAAGATCTTCAGATGAAAGTATTTTATTTTCAAAGTTCATCTTATTTTACAACAAAAGTCCCTTTTACATTGTTAGTGAGAAATGCTTCCCTGAGAAGTTAGAATTTTTTGAAAATAGGTAAAAATGCCAACCTTCACATCCTGTAACTTAAAGAACCTTCATGAAATAAAACTTTAAAAAATTCAAGATCCAGTGCGAAAGAACAGTTTAAAACTGTTTTGAAGAAAAAAAATTCGCTGTCCGGTCAATCTGTCAGAGAATGACCCATATATATACCAAACAGATAGAAAAGAGAGGGCGACTTCACCCTGACCAGTTCCAAGAAATTTCCTGTCCTATAGCCCCAAAAAGCTAGCAAGCAATCGAGCGCCTACTGCACATATATGCATCGTGTATGTACTATATACAGCAGTACTACCAAATATCGCTTCGATAATCGAGCGCAGCGCTTGCAAGATAAACGCTTGAGTTATACAACAGTAACGATACAACTCGATCAGATAGCACCGCGACAATTTTCCTGTAAAATTTAATTTCCAGCTATTCAACTCTCACGCGTACGCGAGACTCGCTCCATAAATTTACTTCTCTCCCTGTCTCTCTCTCGCTCGCAATCAGTTGATTTTCGCTATGAATTTCAATAGGCCCTTGCCTACCGCGCTTCCACGCACTGCTCGCGTATCTACCCTATATATACCCCATATAGGTATATTAATATATAGTTGATACGCGAAACATATATATATAACACGAGAGAGAGAGAGAGAGAGAGAGAGAGAGAGAAAGGAAAAGAGGTGAGGAGAAGGGGGAGCATCGTCGCCGGCAATTCGTTCCGAAGAAATTAGCATATAAATTCCTAATATAGTTCGCCTCCTGAGCAGCGGTAGCAGCAGCTCCTACCCTAACTGGGCTCGCGTGCGAAACTAACCTCAAAGTCCCGCGGAATCGAACTTGGGTTTTAACAATGGACCGGATATACGACTACTAGACTCTCCGCACACTTGCGTCAACAATATTCGTTTGATTGCATAAATTAGTGCAAGCCGCCGAGGCCACTTTTAACCCGGGAAGTTGTTCGGCACCGGTGGCGCCCCCTAGCGTCACTAATTCTCAAATCCATGCATTCATAATTACTCAACTCTCACAATCACTTCGATGTCTCTTATAGGCCGTTTCCTCTCTCTTTCAGAATTATTATACAAACACATACACACACATCCTTGGACCAAGAGATTTACATTCTTTCCTCTTGGAATCTTTATAAATATCGAGCGCGCGCACTGCGTATGTATGCGACTCTTTTTATGGGGATAGAATACACGGCGACTGGTCTGGTCGTATCGAGGAAATAAATACATACGTATAGTTCGTACGTATACACCCCCTATACCTGTATATATGTATCAAGTTACAAACGGCATACGAAGACGGAATAACGACGAGCTGCTACCTCGATTTTCTTGATTTATTGTAATGAGATAACGAGGCCGCTTCTCTCTCTCTCTCTCTCTCTCTCAACGTTGGGAAAATGCGCGTGGGTGAACGAGCTGATGCGGAATATTTTAATCGCAACTGAGAGAGCATTAGTTGTCGTGATTTTATATATTCCAGAGAGTCATCCGGAATCGAGACCCGCGAGCTAAACTTCTATGCAGATGTATCTGCTAACTATATCGCGAAAATTAGCAACTTGTTTGTAAATATTCAAATCGAGGTATGAATTTTGAATTAGCGTCATGCGCCGAGTTAAGCTAAGTTCCAAGATGCAAAGCTTCGTACTCAACTTTGCTGTTCAACGTGCGAGTGTGTGTCTGCCAATATGTATATACATACGAGCTGAAGGAAGATCATTTGCCGGGAGGAAAATCACTCCCAATAAAAGTGGATTTATCCCCTCCGCAGACTCTCGACGCCGCGGATACTCTTGTTAAAGTTAGCGAGATTTATTTACTCGAAGACACATTTGTAACGATATGTTACGGCACTGGAGCCTTTAGAGCCTAAATGCGCGTATATATCACTTGATTTCAATTTGACCTAACGTACTTTATACGCACTAGATTAAGGACATATTTTGCAATCCTCGTATGGGAAATCCGGAGTAAACGTTCTGGAATATATATTTGAAATTGATGTCTCTCAGATGAATATATATATATATATAATATATATAATATGTATATATGTATAATGTATATCATACCTATAATACTTACAGAAGCGAAGGGATAAAAAAAGAGGGGAAAAAAGTCCTCGTGATAGATTGTAAAAGTGACTTTGCCCTTGAAATTACATTGGAAACATCAAGTGCGTATATCCGATGTAAATCTCTCTGTAATATCGATGAAACAAGTTCGTTAAAGGTAAAGCTTTATTTAGATTGATGAGGCGAAGTAAGTTAAGATATTGCTCAACAACTCGAAGCAGCAATTCAGTCTTGGCGCTTTCTCGAACTGCAGGGGGAACCTTGTCGGAAACTTCATTGCGAAGCCTCGTCAATATTTTCGCATTATATTTCAATGACAAGCTGGAATAATATTTGAAATTCGCGAACGAGAAAAGTAGTCCGCGATAAGTTACTAATCTAGCGGCCCAGAGCGAGTAAGAGACCGCGCGATAAGACGAACTTATAAATTTTCAAAGTGCTTTTCCGCGATTCAACTATGCCAATTTCCGACAACTGTACATTTCTTCGCGCTCGTGAATTATTCATTAAAACGAAGAATCGGATAAAAAAGAAAACGAGTAATATATCCCACACACGTCGAATAACTTCATCACGACTCGTTATTTCTTTGCGTAAACCATTCGAATTTGATTAGTCTGATTTTAATAAACTTATGATGGACTTATAAAACACGCAGAGGTCTGTCATAATCGATTTTATTTTTCGATTTTTAATAACGATTATTAATGTCAGTGTTTGCATGGGAGCAGTGAAGGGAAGAATGTATAAATGCTTTGAGTTGGTTTGTATGATTTGAAATCTTGGAAGATATAAATGAATGATTATGCAGAGATTTATAAACCTCTGTATAATTTGGAATGTGGTACATAAGAACTGATTACTGTACGATTTCAATCTAATTAGAATTTTGGACAGCTAAATTTGCACAGATCTGACTAGTGTGCTCTATTCTTAATACTCCAGTATTGATCGAATGCTAGAACAATATTCTTTAGTTAGAAAAGATTTGTCATTGTTGATTCAGTATTGGAGTTGGATCGAGAATCGAAGAATGCGAATATTTGAACGACATATATCATTGAACAAAAAAGTCAATACATCTTACAAATAAATAATGAGTAAATCATCATCACGTCTCTAGTATGAATGGAACAATGATCCAATTCTGGATCAATACTGACATCCTGTTAACTGTACTTAACCCAGTACTTGCCTAGTGTTCAAACAATAGTGGAGGGATAAGAAGGGTTCATACGTTAAGATTAGTACTGGTGGAACGCTCGAAGACTCGCAAAATCTATAGAATCAATAACTGGTACACTACGTTTGAATGCAGTTCTGCGCCAAAATTATAGTTTAAACATTTAAAGAAGACATTCTTCATTTGTGTCATTTAATTTGAGATAAAATAATAAGGAATGAATATTCATCTGGTACACAGTTTTAACTCTAACATGCCAGTATTTGACCAGTGCATTACTACAATTCTGACCGGTTCTTAAGATCTTAATATCAAATAAAATAGTTCATCAATATTAGTAACCAGCGCTTGTAACAAATTATCGGTAACTAGCAATTACTGACCCGAATCAGCAATTCTTACCAAATATATGCAAGCTCCTCAATGATTCAATCCAGAACATTGCATGGCATAATTACAAAAGAAGATATTTCAAGCATCGCATGTTACTGTTGCCACATCGCTTAGTAATCAATTTCTACCATTCAGAATGACAAGCATGCAGACCACCTCCTCCACTTTCAGACTACAGAAAACAATCAAATCAAATAAAGAAATTTAAACAGATAAAAATTAATCAACAGCCATTTCCTCTCACTCTCAATCGTCGTCGTTTTTTCGATTCCGAACACGCCAACGTCCCATTAACGTCCTCAACGTATAAAATTCCACCTTATAATGTCTTAACCATCACGAAATCGTAAAAGAAAAAAAAGACCTACATCCTTCTCAATGTCCCTTTCGTATAAATATGACATATCCAAGAGTCAACGCCACTCATAGGCCGCTACACATCTGCAGCGAGAAGGATGAGGCTCGTAAAAACCTTATAACGAAAAGCCAGACTTTCTCTCTCACTCCTTGGCTTCTTACTATACGCCTGTCCCGAGAGTTTCTCCCAGTGCCTTCCAGCTCTCGAGCGCGTAGTACATCGACTTAGTACATCAACCGCATCAAGCCCACCCCCGCTGTCTCCCTAAGGCTGGCGCTGATACTCGTAAATGTGGACCCGTGGCTGAGGGAGTAAGAGAGAGAGAGAGAGAGAAAGAGAGAGAGAAGACTACCGTAGCAGCAGAGGAGGAAGAAGACGTGCAGCGTGAAAGCGGATTTTCTGCAGTTCCGAACTGGATCCAAATATTGCGGAACTTCTACGGCTCTACCTCTCCTCGCGAGACTCTATCCCTCTTTCACGGGCTCGCTTGCAAAACTACCTTGGGAAAACTTTGAGATCAAAAGAGAAAGGGAGGGGAGACTTCTCTTCCTTCCTCCCTCCCTCTCTCTCTTTCTTTCTCAAAGAACGAGATCATCGGAAAATAAAAACGAAACAATGGAGATTTCGAATTTCTCCGCGTTCTTATTCACTCGGCTATGTATGTGTGCGTTTGCGCTTTTTCCAACTTTCTATGTCGCTTGTTTCTTCTTGTTTTTTTTTTCCACTCTCTGTCGATCCATCTTTTCCTTTCACTCGTGTGTATATATGCGAGGCTCTCCGGCAAGAGAGCAGCTCGTGAAAAACTTTCCACGAGATCCTTGTTTATTGTTTAGTCATTCGTTTCTTTTCTCCCCAGTGTGCACCTGTTAGTGCGCCCTTATTCCTTCCTATGTATTCCCGGGAGTAGACGCTCTTACTTTCAAGTGGTCCCCTTGTTGTTTTCCCGAGCACTTTTATCGGCCTGATGGAGATGGACAAGTATTGGTCACCTATGCCACTGCGAATAATCACGTTTTACGAGAATTAGAAATAAGGAGTCAAGTGTCGATTGGTCACTTATATCTTTATCCATATGATTCTCTGATAGATTGACCGGTCGAAATTTTGTTTTTGCTACTGAATACTTGTAAACTGATCTTTGAAGCTTCATCTACCTTCACGAATGTGCTTCACACATTTTTTTCCATATATTTCACGAATTGTTTTTAAATTACAAAAAACAACAAAGCTTTTGGCATTTATAACTGAAAATATCAATGTAACTTTAGTTATATAATTAATTAATCTTTGGAGATGAAGCAATTTTAAAGTTATAAATATATGTCCTAAGACGTTTCTAAGACTTCGAACAAAGTTTTAAAAAGGTTCGATTATTGGTATCAACATCAATAAATTCGTGAAAATGCCTGGTATGCAAAAGTATTCACAAAAGTCTCAACTTGTAAATCAAGCTCTATATCTAACTGGAAATCTGGACCAATCTTGAGAAACTAATATTCCATGATATGACAGCTCACGTGTTGGTAACGAAAATAAATCGTTATTTCTGGCGTTGCAAGACTTTACTGACTTTAAATGAACGATTTTGGTGTTATTGTTGTGAAATAGTGTAGCGATTGATTTACAAATTGAGTCCTTTGTAAGATACTGTTCATTGATACAAGGCATATTCGTGAATTCATTGATGTTGAGATTCATGATGGAATCTTCTTTAAACTAAATTTAAAAACTTTGATTACGTAGAAGATTATTATGACATATATATATACAGATTTAAAAGTATTTTATCTGTAAAGTTTAACTAATTTCACATTAAAAGTCCATTTTGAGTTTTAAGTGACAAATGCTGTGGAGTAACAATTTTTTTGACAATACGTATAAAATGCTATCTTTAATTCTCCAAAGCTTGGAAGGAACTTAAGGAAAAAATCTAAAAAAAATCCCCGAGAAAGATACAGTGCCAAAGAACAGTTAAAAGATATTTGGAAGAAGAAAAAAAACATTTTTTACCCGTCAATATGCCAAAGAATGACCCCCATATATAAATTACATATGTTCGATGCTAATTTCGATAAATCTTTGTCATTTTAACGGTGACGTGGGCACGAAAATTTTTCATTTCCAAGGAATAATGAAGGTCTAGGAGAAGAAAGGTAATCCGCAAAGTTGATTTTCCATAATATCTATATATTCCCGAACTGTCTTCCTTATGGAAAATGGATTTACTGGATTTTCTAACTAAGCTCCTCTTATAAATCCGGAACTCTCACTCACTCTCTTACTCGCTCTTTTTCTCTTTCATTTCGTGCAAACAGCGCAGTGGAGTTTTGCATTTTCGAGAAATAAATCTCTTATTGAACTGCGGCACTTCAGAGCCACACGTTCGCAAACGGTGTCGGTTTCGCATAGTTTCGCTGTGTAAAAGACACTATACACAGGAGACACTTTTTTGTGGCTTTCGTTTAAGAAAGTTTTAGTTGGTTTATGTCGTATACCTAGGACTAGAGAAACTCATGAGTTACAGTATACTTGTTGTTGTTGTTTTTTTTTCATACAAACTTCTGCACGCACGTGACGTTTCAGGCAAAGACTTTTGCACGTGAAAATTCATATTGTTACATGGACGATTTTATATCACCGAAAGAAAAATTCTCTCATCTAAGAGAAGATTTTTACGTGATTCGTTATTTCTTGATGCAGAACAGTCTATCGTTAGTTCATTCAAAACTTACTGATATAATTAGATTTTTTCGAGCAAAGAAATAATGAACCTAAACGTCAGAGCCCCTCCCCATTGATTTTTGTTATACACACTTACATCGTCCGCCTAGAAAAAAGTTAAGTTTAAAACAATATTTTCCAATTAAAATTAACGATCAAATAGTCTTTTTATTTCAAATAAAATTTATCGAAATATCTGCGAAAACAAATCATGAGTCCCCTCCCCTTTGCACATGGGCGTTAATTAATCATTTTATTAATTGATATAGGAAATACAAAAAGTTTTATTAGGCTGTATGCGTGTTATACAAGTCTATCATTACATTATTTGGATCTTACCAATGGAATTAAAATTTTATGCACAGATAATATTCCTAAACGTCACCCTCCCCCCTCCTACACACCTCACGAAGCTCCCAATTTAAGTTCACAACTATATTTTGACAAACACATACGAAACAAATGAAATTATAGCTAAAATAAAGTACCGAATGGTCCAACTAATGAACCGTTCACACGTCCCCTCCCCTTTTACACACCAGCGTTAACTCATCATTGTTATCATATGAATTTATGTAGTAAATATAAATCGAGTAATCTTCTTACGTATCAAAATAGAAATAGCGAATCATCGAAGTATCAACCTCCCCCACCCCTTAATCTGTAGATTCTTATAAAAATGAACGTATTTCCTTCTCCTCTCTTTACTTATAGACATAGATACACCTATTCAGAAAGACCACAAGATTCCGAATTATCCAAATCTAGTCGAGGAGTTCGGACTTTTTTTTCTGCGCTACTCTCGACGTTAGCGCATCCGAGGATCGATTGATTTCATGCCATCAGAAGCGTCGAGGAAGGGACAAGAAGGAAGCAAGAGAGCGAGAGAATCCGAGGAGAGTTTTAAACGCGATTACGATAATGGCTCCGGAGGTGGCGCTTGTCACGGCGGAACATTAGATTACGGGGAGTTTGTCGTAATTTGACGATGAGAGGATGAGATGGATTCAAAATAGATCCTGCGATTTCTGATGATCGAATATAGGAGAAAAAGTATTAGAGACTCCACTGCAAGTGCGAGAGTCGAGTATTCTAAAGGGGAAGGAACGAAAAAGAGTAGTCGGTTGCTTTCTGCACGACGAAAAAATGCGGAGACGAGAACCGAATCAATTTCTATTTTCAATCGAGTAAATCCAAACCTTTTCGCTCCCCTCGGCAATTGTAATTCCGTTGCTACAGTACTGGATACAACAGTAAACTGAATTTCGCGAGAATTTTATTAAATCAATTTTACCCTCTCGAATATGCTGTAAAACTAAGCAGCCAACAGATGGTCGACCCAAGCCCCATCGATTTATCCAGAATCATCATCTAAAAATCATTCGCAGCCACTAGCCTTAAAAAAAAAGGAAGGATCAGCATCCGCAGTAAACCGCCGAAATCCCCAACACTTAATAATTCGCTCCCGTGGCTCAAGCGCGTGAAATTATTCAAGACCATTCGCCCGGAGCAATCGGAAAAATCCCGCGCCTCATCTCTCTTCGAATTTTACGCTCACGGTGTATGAGATTAACCCCAAATCCAGATCGTTTCATCCTCTCTCTCTCTCTCTCTCTCTCTCTCTCTCTCTGCATAAGGTTTCTTTTTGACGCGTTTTTATGTATCGGTGCGCGAATGCACACATACCCGGTGGAAAAAAAAGAACTGGATCGTCACCTAAACTGGATAAAAGGATAGTCCCACACATACACCACACAAACACACGAAAACGACGCGTGCCGTTTTCTGACTCATGAGAAGAGAATCAGAATTGGCGTATACTCTATGTATAGACTCTCTATCTCTCTGTCTCTCTCTCTCTCTCTCTCTCTCTCTCTCTTCGGCCCCTTTTCTTCTATACTCCCTCGCGTTCAATATGCATGAGCCAGACCGAATGAATCATATTCGTCGGAGCTGCTCGTTGCGCCGCATACACTCACTCTCGTTATATGCTCTTCGAAGCTGACTCGCTTGCTCTCCGTGCAACCCCTGTTGACTTTCAAACGCGTGGCTGCTGCCGCAAATCGATTTCCTCTCTCTCTATCTCGACGAGTATAAGTGAGAGAGATTTCTTGCACGCAAGCTATTGGATTAAAAACTGCCTTGTTTCGGTTGTAGGAGGCGCTATTTTGCTCTCTGATTTGTCGTCTTAATTTACGTTTCTTGAATTATACGGGAAAAAGCAATTCTGCCGGATGAGATTCAGCAGCCTCGTTTGCCTAACGGACGAGACTATATACTGTCTATACCCATTACGCGAAGGATTGTACGATGCGGTATAAATGTACAGTTGGTAGGTATTATACGGTTGCTGAAACAGAGAGGCAATGAGATCGGAATAAAGCAATAAAGCTCAAGGTATTGAGTTGCTGAGGGTTGATGCTTTATTCCACTTCCGTTACTGATTTGCTGACGAGGTTACGATTTTCTCTCTTTTTTTTTCTCTCTTTTTTTTCTCTCTCTCTCTGTCTTTTTTTACCTCATGTTGATTGATTCGATAGCGTGAAAGAGATAATGGACTACGGGTTATTGCACTGTAGCTATACAGATTTAAAGTGCGATGATCGTCAAGTTTACGTATAATCAAGTCGGTTGCATTTTTTTTGTCCTAATTAGCCGAATATTCGGGGTATAATAATAATATTCAGCTAACGCAGGGGGTGAATTCGTGAAAAAGTTTAATAAATTTACGCTTGGCCGAGTAATATGACCCTAATGGGGGATTAATCAGGGAACCCCGACAGCTTATGCTGGCGTTAAGTACAATAATATAAGCAGATGCTGTGTATAACGTTATAATATAATATCCATATATACAGAGAGAGATTAATCACTTTCGAGTTAAGCAGTTTTGTAAATTAGTTCATACAAGATAATCGATTCGAATACTTGGACTATTATACTCTACGCTTGCTTGAAAAAAAAAAATTTTTTTTCGCTTATAAATTTACTTAAGTAAATCTTATAAAAGGTAAACACCAGCTGTGTGTGTACATTGAAATCTTATGGCTTGAACTTTAGAGATATACTGGATAATCGCTGTTGTTTCGTGGAAAATAAATATCTAAGCTTCAATTGTTTCTTAATTTGTTTCTTAAAGTGTATATATATAAATTCCAGACATCTTTACGGTTTTACGACAAATCATAAATATCTTAGGCCAAAGTCGATCTAACGCTGATACAATAATTTTTATATTACTTAATTTAATAAATTAGAGTTTTCTCCGACTTTTTACAATAATACGTAATCGACTTTAAGAAAATTAGTTGTGTAATATAAAAATCTCTCTTTGATTTTTAATCATTTATTGCGTTTAATACCTAAGTTTATTAATTATTCTTCCATAATAACAGTGCAACGTAATATCGGTTTGCAAAATAATAATTAAATTTTCAGTTTACAGTACGTTGAACTGCCAATTGGTATTATATATTCCATTAAAGTCCTTGTAAATTTTCAACGCGATTCCTTAAAATTAATATAATTATACATTATCGTCATCTCATTAAATAATAATATACGAAATAATAATAAAAATCATCGTATTATATACCTCGATCGAGCATCTGAAAATTATGAAAATTCAAAAATTTTCAACTTACCCAACTCGCTTAAAGAGAATAGCCAGGAAGAAAATTTGACACAAGAATTACTTAAAAACACGATTAACCTTGTTTTAAAATTCTCTCTGTCGTTTTTATTAAACTTTCAACTCCACAACTACGCGCAACCCACGTTTAATCGTCGCAAACAGTTTATGAAAATTTGAGGAGAAAATTTACGAGAGAAAATGAAAGATCCATATGTATATAATAATAAACGCACTGAAGCGATCGGGAAGTCGAACTTTAATGAATTTCAGTCGTCCAGTCACGCTGTACGAATAGATCCTTAATCGGTTTACACGAAGCTCTTACGTACGAAGTATATATTACACTTAGCATTTTATATCAGTGGAAAATTTGTAACCTACGGATTTCGATAGTTACGGGGGATTTACACTTATGGCTTCCCTGAATTTTGAGTGTCTATAAAAATCATTATTTAAGTAATGTGTAAAGATATGAGTTTTTTTAATTTTGGTGTTTAAATAACTTAAGGGATTTTTAAAATTAGAAAATTAAAAGATACGATTTGTATGTCGTGTTGAGCTGAATGATAAAAAATGTATCATTATATGTATCATTGCGGTATAAATAAATTAATTGGTTTGAAAAATAACATTTCTTAACGATATCTCTTTCATTCCGAGGTTCATTACAAATTTAAATTGTAATAATTTAATAAAATCCAATGTATACTAGTACAAGTGTTAATGGTGCCCTTAATAGTCACATATGTGTGTAATATACACATATTTAAATTTTTTTTCTTTTAATATAAACAATTTTCAAAAAAATGTTCTGTAGTGATAAATACTCCTCTAAGTAAAATATAAACGATATAAAAAAGCAATAAAAATAACATAAATTAAATTTTAATAATCCATCAAGCGTTTCAAGCTGTAGCTTATGACATATCCCAAATTAAAACAAAAATCATGTCTTCGCAGGATGATTACATCGCCGTAATGATGTGTTTTAATACACTTTGAAGACAAAAGTATAACCTTTTTAATAATATTACATTTTTTTACGGACATTCAGAATTCAAAGGGAATAAGTGTAACCCCCCTAAATCGCAAACCAGAAATAATCGAAAAAAGCAGTCAGTTAAAGAAATTTCTACCGCTAGCTCTTCCCGTTTGAATAATGGAACGACCAAAATAAAATTGAAAAAAAATCGATATACATAACTAATCGGCTTTCGTCGCGGTTTAGTTCACGGATAGATTATACAAAATTATTCGTTTGACAACGGACGTATGCCAAAAGTTCCCCGCCGACAGTCAGTCGATGTCGGAAAAGAGGAAGACAGAGAGAGGCGAACAAAAATAAAAAAAATAAAAGACTATGAGAATTCCGCTAGTTGTTATTTCAGCGCAATACGACTCGTTAAATTCTGTCTGTCTAACGTTTTCAACTTTTCACCCCTGGAATTGATTTCCCTCTGCAAAGCCACGGGCTATAATAAAAACTTTTTGTTTCCATCCAGGCGTATACACATATACACGCGTAGAATCCGAGCCACACAAAGTAATACCTTAATAAACTCCTTTTCGCCGGAATTTTCGCCTGTATTAATAGGTCGACGGTGTGGCTTGTTTTGAACTTCGTGAAAACGCTCTCTCTTCCTACCAACCCCTCGACTGTCAGTCGAATGGTTTCCGTTGGATTTTTTTCTCCAAGTCTATCCGGAACTTTGTTTTTTTATCTTTTTTTTTCAATTCATAAATATTTTCTCGTGCAGCGGACGATTATTTTCTCTCTCCTTCGTCGACGTTCTCTGTTGTTGTGCATACTTTTATTTACGTTCGTTGGATTTGAATGCGCCGAATCCGAGCGAAAGCGCGAATTATCCGTGACGTTCCGCGCGGACTAAAAAGTCGGGAGTAGGTGGAAGAGGGAGAAAAAAAATTAACGGGGAATGGAAAAAGCGGAAGAGATATTTGACGGTAAATTATCGAATGAGTTATGTGTTGTGGGGTTGGGGACGAGAATATGTTAATTTTTCACAAGGGGAGAGTTTGTGCTTTTTATTAGTAGGGTTGGGCTGTATGATTTATAAGTTACTTTTGTAATGAAAGACTAATGATGTTCTCTGGTAAAAATGCTAACCAACTGTTTGGCATTGCTTGGGCAATTTTATTTATTTTGAGTCACCACCGATATAGGCTCAGTGTCTACCCAAGCGGAAATATTACTATATTGTCGACATATTGCTAGGAAAGGAAGCTCTTGGCAATTTATAAGTACGATATATTTTGAAAGGTTGATTAAATAGTTTTTATTAATTTTTGTTTAAATAATTTTTTTAGACAATACTATTTGCAATAGCTTGCGTTATTAATATTCCGGTTGGAATTCCTATGAGTATAAAATATATAACGGCTGTTTGACTGTCACTGATTAAATTTAAAAATGTTAAATAAACCTCTTAACCGCTTAAACGTCGCAATTTTGAAACTTATTTTTGGTTCAAGATTAGAAGAAGTTATCCACGTCAGAAAAAATTCAAACCTGGGATATTCGAGGTAAAATTTCTTGTACTTTTTGAATCTGATACCGAATTTAGTGACTAATGGGTACTTAAAAAGTAATAAAAAATTCTCTTAAAAAACAGATATTTTAGTCAAATTACATTTTTAAATTCATATTTTCGATGTTTTAACTTGAAAATGTTCATGGATGATTTTTTTAGCGGAAATCATGGGTTTAATTTTGTTACGCAGACAACTTGTGCCAAGAATTCGACTGAAAATTACAATATTTGGATGCGTTAGGGGTTGAAAGCGAAAAACGAAAATTTTAATTTAAGACTTTCTCAATAATGTATTCATAATGTACACTTATTCAAATATTATGAGGTACATTTACTATCTCTTCGCTGGCTAATAGTTTAAAATATAGATTTTTCGGATATAGATATACTTATTTTAAAGGAATAATAATAATACTCTGTCGCGGATGTAGCGAATTAAAATTGAGTGATCAGACGAAAATGGATTAATTTTTTGATTATTTATTAGGAAAAAAAACAATTTTTTTTTAATAATTTTTTTGTGTATTCATTAGACCACTATTATAGAGGTAGGTAAATACGTCTCCTTAAATTGGAATAATCACTAAATTGTAACCACATTATAGAAAATATTTTAAAACCTAATTTTCAATAAATCTTCTTAAAAGTGTCTAGTCTAATTAAAAGTACATATTCTTCAATAACGCCTTCGTTAGATACCACAGAGCTTCTTTTACCTACATAGTTAAGTAATGTATACTTAATTAAAAAATTAAAAAATATTTTCATTTATTGATGCAAACCATCCAGTCGTTGGCATCCAAAAAATATAGGTCAGTACTTTGCGCATGGACCAGAACGGTCGGTTTAAATTTTTTACCACAGGGATGATACTTTTATTTACGAATTAAATTGACTGTGACTGAACAATGTATAGAGATGAATTGCCGAGACTCTAACCAAATATTTATTCAACATTTGTATATTGTGTTTGTGAATAAATCCAATTTCTTTATGTTATACAATCAAATAATATTGATCAATATCTTCGTATGTAGATTTATTTGATACGATACAAATAAAAACCGAACACAATAGTTGACCAAATTATGATGTATTTTAAACGCCAGAAATTTAATTGTTATTTTAGGGATGAAGAATTGTGTTGTTGTCTTGAGCTTTTAATTTTATTTGCACAGAGATCGCTGAAGGTATTTCTCATCTCTTATACTATCATGCGATAAAGAGAATGCTGTGGCATGTTGTTGAGAGATGAGGAAATGCATTCCTGCAACTCGAAATCCTGACTTTCTTTTTACATACTTCACTAACTCCGATCCAACCTCGTTGAGTGAACTGTAATCCAAGACCTAAACTTCACGAAACACTCCACGGAGTATCAAGATTTTTCTTACAGCTCTACATTTTCTCCTTTACAATCAGTCAACCTCGACCTAAATGTAAAATACTGAATTAAATATGATTTTCAATGGTATAAGAGTTTTTATTCAATTATTTCATAAAATGCGTCAATAACCTAATTTGGTATAGTGTCAGACTATAATAAATCAGAGGTTCTAAGACGAAGCCAGGACTTAAACTTCGACGATTCAAGTGTCGCAACATCAAGCTGGTGGATCAGATTCTATTGCAATAAGCTACAGTTGAGTTACCAAAAAGTCGATCCGATGCACTTCAAATAGTACTTACTGACACAAGGACGTAGGGGACCCTTTGTGTCTTGATACGATCTTCGAATGCGATTTTCACATGATCGTTCAAATAAGTAGGAGAGTCAGTGTGTTGTCGGTCTACTCGTCTCCAGTCCACCGGCCAGGCAAGACGAAGGGAAGATCGTCTCAAGCATCACTCGGATATTCAAAGTGTGAACATTCTGGGTCAATTGTAAATTGTTCAAATTTGGAATATTAACTTAATTGGGTTAAGTTATTGTTGAATATACAAAAGAAAGGAGAAAAAAAGGAAAAGTAAATGACAATTAAACAAATATTCTTTTTGATTGACATAGCTTGGAGAATTAATAGTGTAGGAATTAACCGACTATATTACGATTAAATATTGTTTGCACATTTAAACAATGTTTAAATATAACAAGAAAAATTACAAAGTATTTATTACAGAATAAAATTATAAACAATTTGAAACAAAAAGCTGCCAAAGAGTCACCACAGGTGATGAAGAAACATACGAGGCTCGTTAAAGAACATAAGAAAGCTTTGAAAACGTTTCGTTTATTAAACTATTACAAAACTTTCTCTTCTATCGGACAAGAAGAAAGCATTACATGTTTCCAGAAAAAAATGTTAAGGTTTACAAAATAATAAAAAATGTCGTAAATTCATACGCAACTCCAAAAGGACCTGTAAGGTCTTATACAATACCCAGTTACAATAGGGAGTTTAAAGAATTATCCTGTAGAGCTCAAATTCTATAGTAATGCTATTAAACATGTTAACAATTGATATAAAATACATTTAAAAATCAACTGATTGTTGAATTATTAATGAAAAGACGAGCACATTTTGTAAAACCAATTTTTTTTCTGCTCCAACAATTTTCAATCCCTGAATTATCATGCTGTAAGGTGTGCATCAAAAAGTGTCGCTACTAAATTTCAGCTCAAACGACAAATCGATCCTTTTAGAATCTCGTTTACAGTGGATTACCCACTTCCTACTATTTCCAGATATTGGAAAATATATTTTATTTTTTTTCCGTACAATTATACCTTCATCCTCTTAACTGATCTTCCATTTATGCAACAGCTACGAGGGGGGAAATAAAAAAAAAGAACCCGATTAAATCAACTAGCGCAAAACAAAAGACTAACCGAAAAAAGGTTAATAAATATGAATCCGTCATAGAGAAAAAATTGGAAAAGAAAATCCTTGAATAAATGCTTCATCAGAATAATATAATCCAAATACGAATCCCACCCTCTCGTGGACTCGAGCATTGCCCGAGCAGTGCACAAACAGCCAAGGGATTAGACGGAAATCTCTCGGCTGTTCTACCGGAGAGAAGAAAAAGTAGCGTAGCGAAGGAGGACACGAAGTTTTTAAGGTCTATTTATCGCCAGTGGATCGGGGCTTTGGATCTCCCTGAGAACCGCGAGCGAGCGCTCTTTAACGCCGCGGAATATGCATTAGCTCCGCGAAGCGAAAATTCGCGAGATAAAGCGATGTTAAGTTGATTTACGTAATGTACCCTGCGATTAGCTCGAGCCTAGAGCTACTGCCTCTGCGAGAGACAGAAAGTATATAAAGTAAGAGAAAAGTAAGGAGTGATACAGTTGATATGGGAAGGGAAACTCTCGTGAGTTGCGCTTAAAAATACTCTCACGCGCTCTACTGGCTTGGAAAATTATTTAGGAGTTGCTTTTTGCGCGTATGTACCGCAAGAGAGAGAGAGAGAGAGAGAGCTTGACTTTTTTGTTATAAATATTTCTGAGAAAGAGTCATTCGTATACTCGCGTGTACGCGTGAACGAGAGTGCGAGAGGAGAGAGTCTGTAGGAGTAAAGCTTGAGAAGTTGCGACGTTGCGTCGCCTGGAAATTGGATGAGTTTGATGTAGTTTTCTGAAAAAGTGAATGGATACAGTGTTGTGATAGGAATCACAGATGCAGGTAGCGAAAGTTCGAGCTGATAATGATTTTAGTTCGCGCGATGACTGTACAATAGATGCAGAGATTGCGAAATTTATATTCTACTGATAAGTCGTGTGTGATTTGATTTTTGCTTCGATAATTAAACGAAAAGGCTTTATTTGCTTTAGTGAGATGTTTGACGTTGGAATACGTTATAGTGAGGTAGAGAAGAATTTTGAAGTAGCTCAACAAATGTGATTTAATTCCTGGTTAAATAAT
Source organism: Apocrypta bakeri (assembly GCA_018906985.1). Classification (NCBI taxonomy): domain Eukaryota; kingdom Metazoa; phylum Arthropoda; class Insecta; order Hymenoptera; family Pteromalidae; genus Apocrypta; species Apocrypta bakeri. Next base: position 6,603,572 of record JACCIA010000005.1, read on the forward strand.
GGAACGAAAAGGCTAATTGTGTTAATAAGATGTTGGAATACGTTAGCGAGTGATAATAACGTAGAGAAGAATATTCAAGCAGTTCAACAAATGTGATTTCATTTCTGACTAAATAATCGAACTAAAAGGCTAATTGTGTTGATAAGACGTTTGAATATATTGGAATATGTTAGCATGCGATGGTAACATTGAGAAGAATTTTGAAGCAGCTCAACAAATATTCCGCATTTCCGTCAACGACAAGCAAGTTATGCGATAGCATGGGAAATAACGCAGCGATTTATCCGATGGATGCATATATAGTCATTCAACGAGCTTCGCTTGACGCCAAAAATCTGGGCCAACGCGTGTCTGGAAAAGATTGTGTCGAAAAAGTACTTTGGCTCAATACAGGATCAATAATGACAACCTAGAAAATATACCGCACTACTCTAAGAAATACTTATCCACTAATCAATCAATGCTAGACTGATAAGAAAATTAGCAGTTCAACGATTCATGTTGGATTTAAATTAGTTTTGCGTATTTACTTAGCACATTTTACATCGAATTGTTAGAAGATAGAGTCTTCAATATTCAAGATTTGTATACATTACGTACATTATAAAACACAGTTTCATCTCTAGTTCAGATTTGGCACACCACCATTGGATTAGTACATATATCATTTTCGACCTTTCTGAAGGTTCCGATCCTCTAGAGGTGATAAGTGAATCCGTTACTGATAATATAGCTCATCACTATCAAACACTATACGACTTCCTCTATACGAATGGTGAATTTGGTTTCATCGTTTCTACTCATCCCCTGATAAGAATAACCCTTACCGAACACACAAGCAAATACTGTTGTTGAACAAAATTAACTTATAATCCTGGCCAGGGTTGCCACGGTGACAAGTTAATTCGTTATGCTGTACATTGCGGATAGACAGTCGTATCCTGTTTCACAATGATGACCATATACCATTAACAGCAACATTGTAGTTAGAGTTGGTAATTTAATCCTGGTAAGAAGTGTCACCACAGTATGGATCAAGTGCAACAACTGTCAATCAGGTATGGATACTGAGACGAAGATTAAGATTCACCACTACTGGTAAATAGTATATGATCTGTCATTAATGGCCCCTATATTCAGTACCGACAATTCTTACCAGATTTAACAGTACAAACATCGGTTCAACTGATAAATAATTTATGAAAACCAGGACACCTTTAAAAAGTCCTTTTATGACAGGTTATTAATAATCTCAGAAAAATTCGGATACCACCTATTCCATTATTTTGAAGTTCGGTTTTCCGTCGCTGGCATTTGAAAGTGTATTATCCGAAAACGTAAACACTTCAAAATATATCATACAATTGGTTAAAGAAGACACTCAAGTTTCGTCAAGACAATCCATTACAATTCTTATTTTTCAAAAAGTCATTGAACCGTACTTTTGAACATATAATAAACAAGGATTGCAAGCGAACCGACCATCTCCTGGCTATAAAATTATCTTATAATCATTTTCTTCGAACAGTCTCATACCTTGGATTTTAATATATACACATTTTACGTTGCAGTTTAAAATACTAATTTTTTTATCGAGAAACCGAAGACCTCGATCAAACATGAAAACTAAAGTATGGATATATAAATAAATACACATAAAAGTACCAGTTTGCTCCACATATACTTCAAAAACATCAAAGTATAAATTACGCGCTCAAACGCTTGACATATTTAAATAATGAAATTATCTTACAAGAAACTGATAATTAATTAATAAACGACGCAAACGCGTTACTTTATCTAAAATAATCCCAACCATATTAAAGCTGCGACAATCAAAATCAAAATTCAATCACCGATAGGCAAGTGAAGTCCTCAAACGATTCTAGGTCGCTTGTGGCGATATCACTGCTTCGTCAAAGGAGGAAACTGCCCTTCAAGAATTGCGGACTCGAAACTGGCATATATACACAAGGCTTAGCTTGGTTACCAGGATCAGTTCTCACTACGAGACTCGATCACGAGGTTGGATGAGCCTACTGTAAAGCGAACGGCGAACGTCAGCTAAACCTTCGTCTATCCGAATCAGCTTGATAACATAGGGGGAAATCAACGTTGCGCGTTTATTGACGAACGGTGGCATAGTCGATTCATCTTCTAATTAGATTCTGTTACGTAATTTTATCAAATTTCTCTAATGCTGATAATTATAATTTATTATCTTTTCTCTAAATTTTAAATAGCGAGGCATCCATTAGAGCGAATAGCCAAAAAATGTTATTTTACAACGTAGTGAATATTCAATATTTAAAATAGTGTATTTTTAAAAGATTTTATATTCTATTATTCTCGGTGGTGTGAGTATTCAGTATACATGAAATGCATCAAAATGCATTTTTATGCATTCATAATTTATGTAGTTAATATTCACTAGTTTAAATAGTGAAATTTAAGTGAGTAGATGCTCTTGAATTCGGAAAAGTAAACACGATCTATTAATTATGAAATACAACATTCAAGGCGTCCGCGATTGTTGTTGTTGATTTTTCTAATATTTGGATTGCTTTTTATTTACTATTTGTATAACTACGAGTTGAAATACACTCATAGATTAATTGCAATGTTACGTTTTTCTTAATTTAAATTATTAATAATTTATAAAATAAATTGTAAAATAATTGTGAATTTAAATTGCCTAACAGTGATACGTGACCAAATACTTTTTGTTTCAATATATATACAAATAGTTTGTAAAAATTCAAGCTTTATTTACTGTTTTATTTCTATAAAAACTATTTATTTAAAATATAATTTTCTAACCGGTACTTATTCGCATCGTAAATGCCCTTCATTTATTAAAAAAATATAAATTTATAATTATCAGGATTCTAGCAATTTTCTAATCCAAGAAAGGCCGTATCAAATGTATATATATATATATGTCAATTGCGAATGGATTTCGATAGTTTCAATTAAAGCTTTATACAATATAACAGTGAAGATATATTTAATACCATCAAGAGCAATTAACCGAATAATCGATGTTAAAATAATAATTAATCAGCTTAAACGATTAAATAAATGTATTTAAACATATTAGATTTTGATAATTAGACTTATATCGTAATTCCTTCAAGTTTTCAACTAGTTTGTTATCATTTTTCCAAATTACTGATAGCTTTAACTAAGAGGCCATTTCATTAAAAAATAAAACAACATTGTTTACCACTTTCAGAATGAACTTTCAGAGCTATAGCAAGCCTGACTTAAAACGTGGACAGCTTTTTAAAGAGACGTAATTAAAATGATTAACAAAACTCATATGACGTACATTCATTTGACGTGGTCCTTCAAGCGTTTTTCATCTGTTTTATCACAGTGCTGATGCAGTGGGTTTATGATCAAGTCACTTTAATCACAATCTTAAATGAATCTACAGTCCCTTTATCGTCGCCCCATACAATCTACTTTTACTATTATCGCGTTTTTATTGAATTACTCAGAATCTTGCAACAAAATAAAACGACACGCCTTCGTAGAAGCGACTTTTAACTCATCCTTTGACAAAAAAATATATACATGCATCATTGTCTGACGGATTGAACAGTCAAGAACATTTTTTTCTTCAAAGTATTCTTAAACTTTTGTTTGGCACTGGATCTAGCTTCGTGATTTTTTTTATGTTTTTTCATTCAGGTTCTTTAAGTTACAGTACGTCAAAGTTGGAATTTTGATCTATTTTGGTATTTAATTTCTATTTTTAAAAAATATATAAATATTTTCGTTTCTAATTTAGAATAGTAATAGAGAAAGTTTTGTGTTATTCAGCGGACTTATTAAGTTTTAAGCATATCGACTCAGTCGGTAATGATTGAATATGATACCCCCTTAAACTTCAATACACGCACTACTAAGACAGATCATAACAATCTTCTTAGTCATCAAAGTATTCAAATTCAGTTTTTAGAAGGGTCGATCACGAGTCTCAATGTGACAAACTTCATGAAGATGCCTTTATCAGTACACAAACATCTACGAAGGTCTCAATTTGTAAATCAATCGCTACAGTATGTCACAACAATAACACCAAAATCCTTCATTTAAAGTCAGTCAAGTTTTGCAACGCTTGAAATAACGATTTATTTTCGTTACCAATGTGTGAGCTATCGTATCATGAAATATTAGTTTCTTAAGATTCGTTCAGATTTCCAGTTATACAGATGAATACCAAAGTGTCTATGAAGGTCAGAAGTTAGGAATCAAGTTCGGTTTCTAACGAAAAATAAAATTTTTTAGTAATTTCACTAATGTTTATGAGAAAATAGGTGTTCACGTATGAAAAGACTTAATCTGTATTTTTTAATTTTCTTAATTTTAAAAAGCTTTGATCATTCGTAATCAACATGAAAAAATTCATGAAGGTACCTTGCCCTATGATAAAAGTGTCTACGAAGGTCTTAACTTGGGAATGAAGTTGTATTTCTAGTTAGAAATGAAACTATCGTATAATATGAGTTCCTCAACATTGGCCCTGATTTCCATTTAGAAATAACATGATTCCCATCTTTAGACCTTCGTAGACACATTTGTATTGATAAAAAGTATCTTCATGAATTATATCATCTTAATACCTGTGATCGAACCTTCTCAACACTGAGTTCGAGGACTTTGGTGACTTATGACATGTTACGACCTACATCTACAGGTATATTATAATTTTATTTATAAAATTGAACTTCTTTTACAAGTAAATTCTCCTTTGTATTTTTAGAGAGGAATACTTCCTTGAGAAGTAAGCATTTTTTAATACTAGGTAAAAAATATCAAAATAGGTAAATATGCCAATCTTGACATCCTGTAACTTAAAGAACCTTCATGAATAAAATCTAAAAAAATTCATGAAGGTAGATCCAGTGCCAAACAAAAGATTAAAAATATTTTATAGAAGCAAACAATTTTTTTTAGAATGACCCATAAATAAATAGGCAGATCAATCCAACCCCAAAGCAAATATTTTTATCCTCAAATAATTAGCCTCGTCTGGTGTATATTCGAAAAGTTTTAATTTATTTACCATCGCGTTTCTTACGAGGTAACCTCGTGAATATATAAATACAAAAAATTATTCGACAAGCGGCCAAAGCAATACATACTCTCTTCTTCGTTCCAAACCCCAAAGCTTTCTCTGTAAACACCCTTTGCGTAAAAGCCAACCGCCAGAGAGCTCGGCGCCAAAAACAAGGGCAAAAAAAAGCGAAACGCAACAAGACAAAAAAAAACATCTCGCTGAAAAAGAAGCTCGGTGACGCGGCAGAATTTTGCACGTCACGAATTTCATGCCCGCAACGTCGACAACGAAAAAAAAAAAAAATCCGAGTATACACACAACAGCTCTTGCGCCTGACTCTACGACAACGACGACGACGAGGAGTAGCGGAAAGTAACGTTTTGCGCAAGAGTAGCTACCGGTTCGATTTTCCAATAATATACAACGTTATAAGAAAGACTTAAAATAGTCTGCTTTCGATGCCCCTTTATGCGACGGTGAAGAGACGCCGGAATGCGTTCACTTGAGATAGAGAGAGAGAGAGAGAGAGAGAGAGAAGTATTTAAAGGAGAAAACCAGCCGCGGAATCGCGTTCGCGCCGGATATCGAGCTCTCGAGACGAATTTTCTTCGACTACAGTAGCAGTTGCGGGGAAGAGAAACTACGACCTCACAGAGGAGTTTTATGCCAAGAGAGAGAGAATTGCACCTTCTCTCTCTCTCTCTCGTTCGCGCGCGAAAAATAATTTCAAAGTAGGTCATCGAAAAGCTCCTTCTTCTCTGCATTATATAGAGCCGCCGACGCGCGCATAAGAATATATCCGAAAGTTTCTCGCGCTCTCTTAGGCGCTATAGCGAGCGAAATATCATCGCGGAAAAGAAGCGAGAGAAAAAGATCGAACGGAGACGGATCGCCGTGAGAGAAAATATACTGCGCTCGCTCCGTCGAGCTTCGGGAATTTGCAAGGAATTTTCCTTTCTAATTGAATTATTGTAATTTATGGGTTGGATTATAAAGTTACCGAGTATAAGAGCGAGAGCTACGCCGTTTTATTATTTTTCGGCGGCCAGAGAGAGAGAGAGAGAGAGGAGGGACGAGAGAAGGAAAATTATTGAAGTTTCCAAGTTTGCCGAGCTTGCGAGCTTGCGCCGTTACTATAGCTCTGGATGTTAATGTGTATAATTGACCGGAGAGAGAGAGACTTGTATGTCTGGACGTATTTTCGAGCTTATAATAATTCGAGCGAACTCTATTCGCATCGCTTCTGTGCAGATGGGCAATTCTCTATTAAAACGGAATTTTAATTTAAAATATTTTGTTTGTTGTATATTTTCAAACTGGCGTGCATTATCCCATTAGTGTATACGTTGTTTGTAACTTTCAGGAAATGATTTCTATGCTCTATCTTTTTTCATTTATCAGATTAATTAATTTTGTTAAATTTTAAATTTTATTAAGATGTACATATCTTTATTTTAAATTATTACTATTTGTTTTAAATCTACGGAATTATTGACTTAGTTGTATTGTTTTATTATTTTTGACAAAAAAAAATTCTAGAATACAGAAAAATTTATTTGATTTTGAAAATTGATTTAATTGGACAAATAAAAAAAATGTTATATAATACACACGGTATGTTATTGAACAAAATATTTATTTAAAGGAATTTGAGTAATGTCAACAGCTATGCATCTGTATTGCAAAAACAATATTGGTATTTAATAATATTTATATAGGACTTAAATAAAAAAATATTCACTAAATAGTTACATTTATAATAAACATTATTTAATAATATCTACAAGGAATGTAGGGATTTTCAATGGAATAAGCAGACTCAATTTTATACAATGAAAAGCACCAAAATTAACAAAAAATAGTTATAAAGTCAGTACACGATTTTCATAATTTTTGTATTCATTAAAAACAAATCCCAACGTATAAGCTTTAAAGAGTGTATCATAAAGTATTCATGCCAATTTTCTGCTCAATGGCTCGATTAATTCACTTTATATCTGACGAATAGTGAGTTTTTAACAATATACTATAATTGGTCAACGAAGGGATTTGGAGATGTGAAACAAAGCTCAAATCAAAGGCATCTACAACACCAGTATTAAATATCCATCAAAATTTTTAATTTTCTATAGCCTTATTTAAAAGAGTCGTGACACTTTAATAGCAATATATGCGTAATATGCGTATACTTTTATTCTGTAAGTATAAATAATTTTCAAAAGAAACATCTTTGGCTACAAACACTCCCTTGAGAAGTTACAAATTCTCGAATTTCGTCGAAGCGCAAAAATTTCCGATACGTTGAATTTTGAATACTCCGTCGACAAAATACTCAAAATATAACGAAAATAACATTTATCGAAGTGACTATTTTCGACACAAAATCCAAGGCACATAGATATTCCATTTTTTTTTAACAAGGCAAACAGTCCCTTTATCTATTACATAATACGCATAGCAGAAAGCGATGGATAAGATTTACGTAGCAATTTCTATGCAATCCTACAAATATAATTTACACGTTTCGCGAATATTTCTCTCTTTTCTGACCAACAAAATATTCGAAATCCCCCAGAAAATCCAGAAGATATAAATATAAATTTCATCCGATCTGTATTATATATGTATATATCATAATACGCATATAAATATAGCGACTGATTTCCCATCGACACGTGTGCAGCTTTTCGAAAAACCGGGAATAGCTATGCAGTGCCATTTCTCACAAGCGCTATGTGTAAACTATCCATAATATTTTATGGTACAGCCTATAGTCATCCCACTTTATTTAGGCGATGCCGCCTGACTGATATCAGCGTAATAAAGAGCGAGAGAGACAGACAAAGAACGTCGAAAAAGAGGCCGAAAATACAAGCTAAAGATAAAAAAAAAGGTATAGGAGGTAGGCGAGTGTTTTTGAGACGCGCTAAAAAGGGAACATCACCTCTGTATACCGCACACACGTACACACCGACGTACGCTTGTAGAGAAAAGAAGAAGAAAATCTCCCTTTTGTCAGGGATAGAAAGAGCAAGTAGTGGGGGCAAAGAAACGAGAGTCGTTGCACGAAAAATCCATACTTACCATCATAGCCTGAAAATATACGAGCGAATCATCCCTCGAGCCGTTTCTCCTCGATAAATCCGCCGATATAATCCATGACCAACCAAAAAAAAAAGGATGATATAGCTCCTACTGCCGTACAAGAATCGCAAATCCTTGCTAGATTTCCGCGTTTTCCTTTCTTTAACGCGCCGGTCCTTTCTCATCGATAATACAGCTCGACGAACAAAAGAACGAGCTCCTTGCCGCGCAAAAATTAATGCGGTTGAGGACAGGAGGGGAAAAAAAAATAATCGTCGGAGTCTACCGCCATTAAACGAGACTTGATTTCATCTCGCGCTAATGTTCATTTGCGCGATATAGAGAGCGTTCTTTTTTAATTTGCTGAATATAAGTGCTGCACTTGGACGATGAGTCGACGGACTCTTGATTCTGACGAGTAATTAATTATATGCGATTTTCGCGCGAGATTTTTTGGATTATTAACGGATCCCTCGTGATTGAGGTTCCTCAGAACGGATCTGTATTAATCGTGGTGGATTTTTATTTCGTTCTTTTTTTTCTGTGTGAGGCGATGGATTTTTTTTACAATTTTGTTTATTTTATTGATATTATTATTATGAGTTTTATACCGATAGTAAACTGTTAGTGAAATTATGTTCACGAACTAAATATTTTACAATGTAGCGAATTTTTGATATTTAATACAGTGTATTTATTACAATATGTCAATAAGGAGTCTGTTTATTATTGTGCGTCAATTATTATTGATTACGAAAATTTTTTTTAATTCAGAATTGACTTTTAAACTCAAATTAATTATCGTATGTTATATTTTCTATGAATTAAATAACAACAATTTTTTATTTGTAATAAACAAATATATAAGTGAATACGACGAACAGGGACGTTTCAGATAATGTATTCCTATAAAATGTACTCAAAAATTTTATTCTATAATTAATTATACGTGATATAATATAACTAAAACTTTCTGATTGGTAGTATCTATATGAAACTATACTACATTAATTAATGAATTTTCACCACGCTGTAAAATTCATTTGTTTCCTCTGTTTAATAATGAAAAGTAGACTAATTCTGAAATAAAAATAATTTTACTATAAAAGACAATTTTTCCAATATTTCTAATTTCCAGAATAGAATCCACTATTACTGGTTGTAAAAGTCGATTTGAAGTGATAACATTATTTTTTATTTTCGCTGTTATTATTAGATGTAGTCCATGTAAATATTGAGTAACTGTTTGTTATTAAATAATGTTAAAGGTAAATACTACATAATTAATTATTTTTAAATTCAATACATCCATTAATGTTCACTAATGCAAACAATGTACCCACACTCCTTTCACAGTTGCATCATTCTGACTTTTACGAATACTGAACTTTTACACAATTCCGATAATCAATTCAACCTGAATTTGAGACTAATTTAATGACTATATAAAATATATAATCCAATAAGTTCAATATAACAAAAAATCAATAATGTTCACTATATAAATATTAATGTGGTGCTCGATTAGTGATTTAAACTTACCTCCTGCATCAAACCCCGTTTTTAAAAGAACGTCAATTAAAGGAAATGAATACATATTCCACTGTTCCACTTCTGAGAGATTTAACATTCGAGAAGTCTAATAAATAACCAACTATACAAAAGCTGAAAAATTAAATAAACACATAGAATAATGTTTTCAAATTACAACGAAAAGAATTTCAGAATAAGCCAAAAATTTGGGTGGAAAAAATTCCTACGCGCACCCCATTCTTCAAAAACAAACAAAAAAATCCTAGCATCCCTCAACCACGCAAAAGAAGACAAACTCCCATGAAAAAAGAACATCCAAAAAGCAAAGTCGAGCGCTAGTGCAACTACACGTAGAGCCCCGACGCTGCAACGTTTAACGAAATAGTGTTTTTGCTCGTTACGTTGGCCTAACAGTAGATAAGTCCTTATCTACCCAAAGCCTTAATAAATCGCTTTATCTCTCTTTCTCTCTCTCTCTCTCGCTTTCTCTGTAGAGCTCGAGCTTGCTTGCTTGCTTGCTTGCTTGCGCGTGTAATGGGCGTCGCGTGAGAGATTCGCCAGACTCTGCTGACGCGATCTAAAAAGATGCTCACATTATAACGAGTGAGTGAGAAAGAGCGAGTTGAGAGGAGGTAAAAGGAGGAATAGATGTATATAGGATAAGAGACAACTAGCTGAGACTAAGCTTTTTCTTTTGCATTTTTCAGGGATCGATGGCCTGAGAATGATGGAGCTAGTGGTACCTCAGCACGTGGGTCGTGGACAAAACGTGCGACTCGAGTGCAACTTCAATCTGGACAGTGTGATCCTCTACTCCGTCAAGTGGTACAAGGACGGCAACGAATTCTATCGCTATGTACCGCGAGAGAAACCACCCGTTGTTGTATTCCCTCTGCCTGGTGTCACCGTCGACGTGAGTATTATATTCATTTTTCTCGGAGTATAATACTTGGTATGAATTGTGGTTACTGATTGTATGGAACTTTTCTGTCGAAGAGTCCATTGTTTGCAATGTACTGATGAACACATTACCACTCATTATACAATATACCGTTATACCAGTAAATGAAATGGTCCCATATTTTGAATTGTTACTTCAAGATTCGTTCAAATTATATTATTATATTCAAAGATTATGATCTTTGCTTCATCATTCACGCCGTATTGACTGGATAGTAAATTGTTGGACAGCATTGGCCAATACTAACAATAACAATCTTATCGGAGTGTGCTTAGCAAAATGATGAGCACACCCTGATGTGAATAGCCATTATTGAGAGTGAAGGAGAATATTTTCAAATAATTTACTGTTCTATCATAATATATTCTTCCAGTTATTGAAACAGTTGCTTCCTAATCTTTGTTTCATCATGTATACCATTATGATTTACTACCAATAATGGCAATGCTTACCAGAGTTATGTACATCCTGTTAAATACAGCCGGATATCAGCTGTCATCATTGATAGTATGGTCCAATACTGCCAAACAATTTACTGTCCAACAGTAATAGTGAATCTGTATTATAAGACTGTTCTGGCTCAATCGTGTTACGGCAAATTTGAACTGTAGATAAAATAGTACAGTGTCAAAAAATAGTATTGATCTAATAGAGTTTACCGAAATCAATGTATTCCTTGTAGAATATAAACTTCATATTACGACAATTTATCGAACATCAAAAACATTGATATACACGTATCATTTATTTAAATCCAATCAGAATATTGGAATAACATCAGCATTTGGACAAACCTGACCTAACTCTATCAGTAAATTGCTACAGAATTCGTAAGAACTGTCTTAAATTACTTTACAAGTACAAAATTGATAGGATATGTCATTCTCATCATTCAAATATTGATTGAATATTGAATAAGTATTACCTGCAATACTGAGAACAGGTTACCATTATTGATTCAGACTTGGGCCCATACATCCATTCTTGCCAGGAATCCCACGGAATAAGCTAATAAAACATAATACATTTCACTTAGACGTAGAGAAAAAAAGAGAAAAGTAAAAGAGTGTGGTGTGTTATCTCGGGCAAACAGTTCTAGGCTTTCGTGTCGTTGCGATACATATAACGAACTAAAATTACGGTTGCACCACTTGTACTATGAAATCTGGCTGATATGCTAATGGAGAAGATATAAGCGTCGTATAGAAAAATTTCAATCAGTTAATCAACAAGCCAGGGAAGCTTAACCTGCTATGCTCGTGGGTCTTTTGTTTTAGCGCGAATTGCCGAGGCTATTGTATTGTAATTGAATAGGCTATTCTTCCAGAGATGTAACACGCTCTATCTTGCCGTTTTGTGCTTGCGTATATATTTACGAAAAAACAACGCGGATTATTTTTGTTAAAATTTTCATTTCAAAAGTCTTTTGTATTGTTCGCTACAACGAGTTTTTTTCCTCCTACTTAGCGAGCAAACTCGCTGGGAAACATTACAATATCACGTAACGATGATCCACCAAATACAAGACCTACATTTTTATCCAAAACAATATTAATATATATTCGCAAAATCTCAAATAATCACCGAAGAATGCCCGCTATCATTTTTCCATCATCTGGCAAACTAACAGCGAATTTCCCAGGGATATATTCTCACGTTCTGAAAGCCAGAGAAGTAGCGGCAACAGCAGCAGTCCCACACAAACACACATATATGCGTGTATAGATACAACCGCAAATGCGCGCGAGCGCGCACACATATGCGAAACAACTCCTCTTTAGGTTTAGATTCTGCTCGACGGCAACGGTGCCGAAACTAGAGGTAGTTTGATAAGAGTCTGTGGCGGCCGGCTCCGTTTTCAGTGCATATATAGCCTAGACGTCGGCCCGATGCGAACACACGGGCGTATACCAGATAGCGTATACATATATACGTATAGAGAGAGAAAGAGAGAGAAAGAGAGATGGTGTATACGCGCGACTAGAGAGAGAGAGAGAGAGAGAGAGTCGGAGGAGCGTGACGATGACAATGGAACCCGTCGTATATTACGCTTATTATATTCCCGGGGTGATTCTCCGCACGCGTGCAGCTTCTATGGGGATACCTTTCGTACGTCAACACGATCGTTCACGCTACAGATACTTTAAATTGATAGCGAAGAGAGAACGCGCGAGCCATTGTTGGACATACGCGGGAGTTAGATTTTCGGGAAAACTATTAATTACGCTAGAGGGCGCTGTTGTTTTTGATCTTATATGTGACGACTGTCCGGTGAACAGGGAGATTGGCAGATGTATGGCCTGTTTGAGGAGATTAGGATCTGCTGTTTCTCTCGCTCTTACTGATTAGTTTTCGGACGTAATGTTCGTGTCGGTTTCTTTGTGAGTCTATGTGTATATATAGCCAAGTGAGAGAAAATTGCAGGGGGTATGAGTTAGCGTGAAATAATTCACTGGCTGTTGTGAAAGGTAAATATTACTGCTTTGGATATACATAAATAATTCTGGTCGATGTACACTGGTCTGGTTAAGTTTTCGCGTGGTGGAAACGATCTGGAGGTTTTGCGACTTGGTATACATGGTAAATTGTGAATTGAAAAAAATTTCACCCTGAAGATGTACTTTAATTGTTTATAAATATTTGTTAAATAACAACGAATAATCATTTGCTTTAAATGTCAGGAAAAAGTCGAGGTTCAAACAAACGACGACGTCTTTGCAGAAAATGATTCTATCTCTGAAAAGAATAACTATTTGAAGCAAAAGAAATCCTGTCGAGCTGAAAAATAATCTTGAATAGCTTGTCACATCTGTTTAAATCAATTCTTCTTATTTTAAAAGGATTCGCGATGAAAATCATTCTACTTGATTAAAAAAAGAATTTTTTCAACTTCAATCGTTACCAACAATTTTATTAGCTATACATTTTTTTGTACAAAAATAAATATTTATTCCTTTTCAACAGCAATGATTTCGTTATGCTTGAATAGTATCATTAATTGTTGGTGACAAACAATTTGATCATAATAAAAATACAAGAAATAGATATCGGAAAAATATTTAAATCGTTACTATGTATATTACATTATAATCGTCGGTATAACTGAAATAATTAAAATGTAAATCATCATCATTATTTAACCAATACCCTGCATTTAAATAGTCGAACATAAATGTCAATAACAAAATTACTTTCAGATAAGTGACGTTTGATATAGTAGAATCAAAACGTCGCTCAGTATAATAATTAGGTTGTATATTTTGCTTTACAAGACGGAAAATCTCTCCGACAAACAAGACACCTATCTGGCGCGTAGAACACACGATACCGTAATTCCGTTTGTCTATAAAAGATAATTCCTCCACGAGGAGCGAAACGACGTTGCATGAGATGCAGCTATTACGTTTTTTCTTTGACGGCTTTACGACACTAGCTAATAACTTCTCTTCGATTTATGAAAGGCACTTCGCACAAATCGATCCTATTTCACCATCTTTTCATAATATATAAGCTCCATACATAGAATAAAAAAAGAATGGAAAAGTAAGCAGAAATAAATACACATCTTTCAGACATTAGCGTACCACCAAAGGATTTTACACTATATATTTCAAGCCCAAACCAGCTTCCTCAGAAGCTCTGAATAAAAGAGGCAGAAAAAACGACTGTATCCGAAATAATCGCCGTCTATCCCGAGAGATAATTTAAAACTCAAAACGAGTATATACGCCGTCCCCATTTTCACTAAGGAGAAGGGAGGGGGTGATACCCCGAAAGCCACCAGTCAGAAAAGCAAACTAAAATAAAAACCTGGCAAAAAATCGTCCGCGCGCTAGATATATACATTATAACCCCGACGAAAAAGCCTCGGCTAATGCTACTCACCCCTCGAAAAAAGCGAAGACCTCGGCAGAAAAGTTGCCGGTGCCACGCGCTGCTGCAGCGTCTCTAATAACTCATATAGCCTCGCCCGCAAGCGAGCGGCTCAAAAAGTGTACCAGCAAACATACGGAGAACCTAAAAAGAGTCTTTTATATATATATATATATATATATATATATATAGGCGACCCTTCGTGAAAGAAAAATAAAAGAAGATGTAAATAGTTCAAGCGGGTGGAAAGAGGAGGGGAGGGTTCGATATTTGACGGATAGCCATTTTGCGAATCCAACTTTCGAATTGTATTTGTACGATTTCGTGTAGTTCGGAGCTTGATTTTTATAATTCATCGCAAATTTACGTGTGTAAAATTTGTTGTATCAAAAACCATAATTTAGAAAGGGGGAATGATGGTGGGGGTTGTAGTTTTGACTACTGATTATTTTTTTTGCGCAATTGCAAATTCGAATTTTATTAGTGCGATTTTAACACTGTTCGAAGCTTCAATTATCGATTACGCCAACGATTAATTAATTATGTATGTTTTACAGTTAGTTAATTGCAAACAGTAATTACGGAAGAAAAAGGGTGGAGGGTCTGATGTTTCAACGACTCATTATTTCGTTACGCAGGACATTGGAATTTAATACTTTTCAAATACTACTCATAAAATAATCAATGGATCATGAATTCATACGTATACGTGAAAAATTGCAGTTACTCGAAAGCAATAACTTAGGAAGGAGTGGGGATAGGATATTTAAAGTCACTGTTTGTTACGCGTACAAAATTCTAACGCTATCAGCTCAATTTGGTAGTGAAAATGAGCTTTGAGCTAATTTTCACGATTTCAGATTATTCGCAAACAATAATTGCAACGTTTAATACGTTATTGAACCTATTTTCAAATCAGTCCCATTTCATAAATCTATCACGTACCTGTCAAAACAATCGTATCAAATCCCAACGATTCAACACTGTATCTCAAAACTAAAAAGTTCGCAATCAGCCACACATCGATCCACCCGGATCGTTTAAGGATATACAAATATGTGTGACCACGACATCAATTATCGTGATTGAATTAGCAAGTCTCACCAGCAGTCACTGGCTCGCGTTAACTCGTACAAATGTATATACACTACACACATATATGGCCCCTCATATATATAGCGTGATTAATACGCGTTTCGGTGGCTTATTAGTCGGAAGCAAGCCCCCCGCTTAACGTCTGTTCTCTCCCCTGGGCGATTCACCACCGCGAGTGCCGTCGTCTATACCCCTTCTCTCTCTTCTCTCCCTCGTCATATCACGGGGACGACGCGCAGTTTCTCTAGTGCTATATACTGTACTACTTGGCTCTGGCGTCGCCGGGATTAACGCGCCCGAGGGGCCGAGCTGGGATTTCAAGTAGGCGGTCCGAGCCATCTTGCTGATGATTTTCCAGTTTCGCGCTCTCTCGTCTGGTATACCTCTATATGTATATTTATGTATATATACATGTGTGTGTGTATATATATATTCGTGTGCGCATGTACCACTGGGACGGCTGTGGATTCTTCTTTTCCAGAAGCGACCACCGCTGCAGCTGCCTTTGAATTTTGAATTAGACCGCGGAGTAATCATTCACTCGCGGATTTTACTTTCGAGAAAGAGAAAGAGACAGAGAGAGGGAATGGGGTTTAGACTCTTTGTAAGAGATTTATCGTCCTGTGTGCACTCTGGCTTTGATTATTATTTTCCTTTGGAGCTTACACGCGATGAATCGTTACGCTTCTGAATATATCGCTTTCTCTTTAGCTTTTTATCTCGTTCTCTCGCGTATGATTCGCGAAATTACTCTCGGAATTACTCGAAGCGTTTGAATTCGACTAGTCGAACAATTTGCATGTCAAAAGAGCGAATGCTAAGACCTACGTTCCACTGATAATTTCGCTCGATCTCCATAGGAGCTGTAATATAAATTTATAAGTCGAAAGTTCGACCCTTGTGATATTCAATGTTGAATAACTGCTGCCTCTGCATCGCAGGAAAACTTCAACTTTTCGCACTGTTGTAGAAGCCAAGAGCAGTGTGCCTATTAACGTTGTTGTGTAAAATTACCAGTGGTACATTCAATGAATAGCCGGATAAATGAGAGATTTTGTAATGAGAAGCCTGTGTACTAATACTGGCTTTGTTTGGATATCATCGTCAAAAATAAACCCCAAATAAACGTGGATCTACGGAGCGATACTCGATCGATCATTACAGCTTGTCTATCATTAGTACTGTAAGCTGGTACTTGCCAAATATTCAATTGTCGCGGTGACGTCGAGTAGTGGAGGACAGCACTGTATGGAATTTTGTAATATCTATTATGTAGAGGTAAAGCACTTCAAGTCGTTGCGATATCGATGTTTTTGCTCCGAAATTCTAATTAGATTTCAACAATCTACATGTATTTACGGATCATATTTACATCAAATTCTCGTAATACGCAGCTTAGAAGAAGATAGTCAAGATTTCAGTTGCAGCTTGCGTTTGACAAACTGTTTACGGTCAGGAATGTCATAAATTATTTAGGTATGTTACAATTTATCCACAATTTAAATTTGGGATACCGGCATTATCCAGGCTTATATTATCAAACATCGCAATTTTTGCTGGGATTTACATCTCCATCTAATATCACATCACAGAACCAATTTCAAAGAAATTATTATAATTCTGATCTCTTCTTATCCTCATAATTACATTAAGGATTACTGCAGTTTATTTATAATATACCAGCATTGAATCAATGCAATATTATGAATTCGGGTCTGTTCTTATCATCACAATACTGAAACAAGGACACAAAATCCACATTACTTAATTTCTGATGAATCCTGAACCAAAATTCTCCGTTTCTAGTACAGGCAACATACTATTCGACAGTGTATTGGCTCATAATATCAGTAACGATTACCAGAAATTTTATCTCTAAGTCAATTCTGATACACCAGCAGTCAACTAACTGTTCATCACTTTAGTTCTGGCCTTCTCTCAACACTGTCACGCAGAAACAAAGATTCATCAGTTCTAGTGATTAACGCAGGATATTACTATTTATCAATAATGACACTTATTACGAGTTAATGGTAATTTTTGGCAAAGAAACCTCGTAAAAAAATGTCAGTACAATATCCCCTGTACATTATTCCTCGCTTATCTCTGACCTCGGCGTATGCTCATGTTTGGTAATTTAAAAAAATTATGCGACGCCGTGGATTTATGATAAAGAGAATAAAATACGCAGATGTCTCATAAATTTAGTTCATCGATATAAAATTTTCCCTTTGAAAAGCTATATATGCGAGCGTCAGGATAAAAAGAAATTTTTATATATATAGAATCTCTGAGTGACTCTTGAAGTGTATATACAGATATAGACGTACGAAGGGAGATAGGCATTGGTGGCTCACACATATAGGTCTTATTCAGAGAAAAAGTACTCGGACGAGACCGATCGATTCAAATATTTAATATAGTGCACTTTCAAAGTCAAAAGTTCCGACTTGGAGAGTGAGGTTTCGAGGAAAATGTAGTTAAACTTTAAGGGTGTGAAATATATACTTCTTTCGCTTTCTCTCTGGAAAGTTAAGAGATTTCGAAACTCGCAGCTTTATCCTCTTATTATTTCAGTCAGGGGATCCAAAAAGAATTGATTTTTACTTAAATCCGGTTACTATAAACTTTTTGAAATATTCCTTTAAAAGCTACAACATTTCCATGCGAGTCGCATATTTTTTTTTACTCCCTCTTTTATTGCTGCAGATATGTGAAAAATTAATTGTTCATAAATAAAACGCGAAGTAAAGAGTGTATACGCTAAGTACATTATAACATGAATTTCCGGTTAACGCGTACATTAAATTTTGAAAATACTCCGGGAACACGATTTCTCACGGTAGCTTTCTATATATTACAAAATATTCACCAGAAATATACTGCCCATAAATATACTGAATTTTGTAGTCGAGTCAAGCCTAGACATAGCAATAGAACGGAAAATAGGTACGATGTAAAGTACAGCTGGTATCAGAATAGATGGCCAATTGTTAAAGGGACAATTGTGTCGAATATCTCGGTTGATGCATGTAGGAATAAAAAGTTAATGACAAATTCGTGTATTCTAAATTCGAAAGCTCGTGAATATTTAACGACTTCGATATTTCCATTTGTTAATACATTGACTATTAACATTTGGTGGTGCGATTAAAGATTTTAAACAAGAATACATATATATATACATATATTAAAATGTAACGATCACAGTACTAAGCGCATTAACCGATATGTTAAAGTATTAAACTGTTTTGCAGATATACCGATTATCCCTGTACCTATGTAACTCGTAATTAAATCATACTCAATTGCGCTGAACATTTAGACACATGGTGTATTTACTTTATTCGAAAATCACAGATACAATTTTTAATGAATAATTTCGCGAAAGCAATAATCGTAGTTATATTGTTAATTCAATCCAGTTACCAAATCATACAATAATAATTCCATTGAAATTTATGTATAATTGCGGTGGAAAAATAATTTGTCTTTTGGTTCGTTTAAAAATGCACTTCGTTACTTCGTAAATTCTGTATCGTCAAAATGAATAACTCTTAATGAGCGATAATGCAGCTGTTTGCATACATAAACAATATTCATTTGGGATAAAGAATATGAATACATATTATTATTTTATTTAATAGAAACTTATTATACCAGAGCTTCACAGATGAAATATACAAAAGCGCAAATGTACGCAATTAATAATGAACGATATCAATTTTTTAAGTTGTTTTAACAATATTTATTCGAGGACTAACGCTTCCATTACGACAAAACTGATGGACCCGCTGTGAAGCTGATTTCAAAGTTATCTTCACTTTTTGTTGTGATCCTCTGTCAAATCACCTCTTCGATAATTTTTCCTCTTAACACTTTGGTGGCAATAAATTTTGTAGGTTCTTAAAGTATTCTTGAACGGAATATAAATACTGCTCGAGCTTTAGAGTGACATTTAACTGTGATAATTAGTAATTTAATCATTGACACATCGTAGAGCAATATTCTCTCGCTTAACAAGTCTAGACTTAAATAATATGTTAAAATGTTATTTGCGTCTCTCGAATCTCATTATTGTAAAAGTGGATCAATATAGCCCAATACTCGATGAGAAAGAACAATTATTTTACTGCACTATAAATAACATTGGTCCTGTATTCAATCGATACTGAAGTATTAAGAATAGGTCAACACTGAATGAATTCTGACTGGTCAAGTGCTGGAAGCTAGCGTCCAGCGATTTTGTACTATGTGTACTGGACGATTATAGAGCATGTCGTTGCTCCGAAATTCTGATTAGATTTAAATAAATAACACGTATTCACTTATTAGATCTGCATCAAATCCTCGTAAACGAAGTTTCGATTGTTCAAGGTCTCAGATGCTGCTTGAGTCTGATAAACTTTATTAACCCATCACTGACTTACGTTAGTTAAGATAGTTTACAATTTTATCTCCAGTTCTAATCTACCACAATTAGGTCAGTACATTATTATAATTCTGGCCCGTTCTTATCGGCTCAACCTCATCCCGGAACAAGGGATCATCAATAGCGACAAACAGTATACTGTTTAGTAGTTCATATTTCCAGTAATGGAAATCTTACCGTGATAGCAAGAGACGTTATTCGGATTTCCTTCTAAACTCCAAAGTGAAACACGACTCTAAATTCCCGACTGAAAAAATACTCTTATCACTGTTAAAGTTCGAAATGTTCAAATAAGTCGATCTCTATAAAATCATAAACGTGTACAAAAGCTTCAGCGAACCTATTGCACATCAACACAAATTAAACTTCTTCTTACCTAATCTATCTTTATACCTTATCCCAGACGTAAATTCAACAGTTTATTTAACTTCGAAACAGCCAAGTGTGTATATATATATATGATCAAGTTCCACGGCTGCTCGGCTAATTATCCAACCCAGAGCTGCGCATCCAGGTTCTTTCGACGTCTATCTCGCTCGCTCTCTCTCTCTCTCTCTCTTTCTCGGTATCGCTCAATATTGACTCATCCACAAGCACATAGCGAGTACATAAATGTACCAAGCCTAACAAACCAACAACACTTTGACGATTCGCTACGGGCTCGGTTATTCCAGCATTAAAAGAAAAAAGCAAAAGGAAGACGGAATCAATTATAGAGGGAATTTAACGCTGCTTAAAAAAACAAGACGCTACTGCGCTAATGGACTCGTCTTTCGTTTCTTTGCAGATCCACAATTCAACAGAGAAATTAGTGGTACTGAGCTCGGTAAACCTCATGAGTTCCGGACGTTACAGATGCGAGGTCTCAGCTGAGGCGCCGGCATTCCAGACGGTCTCCGATCACTCGGACATGCTCGTTGTTGGTACGTATTCATTGATTGATTATCCTATTAAGCATTAAGAGTCGGAGGATTCGCCAAGTGATTGTCGTTCTATGAGAAGTGATTTTTTTTCATTTTGGTGGAGTGACTTTTATTAAAATTCGCGTTAGATTGACTGACGTATAGTTTTAAATTTTAATGAAAATTTGTAAATAGATGATGTACGTTTTATTCGGTGACATAATTATTAAATGTTAAAGTATTGTCGTTAAAAAATCTATTTCTTTCTATACATTTCTATTGACTAATAGTCCTTGTCAGATTTTACACAAATTTACATTATAAATTGTATTATAAAACTATATGGTAGAATTTAATTTTAATATATTCGTGTTTATGTCGTTGTTCTCGAAATGTGTCTCTATTTTTAGTGTCATTAAACCTTACGTATACAACTTGCAAATTTTATTAAAAATTTATAGGATCATCCTGAAATAATTTGAAAGGGTTGTTAGCTAATACTAAGACATTTTCATTCTTAGTATATTTTTATTAAAGTTTGCTTTAAAATATACCCGGGCCAAAAAATATTTTGTCCTCGAGGACAACTTTTTGAAAAGTTTTGGACTGGTACGAAAATTGTAGAGCTACGAAACATTACTTTGAAAAAAAATCGCATTTTTTATAATTTTTAATCTTTGAATGGTAAATTTTAATTTGACGAACTGTCGAATGTCTCAATTACAAACAGCGACCTTCAAAATAATGGAATATACATTCCACGAATTTAACTTAAATAGTATTTGTTCAGGTAACCCGATAAAAAGGACTTCGAAAAAGTGTCCTGGTAACATTAGAGGGTTAAATCAATAAACGTAAGAAGTTGACGCAGGGAAACTTTGGAAAAACCTTTATTTTTCTCAAAGAAGTTCTCATAACAATAAATAAAATACATGGTTTTGCTTCAAATTTGTGAATAAATTTGAACTTTCTTGATAATATTTCTAAATAAACGTAGTTGCCTCAAATAAAAAAAAAATTATTTGTCTCAAAGAGACATTTATTCTAAGTAACTGTATCTGTATACATTTAAATTGTACATATATTTTGTTATATATTCTGTCCCAAGCAATACATATTTCCTTTAAAATAGCACTGTTGAATAAGAGGATTCATTTACTAAATTCTAATTGCTTATAGTGTCTGTAAAACGGACGAATAAACGAAAAAACATTTAGCAGAGTCTGATCCGCATATTAGATTCATAAGTAAATTTTTTATTGTAATTATTAACAAACTTTAGTCTTAATTTCAACTTTGAGGTTATAAATAAATTAGTTTTATCAAGTAACTTCTTGCATTATTTCAAAAAGGATTTATCGAATGAATTTTGATTAAACTATTGTCAACGAACGATGTTCGGTTTGATATCTGTTTTTTTTATCAGAAATATGAATATACTTGCTTGATAGAAAAACTTGAAGAACTTATTTAGAAGTTAATTATTAAACTTTATACATGTTAGTTATTATTTGTGAAAAGGAAAAAAAATTTTCGGACAGAATTTCATATATTCATTATTAAGAGCAAAATGCAATCAGAAATTCTGTTCCAAATACACTGCACTTTGTGACTTTGGCAGTAGCAATAAATTCACACACACACACACACACACACACACACACACACACACACACGATTGCGAAATACCGCATTAATGAAAATTAGAATTTAAATGACTTAAAATTGAATTTAAATTGAAATAAATGCCGAATATAAAATTAAATCTTCGTTAATGAGATGTGCTGGAGATATGAATAGATAAAATGCCAATAATTCAGCATTCATTGAAAATATTACAGCAGTATAAGAATAATAAATGAACTGGTATTAGAAAGTCGTTAATATTTTATAATAGAAGTATTTCTCTGGTATACAGCTAATAAAAAAACCTTCAGAAATCCATTAAATTCTATTTATTTCTTTATATTGAAATATACGAATTTATGAAGTATGTAACATCTGCATATATGTACACAATGAGCACAGATGTCGCTTTGGAAGGAAAACCAGTTCAATTTCTGTTATCCTTATTTCAAAGTCATTCTTGATCCTTTTCTTTCTACTTTCTCGGAAAATTTTTGCTTCGCAACGATGCATCATTGAAAAATACTGTAGTCTATATGCAAATAGTCGAAGTAGAGAAGTAGACAAGCCCATGGGCATCTTTCTTCAAGCAGAGAATATATATTCGCATTGAAATAATGTCAAGCATGTACACAGTAGTCTAGTGCACCTGAATGGAAAACAAGCTTCGAACTTTCGTATCATTTCTCTTAATAACAGAAAAAAAACTGAAAGAAAAGCGCAGACATCCTGCTTCTTGCTACTTGTGCATTCGACGTACACAGATAAACAAAATTTAATGAGAAAACAAAAAAAAAATTAAGAATGAACTATCTCTACAAGCTCAAGCTCTATTGTACGATGAATTTCAATGAGCAAGTAGAATAGTTGGATCGGTGCATTTACTATACAAGTGCAATCATCGCGGTGTTAAAATGAAAGCGCAAACTAACAAAGAAATCTATCGTGCGATCGCAAGCTCGCGAGCTTGTTATCGAGCATTAAAATTCTCCAAAGCGGGGCAATTCATTGGAACAAATTCAAAACCGTACGCGCACAATAACCGCGTTGAAATCACACCAACCGAGTATATTTATTTATATAGCGGTCATTCTCCGACAGATTGACCGAAAACAAATTTTTTGCTAAATAACTTTATTTCTAACTATAAATAGAGCTTGATTCCTAACTTTTAATCTTCATAGACAATTTTGTATTCATCGAAGGCATCTTCATGAATTTGATCACGTTAACACTCATTATCGAACCTTCTCAAAACTCAATTTCAAGACTTTGAAAACTTAGGAGATTGTTATGATCTATTTCTACGGGCTTAAAAGTCATTTATTTGTAAAGTTTAACTTATTTGGGAAGAAAAATCTCTTTTGTGTTTTTAATGAGAAATGCTTCCCTCAGAAGTTAGAATTTTTTTAAATTTGCATAAATTAAAAAATATTCATAGAAGAAAAAAATTTTTCTCCGATCAATCTGTCAGAGAATGATCCATATATATATATGTGTGTGTACTTCGTTCATGTGCATATATATATTTAAATAAATACTCATAACAGAACACGAACCAAAGATAGAACGAGAGACAGAGAGAGAGAGAGAGAGAGAGAGAAAATTGAATTTATAATAACACGCGTCGTACCGCCGAATATCATAGATTAGAACTCGGTCGTGCGTTATAAGCTCGACATACGCTCTATCTTTTCCCACACTTTATCCGATGCATCGCCTCGCGCTTTACATATTCGTTCCGGCTATATACAGCACGTATATTATCAAAACATCGTCCTGTCAGCGTGAGCACTCCGCTAAGCTATATCAGCAGATTAAAATCAATAATTCAAATTTGGCGCGCATTTTCTCTCTCTCTCTCTCTCTCTCTCTCGTATATTCGTGCAATCTCGCAAGCTTCTGTGGTGTTTGTATAGATGCATATAAGAGAAATACAGTGCAAGGGAGATGAACGCAGGAAAACACTTGAGCGATTATTCTAAGCCACATAACGAAATTTCAAAGCGTCAATTAAGCTCCGCATTGCTGGGGAATTGATATTAATTAGTTTATTGATTGACGAAGTTATATTGCCGGTCTCACGAATTCAAGAGACTCTCTCTCTCTCTTGGTTCCTGCGAAAGAGGAAAGTCAGTCGTCAGATGACTTTGCTCACTCTCTCATCCGTTTCCTCTTGCACAGACTGCCTATATACATATGGAATCGATGTATAGGTATAGTCAGATATTTTAGCGAATGAAGTGAATCGTATCAGAAACGTGTCAGACGCCTGGGATACGCTCTGCGGTATATTGATGTGCAGCGTGGCTTTCGGAACGATAAACTATTTGTAATTGCAGTGCAAGAGTTATTGCATACATGTGTATATATATATTATATATATATATATATATATATATTTTAAGAGAGAGAGAGAGAGAGAGAAATGAACGTACCTTAGCCGAATATAATGAGCTGTTATTGGAATTGATTTCTCAAATCGAGTAGAAGAAAATTAATTGCAGCTATAGTCGGCGAAGTAAGACATTTATCAAATCTTGGAGTTAAAGAGAAGCTATTCGATTTGTTGATTCTTCGTTGTAAATAAAACGGCGATAGTTCATTCGGTAGAATGACAAGCTTGTAATTTCAAAGTCTTTGACTTTGACTCTTGGCAACTTCGAGAACGTCTATTTGTTTACAGAAGTGTGTCTAATACCAAAGCTGTTGCTCTCTGTCATTTGCGTGAGATACCAGAAATTACAGGTAATTTTGACACCTAAAAGAGCGAATCAGATAAAAAAATTCTTAACGATCCAGTGGGTTAAAAATATATTGTCAATATACTTGAATAATGATTATTCATTGCAAATGCCAATCAGGACATTCGAACGATGTATTGCCAAGGTAAGATGAATATTCATAATCATATATTATTATAAATTACACAATATTTTAAAAATGTCAATTCAGCGACAACGTGTAAAAAGGTCTTTTTTTTAATTTAATGACAAAAGAATATATACATAATTTATTTCGCACATTAATGTTATTTTTATTTAAGGGGCAAGGGAGACTTTAATGTGAGACTACCTAAAATAACAAATTTTGATTAGTTATATTAAATACATTCTTTATATATTTAACACTAAATTTACAGATAGCTATTTTTTGAATTTGAACTTTGTTTCACATCTCTAACGTGAGCGGAACAAATTTTACACGATAAAATACACTAAAATAAAAAAAAGAATTAGTAATAAAGTCAGTATTTTAGTTTTAATAAAAAAACTCCTGCATTCGTGCTTTAAAGAATGTATCAAAGGGTCTTTATGCCAATTTTCAGCTCAATTTATCCATTAATTGATTTTGAAACTTACGAAGAGTGAGCTTTCAACAATCTACTATAAGTCGCAATCGAAGAGACTTAAAGATGTGAAACAAAGCTCGAATTCTAGGTACGACTTAGCTACAACTTCCGTGTACAACTTCTGTATAATAGATGTAATTAGTATAACTACTTAAAACTTTTAAATTTAAGTAGCATCACAAATTAAAGGTATGTTACTATTAATACAATAAACTTTAATTAATTCATGTTAAATGTTCACTTTTTGGGATTATGCAATCAAACACACATCCTGTGGCTGCATTAGTAAATTGCAATGGAATCAGTCTCATTGAGCACTTCCTATTGACGTAATTTGAAAAATAACTAAATATTCGCGTCAGTCGGTTCATAATGGGCGAATTAGCAATGGTATAAGCATATAGCTTAGCCGAAATTCGCTTAATATATTGGATATAGTTGTTGCTAATGTTATAGATGTTCATATCAGCAATATATTGTCAGAATCTTGCTATCGTTTCCGATTTTTACGCAGGGAGAAAACTACAAAGATAATAAAAAATATATTGCAATACAGTTTCATCTATGCAACGAAAATCCCTAAACTTTGAATGGCTGTAACAAAATATTTAATATTATTCCAAAACTAAACTTTTTTTGAAATTACATTGAAAACATTATATATTAATACCTATCAGATGTTAATCAGAAGTACCATATTATTATTTTTATCAAACAAATTAAATAATTTAGCTTGTAATTTTTTCATTTGTTATGTATAACATAAGTTGATTCACATAATTCCAAAACAACCTAGGATAATTAAAAAAAAAACTAAAAATTTTCTGGAAATGTTCCGAAAATATGTATACAAGCACCTACTCTTTAAATCGTTCTAAATAATTTGTAATGGATGAATGATGTAAAAAATTGAAAAAGCTCCATTATTTTTGTGAGACTCAAAAATGGTATTATTTTAAAAATACCCATTATTCACATTTAAGGTCGTATTCAAAAAATACACGAAACATAACGTTGGAAATGGTGGTTTTGAATTTTATTTCCACGGATAAAATGCTTTAATAAAGACTTGAAATTCAACTTACAAAATGGAAAATTTCCAATATTAAGGGGCTTAAACTTGGTAGTAATACTGCTAATAATAGTATTAATTAGTATTACACTACTGACGTATAATGGGATTTAAAATTCAATTAAAAGACGACTTATTGCCAATCAACGATTTTTTATTAATTATTTAAAAAATTAACTCGTTTATCGCTAAAAAGTTCCACTACCAAATGCGGACTCCAGCAATCCAGTCATCCATTCAGAATATTTTCTGCGTACCATATTAATTAACGTACAACCAAAACGCCAAATCACGCGATACTCGTCTAGGAACTCGCGAAACAATTCTTCAATTCAACAGCTTTCATATCCATCGAATAAAAATTACGTCGTCGTTTTCAAAAAAGATGTACGGCTATACGTAAAAAAAAGCTCCCTCAGTAGTAAACGTCCGGGTCTGGTCAGACGCGTCACGTAACATCGACGATCGAAATAAAAATTCATCTGGTCAGCGCCTAAGCGAGAAAAAAAAGTCCAAAGCACTGAAAAAAAAACAAAAGCACACGCGCCGCGCATAAACGGAAACAGCCGCGTCGTCGAGCCGAGAGAGCGAAAAATAACAATTCGTCGCATCGGATCTCGACGCGTCGCGGTATAGTGACCAGTATAATCGGCCGCAACTCTTGCACAAGCCAAAGCGTTATGCACCGCAAGCCCATACGCATATATCGCTAAACCGTATCCTTCACATATATAGATATATACGCACACACGTAGATAGTTATATACAGATATACGTATAACATGGTACACATCACGCATTAGAAGCGCAACGCGAACGCAATGATAATTTACGGCGAGATGAGCAACCCAACCGGTGCTATACATGCATAGATACTATATATCGAAGAGAGAGAGAGAGAGAGAGAGAGAGAGAGAGAGAGAGAGAGAGGGGAGAGGGTTAGCAGGAATTTGGCCGCGATTAACGGCGCGAATGTTAATTGATATTGGCACACGCGTCAGCTCGCGAGAAGTTTAGTATCGGTTGGAACACTGGTATATACGCAATATTAGGACGGTAGAGAGGAACTGCGACTGTACACTAGTTTGAGCAAATGAGGATATAAGGAGGAGCGTTTAATTCAGTGTCGGTACCAAATGCGCTTGATGTACCCGAATTTCTACAAGATCGCTTTTTCATTCGATGACAATTCCAGTGATCGAACGAAAAATACTATTTCTATCGTAATCTTCTCCGATATTTCACGTAAAATAGTACTTTCAATCAATTTTTAATAAACATCGCTATAAAACAGGAATTACACGTCTTGGCTTTAAATAAAGCACGGGTTCGCTGGAACTTTGTTGAATCGATGTCGATTAATCGTTCGATATTTATGCACGTATGATATCTCTTTGCTTTAAGCGACATATTTCACTTTGTCGCAATCGACAGTTACAGCGTTTATTCGAGACTGTACTCGGAATACGTTCCATTAAAACGATTAATAAACAAGCACGTAAATAGAAGCAGAAAATCCGTATCGCGATAGACCGTCAACTTTTCTGCATACGTAGACCCTAAACGCATAAACTTGCTGTCGCTTGAGATCGAGTACCTGATCGCGATTCCGATTTCAGATTCTGGAACAGATTTTACGTACAACTGTGTGACGTCTTTATAGGCTACTACTGTTGAAAGTTCAAAGTCGCTTTGAAATAGCGCCAAAATACGTCTGCTATTGTGTACAACTGAAATAATTGTAATAGAAATATAAATAAACTTTAGAGTTACCTGGTCGATAGTATTTATCTGACATTCCTGCGATATCGTATGTATGTGTATGTGTGTGTGTGTTTGTGTGTTTGTGTGTGTGTGTAGTGTATGTATAAATAAACTCACTGCGAAACAATGCCTTAAACAGATATTTAATATACATTGCGTTTTATTTAGGTAAATTTATTTCCGCTTGGATAAACGAACAATGCTTTGCACGGGTTGGCACTTGAAAAATCTTATAGATAAATATTAACTAAAAAAGCGACCAGCTGCTGCGGACATTTTCGTGAATGTAACATTTTGTACTGGTATTTATTGAAGTAGAACATATTTACATAAGTAAATCGTATTGAAGATAAATACCGTAGTTACGAAGTTAAATAGGTTGGTACGTAAGAAATTTTGTATCTAAAACTTCAAACTTAATGAGATATAATCTAAACATTTAACGTTTCATAGATCATAATAATTCGCGGAGATTAATTAAAATTTGTGGCAGTTTATCAAATATGTGTGTGGCTGATTCTTTTCGACAGATTGAGCAGTCGTGAATAATTTTTTTTTTTTTTAAATAATTTTAAACTGTTCTTCGGGACTACATTTATCGTCGTCGATTAGTCATGTCCACTTGGGCAATTATTTGATTCTGTTAAAAGTAATTCTTGTATTAAGGGAGACTCAACTTTGAATGTCCGTAAGAAAAAAATTAATATTATTAAAAGGCTAAACTCTTTTTCTTAAAAATATATTAAAAAAATATATATAATAAAACCTACCAGATGTAGACGTTTATAATCTTGTGTAGAGATATGACTTTTTTTTAATTTTTATTTCGGCGTACGCTACAGTTTGAACGACTACATGGATTATTAATATTCAAGGCTCCAAAGATGTTTTTTATGTCATTTTCAGCTATCGGATTAAAAATTCATTGTATGTAACAACAAAATGATTTTTCTCTTCATTCTGACAGTCACTATAAATATAAATAGTAGTAAAATAATAAATTGCAATTCGATACCCCATTCTGACGTAAAAAATAACATCAGTTGAGGTTTGAATTTTAAAAATCCATCAACTAGTTCAAGCTGTAGCCTATACCAAAGCCGAAATTAAAATCATATCTCTATATTGAATGCTATAGAAACTTCTGGTTGATCTTATTTAACTATATTTTCAAATAACTTTTATGACAAGAAGCTCAACTTTGTAACAATATTGCATTTTTTTGTTAAAAATAATGAAAGATCAGGGTAAATGCCCCTTAAATCTCACAACTAAAAAAAATGGAACTCGCCCTTATGAAACTAACTATGCACTTCCATCAATTCTCATTAAGCATTTACTTGTAACGAGAACAATAAAAAATAAAATCCTATTTGTAGACGAACAGCGTGTGTAAGTCATTATGAAGCGTAAGGGTTGTCGAGTAGTTTCCCAGTTCTGATGTATATACGTTTTATTATTTTTTTTTATAAAATACACTACAGCAATTATTTATAACAACCAGTCCAATCGGATTCCTATAACCAAACTTTACAGGTACTTGTAGATTGGATATAGAATTACGCAATAAATTTAAAATCATTTGCTTGTTTACAGGTGATTTATAACTTTTATTCTACTAAACAATTTTAATCTTCATTGGTCGGAGATCAATTTTTCGTCTGTTTTTTTAAAGAACTGCGATAAATTACAAATGAGCTTTCCAATTCATTGCTATAATTAAGGGGCAAAAAAATAACTTTTCGTACTTTTAAAGACTAAATTAATTTTATGATAATTTACTATTCTAAGAAAAAGAATCGAATACCTTTTAATCTGAGTGTACTTGCTAAAATTATTTATTATTTATTTTTACAAAATTAATACTTTTAAGTACTCTACACAGTATATATAGTCTTTATGTTTGTCCTATTTGATATAAAAGTCGGTAACTAGTTCTAAAATTCTTATTCAATGTTTTTGCTAATTTTAATCCGCCGCAAAATTCTGTACACGCAATCGTTTATCTCACTACTTTGATAAATTCTTTCGGCTAAGTTAGCTACACGATTATTTACATGGAATTTTGCGGTTTAATCCACATACCTTTTTAAACGTGAAATTCACTACTTAGTCGTCTATATTACCTTAAATTTAAAATACTTTAGATAAACTGTGATATGCATATGTGTTTTTAGATTGAAAATATAGAATGTATACATTCATTATTTAAACGTAATAACAATGATATTGTGAATTTCATTTAATTTTGAAAAAATCTATGTCAGATCGTCTTTATTTATATATGCTGTTTCCGATTAACGAGCTGTTCGAAAGCGTTTTCTAGCAAGATAAATATGCTGAATCCAACTTATCGTTTTTAATTCACAAATAATATTTAGAAAGCATTTCATTCTGGATAAAATCTATAAATACTAAAAGGAAGTTTGATACAATTTTATTTATATTTTATGCGAATAAAAATATTGATATCGCATTCAAAGAATTTAATTTAAAAACTCTCTTCAAAATTGAAATAAAAACGTATATAAAAATTTATTTATAATTTATATAAATGGAAATATTGATATCGGACTGAAAGAATTATATATAATGTAAAGTAACTTACAGCTGTTATAATTAAAGATAATTGATTCCAAAATACACGATAACTATTTTATTTTTACAAATCAGATTCTTAATTGAAAGCTTTTGCTTAATTACGTATAAGATTCTTTCAACAGCGCATATACATTTATCAAAACAGTTATTATTAGTATCTGTAATAACACATTGCATTAATATATTTTTTACTCATTTTATTTAAAAAAAAAACAAGTTTTCATTCAAAATTTAACAAGTTCAAAAACAAAAATAATTAAATATCAAGAATTCTGAATTTCTGCTATTTCTATATTCGAGAGTAGAGATAGTTTAATTTTAATTCGTTTTTTTCAATCTATCGGTTTATACTCAGTGATTTCTCAATCTCTATAATGCAGAGATGGCATACAGATATATTGCATTATTTCTCACAAAAAAGCTTTTTTTGAATATTATTTAAATTTAATTTATAAAATTATTTAATAAAATTATTTATATATATATAGTACACATTTATTGCTATTAGGGGGAAATATACCTTGAAAAAGGTCTAGATAAAATTAAAAATATTAATTTATTAAAATAATTGCTTTCTTAATATATTTCATACTGACGTTGTACATACGTAGACGTAAGATTCGAAGTAAATACTGATTGATACGTTTTTTTTAAAGATTGCGTCAAAATAGAAAAATTAGTAACAATCACAAACTGACTTTATAACTATTTCTTCAAAGATCTCAAAACATTTCACAATTTTTAATTTATCTGTTTATTCAATTTGGAATGTCTACATTCTTGCTTTAAAGTCTGCGCCAAAGAGTATTTATACCAATTATCAGCAGAATTTATCCATTAATTCACTTTGAACCTTACGAAGAGTGAATTTTCAAGAACCTACTCTAAGTAGTCAATGAACGGACTTCAAAATGTAAAACAAAGCTCAAATTAAAACTATCCACTACTTCAGTGTTAAATGTATAAAATATGCAATTAATACAATTAATTGAATTTAAAAAATTTAAGTTACCACCTTGATAAATCAACCCCCTCCCCCTGAATACACATACACACTTAATAGAGTCTCGTTAAGCTACAGATTCACTACAACAGACACAATAATAATTAATCTTTATCAAGATCTGTTTCTATAGAAATTATACACAATAACTCCGTATGTCAAGAAAATGATACCTAATAGAAACAGCCATCAAAATATATATCTATACACAATGAAAACACAAATTCCTAAACGATTACTCGCAATGAACTGCAACAATCCTTGAAATCCCCAAAACAGTCTCAATAGTATTATATACACATCGGTATGGCATTGGATGCCTTCCGTTTCCACACGACATAAACTAAGGAATCTCTATAAACTTTCTAGCTTTACCAGAGGAGGGCCCAAGTATAACCGGACGTACAGGAAGGCATCGCTACCAAGTTTCGGATGTCGTGCGGTTCAACTGCACGTCCGCAAAGTCCAAGCCGGCGGCGATGCTCAGTTGGTTCATCAATGGAGAGCCGGTAAGTTTATCTCTTCTGTACATGTATATATGGCTCATTCTCTGACAGATAGACCAGTCAAACGATTTTTTTTATATTCTTTGGCACTGCATATGAATTTTTTTTTCACGAAGCTTCTTTAAGTTAAAGGATGTCGTTTTCTGCCTATTCTCCAAAAATTCTAACTTATGGGGCGAGCATTTCACACTAAAAGCACAAAAGAAACTTTTTTTCTTGTAAATTGAGTTAAACTTTATAAATAAAATACTTTCGAACTCGTAGATATATATCAGAACATATTGATAACCTCAGTCATCATAGTCTTCAAATTCAGTTTTGAAAAGATGAGATCATTGGTATGAAGATGAAAAAATTCATGAAAATGCTTTACATTATTAGAAAAGTGTCTACGAGGATTTCAACTTAGGAATCAAGTTCTATTTCTAGTGCGAAATGAAGCCTTCGTATAAGCTATCACGTCATAAAATATGAGTTTCTCAATACTGGTCCAGATTTCCCGTTATAAACGTAACTAGAAAAGGTGTCAACTTTGACGTCCTGTAGCTTAAAGAACCTTCATGAACAAATCTAAAAAAATTCATAAATGTAGACTCAGAGAACTGCTTAAAAAGTTTTTTCCTTCAAAATATCTTTAAACAATTATTTGGAGCTGTATCTATCTTCATGAATTGTTTATGACGAAACCAATAATCGAACATTTTTAAAACTGTATGTGAAGATTTTGATGACATTCAGCGAAAGATTTTGTTGTTATTGTCATGAAATAGCGCGTAATTGATAAGTTTGGTTCGTCGTTAACCTGCCCTAACTTAGCGACTTATTAGTATTTTTAGTGCAGTTTTACGTATGAAGACATTATATTATTGATTTTAGGGAAATTTCTTGATAACTTTATTAATAGCTAGAAATAGAACTTGATTCCCAACTTTCATCGTTGGCATCTTCATGAATTTTTTCATGACTCATGATCGATCGAACCTTCTCAAAACTGAATTTGAAGACTTTGATGACTTAAGAGATTGTTATGATCTATATTAACAAGTTTGACAGTATTTTATTTGTAAAGTTTAACTTATTTCAGAAGAAAAATCGCTTTTGTGTTTTTAATGAGAAATGCTTCCCTAAGAAGTTAGAATTTTATTCAAAATAGGGATAAAAATGCCAACTTCGACATCCTGCAACTTAAAGAAGCTTCGCGAACAAAAGTCGAAAAAAATTTCTGGAAATAGATACAGTGCCAAAGAACAGATTTAAAAATATTTTTTAGAAATTTTTTTTTTTTTTTTTACAAAAATCTACGTGTATACGTATACAGTGAACACGTATGTGTACATACATCCCTATATTTCTCACTCTCGAAACCCATCCGATAGAGTCTCACATGTACATATACATATACAATATACATGTAATAAACCGTCTTATAGAGGAATGGATGTGTTTGCGTGCACGCCTTTGCCGTCCGCAAAGCTCGCGGGAGAAGAGCCTCGAATCTAATCAATTTGGGAGAAGGGAGTACTGCACACTCGAGGAAGATCGTCTCTGGCCCTTTGGGATGCCAAGACGCCTTTGATAATAATTTGCGCGTGCTCGATTAGAGCAATTTCCCGTGCGAGGGTATGCAATGAAATAACTATCATTGATACCGAAAGTTTTTTTTGTTACGGTTTTACTATGATGAAGCGCACTATCCTTGCTGTTGAGTATTCGAAGTCAAGCTAGTGTAGACATCGAGTATCGGAGTACCGACAGAATAATTTTTTTTTCTCAACGTAAAAAATGTGTGTATACGAAGTTAGTTTGTACAAAAGTATAATTCTTAAAATGTAATTGTATAATACCGATTATTTTTTTTTCATCCAAAATTTTCTGCTTGATTTAGAAACACGTTATATGAAATCAAACGTAAGTTTTCTTCATTTAAATAAATACAATGATTAGTTAAATTGAAACAAATATTTTTCCTAGTGCTATGGACATTTTTATGGAACCAAACAAACGTTTTCAGTGTAGTAATTTATTATTATTTGAATATTTAATTGTTAATCCAACGGAGCGAGTCCCTGTAGTAAAAATGAGCCTCGATTACAATTCGAACTTTTTTTAATATTAAGTCAATTTAAATTTATTCGTAAAAATACAAGAAAATGATACTTTTTTCATTCTGAGACTCATTAAATGCATAAATGGTAATGAGTTTTCAATTCAATATTCCAAATGTCTTATTAACACTAGATTTATACGCTTTTTAATACATCAATTTCTACTGTTTATTTCGTATTATTATATATTTCGATTTTATTTTTTTTCTGTCTTGAATTGAAATTTTTTAACTTATTTGTGATAATATTAATTTGTTATTACATATATTCGAAGTTCAGGAAGTAAATAAGAGTAAATTACCCACAACTCAATTCAATTAATTTCAATATACCATTATTTTTTAGTTATGATTTTGCACCTACAAATAAAAGCAATATTGCTATTGAGTAATAGAAGCAAACCTCGTGTAGATGTCACGAATAGAATGATTTTTCATTACTAATTCTTTATTATTATTTTTTTTCGATCGTTTGAACGTCACTCATCGTTCGACAATAATTAATAACGAATTTCGATGAAACGCAAGAGAATAGCAAAACTGAATGTCGAGAGAGGATTCTCAATGAAAAAATCATCGAGACGAAGTGTACAATACATAGCAACACGTTATATATTCGGATTAAAACTCACGCAATTCGGTAATAAATCCGAATGAGAAAATATCGGAACGCCTGTCTCGCGGAGAGTTTATTCATCAACAAACGACGCGTTGTTATCGATGAGTGCATATATATATATATATATATCACGGTCGCGATCGAGACAGACTCTTTCCGCGATGGACGAGTGAGAGAGAGAGAGAGAGAAAAAAATAAAAATTGACATTTACAAAATATCAGTTATAAAGCTCCCGCGCACCCGTTCACCGACACACAGAGAGAGAGAGGGAGAGAATATAGACCGACGTCGTCGACTGTGCGATCGATCATAAATTTCATATTCTGCAGCGTAATTTCAACTTTTAAATAAAGTCAATATTTGATGCGCGAGGCCGCTCCGCTATACTAGTTTCGAAATTTAAACATCAAAAACGATACGTCGCGCACGCGTTGCCGCTATACGTCTCTGACATTAAAGTTGGGACATCGAGCGATATAAATCATCGGATCGCGCGTCCATATGTGTCCCTAGTGTACCGGAAGACTGTATACTTATTTATTTCGAGTGATAAATTTATTACGCTTTGACGAATAATTTAATTAGGCAGATATTATTTTTTTTAATAGACACTTGAGTATAAGTAGTAACGGCCATGGGATAGTCAGACACACGTGATTAGTATACGCAATCACGAGTAACAATTAACTCGCTGATTTTAAAGAAAGTTAAAATTTACGAGCATTTAAAGTCGATTATGAAAGTTAAGGGAAGTAAAAAAGATATGAATATATTGATAATAGTTGAAAATTATGAATGAAATCCGGCAAATCGTATAGAAACTTTAAGTATGAACTCAAAGTTAATCTTCGTCTGAGAAATAGCTATAAAGAATAAACTTAGTTTTCAACAGTGAAATTACGTACTAGTAAAACTTGTGTAAATATTAAGATTATCTTTCGGTATCCTTTTTAAAATTTATTAAAAATTAAAAATTTATTTAAATTTCAAGCCATTTTGAAAATTTTGCCAAACTTGTCCGTGTGTGAAACGTGTAATATGGTATCAGTAATTCAGTTATACATCTAAAAAATGTTTATCTTGATTACAGTGAGTAACGAATAGTTTCAAATAAACATCAGTTTTTTAATTAAATTAAATATTTATCTTCTTTCAAAAAATCAATCTTTTAATAAAGAAATTTATCAATGCACGAGTCGTTGTACAGAACGACTTTCAATAAGCGTAAATGATTTTTCAATATACATTCAATAATCGTATAAATTATTTGCATTCGCACTCGATAATAGTAACTACATTTTTTTATACATAAAAACGAAAAAGTTTAGTCGTTTATAACCAAAGTTGGAAATTATCAATTTAAACGTATATAACTTTTCGTAGTGTGACGGGTGCATTTATCCTACTCGCCGATCTTGATTACCGAGAGACGTACGTAAAAAGGGTGCGATTAAGGTGGGTCTCGCACGGAACTGAAAGCAATAGAATTACTGGAAATTAAAATGTATTACCGTACCCGCTGTTTCATAAGTTTTTTACGCCCAATGATACCGACGAGATGATTGATTATAAAGACGTGATTTATTATTTAATGCTTCAGTAAGTACTTATGTCAAATAATTTTAAAACTATAATTGAATTTATCTTACTGGTGTTGCTATAAACCATTAACGATCACAATCATGAAATTTTCGAACTCTTTTAATAAAGAGCGAGTTGAAAGATTAATACGACCAAATCGATTTCATTAATATTTTTCGGGTGTGATCTTGTTGTATAAGGCACATGTGGTATGAAAAAAATAGACATTTTCTTTTTGGTCGCTTCTATTCTGTCTACTTTTTTTTCTAAATAACGGGAAGAGGAAAAATTGAAAAGTCTCATGAACGTGTATAAACCAATTAAATTTACATAAATTGAAATGACGCATCAACGCTTATAAAAGATTAAAAATCAAATCTACAATACTTTATATCTACGATTAGAACGACATGTACCTGATAAAAATAGAATCCAGACCGAACAAAAAAAAATAAAATATCCTAAAATCCTCGGATAAACGTCGAGTATCATTGAAGCACAGCATCCGAACATGTCCAACTGACGAATTTATAAGGACAGTTAGAAATTAAGCCATACGTGTATACGTACTTCCATTTTCCCCATCGACTATAAAAAAAAAAAAAAAAAAAAAAACACCATCTCTCACGAACGAACATCCAATAACGCAATATGTCGATTTGTCTGTTCCGGCAGGTCGATCAGCCGCTGTTACGCGGTCCCCACGTCACGGAAGTCGATCGAGAGGGCCTCGAGACGGTGGTACTGGGCCTGGAATTTCGGATACGCGCCAAGCACTTCAAGCGAGGCGACATGAAGATAAAGTGCCTGGCCACGATAGCAACCGTATACTGGAAAACTAACGAGCTCAGCATAGAGAACTATCGAACGGAGAACAAAGCGCCGGTCATGGAGAGCCGAGAGACTAGACCACAGGGTCACACGCACGCCGAACATATACTTGGTAAATTGACGCTATAACATATATATATACATATAGATATACACCATTATGCGCATAACAGCTTGTGTGTGTGCTTCTCTGCCGCTCTGAAAGCGCAAGAGAGAGAGAGAGAGAGAGAGAGAGAGAGGTTGGTTCTATGGGATCAAGGTTCTCTCGAGGGAGAAGGAGTGTATGTATGTGTAGGTGCGACGGGGACTTAGGAAATAAACTTGACGGTCGCATCTTGCGTATTAAGCGCGAGCTTTGAGCTTGCGCTCCCCTGTTCACTTTGTATTATATATACGTGCACTGCTAGTTTTTCAAGCTTTTACTTTCGGGAGCTGTTTATAGTTTTTCTTCGATTTTTCAGTCTTGTCACTGTGCTTATCTTTGTGTCTGTTTGTATAGTCGTTGTGTGCTATAATTATTATCTATACTCCGAGATTTCCTCGTAGAAACCTTAAGACAGCTTTGGGCGAGGATATATCAAATTAAAAATTTTAATTGGTTTAATTAATTACAATCGTTTGTATATTTAATACCGAAGTTATTGAAAT
This sequence comes from Apocrypta bakeri, assembly GCA_018906985.1. NCBI lineage: Eukaryota > Metazoa > Arthropoda > Insecta > Hymenoptera > Pteromalidae > Apocrypta > Apocrypta bakeri. The sequence goes on from JACCIA010000005.1 coordinate 6,642,228, forward strand.
GTTTATTAGTTTGAGCTTCGTTTCATATCTATATGTCCCTTTAAAGATTGTTGAAAAATCGCTCTTTGCGAAATTTAAAATGAACGTATATGAACCAATTGAGTTGAAAATGGAATTTTTTTAAATAATTGCTCTATTCGTGAATACGAAATTTCTACGTTCACGCTTTCTTTGCCCCTTCGCTAACCACTACGTATCGATTGGCCAACATGTATAAACGCACTACCGGCTAGTTTCGTAACTTAAAACACAATGAAATTTAAATTTATTAAAATAATTATTATATTGTTAGCAGAACAGGTCTTTACAAGTGCATTTTAATATTTAAATAATTTAGTAGCCGTAAGTATGCATAGTAAATATAAATTATTAAAATAGCTAACATCGAAATCTTTCATCATCATTTCATAATTTTATTCGTATCGAGTAGCTATACACTTTTGATTTATTCAGTATTAACCTGTTAATCTGTTGTGTCTTGTATATACGAATGCTTAGCTGTTCGCTGAGACAAACGTCCAATTGTTACTTAGCAAACTATTTTCATTACTTTATTTTCTACGAGAATAAATAGTTATTTAATATACAGCAGTGTGTCTATTTCAAGAAAAAAAATTTAGTTTAAACACATATTTTTTATTTTATTTTATTAATGAACGTTGTGTGCACGAAGAATTTCTTAAATCTATCATTTTAAATTTTATTAAAAAAAAATCTTTTAAACTGTTCTTGGTCTCTATATCTCAACATGATATTTCTATTCTATATCTTAAACATATTTTTGTTCTATATCTTAAACCATCTCAACTTACAGAAAGTCAAAGTTGGCATTTTCAACATTTTCTCTATTTCGTGCTCATTATTGACAATACCTTGTTGCTTCTGAGAAAAACATTTGTCACTAAAAATCCAAGGGGTAATTTTTTAAACTTTTCAAATAAAATATTTTCAAAATTGTATATACACGTGAAAGTAATGGAATTTTGAAAAAGTTCGATCATTCGAAACAGCATAAAAAAAGTACACGAAGATATAGTTTACATTCCACTACTTGAAAAGTCGCCATTTTCAATGATGAAATTTAAAAATTCATTAAATCAACGTTTATCCCGAACGATGTATTTTCTCATACTTTAAAAGAAGCTATTCCTCGTATACTCTGCCAAATATTTTTTGATCATCCGAATAGTTAAAAAAAATTCTTGACTCAGCGATAAATAGAACATAAACTCTGTATATACTTTATTTAGTTCTACCAAGAGTTAAGAAATTCCAACAGTACGAAGAAAGAATAACATAAAAAAAAAGTTCTATCTTCTCGTCCCAGTTTATATTACCGTCAATATAACTACTTCTAAGACACTTCTCGCATGTGTACTACACACGCAATCGTTTAACTCAATTGTCGCAGAAATTCTTCCGACTCAGTAGTCTACACGATTGTACAAACATGGATACGCTTGATTAAAATCCGATTTTGAAATCTTATCTCTACCGGTCTCCGCTTGCGTACAATAATTTCTCAATTGCGCGTGAGTGTACTTCTATACAATAGCGGAAGCGCATGAATATTTATTTTCTATAAAATGATATTTCTCGACGGTAATAAAGCGATCCCACACACACATACACAGGAGACTCTTCGTCAAGCCTCTCACGCACAGAGGCTTATGTTTGCGCGCGTAAATATTTATGACTACAAATTATCCCGTTAGCTTGTGTGTCAGCGAGGCAAACAACCGTGCGCGTGTTTGTCTACACGCCTCTAAACATATACCTCTCTCTCTCTCTCTCTCTCTCTCTCTCTCTCTCTCTCTCTCTCCGGAGCCTTAGTACGAGTTTAAGTCTTCCTTATAATACATACGTGTACACGTATACGAGCATCACGACACACACCTGCTTTCTCGGGTCTATAACCCACCTGTGCGTGTCTGGAAAATTGCATCCAGCTTATTCACCCACACATGTATACACATTCGCGTACATACGTAGAGCAAGAAAGTGTGAGAGAGAGAGAGAAAGAAAGGGGAATTGGAAAAATCGCGTTGAAAATTTTTCAAGAGAGTGTACGAACCGTTCATTCTTCCGCGAACGATTTTCTCCGTTGAATGGACCCGAGGTAACGATCGTAATTAATGGCGTTTCGTTATGAGTGATTAACCGGTGCTTTCTATATATTCTCTGTCTTTGTATATATAGACACTTTTTTTATTCTCGGTATGTGAATTGATGATCGAGCTTTTGTGTCATGATAATTGGACAACAGTTGTTTGTGTGCGAAGGAGGGACGGGGTGGGGGGGGGGAGTCTTGGGGATGTGCGGTTCCTCTATGTGCCATATAGGTACTGGCATGGATGTATATTGGATGATTAGTAATGAATGGCTCTACTCTATATATTGTCTAATTAGCTATTTATCGTATAATGCCTTGTGTCTCTACGTAAGCCGCAGTGGGTATCAGAGCTTCGAGTTAAATAGACATTGACTATCTCTAAAGGGGAGAGGAATAGTGTTCAATTTTCCATGTGCAGTATCGTTGTATTGTAGTTATATATAAATATATGTCTGAGCGATTGCGTGACAAATCGTTATTTATAAAATTTGTTTAAATTCGTGGTTTATACACAGTAGTCCACGAGTTTCTGCAAGTTACAGTCGAAATTTCATTCTAAAATTCTCTTAGGACGGAAAAAATTCGTGTAATGCACGTTTTGAAGGTCGCTCTTTTCAATGGTGGCATTTAAAAGCTCAACGGGTCATCATCTACCGTTGTGAAATCCGAAATAAAAAGAAAAATCGCAATTTTTAATTGCCTTAAAATTTACAAAGGCGCCTTTGATGTCTCAACGTAACGGGAAAAATGTTTTTTAATAAAGCACAGAGACAGCCGTTCCAAGAAAAAATACTTTTAAATTTACCAGATTTTTATGATGAAAATATGCGCAGAATGAACGTGTCTTAGAATTAGCCAAGAAACGCAATCAAAATTTACAAAATTCGCCACCCCAAAACTACCCAATTAAGGAAATTAATTGATAAAAAAATCGTTAGTCAGAAAACGGCTTTGGTCACTTGATGATATAGTGAATAACAAAGCAACCAAAATAGTTTACAAAGCAACACTCAGGTGTTTTCGAATTTATACACTACCAATACGGTTGGTTAAAATAAAATAATTAAAAAATTCAAATTTATCTGCGAATATATATATATATATATATATATATATATATATATTCACTGTTTTAATCTTACGTTCAGCGGATGCAAATAAAGCAAAATCCAGCTTTACACATATATTTTGTATACATATGACTTAACTCGTCTTGAGATATATATGTATATATATATATAATTATTTACTAAATTATTGAAATATAAAAATACACTTGTAAAACGAAGTTCTTCCTTTCTGTTAACTATACAATAATTGATCTAATAAATTAATTTAGTTGTGTCTGGAATTAAGTAAGCGTTTTTGATGTTACGAAGGTAGCCGAAGCATTTGATAACGGTTGGTTTTATGGCCAACCTATATATTGTCGTATTAATTATTTTTCACTAATAGTATACTATCAGCTAATGACAATAAATTCGGAATAGACCAGATGAATTTCGAGTTATTATTGACTGCAGGAGTGAATTGTTTTCACACACTCACACACACATATATATATATATATATATATATATATATGATACATAATTTCAATTATACATCAAGTGGGTTTGTTTTAAAGGTACAATTTCTCGTTCATTAGCATTATTATGAAAATTAGCTATGTATATAATTAGATAATGTACATGTACGCTTCTGTCGTTACCATATACCTGTAGAGTGTTTGATTTATAACGTTATACCTATAACCCGTAAACCGAATCTCTTGAAATACATTTGTTCGCACTTGTTAATCGATAGTTCCCATCGAAAACCGAGACCAATTTACCGTAGATTTCGAGCACAAATGCTCGGATTTCATCTCTTCGCATTGCATTCGAAAATAAAACTCGAACTCTAGCCCCTATGGTCTATATAAACTAATCATCATTCTCTCCTATCGACTTTCGCAAAAATACCTTTATATATATATATTTATATATGTATATGTATACAGGCATAAATATAAGTGAAAAATTCGTCCATCGTGCGTAAAGCTTCGGCAAATAATGGAGCTATGTGTCGAGCAATTTGCAGCCTTTGAATTCTCGGAATGAAAAAAAAAGATACAAAATACGATAAACGCATAAACAAAGCGTTATATGGTACATCGCGTATTCAATAGCGCCGTAATAATTTTCGTTCTACCAATTAGCGTAGCGCTATTACCTACTGATCCGCAACCCTTCGTTAATTCACGACAAAGCGCTTTAACTTCGTTACGCTTATGCTCTTTCGTTCTCCTCTCTCTCTCTCTCTCTATATATATATATATATATTTACGTATATATGATGTATATAGTCATCTCCACATAATCAATTATTTGATCCCGTGACACATCAAACCTTCCGTGTATTTTCCGTAAACGAACCGTGTAAGTTCGGTAAAAGGGAGAGCAGTGTTATTGACTGTACATGAGTTATTCTGAACACATTCCTGTGTTTCCGAAAAAATCCGACCAACTGTTAGGAACCTGTCTCTATAAATTCCATAAATACTCGTTAATTATTTAATGACGGGGAGACTTAAAAAAATAAAAGCTCTATTGTTGACGGACAGCACGTCTAAGTCCTTCTGACATGTACAGGGCAGTCGAATGGATTCCCAGACTTGAGGTATTTGAATTTTATTGATTTTTTTATTAAATTAACTACTCCAATTATTTATAACAATCAGCTCTATCGGATTCCCGTCACCAAATTTTAGTCGCACTTTTAGGTTGAGTATTGAGCTGCACGTGAACTTTTTGTGTTTGAAAGAGAGGATCGAACTAATTAATAATACCTTCACAGCTTGTATGTAGATTATTTTCTGATAGAGTGAACGGTTTAAAAATATTTTCAAATTTTTTCAACATTTTTGCATTTCTTTTCACGAACCTTTTTCAAGTTACAGAGTACAAATTTTCAGTAATTTGTCTATTTTATGCTTATGTTCAATCCTTTCTAACTCCTGAGAGTAGAATTTTTCACTGAAAAGACATTTTTGCTTGTAAATTTGCTACAATTTTCGAATAAAATATACCTATATATATATATACAATAAATTTGTAAATCGTCGAAGTGTTGAAATGATATTTTGAGAATTTCGAAATTTATAACTGTTTACGAATGTCAATCAAAGTTTTGTAACAAGAAATAATATTAAAAATCAAACCATAAATATATATATTATTATCATTAAAATTGACATAAAAGCAACTTACATTATTAGAAAAAAAATAATCACAGGATAAACCTTCCAATGATTTAACAATGTTACAATTCAATGCAATTTTAACATTGTTAAATCATTGGAAACAGTGAAATGATTAATCCGCTAAATAAAAAAAAATTATGTTATAGCGATATCTCGAGAAATGTATGCAAATATTACAAACAATCAAATACGTTTACAAGTCAGCTCATCTCATTTCTATCGCTACAATAAATTACAAGATATATATATATATTATTTTAAGACGATTTTCTCGTGTTATAACTGCCCAATAGATAGCCTTAACGATTTCTAAATAGCCCATCAATAGTACAAAATTTTCGATTCTAAATTCTACACTCTGTGACATACAAAAAAATATATATAAATAAAAAAAAAAGTTGTTTGAAGTTTAGTAGAAAATCGCCTATGTACAGGCACTACTCGGCCGGATAATATGAGCCATTTGCCCATCCGTGTTTTATGCTCGGTTAAGGGAACGTACGTCTGTTTTTCCACGAGTGTGTCTGACTGCGATAAAGCAGAGAGTCAACAGGCCGGTGGGTTTCGACTCTCGTTTTATTTTTTATCTTCACCACTCGCTCGTACACTATTTGCGTCAATATATATAACAAGGCGAAAAATCAGATGAGTAATTACGGGCGAATAATTTGCGCGGCGGTGCAGTTTTACATCGATTTCACAGGCTGGACACGCTGACCTATATGTCTATAATATACATACGCCGAAGTTACGAATGTTTTGTCTCCGAAATTTATTGAGCATCGAAAATCGAGATTTTTGCTTTTTAATAACGCGTGGCTGGACTTGGGAAAGCGTATTTGTTAATCGGTTGATTTTTATACGCGTTTCATAATGAGGTGGTTCATTGTTTTGTATAAACACAAAAGGCAGAGGTTGGTTGGTTGTGGATGGCTTCTGTTTATCGGTGGAGGTTTGTGTATAATTTGGGTAAAAGTTGGCTGCTATGTTATGTTTGAAAATCAGATGCTAGACAGGAGTTCGTATCGTGGATGAGAGACTTTTAAATATCATTGGCTAAAATTAAAATTTTCTTTTAAAAAATGATGTATAATTGATGTTTGTTCTTTTTATCAAATGCTGGAACCAATCTCTTGTGGATGGGTTGAGTGGTGAAATTCACACAATCGAACCTTTTCAAAACTGTATGTGAGGATTTGGATGACTTTCAACGAAAGACTTTTTTGATGTTGTTGTTATGAAATAGTGTAGTGATTGAGAAATTTGATTCATCGTGAACCTGAACTACCTTAGTGTCTTTAGTGCAGTTTAAAGTCATTACGTATGAAGTTAATAAATATTTTATTATCATTATTATTGGACAAATAGCTTTGTTAATAGCTAGAAATAGAGCTTGAGTCCTAGCTTCTAATCTTCATAAACACTTTTGTAGTCATCGAAGGCATGTTCGTGAATTTTTTCGTCTTCAAACTCATGATCGACCCTTCTAAAAACTGAATCTGAAGACTTGGATGACTTAGGAGATCGTTATGCTCTGTATCTACAGATTTCAAAGTATTTTATTCGCAAAATTTGACATATTTTACAACAAAAGGGCCTTTTGTATTTTTAATGACAAATGCTTCCCTGAGAAGTCAGAATTTTTGGATAATTTGCATAAATTGAAAATTGGTAAAAAAAAAACAACCTTGACACACTGTAACTGATGATAAAAATCTAAAAAAAAAAATCAACGAAGAGATACCGTGCCAAAGAGCAGTTCAGAAATAAATTATTTACCTGTTAATATATCAGTCACACGCATTGACAGAAATTTACATTCTTAACCATTTTTACAATGGAGATATAGGAAACCTCATGCACCTCATAACATAATATACCTACCAAAGTGTTCGTCCAAAAATTTTGTTCCAATAGTCCTCAGTTCTCGTCTCTCAGCAAAGAATAAAATTTTTTACTTAATGCATGAAATGTATATACAGTGCATTTTTATACTTGGACTGTTACTTATAACTTTCTCTGTGACTAATATAAGAATCTTCATTACTTAGTTAAAGTAGAAAATTTGCTGCACGTAAAATTTAAGGTCAACCGTTCGATGTAAATTTGGTACGAATATAATGAAATAATTACTTTAAGATATATTTGAAAAAAATGATAAAATCTTTTTATACGAAGCAATTTTTTAAATGAATACATCTCCTTTAAACGTATCAAACTTTTTTGCTGTGCGCGTCGAATAAAAATTGAATGGAAAAATAAGAAACAGATTGCAACCTAAAATATGTTCAATGTTTTATGTAATTAGTAGTTTCCTCGGTATTTTAATATCCAAAACATTGAGAATTAATTACTTGTCATCATTATTTAATCGATACGTGCAAGACGAAATGTCTCATATGCTAATATGCATTATTTGAATGAGCTTTTCTAGGATAAACTAGTAGACTATTCCAGGTCTGTGATAACTGTATTAAATTTTTCTTTTGCAAAAATTAGTTATATTAAGCCATTTGCAATTACCTACTTTACACAAAATTTATATTCGTCAATTTGTATTTATCACTCTCCGCAAGTTTATAAATACATTATCAGTCAGGCTTTATTTTTACGATAATATTTTTGCTATTACAAATTCCAACAATTTTACAGAAGAAAGATCCGATGTATTTCTAGCAAAAACGCTTCCTTGGACAGTTACAAATTAATAAAGAAAACCAATGAGAAAGCTTCTTTAATACACCGCGTATAAGTTTGAAACGAATTTTTTTAACGTAATGAACACAAAGGAAGTTTATTCTATGGAAATCGTTTTTCTTGATTTAAAGGTGTCTTATTCTCCTTAAACGAGCGCGGGTTAATAAGGTATTAGAGAAATAATTTATTGCGAAATTAATAAGGATCTTTGAATAAAGCATAAGAATTAGATTATATATATATAATACATTCAAATACTGTAGACGAGAAAAATAAACTCACGGCCTCAAATTACTCGGTATTACCCCGATACACATCCTTCCTGGACGAAAGCGAGCTCATAAGCTCAAGTGATCCCCAGTGCTTCGAAAATAATTTTTTAAACTTTTCTATCCTAGCCGGCAAGCTGTCAGATCTAATTTGCCTACATATATTATATACTCCTACATGCTCGGGACAAAGGCATTATAACATGTTCTTTTCCTTCGAAGCTATATCGACAGAAACAGAGCTGACAGCTGCCGGAGGACAAATTTAATAAATTATTTTCGAGACACTGAGATCACGAAAGGCATATATATGTATATTATATACATATACTTATATATGAGTCATTCTCTGACAGATAGATCGAACAAAAAAAAATGTTTTTTTTAAATATTTTTAAACTATAGTTTGACACTGTATCCGAACTCCATGAATATTTTTAGATTTATTTCATCAAGGCTTTCAAAGTTACAGTATGTTAAAGTTGGTATTTTTACCAGTTCTGGCATTTTGAGCCAATTTTCCAAAAATTCTAACTTCTCAGGGAAGCATTTGGTACTAAAAACACGAAAGGCACTTTTGTTATAAAATAAGTCAAATTTTGCAGATAAAATACTTTGAAATCTGTAGACATAGATCATAATCTTCTAAGTCATCAAATCAAAGTCTTTCAATTCAGTTTCGACGAGGTTGGGTCACGAGTCTCAACATGAAAAAATTTATGCAAATATCAATAGATATATAAGTGCCCATTCCAATTCATTCGTAACTATTCGGATCGTTATTTAAAAAAAAAACATTTCATAAAAGATTGTTTTCAAAAGTGTCGAAAAATCCTATCATCCAAAGTACGATATAAGTAACTAAAATAACTATGGTTTATCGCCGTAAAATTCGCGTTCAACGCATAACACACGGCGGAATTTACATGACCGGAAATAATTGAAAATTTCCATTAATCAATGATAAATTTGAGAAAAGCTCGCATACAATAAATGTTGTCGACACGTGACGTCTGGGTCATTCTCTGACAGACTGACCAGACAATTTTTTCTTCAAAACATTTTTAAATCGATCTTAGGCACTGTATCATCGTATCTACATATTCAGAATGTTGAATTTTCCTAAAAAAATTCTAATTTCTCAGGGAAGCATTACTCACTGAAAATACAAAAGGGACTTTTGTTGTAAAATAAGTCAAACTTGTAGATCATAACGATCTCCTAAGTCATCAAAGTCTTCAGATTCAGTTTTAAGATGAAAAAATTCATGAACATGCCTTCTATGAATACAAATGTGCCCATGAAGATTAGAAGTTGGGAATCGAGCTCTATTTCTAGCTAGAAGTAAAATTATCTAGAAATTTGCCTAATTTATAATGAAATATGTGTTCACCTTATATTAATGTATACGTTATAACTTAACCTGCACTAAATACACTAATAAGACTCTTGTAAGTTAGTCCAGGTTGACGATGAACCAAACTTATCAATCACTACACTATTTCATAACGATAACACCAAAGTCCTTTGTTGAAAGTCTTTGACATACTTTATGAAAATTCATGAAGGTAGATATAGTGCCAAACTATAGTTTAAAAATGTTTAAAAAAATGTTTGTTTGGTCAATTGTCAGAGAATGTCTCATATATATGAATAAAACGAATGATGCCACGAGGCATCTTTTCAACGTAATCGGTGTAGCGGTTAATATGAAAACTTTGGCTCGTCGGAAGTATGTATACGCTTATTTTTCTCGTTTACTATATACATGTAAATTTTACTTATATTTTTCACCCCAAAGGCTCTTAAACAGGATGTGCACATATATATTTATAATGTCTCGTCGCGCGACCCAAATACTTACCGAAGAGTTGCTAGATTCGAATTTGAGTCATAAATGTAAGATTATTAAACGAGATATTAAAATTTACTCCTACTTTTAATTAGATACCGATTAAATTTAACAGTAGCTAAGACACTCTGGGTAAAAAAAATAATTTTTAAACCACTTAATAAACCATTGACGGATCTAAAATTTGTGGTTTTTTTCACAATAACAAGCCTTTATTTTCAAAGTGTTTGTTATATTTCATCGATTCAAATTCCACCTGCGTTGCTTTGAGTCTGTAAGAGTCTTGCATCGATCCGAGGTGAGAAGCACTTTAAAACATTGCATGACACTCGTTTCGTATATCTCGATATGAATTAGAATGTATAATTCAATGATATAAATATTTCATGCTCACAAATCTAGATCGTCTTCCTAATTGAAAGAATATTTTATTTCTTAGCACCGCTTCTGACCCCCGAAATATGTTTTCAAAGGTTAAAGCTTATTCCCTCTATGGGCTTTGAATGTCTGAGACGAACAATTTGATATTATTGCGAAACTAAACACTTTTTCATTAAAATGTGTTGAAAACCATCGTTTAATAAGAACTACCAGAAGACGAGGTTATCAGTCCGTGTCTGTGGTTTTGATGAATTAAAGATTCAATGCTCGAATGACGTCTTTTGGGCAACTAAATTGAAAATTTAATTTGTTTGGAAAAATCATGTCTTTTTTCATTGTAGGTCTAACTAAAAATAAATATACAAATTAATTTGACACAGAAGTTACATAATATGAGCTTAGAATTTTAAGTCAACGTTAAAAAAAAAATATCACTATACACAATGCTAACGTCAACTTCCAGTACAGATCTTACGGAATAATTTTTTTTTAATACACCTTTAAGAAAAAAGTTTAGTCTTGTAGTAAAATTACAATTCATTGAACGTTCAGGGTGAGAGTAAGTGTAAACCCCCGCTTGAAGTCATAAATTTTTACGATTTTCTGCATATAACAAAAATTGGAAAAAGATGGATCTCAAGAACCACGATTACTCCCAATGTAACATTCGTACATACCAATCAAAAATTAGATACATCAGTTGTTAATTTTTCTAAAGTTTTACCGCGCAATTTACAAGTAAATTGATTATTGATAAGAATAAGATTCCCAATTTGATAAAGATTCGAGTTAACCACTCACCCGAGTTATATATACATACATATACTTCAACGCTCGTCGTCTAGAGATAACCAATGTCTTGGAGAAGGAATTTGCAAGTCACTCGTTTTAGTGGAGTAGAGACTTCGCAATAGAATTAAAAAGTAAGATATTCATAGAGCACATTTTTTTGACATTTTAGCCGAAATAACACTGTCGAATGCAGAAACGTTTTAAAAATTATCAAATTGTCTACCGCAAGGGTAGAACACACGAAAAAAAAAACAAGTCGTAACCCTTAAAGTACGAAAGCCAAAGGTCTGATATATCTGATATTGAATACATCGGAAAAATGTAATCCATCCAAGTAGACTCTACGTGATACTACGAACGTGAATTTAGATGCGCACGAAATATTGATGTACATATTTCACCTGCATAGAAGCAAGACACGTACTAGGGATTAAAACTCTCGTTAAAGTAAAATAGCGCAAGTTGTTATCAGAGCCGGAGGTGGAAAAAAAAAAGAAAAGAAACGAGTACGAATGAAATTATTCAATTAAAAAAGTTCAAAAAAAGCACTGCTCATCTTCGTTACCGTAGTTTTACTTTCGCGTGAATTATCGTTGTTAAGCTTTTCTTTCGGTGATACATCGTTTATTTTTTCGACGCCCAAAATTTACTTTCCTTTCAAGAATACCAGCTTTTTTGTCTAAGCTACTTCCAAAACTTTAGCCCGTTCTCGGAGTGTACGCGAAAATTTACCTCGGATACGCGTAAAATAACGCAGATTAACGATGTGTGATGAAAGCGCGCTGTGTGCAACGTGCTAAAAATCAAATTAAATTAAACACATCGTATTTATATATATACGCATTGCACGGTTAATTTAATAAAACGACTAAAATATAATGTTTCGAAAGTTTTCGAATCGAACTTGATGAATGGTTACGGTTTGTTAAATCGAATTGTTTTATCTCTATTCAGTTCACTTCAGACGACCATTTACATTTGTTTTGTGATCCAAACTCAGTAAGCTGAAAACCTCAAACTGGTTTCCAATACGAACATTTATCACTTTTATGTGTGAGTGTGCACGTGTGAGGCCGTTTCTTACAATTTATTTATTTATTTGTTTACTTTTTTTAAAACTAATTCGAGATCTCGTAAATTATCGTCGAGAATTTTTGATAAACAGTTTTGTTAAAAAAATCCATTTCATGATGAAAATCGCGTATACTTCACGGGGCACTCAATAAATAAATGCCCGTAAGCCAGCCCGAGTATATGCGCGTGGTAGCTCATCTTTTTTAACTTCAATAACGGAACTGCTGCTGCTGCTGCACTGAAAATATTCTCTTGCCGGGTATTTCATTTTTCAAACACTACGTACTGTAACTGCGTACAATGCTAAAACTATACACCGCACTTTGTATACGCGAATTTCGCTCTGGTATTAAAGTCTAATAATGCATGTTCCCTATTTTTTTTTTTTTTTTTAAACGCTTGATTTTCAATGCTGCTACTCGTGGGTTGCTAATTATCGATCGTGTACGTTTTACGAAATGCAAGAGAAAATACCTAGTAGTTTGACCTAGTAGGAATTAAGCGATGGTCCAGTACTGTGTTAATCTTATTTTTTATTTAACTTTCTTTTTTTTATATATACGAAACGTAAAATAAATTATAAGACTCATTTGATGATCCGAATCGAAGACTCGTCATCCATTTTGGCCAGTATCTGCATTACAAGTCTGGCCGATTCTTATCGTTCCGATAGCATATCAAGATTGGACCAATACGAGGGTGTATCTAACGTTTAATGATTTTTAGCGAGTTGGAATGCAAAAAAAAAGGAAAATCGTTTCTCATTTAAAGTTGTGCCGTATTCTGATGGCCTGCAGGCAGACTTTAGATTAGAGTAGAAAGCTGCAGATGACAATGAAAAAATAAATAAAACTGAGTAACTTCAGAGGAACTTTACAATTATTACTTAATTTGCTATAGCAGCAGCTTTGACGATATAAAATACGAATGAGTTTTTAAAATAGTGTCGGATTCATTGATTCTTCATCGCTTGAAATATTGGATTAAAATTTTATTATACGCTAACAAAAATGAATTTTTAAAGAATACAGAAATTTTGAAGCGATCTTGTTGCTCGGATTAATTAAATGGGAAGTCTAATTTTAGATGATTCGTAATTTCTTTACACAGAACATGCGAATTTATTAAGACTATTCGATACTATTCAATTCTCATCTCTTCGATTATTGATACAAAATAACTCCATATAAATAGATTGAAGTTACATATACTTTTCGTACGTCGGACTTCTTATTTTCTAATAAACTATTGATGAATCTATTATTTTTTATTACTAAATGCGCTATTCGTTCAAATAGTCTGTCGAATATTTTTTTATCGATAATTGAAGCCATATTCTACACAAAAAAGAATGAAAAAAATAATCACATAATATTGCCTCTCCCAAATCAGTGGTTTATTATTACTAAGATGCATATGTAATTTAACTCCAATTTTGTTAATAAAATAATACACATTTAAAGGTAAAATATTCGAAATCTTCCCTCCCATAAATCGGTGGTTTATTAATATTATACAAATACATATATTATTTAACATGAATTTTTTAATAAAATAATACACGACATTTCGTAATGGAATTAAATCAAATAAGCCATTATTAATAACAATATACAATAATAATAATATCTCTTAATTCCCTTTACAAGTTTAAAATCCGCTTACAAGCTTTACATCCGCTTGCGAATTTTCCAGTATCGAGATGAGTTTTTCCCTATTCACAAAGAATTTTCCATCGATAAATGTTAAGCTTCAAAAGGATCATATCTCGAGGTATACGGTCATTCCGTAACGACTTCCCATCATATCACACACATATATACATGGAGCATTCTTTGCGACAAAAGCCACCCCACTTTCTGTAGGCATGAATGTATATAGTTTATACTGCTTAAAGATAAAATTAAAAAAAAATCCCTTGATAAATACATTTAAAATAGTTCTCGTTGTTAGAAATTTTGTAATTACACACAATGATAGCCTATTTACAATTTTTTCTCGTTTTTAAATCGTTTTGTTGTAAACTGTAGTAGATTTTTACGAAAAATTCCAAGAATTTTATAAAGAATATTTTCGAATTTTTTCGAGACGATCGCCGGATTATTCCATCCACCATGATTATTCCACCGTATTTAAAAGAAAATCCAAAAAAATTTTTTAATTTTCTACGATCAATTCTAAGACGTTTTTATTGTTAAAATATTTTTCTTCTCGGTTCCTCAGTTTTTGAGATATTTTTTCGAAGACTATGAATCCGAGTACAAATATATAAAGATAAAAATGTTTTACAAATGTTTTCAGATATTTTGATCCCAAAAATACGCTGAATCATTGCGTGAAAAATTGAAAATATTTTCCAATGTTTCTAAGATATTTTTGTTCTTTGAGAGTGTCTTAAAAAATCTACAGCAGACGAGAAGAAAATTGGTCAAATTTAAAAAAAAATGCTAGGGTCGAGCCACTGGAACTATTTTAGATATCGAGAATACTTTTTTGGCAGAAATTGAGTTTTTATAAAATAATAAGACACGAACAAATATTTTTTTTTTCTACATTAAATTTAATGACACTTTGACATTAAAAGGCATTTTATTTCATGTACTTTGTATGGAAAAGTCACGTAGCCGAATTTTCATTTTTACGACTAGCATTAATGTTCGTACACAACTGCATTAAATGTAATGCAACTGTACAGAAATTATTTACATTCACATTAATTTTCAATAATCACCAATGGCATAGGAATCTACATTAAATTTAATGACATTTTAAACAGCGAATTTTTTTAATTTTCATCGCTCATCGAATTTACGTTTTTTTTACAAAACTCCCCCCACGACGATAAAAACTACATATTATCATATTCATATCCACTGCAACATACGTTCGGACAAGTGGAATAGTTTTTTCCACCAAGAATGTCCCACATATATATATTACGAATATACATAGACAGTACGAGTATTCAACGCCAATTCAATCTGACTCATTATATCATCTCCTCTTCCCTTACAACCGCGATAACGACGGATGAATCACTTTTTCACAGCGACATCCGATGTTCTATCTATACATATACTATATACTTACATATAGATACGAGTACGAGTCTGCTCCATAAAAACTCCATAGCCGAGGACGTATACGAGAAAAGAAATAAAGCAAGACATTCGCGGGTCCGCGCGACATTCGAAAGAGATCCGGGTCTCTCTCTCTCTTTCACTCCCTCTTGTTTTAAAGCTTCACAGAAGCGAGAGAGAGAGAGAGAGAGAGAAACGGGGTTAGGAAGCAAAAGCGAGGGCCGGCAATAAAAACTGCAATCGTGAATGTCCCCCAGGCGTAAATCGCACCGCCATCCAACGTTATATAGCGGAGACTCGCCGTCGTCTCTTCGCGTATAGATATACATGTATATATGTATATATACACGTATATACACGTACAGGGGTGTATAGAAGTATATAAGCACAGGCGAGAGATTCCCGGACTAAATAAAGCGTGCAAAAAAAAAAAGGCTTCATTTGCTTTGTAACCTCTCGCCATTGTGATGTCCTCTACATTTTTTTCCCTGGTTCTTTGCTCGTTTTCCGAGCAACTATTTCGTACTACCGGGGGGTATATAATGGGCGTCGCGACGCCGCCGCCGCCGTCGCTTCAAAAACACGCGGCGGCAACTAGCCGGCGGGGAGAAACAAATTTTAATTAAAGTCTCACCGAGTAAAGTCGCTTCGCTACTACTGTTACTTCTTCCAGCATCTCTTTACCTGCTCCTACGTTTCAAGTTTACATATATATGTATATATATATTTGTTCCAACTCTGTGTTATATATACGTATTTACGTACATATAGGGAATTCTCTACGTAATTCGTCGGTTAAAAAATTTCTTTTTTGCTCTGTCTTTTCAAAAATTTATTATTATTATTCTTGGAGAGCGTTTGCCAATAGAGACGTGTATACACTAGGGAAAAATGAAAAAAAAAAATTTTATTACAAAATTGCGAAGTTAATATTTACTTGATTTCAAGTGCAATATTTTGGTTATTTTAAAAAATATTTATTGGAAACTGTGATTGTATTCATTAAAGCGTCCCTTACTGAAATCAAGTAAGAATTTACTGGATGCGAATATGAGTAAGTCTGGTCAAAAGTTTTAAGTCATTTTGTAAAAATCAAAGCTTTGAATGTAATTAATAACTATATTTAGTGAATAATTTTTTTTTCGAACAATTTTCATTTAGAGTTAGTAGCATGACAATTCTAGGATGTATATTTCAGAATAAATGATCGTTTGAAGAACATATTGATTATGTCAGGATTAAACATATAAAAAGGATTAAATCTAATAATCATAACGAGTAACAAAATGGATATAATAACTGACCATAATAATTCATACATATATCAAATTTCCTACAAATACCGAGCATAGATTCGGTTTTGTCATGCAAGAGTACATTTGATTCACGATTTTATAATAATTTTATAATAAATAATAATATTGATTGTATTAACCTGTTAAAGAAATTCCATTTTCATACGCCTATACAAAGTCCTCACTTGATTGCGTTAATGTTCATTCAAAATCTACTTCGCAGTATTCTTAAAAATTCATTGACGTGTACTCCTTTTTCTATATATAATATATTATTATCGTCCCCCAAGATTTACCCGATGGAAAACTAATAAACAAATAAATAAACAAGCAAAGTCGAACAAAAAGTCGCAATGAAAAATTCCAATAAAGTCCCATAACGTAAACCCCCAAAAATGACGAACATTTCTGTAAATCGTCGATTATTTCGGGAATCGTCCATATACATATAAACGTACAATAGCGTATTTTGTAGCAGCCTATATATACATATACGTGTTGAAACTAAGAGTAACGTCTGGTGACTTTTGCAGCGAGTCGAGCCAGTAGCGAACCAAGGATTTTCATATCCGGCATTGCGCTGTTGATAGTCAGCCTGCTGTCGTTCTTGTAAAAGTCCCGGAGCGAGTCTCTCCGGATTTTAAGGACTGTATAACACAGAAGTCGACGCGTTGAGCCGCGCGAGAAAAAAAAGAAGAGGACGACGTAGCCGAAGACGAAGAAGAAGCGGAAGAAGAACTTGGGAAAATTATCTCGACGTTTTAAAGACTCGAATGGTCGTATATCGTACGTGTATAGTGGATGAAGAAAAGGAGACGTATACAGAGTATATATACGTATATCGAGATGTCGAGAAAGCTCCGCGATATATTTCAGCGTTATTTATATTTTTATATTTAGCGTAAACGTAATATATATAAAAAGTAGTTTCTCGAGTTATAACTATATATTGTCGATCGCCGGATTTCTCCTCTGCATTTCTATATCTATAATATATATATACCAGATTAGTGCACCTCCTATATCCGAATGTCGAGTGTATAATATATATAGATATATATATATATATATATGTGTGTGTATGGATACATACGAGTATGAATTTCATGACTTTCGGATTCATAGCATTTCATCGGTTTATCAATAATACGCGATGAGCGCCGTCGAAAATTAAATGAACGCACTTACGAGCGAATGACTCTCGAGATGTACGTACGTGTGTATGATGATCCATAAGTGTATATGTGTGTGTGTATATACCTATAGACACTCGACGTCTGGCTGTGTATAAGAGGAGAAAGCGTTGACGAGTTACGCACTGGTATATATGGATACGATTGAATATATGATTCTATATGTATATTTGCATAGATGGGCATATACGGGCGATTCTGTGACAGATTGATCGGTAAAAAATTTTTCTTTTTTCGTCTGAATGATTTTAAATCGTTCTTCGCGTACAGTCAAAGTCACGAGTACACGTGGAAAATAATCATTTCAATTGTAATACGAGATAGCTGGACCGATGTCTTAACTTTCAGCGATAGTTTCGCAGTGAACGAAAAAAATGTCTTTTAAGCTGTATCGAACTATCAAAATTGGATTTTCAGACATAGATCAATTTAGCGCGCTTTCGTTCAACCAATTTTACAAAAAGACTTCCTTTTGTATTTTTCATAAAAAATTCTTCCTTGAGAAGCTACGAATTATTGAAAAAAGATGAAAATGCCAAGCTTTGACTCTCTGTAACTTGGAAACGGCTTGTGAAAAAAAAAATTTTAAAAATCCATAAAAGTAAATACAGTGCCAAAGAAGAGCTTACAATTATTTAGAAGAAAAAAGAACTGTTTAACTGGTCGATATGTCAGAGAATTAACCATATATGTATATATATATATATATATATATATATATATATATAAATAAACATTCATCGATACGCTATTGGAAAAGTGGAAGCCGTTCTCTGATGCATAATTTACTCGGTTTCGACCGGACGTGTGTGTTTAGAGTAATATACTGGTTATCCGTTTAGCACTTTCGAGTTGACAGATATAAATATATATTTACTCATGGAAAGCTCAGTAATTATTATATTATCGACTTCATACATGAATGATACTAATTCCTTATTCGAGTATTTTATTTTTACATTTTTTTATTTAACTAACAAAATTAATTTTCATAAAAAAAAATTAAGTTTTATGACTAATCGATATCTCAATCGGGAAAAAATCGGTATATATATACGAATCGTCGACTTGTTCGTGACGTCTTTAATAAAGCATCGAAAAAATTGTATCGATAAGACGTTTCAAACAAAGTGCGATTAAAAGAACCGCAAACTTTTCCAGCAACGTATCGCTTACCGATTCCAAAAAAAAACGACATACATTACTTATAACAAAAGTACGTTTATATAACGCCAAATTCATATATATATATATATATATGAGCTCAGATAATATAAAATCGAAGACAAAAAATTAATTTGTTAAATGTAATATAGATATTTTAATACAAAACACACGACATACCCGCACATAGACACTCATAGTCGGTATATAAAATAAAAACATAAGAAAGATAACACTGAATTGGTACACTTTTGCCTTTCAGTACGTAACTAGACATATACACATATACATATACAAACACATATAATTATACAAAATAATAAGGAATATAAAAGAGAGGAACGTGTAATACGGCTCTGGTTCACTGCACGTGTTCGCCGTATACAACGCGACATAGTAACATCCACCGACGCGTCATCGCCGAGGCCTGAAGTAATTTAATTACACGGACGGTAAGAGAGAGAGAGAGAGAGAGAGAGGAGAGAGACGAGACAAAAATTTCCGAGAATTTCCCTCGGCATAATCTAGGAATTTCGCGATATGGGACGACTATACGAGGCTCTTTTCCTCGCCGCCGACGATCTTCAGACGAGCGTAATTAAGTCGAGAGCAGTAGGAAGACGAGGCATATTAGAGAACAAAGTAAATTCATTAAATTAACCGTGCGCTCTCTCGAAAGCGGGAATCTTGAAAATTTCGCTCAATTTGTCCTCATTGAATTTTATCGTGTATACATGGCTCGTTCTCTGACTGACCAGAGAAACAATTTTTCTTTTCTTCGAAATATTTTTCGACTTTTACTCGGCACTGTATTGACAATCGTGAAATGTTTCAGATTTTTCAAACTCGGCATTTAAACTTCTCAGGGAAACGCAAAAGGGACCTTCGTTGTAAAAAAAATTCAACTAAAATAAAAGAAATCTTCTAAGTCATCAAAGTTTTGGAATTCAGTTATATGAGAAGGTTCGATGTGAAAAAAATTCATGGAGATGCCTTCTACCAATACAAAAGTGGCTACGAAGGTCTCAAGTTGGGAAATTGCTGGATAACTTTATTTCTAGCAAGGAATAGAGCTTGATTCACAAGTTGTGACCTTCGCAGACACTTTCATATTCATACAAGGCATCTTTTCATGTTGAGACTTATGATCGAACCGTCTGAAAACTGAATTTCAAGACTTTGATGACTTAGGAGATTGTTGTGACCTATATCGACAGGTTTGATAGTATTTTATTGTAAAATTTAACTCATTTTACAATAAAAGTCCCTTTTGTGTTTTTAGCGAGCAATGCTTCCCCTGAGAAATTAGAATTTTTTTAAAATAGCGATAAAATCCCATATTTAACATCGTGTTACGTAAGGAGCCCTCGTGAAAAATGTGAATGCAGTGCCAAAGATTGATTTCAAGGTATTCAGAAGAAAAAAAAATTCTGGTCAGTCTGTCAGAGAATGACCCATCTATATACCTATAGGTGTGGGTATAAGTATATGTGTAAATACACGTCACGTATCGATGCGTATACGATTGCCGCTGAGCATTTATTGTACGCGGTTTTTTCACAAATTTATCATCGATTAATGGAAATTTTCAATTGTTTCCAGTCATGTAAATTCGACCGCGTGTTATGCGTTGAAACGAGACTTTTACGGCGGTAAACCAAAGTTATTTTAGTTACTTACTGCGTACTTTGGGTGATAGGATTTTTCGACACTTTTGAAAATAATCTTTTATTAAAGGTTTTTTTTTAAATAATTATTCGATCGGTTACGAATGAATTGAAAATACGAATGAGGCATTGAATAAATCATCAAATGTTCGTGGATAGTTTAAAAAAGATTTAACAAAATAGTCAATCACCTTTTGTCGCGATATTCTATAAAAGAGGGGAACAAGTATCAAATCAGCTTATTAGTTGACAAATTATACAGTTTTTAGTTTAAACTAAAGCATATCACGTTCATTCGACTTTTTGAATTTATTTTTTTTTTCAACTAAAAACAATTCCATAAGATGTAAGCAAACATATAATAGATATCGTTATTAATTTTTTTTTTCAAACATTTTACACGTGTTCTTTTTCAATGAGTTTAAAAATTACCTCCTAATCGAAAAACAATAATTTGAATTAAATGAAAAAATTAATTGCTTTCGATTATTTTATAATCAAAATTATCTCTCAAAATGTTCGTTAATCCAATGGATTGCCATTGTCTAATCAGCAATTTTTTTTATCAATCTGTGATAAAAAAAATATAATCTCAAAGTTTGCATTTAATGATTCATATACTATTCCCCACTTAAATTTCCAAACACGCAATGATTTAAAAAAATAAAAAATCTTTAGATTCTATGACTATACATAGTTATTTTTTAAAACCATTCAAAAGGTACAATTTTTAAAAGTCAATGAAAATTCAGAAACCCCATATTACGTACGCTTCGATTAAATCACCTATTAACATTACACGCACACACACATTACTACACATCAATAAGAACAAAAAGTGCAGTGGGGCGGAAAAAAATTTATATTTTAACAAATTACTAACACAAGAAAAAATATATATATATAGTATATATACACACAAAACACACATACACGCATAGGATACGTCTCGCTGTGTACCGTGAATAATATATATATATATAATTTTCCAAGTAGCGCAACGAGAGACGCGTATAAGAGTACTCATTGTTTATTTGCTCTATTTCGCTACGGAGAGTACGGCAGTGACTTCGAAAGATGATATTAAAATTTATCTCCGCGTACTTCACTCGCGCGAACGATACGCGAAGATGTAAGATTTTTCCGACGTATTTTGAAAAAAAAAAAAAAATTTAATAAATAAGAAGAGTAAGTAATCGATAAGTACATTCCAAATAACTTATAGCGAGTTTAGTGCTCTCGTGCCTATGGGTCGAGAATAAAAAAAGAAAATAACAAAAAAAAAAAAAATGAAATATTTACAAGACAAAGAGAAACGCTAATTGTGAATTATCGCGGGCGTAAATATATAAGACAAATATACGCATTTCGGAAAGTATAATGTATCGCGAAGATTTATCATCGATAAGCGATATATACATGTATATGCGTTATTTTATGGTATAATATTAATGTTATTATCGACCTTATATATTATTACGTTATCATTAATCGACGCTTTGAACGTTTCAATCAATCTGTATTAATTGTTGTTGGCACGAGTTGAGATATATTTTTCAGACCTTAATTTGTCACTGATCAAGAGAAATGTATTCCGTATACGAATTAATTTGAAATTCAAGGTAAATTAGATTGCGAAAAGAATGGGTGAAATGCAATTTCACTTCTTACTTATAACACGTCAATTTTTATTCGTATAACAAATTCGAATTTCACATATTTTTCGTTTTCGTTAGAGACATTATTTTCAACAATTTTGTAAACGTTTAGCTTCATTGTATGAAATAACAATTGCGTATTAACGAGAAATGGAGTGTACATTAAATAGGCTGAATTCGAGAAGATTACAGATAATTCAATTTTTTTTTTAATTATTATTATATACAATTAGTGGACCTTGATTTTTGCACGATAGGAAATTGCACAATTGTCATTCAGAAACACACGCGCACTCGTAATTCGCACCTTATATGAGACGTCATTGATTGTAATGGAGAAAGAAAATAATGTCTATCTTCCTTCATTATAATATATACACTATCCACGAAACTTAGTATTTAAGGACTTTGCCCACTAATCTAGTCGATGCGAGTGGAAAGATGAAATATATATATATATAAATATATTTGCATCGTTGAGATGCTATGATTTAGGACAGAAAATTTAACGAGATAAGATTTGAAATTTAAACATTCCTATTTGTTAATGAAAAACAATCGTACACCCATCTTTACTTTGGTCCTCTTAAACTTTTATGAGAGTCATGTAAATATGTACATAAGATAATGATACTTTTAATGATAATCGCAGTAAGGTAATAAAACAATTTCAATTAACTTAAGAATTGTGCATTACGTTATGAATTATTTCATGTATTCCTATATTTCCTTAATCCTAAATACACAGCGGAGATGTTTTTCTGATACTTTAAGATAAAAAAATATGTCTTTTTTAAAAACTGCAATTTTTCATTTCTTTCATGGGAAATATTAAATTGTCTAATAAATTACAATACCTAAACTTTTGAAGTTCGATGAATAAAATGATAAAATATAATAATTCTTATTGCCTGAATATTACAATCTGGTAGTACTAGAAAGACATCTGTTAGTAAAAAATTTATGTTTCTTGATTTTGCTTTCTTTGGTTTTGGGTTGACTGGGAGCAAAATACTTAGAAATTTTGCTTTCTGGACCTGGCAAATCTTCTTCTGGATCCTCCCACTCCACACCAACAGCTTTCGAATCAAGAATTTTCTCAGCAGTGGACCAGCTGAATCTGACGATTTGTGGAAATCCAAAAACAGAATCGACATTATTCGAAAGCCAAGTCTTTGTAACAGGATCGTTGGGATATCCACTACCGTATTCTGTTTCATTTTCAGATTCTCTAAACTGCCATGCTCTCAATGCATGATCTCTAGAAACTTTAGCACAAATACTGGCTGCACTGACTATCGGGTAGGTTGAATCAGCTTTCTTTGCTACCACTATCTTGATACCGGGAAAAATACCTTCTAATTTTGCTTGATACTTTTCTGGTTTACCAACAGTATCGACATAGATCTCAGCCACAAAGACACCTGAATCTATAGCTTGTCTGATCAAACTAATAGCCGAATTCATGGATACCTCGTTTAGGGAAGTTTTAGTCCGGCGGTACATTGAATTTGCAATGTAGTTTGGTGAAATAGCGTCAACTGCATATCCCATTTTGTCAGCGTTGCTACATATCATATCAAAAATATCATCCCTTTTCTCCTCTGTCAAACTCTTTGAATCCGCGCATCCCATATCCACAAGTAACTTTTTCTGCGTCAGAGGAGCATATGCAATACCATACACCATCGGACCCAATACCGGACCTCGCCCAGCTTCGTCCACTCCCAACTGACACGGTTCATCCTTGCATATTTGCGGAACCTACATTAATACAACGGTAACAAAATTAACATCTTACTGATTTCCTTTCACGTTAATCATACTCTAACCAAGAAAATTTCCCTACACCTGTCAAAACTACACACTAACAACTACTTGTTGATTCTCTGGTTCACACTGACATATACAATCAAATGTCAACAATGTACATACAGATATATGCACAATATAAATAAAGTAATCAGAAAACTAACCTTAGATTGATGAACTTGATTAACGCTGTGATCTCGTTTGGCAAAATAATCAGTCAAATCTCCTCTTTTAGTGATAACATCTTCAGCTGACTCATTGTCTTTCGTGATTTTGCGATCCTTAACGTCCTTCGAGTCTTCCGAATTAATAGTATCCATGTTTTCAATTTCTTCTTCGCGTCGGTCATCTCCGTTTAAAGAACCCATATCACTGATAAGCAGAAGACAAAAACAACTAAGTGTCAAAATAAAAAACGGAGTATGACGTCGAAATAACCCCGAATTGCGAAAAGTATAAAATATATCATACAACCGGTAATACTTTTGGCGCCAAATCGACGCGATTCTAAAGCGCATGCGATGTGGTTAATCGAACTTACAGATGGCAGCACTATCCACTCGACTTTAAAGACGGGATTTTTTTAAATTGTGGATCGTTACTTGTTACGCTTTAACAGATGAAAATTGTTGTTTATATTTACTACGACATTTTAGAAAGGTTTTTGTACTTAATGTGCATGATTCGATTTAATCGGATTTAAAGCCGAGAATTTTTCAAATTGTTGTTTATACGCATGTGTCTCGCTTATTAACAATCTTTTGCATCCGAGCGATTTCGATTTTAAATTGAACGAATAAAATAGTTGCCCGCAGTTATTAATTAAAATATTTATATTAACAATAATTTTTAATCATTCATAGCTGAAAATTTCATTTTACTACTCCTATAAAAAATTACTTTTCAAATCTGATATAGATCGTGGAACTAAAATATTTCGTAAAAAAACAGGTTAGGATAGGTGGCAGATTAGGTTAGGCAATAGAGTCACGTGACCAGTGGCGCGAAAGTAGAACGCGCGAGTTGTACTTAAATGGTGTTGTGAATACAGAGGCATAATTGTATCACACGAAAAATTTTTTCATTGACGCTGCGATTTTTCTGCTTTTCAGTTTGGATTGTTGGACGCGTTCAATTAATTCCAACTAACGAAGTATCTCTTACTTCTTATCCAAGAGATAATATACAGCAGTCATAACTATATCTTCATTATTATTTTAATTATTTTTATTTATATACGCATAAATAACGGTGACAATAAATAAACGTACATTTTAATGAACAATATAGTTGTTGCTACGAATAAACAAAGTATTGTATAGCTATATATTTGAAGATACGTATGAATCTATAAAAATGGTAAATTTGGATACCAATGTGAGCATTGCACATCTGTGTGTATGTATTCATGGACAATACTTTTTAAACTATTCATGCAATAACTGAATAATAATATCATGTTTCCGCACTGTTTGCATAAATCTCCATGAATAATATAATTTCACAAGTAACTTATATATGTATGGATATATATATATATATATTTATTTAAATCTAATGTATTACTAATTATTTATTTATTATTCAATAACATGTGGATGCCAATTACTATGTATCTGTATTCGAATAATCGCACGAGAAAACACTTGTAATAAATCACAGAATCTTTTTTTGTACTGAAGCAAGGCGATAGTTAAATAATAGTAAAAAAAAGATAATTGTAGAATATAAGTTTGTTATTCATGCTATATATATATAGTTAAAAAAAATAAATATTTAATAAAATTCACGTCGTTATTCTTAGCTGGGAAATGAAAATCTGCATTACCGACCGTGGTTATACGCCTATTTGTAGAAAAAGTTAAACCGTAATCGAAATTCCTATTAAAGATTTATCATTTACGTAGTAGTGCTTATAAAACTTTAATTGTACGACAAATCGTCATTCCAAATAATTGCATTTTAATTCTTGTACACGTGCCTTAAATATCCTAAACGACTTCGAGGACACGACCAATAATCAATAGAGCTTTATTCGAGTTAAGGATTACTTATACATTTATAAAGAATTTCCCAAAGACTATATTTATATATCGGCGTCATTTTTTTTATTACACACCAGTATGACGTGTATTCGCGTCGAGATGTGCGTATGTGTCGGAAAAAAGAATTAACAACTAAGCGTAGAATTGTTAAATAGAATTTAAAATTTTTTAATACAACCGACGAATTAAGCATATAGAATTTTATTGCAGTATGTCGTAGAATTAACATTATATCTACACAATTTGATGTACATTAAGCGCACTTATACCACCCGCGCACTTGTTCCTGGTATCCGTTATGCAGTAGCCCGAATTCCGGTACAAATACAAAGTTTATACCTGAATAAGTGCAATATTTACAGTCAGTCCAATTCTGAATTTCTTCGAGTTCGCATCATCCATATAAAAGTATATTTTCGACAGCGAAGTAATCGAATTTTCTTTTTCGAATATATAAATTTTAATTTGTTTATTTTACATAATTGCATCGCTATATATATATCGTTCATAGTGTAAATTATACGATTGCAATATGTCGATCGATTTTCTAAAAGCCGTATTTTACTTATACTTCATTTACTTTCACACAACTTGTTCTAATATATTCAGTTCGGGAATGCGCATTAGAATAAAAAATGAATTACCGACGGTCGGTAAAAAATATTCGAGTCTTGAATTTGTTTTAAAAATAAAAAATCTCAAGAGACGCGAGATAGAAGCGGATCGTATATCCGATATTAAGTGCAAAGAATATTCTGAACTGACTCGCGACGTAGTTTGGATAAAAAAACTCGAGCTCATGCCAGTACGCTTGAGATGCAAAAAACTCGTTAACCTTCTGGTCGTTGGAGGTAAATCAGCTGCACCAAAAGAATTTCCGCACATGGTTGCTTTGGGTTGGACTTTGGACAACAAGACAACAGATTACTTTTGCGGTGGAAGTCTGATATCGGATCGTTGGATTTTGACTGCAGCTCACTGCACCGCAGGAATTCATGGACCACCTGATATCGCACTGCTCGGCAGTACAAATCTCAATAGAATTGTGAGTGTCATATGATTCTACACGTGTACGAATGTATAAGGTAACGATAACTATAGAATCAATAAAATATAATTGTTTCTTTCTTAGAACAACCTCAACACCGGCAAATTGATGAGGATCAAGACCATCGAGACACACCCCGATTACGAGACATCAACTTTATACGCCGACATAGCTTTGATCGAACTATCCCATCCAGTCAAATTCAGCCAAACCATCAAACCAGCCTGTCTCTATTCGTTAACCGATACCTTACCAAGATCTTTATGGATCAGCGGCTTCGGTTCCACATCTTCATCCTCTGGTTTCAAGAATGGTATGACAGGTCTCAATCTGACCAAAGCTCAACTTCAGATCATCGATAGGGCCAATTGCGATCAAATGTATCAAGACGTCAAGGAACTACCCAATGGTATCGATCCCGAATCTCAGTTGTGCGCTGGTGATCGAAAAGGTGGATGGAAGAGAGACACGTGTTCCGGAGATTCGGGTGTCCCACTTCAGACACCACATCCCTTGGGATGTCTTCAGGAAATTGTTGGGGTGACGAGTTTTGGAATATCTTGCGCTGTACGAGATGTGCCAGGGGTGTATACGAGCGTTTCCCATTATATTGATTGGATCGAATCTGTGGTGTGGCCGATAGAAGAGAAAATTAATGGTGGAGTAGCTGATATGTCAAGATTTCAATTGTAAATGTAATATAATCTTACGATAGTATCTGTATTTTAAATAATTCTACCTTATTTTTTATACGCTATACTCTTTGATTAATTTAATTTTACAACAATATTGTATATCATGCATAAAAAGTTTTTTTTTTAATCCAAAAACGGTTTCTTTGGCGTGCAGTAAAATATTTACTTGAACCTAATTGCATTGCATTTAGTTTATTAATGTAAATTTAATATAAATTTCGTTTAAGTATTAATTTAAATTACACTTTAAATAGTTGTTTAAATATACTAATTTGTAAGAACTTTTCATTATTATTCATGTGAAAAATTACGACTATCGATAAATATTTATTAAATTAATAAAGTTTAGATAAAAAAAAATTAATTTTATTTTTTTTCTGTAGCAAGATTTAATGAAAATAATTTTACTTAAATATATAACAAACTTTTTCGGTATATTAATGTTAATTTACGCAAACAAATATATTTTTATAAAAAAGCTCATATTACAGCACGAATTATATTTATCTACTGAAAACATTTGCTTGTCGTCTAATTAATCTATCCATAAAAAATGCGAGAGAAAATACGAATAAAAAACAACCCAATACGAAATGTCAAGCAGTCGATTCTTATTGAAAATCAAACGTATAACGTATTTTTAAAAACAATTCAATAAAATTAATTAAATCCACATTAAAAGTTTATTTCACAATTTAATTAACACTTAACGCGTTATTTTCTCTAATTTATACTTCTATACATACGCCTGTATGTATATATGGCGTCTCTGAAAATTTTTCATTGTTGCATAGCTATTTTCATCAATAATAAATTTAGCGCAAGGTCAAGAAGATTTTTATTTTTAAAATTCTTTGTTTGCTATATTCAAATTGTACCAATATACCTTTAATGACTTGGCGCAAAATAAAATACGCGATATATCTATATATTTTATCCGGTGAATCGAAAATTTCAATTTTATCCAGATAATTACTTTAGCTTACAGTATACAGTGTACAATATGTGTATATATATACAGAGCAAAATCAACAGCCTTTTTTTAAAGAATAAATGTTAAGTCAAAATTTTCGCACGTTTACGGTGACGTAAACGATAACGTGTATCACCGGAACGTGTGCAATATTCTATATGGAGAATATTCAAAACGTCTGCGTACATTTTCGAGATTTCGAAAGTAATTTCGATTCTCTTCGAGCTTTTGCCGATGATAACTTTAAAAATCAAATATTATTAATTTCAGCTTTGTTCTATATATGTCATTAAGGGGGCAAGACACCTCTGAAATGCAAATTACTAAATTGAAAAATTAAAATCCTCGTATACTGTTAAAAATGATTAAATGCTTTAATTTAGTAATGTACCCCCTTAAACACTTTCTAACCCATCAAGATCCGGGAACCGATACCTGTACTTCAAAAATATATTTTTCCTTACTTCGCTTTTCAATGTTAACCAACTCAAAATCGCACTCGAATGCAAAGTCACAGTGAATGTAGCATTGGCGCGAGCTTAAAGTCTAACGTTAAAATTTTCAGCATTAAAGGGTGAAATTAAAATTAGTAATACATCATCCCCTGCATTTACGAATTGAAATGAAAATTTTTATTATTCATTGTAAAGCGATAATATTAATTATCGAACAATAGGCTATGATCTACTTTTATTCGATCATTAATCACGTATAGATTTTTCACCGAAATCTGCCAAGCGGTGTGCGTATAAAGCATTTTGAAATATAGCTGTAATTTTCGAAATATCGGTTGGGGACAATTCCGAACAACGAACTCGTTCGGTTTTTATTGTTTCAGCCTCTCAAAGACAATCAGGCTTCATTTTATGCCGAGAAAAAGAACGTGACAAGCTTGGCATAATAAAGTTTCGAAAGCACGCGTTCTTTGCTCTCCGGATGAACAGCAAAAGGGCAATAAAAATTGACTAGTCTACCTGGTCATTAGAGACGCCCTCAGCATACCTGTAAGTCGACGTTTCTTTTTGTTTCGACTGGCATGTTTGAGAAATTGCGATGCCCTCGGCAAGAGGAACTGGAAATTCGCAAACTTACAAATCTTTTTTATTTTTATTTTTTTTTTATATATATTTGTTTTCGAAGGTCTAATTTTTATTTAAGATTTGTTTATTTTGAAGTGTAAGTTTTACGAAACGTATTTTTATACGATGGGTTTGTACTTATTTAGATAGATTCATTCGCGATTTGTTTGCTTGTAATTAATCAAATTGAAAATTTAAAAACGACAAAAATTGTTCTTTAATAAAATTAAATATATTTCAAATAAATAAAAAGCAGATACGGTTGAGTGTATATTTTTATCGACATGTTTTAAAAGTTCCGAGGTGTACCTATGTTTTATGGAACGTGTATCTAATATTGTGAAATAATTTACATGATGGTTTGTATTTTTTTAGATAAATTAATTGAAAGTTTGTTTATTTATTGTTAATGAAATTGTAAATTTAAAAACCTAAAAATCGTTCTTTTGTAAAATTATATATCTTAAATAAATAAAAAAATAGTTACGGCGGAAGATTATTATTTAACCGAAAAAATACTTAAATTTTTATTAATAAACTACACACAAAAAATTGTTAATATTAAAAATAGGCCATTCTTATAATTTTCAACGCACTTTCCAATAAATAACAAATCAAACTTGATTCTATACAAATAAAGATTTTATTACAATTTTTCATTCGGATTTTATTAATAACAAATCTTTCAAAAATTACACATAAAAATGCTGGAAAAAGAAAAAAGTTTTTATTGCCAATTGTACGCAACCACCGTTTACGCAATAGTTTCGTTGTCCTGGAAATTCTAATTTAATTTCAATTTCGTAAGTGTCTTCGTCAAGTTTTAGGAAATACCCACATACGAACAAATAACTCGGTTCAACCTTTTTATTATGCATTGATAATTTTTATAAAATTATTCAATATTAAACCATTCGTGTCAATGTCATTTTGCGATCATTTACATAATTTTTGTACAATTTACTATATGGCGTCGCAATGTATAGGATAAGAGAGTAAATAAAATTGCGTCTAAAAAAACGACATTACAAGCTTGTGTAATGCACGTAGTTGTATGCAACTTCGATAACATAGTTCAAAGTCCTTTTATCATATAGTAGCCTCGAAAGTAACAACGTCATCTACGTCAGTTACTTTCTACATTTTTTGATATCATATTGTTTCACTTATACCATTGGCATATTGTCATGGCTCTCTTCCGAGGGACTATTCGTTATATTGGAGTCAGTGTAAATTTAAATAAAAATAAATTATATTTAAAAAATTGCAGTGATTGAAAAATTGACATCTTCGTGCATACATGTGTATGTTTATAAATACAATTTAATGAAATTTAAAAGAAATGTATTTGTTGAAAAATTGCACTCCTGAAAGATGAGAATACGCGATGGATTAAAATGCGATTGTCTGGGTTTAAAAAATCTTCATTTTCGATACCGTTATTATTGTTATTAATATATGAAGTAAATGAATTACTGCGATGGTTCGGATGAAGTATAAACATTTTCTTATCGCTAAAATCTTGTTCGAGTCCAAAAATCGATTATCATTTAATAGACGTATGTTTATCATTTCAGTATCGATTATGGAAACATTTTTTATTCCCAGCAATTTTAAAGAGAAATAACAATTTTTCCTTTGTCACGCTGACAAAAAAGGTTAACTTTATTTCAGAAATGTATGCACTGCGAAATGTCAATGATTTAATAAATCAACTTTCTTCGAGACACGGCAAACTTTTTTTCAGTATGGGCTAATCAATATTATTGCGATGCAGATGAGAGCCTAGTCCAGCAGTACGTCATAACGGTATACAAATTTTGCACTCGTTAAATATTCAATGGATTTAAAATGTCTGTAAAATTCATAGAGGAAATTGCATAATACGTATGGTCCGACGGGAGTAATTTATTGACATATAGTGTTGCCACGTGCACTTTATCGTCTTGGAAAAGTTAATAGCAGTTAGTGGCATAGATATCTTTTTTTTCTCCTTTAGAGATAAAAATACATGACAAAATATTATTTATCTATAAAGTTAATGTTGTACGAACCGAAAGTTAGCGCTGATTGTGAATGTGATTTAGTAGACTTAACATCGGATAGCAATTGTGTATGCGCCACTTTCGTGGAATTAAATGTAAATGAATTTTTTTTTTCTTCGAGAAATATACGAGCTCGTAAAGATCATTAAATAATTTAGTGGTTTTTTTCTTTTGATTCGCGAAGAAGTTTACCTGTCCTTTGATATCTAATGATTTATTGCATTCGCACAGTTAGATTCACGTGATTTTGGAAGTTTGACTGATTGATTTTATTATTTTTTTTGTTGTGTATTGTTATTTTAAGAAATCACACTTCTAATTCTTAGTTGTAAGTTTATACCAGACCAGCGAACCGAAAAATGTTTCTTCTGCTGGAGTAATTTTGTATTTTTTCAGACATTTAATTAATTACAGTAATTGTTGTTAATACAATAATTGTAAATTTCTCTGGTTAAATGAAAAAAAGAGTAAATTATCGCTTTTGATAATCATAGTGAATTGTTATTTATAAACAAATAACAAAATACGCACGGCAGACTAATATATACCGTATTGTCAATTTTACTAATAGATGTTATTTTTTATTTTAGTATTCTTCATGGTAGATTATCCAAAATTTTTATCCAAAAATTTACATTTAGAAACTAACTATTGAACACTAAAGTACAGATAATACGGATAAACAACAAAAATAGCACAGTAGACGTCGATTAATTTAATATTTACTGAGTAACGTAATTAATTGCAGTAATCGTAGTATAATTGTAAATTTCACTATGGTTAAATAAAAAATCAATAAATCATCGTTTTTAATAATCATAGCAAATTGTTATTTACAAACAAACATCAAATATACACACAGCAGACTGATAATCCACTGTCGATTTTGCTGATTAAAGTTATTTCGCAATTCATTTATTTTGCATAGCAAATTACAACAATGTACACGAACAAACTAACGATTGAACACCTGACTGGAGAGAATGAGGATAAAAATTAATGGAAAAAAAAAGATCGCGAGCTGCGATAAAGATAGAAAATAAATTTTCAGAATGAACAATGTGAATTGTACCAAGAATTCGCATATAATATATATTGAAACCGTACATAGTCGATATCTCCATTGACGCTTGGTTGAACTTCTTCTGATCATCTACTGCTTCATGCGTTAAAGTTAACGCATCCACTACTCTACCATCGAGAAATTCCTCGAACGAGCCTTTTCAATTTAACGAATCACGATTCCATATACAATAACGGGAGAAAACATTGAATCTAAAAGTTTTTCATCGCGCATTGCGCACACGCGTACGTTACGCTCCGCGATGTGTATATATAATCACTTTTTGTACACGATGATTTTTAGTCAAGCATATCTGTGCGCTCGTATATAATAATGCCGTTTTAAACGACGCGTACGTATAATATCCGTCTATGTACATTTATAGGAGCAATAAAAAAGAAATTAGCTTTATCTCTGCCGTTTTTGTTTACCTCGGGAAGTATAGAGCATACGCAATACTTCCTTGTACATACATATGTATACCTATAGGCACATTTATACGGATATCTAATCTCTCATACACTGTGCAATCGGTTTTAACAGTTTCTAAATACAGCATAGCTTTTGTGACTTATATCTTTTGTAACGAGGACTTCTCATCGATATTATTATTGTTATATGTATATGTGCACACTTGTATCGATATCTAGTCTCTCGTGTGCTGTGCAATCATTTTTAACGGTCTCTATACGCGACGACTTTGAATCGCTGTTGTTATTATTTTATTTTAAATAATTTATATATATATATTGCAGCGGTGGACAGGCAAAACGTGCGCAGATAATGTCAAAAACATTCGAAAAATATTTTATCAACAATTCGGACAAACAATTGCTTATCGAATTTGTCTCTCTGTCCATTTAAATCGCTACCGCGCAAAATTACTTCGTTAAGTATGTATTGTTCGTTCCATTTTCTTAATTGAATTTTTGCGTAACTTTAATTTTATTTAAATATATATATACATATATATATATGAGTAATTCATTGACAGATTGGCCGAAGAAAACAATTTTTTTTTAATCATTTTTAAACCTTTGTTTGGCACTGTATGTACGAGCATGATTTTTTTGAGATTTTTTTCGCGAAGGTTTTCCAAGTTAAAGTATGTCAATGTTAGCATTTTTACCAATTTCGGATTTAAGACCAATTTTCAAAAAATTTTAACTTCTGAGGGAAGCATTTGTCACTAAAAACTCAAAAGACTTTAATCAATCTGTCAGAGAATGACTCATATAGATTCACAAATACCTTGATGTACATTTTAGTGTCGAATTAAGTCACGATCAAAGTCACGATTGTACGTGTGAAATAGACATTTTAATCAAAATATGGCATAATTTGTGCTATATTTACCAGTGGCGAAATTAATTTTTTATTCCCTTTTGAAGGAATATACCTATTGAAAATTAGACTTAGATGGTTTGTAACTTTATTGTAACCCACATATGTACGTCAGGCTCGAAAGTGTTGTATTTGAAAAAAATAACAAATTTTACAAAAAAATACTATTCCTCTTGCTTCCAGTGAATAATACTTATATAGAATAAGATACAAAAAATTCCGCAAATTCCCGATCTGTCAGAAAATCGATTTATCAATGTGAATCGTACAAATGAAAGTTTAAGTTAATCGTTATTTTTTACCCGCAAGGGTTTTATTTTCTCACACGTATATGTAATATATATTTACACACACATACGTATACGCATACTTTTAATTTCCAACAAATTTAGTTATTTATTTACGAATTTACCAGAAGTTACATAAAACATCATACGTTTCCAAATGGGAGTAATCAGTTCCTAAATTGTAAGAACTAAATGTACAGTTTCGGACGAAACATTCCTTCTATACTGCGGAATACGTAAGAAATTGCATTGTTTGCATGAATCGTCATTTTAAATTTCGTTCTCACATTGTCGATGAGAAAAAGAGATTGGACTATTTAGTTGTTTACCAAAAATTCGCGATTGACTCATGCGATGTTATTCTTCCCTCGAGATGAATATTAGCATGGCATATTGATATATATATATATATATGCTTTTGATCGCATGTTTGAACAAAAAAAAAACCCAAGTTACTCTTCTTAATTTCACTGAGAATTTCAATTCTCGGAGTAGACGCGTATAGACACTGGAGAGAAAATGAAGACGATATTTGACCTAGTCACGCACATCCAGTCTATTATGTATACGTTTTTTATTAGCAATATAGATTACATGTAATCGAATTAATATTTTCATTTTCTTCATAGCCTATATTTTCAATAGTTACGTATTTGTCGCTATTTTATCTAGAGATATATATATATATATATATACGGATATTTATCAAATTATTCATTTTTAAGTATAATATATAGTTTACTGTTGCGACTGAGAATTTGACGAAATGCATTACGTAGACATAACTGTTTATAATAATAGTTTGTCGGAAGTTTTGGTTATGATAATATACATGTATCTATATATGCGCTTATAATTATTTCATTTCGAAAAATATTATCCGAACTGAAACATATTTATACACTCGTATCTATACGTATTTATTAATTTATTTTTTCTTAGAACTAAAAAAATTCAACATTTTCATTCTAATATTTTATTTAATTCTAATTTTACGTATATGCATATATATATATACAATTCTTTTTCAGTGTATATTCTATACAATGTATAAACAGTAAAAACACATTCGATTCCAAAAAAACGAATCTATCGCCTAGTAAGATAGACAAAGCTCTTCCAGGAACGAGTGAATACTAAAAAAAGTAATGTTACGTACAATAGTCGCGCACCTGTTTAAAGCATAGCAGTCGCAATACGTCGATAATCCGACCAAAAAAAAAAAAAATAATAATAATAATAAAAGAAAAGGTATGTGTCTCCAGAATTTTTTAAAGAGCGAAAAATTAATTTCCCAACGGTCAATCTACTCTTTCTCTCGATTGCGTATCAATAATACCAAAAAAGTGCACATGCACTACGTCCCGAACGACACCGCGTGTATCTCAATGTTGCAAGAGAGAAACGGGAGAGAACCAAGATAAAAACAGAAATTAGATCTATACACAATACACACACTCGTACCCACACATACATATAGATGAGGGGATATTTATGTATATATATATATATATATATATCCACTCGGTGTCTACACACACACCTACACACACACACACACACACACACACACACACACACACACACACACACACACATAGTTACTCTTAACAACCGTAAGAATAAAAGGGAGATTTTTTTTTTCTACTATTCTACTCCCTTTCTTTACTGCACGCACACACGTACACAGAAGCGCGGCGGCGCAAAGGTGGTCGTATAAAATTTCGAAGTTAAAGTCTCTTTAAAATTATACGGCCAGTGCATTAATCAAACGCAGCCCTAAAAACAAAGAACGAACCCCCGCAAGCTTGTCTCAGAATTGCTACATTTTTTTTTTATAACCTCGTACCCACGCACACGTGCGCGAAACCTATATACACACACGCGCGCACACATACGCAACTAACACGTGCGCACGCAAACAACGATAAAACTGTGTCTGTGCGTATTTTCAGTATACAAAATACAATATACACATGCGCCGTCTTCGTGACTGCGTCAATTATATCTCGCTGAGTAGGGGATGCATACGTTATATATATATATCACGTAGTTTAAATGTAGTCTCTTCGATATATAATATACATGTGTGTGCGCGCGCGCGCGCGCATATATATATATATAGCTTTCGTGCGCGACGTCGTCGGTGAAAAAAGAAAGAGGCGACGTCGCGAAGGAGGAGGAGGAGGCGAGAATATACAAGCGCGCGAGCGGCGCGAGTAGCACTGACGCAAGGTTACATCAGCCAGTATAGCCGTGCTCGCAGCCAGAGGCGGGATGCTCACTCGCCGAGCTCTGGCGCTTATTACGATTTGCCCGTTCGAAGAGCAAGGATCTGCTCAGCGTACGTAGCCACGTCGACTTCCTGCATCCTGAGGCAGCTTCTTCGAGTCGCACAGTATTAATCTTCGAAATATTCCGGTTCGAATATGAAAAGGTTCGTTATTTGTTTATTTTTATTACCCTGTACGTACGTGTGTCCGTATACACATACGCGTACACACACACACACACACACACACACGGGTGTATTATTATATACGCACAGAGAGCGCGGGTCGTTCGTTAAATTTCGCCTTTATTTTCGCGGTACTAACCTTGCTCTTGTTAGGTCGATGTCGGAAGTTTTCCCAACCGTGTACTTAGCGATTTTCGCGCTAACGTCTAGATAGGGTATGAAAAAAAAGCGCCGTCTATCCATATGCCTTCGGTAGCGCCGTCGCGCCGCCGACTCGCGGCTAGAACTGTCAAGGTAGCGCAGCTGTTCATTTAATATTATTGGCGAGTCTATAGCGTCGTGTTACTGGGCCAACTTTTCCACTCGACGAGTTATATTGTTGGCCGCGTGTGAATATTTACTTCGGAGGCTTGATCTCCTGTCGATGGCAATGAGCGTGTGTAACGCGATATTGTTTATTGCTTCGTTCTTTTTTTCTGTGCGTACTTTCTCGCGTGCGTCTATGGTCTGATTTTTATTGTTGTTTTTTTTTTCTTTTATTATTATACTTATGGGTAACTCTATGCCTGGCTCGATACTTGTCTTACATTGCTCGGTTACTCAACCGATGGGAAGAAGTTTGATTCACTTGCAGCTAGGAGAGAAAGAGAGCAGCATCGCTGACAGGCATTTTCTCATTGCTTATCTTGTGTTTTCAGTTGGACTGTAAACAATATAACGAAATCTTTGCTCTTTGATATGTAGTACTGCTACTGTTGCTTATATAAGTTGCTTTCGCTGATTTTTCTTTTCTCGCTGTTACAGTAAACTAGAAACTGAAATGTGGGTCTTTGGCTATGGATCTTTGATATGGAAAGCTGACTTTCCGTATGAGAGAAAAGTCGTTGGACACATCAAAGGATACGTGAGAAGATTCTACCAAAAAAGTACTGATCACAGAGGTGTGCCTAGTCGTGTAAGTTAAATTTTATTAGTTTTTGTTAAATGACGAGTAGAAATAAGTAGTTTATTTTTTTAATGAACTACCGTGGAATGAATGTTATAATTTTACCTTCAGTAAGTGATATCATCAAATACAAGGCTGTCATAAATTAATATTGATTTTTATTCTAGCCTGGTCGTGTTGTTACTCTCCTTCAATCTAAAAATCCCGATGCAGAAGTCTGGGGCTGCGCCTACAAGATTGCCACGGAAAACATTGAAAGTGTAACTCAACACCTTGACTATCGAGAACGTGGAGGCTACGAAAGAAAAGACGTTCTCTTCCATCCATTATATCAGTCACAATCAGAAGATTTAAAATCATTTCATCTATTTATTTACATTGGTCATGAAGATAATCCAAACTTCGCTGGTCACGAAGACATAGAGACAATAGCTGGACACATTGCTGAATGCGCTGGCGCAAGTGGACACAATACGGAGTATTTATATAATTTAGCAGCATCAATGCGTACTATAGCCCCTAAAATATATGACGAGCACTTATATGAACTGGAAGATGCAGTCAAAAGAATCGAAATGTCCAAAAAGAAAAAGACATTAGAGTTTGATCGAAATAATCATAATATAACTGTTAAGTAAACTTTTTCAGGCTAATTGAATTTCATTGAATTAATTAATCATTGTCTTATTGGAGGCATCTTAGTGTGCATAAAAAAAATTATACACAAAATGAAACATTGAACACGCGATATTAATATCTTGTAACGAATTTTATAATCTTTACAAAAATTAATGCTAGTTCAACACATAAGTGCGTATGTATGTAAAAAGATCCGCTAAAAATATGCTATTCCATATTTATGTTGTTAAGTACTGTACAAAGTTTTTGATCATATGACAAGGAAATAACAGAAGCTATATAAAGACTTACACGAAGAGAAAAAAAAAGATATTCCAGAGAAAAGGTTGCAAAATGTTTTTTAAACTGAAAATGCACTGAAGTTTGTAAGATTTGAAGTGTATATAAAGAATTATTTCATATTAAATAATTTCTATTGTATATAAATATGCTTCAAAGAAAATTTTGTGATCTGGAAATTGTGATACTCTAATAATTCTTTTATAATAAAACTGCAAGTATCTTATGGTATTATGTACTTAACTTTATTTTTAATTTGAATTCTTTTAATATCACATTCAGAAATATTAATATATACCGCTATTTTAAATAACGGATTATCACAACTTTGGATAATACACTTTATTTAATTTTTTGTTTTAAAAAAATAAAATAATATTGACCAACTAATGGTAGTTTATTTTTACAATTTTCATTCTCTTCGTAAACATTTTTAACAATAATTAATATTACCAATTACAATTCTTGACATTAACACATAAATATTATACTTTCAAAAATGCGTACTTATTTTGAATACTTTGTTAAAAAAAAAATCTGGTTGCATATCTTACATTCAAACGTAAACATTGACTAAAACGCTTTTATTTTGCATATTCGACAAAATTGCTATATACATTGTAAATTATATTATATAATTAAATTTTATAATTACAGTTATAAAATTTATTATTAGTTTACAATTACACGTATATCAATGTTATCGTTCAAATTGAGGCAATATCAAAATCGCTCGACTCGGCAGAAGTGCAACGAGGACTACTTTTCACGAGAGAGTTGTGGAAAGAAGAACGCGATAAAAAAAAGAAAAAGAATCTCTCTTGCGCTTATGTGTTATGTGTATACAATATATGTACACACTCACACATATACGAACATCAAAGAGAGAGTCTTGATCTTGACGGCACGCGCAGTAATCAGCTGGATGAGCTGGAGAGTAACAACAAGGGATTGGTATTGCGAGGGAGTAGTATGTGTGTGTGTGCGCGCGGAATTATAATTAATGTTATATGACGAGCTCTGACCGTCGAATTTACCATTTATGATGACGGTCAGAGCGAGGACATAAAAAATAATAATTCTCTCACGATTGGCGCGAAAATTTAAATCGCGATAAACACCGTATTCTACGCTTATCAAGAATGTTCCTGTTCGTTAATGAATTTTATTTTTGTATAAAACTGTAGCAATCCGACTAATTTTAGACAAATTTTAACGACAATGACACACTTTCTTTTTACTGTATTGAGTCACGGTGCACTTGTTTACTTCGGTGAATACTTAGGTATGTATGTGCGTACACAATTCTATACGATGAAAATTGTAAACAAAGCAATTCCGAAAAACACAGCAAACTACTCTAATACAATATTTAGTATATATTGTATACAACATTAATATACATATATAAATACTCTGTGTACGAGAAAAAATATTTTAAAATTAACTAATTTTTGTTCTCAGAGCGCTGAATGTGCAACTAGTCGATAATATAGCGTTATTCTAAACCGATTTCGATTTTCTTCAGTGTCTGTACACGTAAGCACGATATCTTTTGCCAACATTCGATCTTCTATTAACAATTCGTCGTATTAATAATAATAATAATAATACGCATTGCAATCAGTATTATTGTTAAACAATCGAACGTTTGAAATCTAATCTGCATATTATCATTGATAGTTATGTATCCTGTGGAGATATAAGCTTACTCAGCATTCGATCGCATGAAAAAAAAACTTCTTTAAATATGTACACTCGACGATCGTCGATTTCAAAATCAATAATATACAATTTAGACACTATCATCGACGATATACAATCCACAGCAATTTGACGAGGGAAAAACAAAATATAAACAAAAGGTGTCTAGGTCCTTCGGTCACAGAAATCCGTCGAATGACGGAATACTTGCCGGTCAAGAAACGTCCTCGTATCTGCGCAGAAGCACAGAGCGCAAATCGTCGTCCAACCAGAGCAATCCATGTATACACTTGCGCGTATAGAGCTTACGCGCACCAACTCGTTAACTAGTGTACAATGTATACGTATATACAATACGCGTATAACTGCCTACGGCATCAAACTCACACACGTAGAGAAGGAAACTGTCAAAGTACCTATAGGTGGGGGTAAAGCGGAGATACACCAGCGGAGTTTAGCTCGCGGAGAAGTCCAGCCGCCCAGTTTCGGCCCCGCTACGAGCGAGAGTCTCACGGCTCTTTCTCGAGACCCGTAGCTCTCTCCCTCTCGGCGGCGTCGTTTTTTCTTTTTTTTTCCTCCCTGTAACCGAGGAGCAACAAACAAAGAGGCATTGGCTGATCACCTGAGGTGAAGCTTGCCAGCGGAACGCATCCGGGTGAGTTACTTTTTATTTTTATTTATCTTTCTCCTCTATTTTCTTCCCGATTCTCTCTTGTGCTTTTACATCGTCGGAATCACTGACTCACCTTTATCTACTGACGCGCTTGGGACCTCTCTCTCTCTCTCTCTCTTTCTCTTTCTCTTCGTATATACATTCAAGTGCGTAGTAGCTCGAGAGAGGCCTCTTTGTCTCATTGGGATCGACCACCGACTCTCTTCCGACGTTGATTCTCGTTCGCATTTTCCTTTAGGATATATACGCGTTAGATAATGATATTCTCCATGACACTATGTGCATAAATCGCTGGAGGGGGAGATGTAACATATATATGTACAAGAGAGTGTGTATGCGTATACATATATACATTCCTAACGACGGTGGCGGCGATCAGACTGTGTTGCTGTTTTGCGTGCGCCGAAAGAGCAGACTGCGGAATGTGCAATTTTCTCTCTCTCTCTCTCTCTCTCTCTCTCTCTTTCTTCTCGTTTCAGCTGACCTTAGATGCGAATATGGCTTGTTTTTTTTTTGCGTGGGTAATAAGGGTGTATACGCGTCTTGGGTTTGTTTTTGTTGTTGCGCCTATTGATTTTTCTCTCCGTTCCGCGAGCTGCAACTGTGAGGCTGTGGTCCGTTTACAACGACTTGTAAAAAGTAATTGTGCGTATTTACATTGAGAGTACATATGTGTGCATCTGTGTGTACACACAGATGCACGGGAAGGTCGGAGTGAAATAATCGATAGAATCGGAGCAGCTGACAGAGATTCCCGGCCGTGTCGTTGCTGTCTTCTGCTGCTGCTGCTGCTGCTGCTGCTGCTGCTGCGAATTTCGTGGGTACAGGAACTGAGTAGCTTTTGTTTCATGGGAAAATCTCGCGCTGCGCTTGGTAACAGCTATGATATATATGTGTGTACATGTGTGAGAAAGTATGTATATACTATATACAGTGAACGAGAAGAGGTCGTTCGCGTGTTAGCTACACACAAAGCGACTAATGGAAGTTTTAGCGTGTACTTTTTACTTTTGCCAGAGGAAAACGCGGGCAATTTGGCGTTTAAATGTGAGGTTATATTATTGTGTTTTGTCGCGCTTTGTAAACAACGAGGAGGAGCGTTGGAGAGAAAGAATTTGAAGTGGCTCTGTATTGTAGAACACGCGAAGAGGTGTTACGTCGAGATTTTTTTGTTTTTTAATAATTTATTATTATTGAGTATACGAGACCTTGGACGAAGGTGCGGTGAAATTGCGAACGTCGAATGTTTTTATCGTTGATAAAAGAGAAATACATTTTTTTCTTCGACTGCATATTTTAAATACAACCTAACGAAGTTTGTTTGATGTTAATAAAGCAAACTCGATTATTTTTCGTTGGCTTTTAAATTTGATGGAATAACGAGAGATAAGGGTGTTGTTTATGTATCTCCTTTCAACGGTTTAATCTCGTTCTTGTGGTCTGAAAATGCTGATAATTTGATTGACAAAGAGACGAAGCTCTCAAAAGATCTTAGGTGCAGCATCGTTCGAGAAATTATCGCGCTGACATTAAATTGTGCACCTATTGAGATCTTTATGATAATTTTTTTTTTTTATACTTTGATATGAATCGTTTTTTATTTAAATAAAGATACGATGCCGCTTACGACGTCAAGTTGATGCAGAATTCTTGAGGCTCCAAAGGATTAATAAACTTATGATGTTTAACCTATTTGATTAGTCATCTGATTTAAAGCTCGAGATTAAATTGTTGATCTACGAATAAATAGCATCTGATAATATTTACAAGTTTCTTATAGTTACATATATATTATTGATTTATGCTTGGCTTGTTTTGCAATCAATGACAAAAAATATTAAATGTCTGCAGGATTAATTTATACCAACAACCGACTATGAGAAAAAATACCTTTCGTACGATTGATTTGTTACGAACCGAAACAATTTACAAAAATGAACTTCGAATAAAAATATTCAAAGTATTTCATTTTATAACGTGTATAGTGATTTAGCAACGATTGCATTGTAACGAACTCATTAGACGCGGGAAAAATGACTAGTATTCGTAGTTTCAAAATTACACAATCAATGGAGAAATTTTCAACCGTGTAACTAATGAATGATTTCCGAGCAATTTTTCGTGGCATTCCAAACATGTCGAAATTTAACAATTCGATGTATAGAATATTATTTTTTTTTTACATTCGAATCAACGTAGCGACGTAAAATATTTCATAAAATGCCAACCTGTATTCAACACCAAGGCGTGAATTTCTTCTGTAATCGCGTATTACTTATATTTAGAGCTTTAAAATCTGACCATGCAAGATTTAATCTAAAAAGCAGCAGACTTCGTTTAAACTTTGCAGTGACAGTTACTTCAAAACCTTTTTTATATAAAATATATTTTTTATTTTCAACTTTTGTATGAATATAAGGGTGTAAATAAAAGTTCATTAAATAAGTTTCAATGACTGAATAAGTTATAATAATGCTTATGGATTTGCTGTTTACTATTAATTGAAAACAACTATTGGTTTGTTGTTTACTATGAGATCTTACTGTTTACGATTTATTATAAACAACGAATTGTTGGAATAAAACGTTATATATTATTACAAAGCTAAATTTGTTGCTCAATAGTAAATGCAAAAACATTGTTTCGTCGACGTTCATCCTATTAAGAGATGTGATTCTTTTATAATTTAGCTTGAACAGTTTGATTTGCATTTTTAATATTCGAAGCTGAGATTATGTTATATCTATGTCATTTTTTGCCTATTCCAATTGAAAATTGATTGCATCATTATAGTATAATTAATTTAAATCGTTTGGAACA
The DNA here is from genome assembly GCA_018906985.1 of Apocrypta bakeri. Lineage (NCBI taxonomy): Eukaryota > Metazoa > Arthropoda > Insecta > Hymenoptera > Pteromalidae > Apocrypta > Apocrypta bakeri. Next base: position 6,686,617 of record JACCIA010000005.1, read on the forward strand.
AAAATAACAAAATTATATTTTATCATTCTGAAACTCATTGAAAACATAAATAACAATAAATTAATAAAGTACGATATATTCGAGTTTTCTTTACAGTGTGATACCATCAACTGAACAATGTTTTTTAATATGCTTATAAATAATGTTTAGCCTTGTAATAGAGATCTTTAGAAATAATATTTTAAAACGTTTACTCAACGTTCAATGAAGAAATCTTCATTATCGACGCAAACAGAGGAAAACATTAAAGTTTCTCTTTGCTTCAATCACAATGTTATCTTATTTAAATACTGAGATAAAGCACCCGAAATGAAAGTGTTGCGTACAATGTAAGACGACATACTCTTTAACTGAGCAAATTTCCACAAGGAAAAGTTCTGTCCGGATGTTAATTACCTGTTAAATTTCATTACACGCTCTGTTCAGCCTTATAAAGCACTAAACGCGTAAATAATTGCGATATCACCTATAATATCGTAATTGTTTATACATGGCAATTTATTTAAAAAATTAAAAAAAAAATCACGTAAATCATCTCAGCACCAAAGAAGTAGGTTATGTATGTTAAGACTCATAATCTTGACGAATTTGGAGATGTGTTCGGATGAGAAGACTTTCACTGGAATTCAGTCACCGGATTCTTCCATCAATTTGTCGCATATACCCCGTATATTTCAATACATAATTATCAGTATCCGCCAACCTACATTTTTCCTGTATCTAGAAGTTTTCCTCGTCCAATACCAGAAATATTACCTCATTATCCCTAAGAAACTTAAAAAAAAAATCCAATTAACAATTTAGCGATAATATTTTTATCCTCCGAAACGAAGATTGTCAAAAAAAAAACCGATCCAATCAATTTAATCCATCGATCGTTGTTAATGAGTTTAGCGATAATTTTTTTTATTGCACAGTCTTCCGTATTTTTCTCGAATTATCCTGTACAGTTGGTACGCGTTCCAGACCGAAGATTAGCGGAATATGTTTTTTAAACCGACTTACTATCATTCGCTCGTCGTCTACACGCGCGTGCCTGTACAAGCTTGAGCGTGTTCGAACACGCACAATTTCTAAGATAGTACTCTACGTATTTGTTACGTCATTCGTTTACTCCTTCCACCGTTGATAGGTCTAGACAAGCGACATTCTCTACGATTCCATGGTTAGAAGTTACCGAAATTTCCTTCTGCTTTGCTAGACATTTCTGTCCTACATAGGGTGTGTGCATGAATATCGAATTTTCCAGAATATTTCGTAGTCTTTCGAGATCGACACTGCGTTTGGGAAATCTTTACGAGTAATTTACTTACGTTTATTAAAAGACTTTTTTAAAAAAACATTTAATTTCTCTCTTACGTAGGGTGTGTACATGTGGAATTTCCAAGAATTTCCCCTTTTCATTTTATACATTAATATACTGTTCTTGGAAAATTGATAAAAGTAATTTTTTTATGTTTATCGAAATATGTCTTTTAGAAACAAATTATTTCCTGTACAGGGTGTGTACATGTAAAATTTTCCGGAACTTTCCATTTGCACTCGATAAATATATTGTGCTTGAGAAATTATTGCAAGCATATTTTACGTGTATTAAAAGGCTTTTCTAACAAAATGAATTTCTCTCCTACATATGACCGGTACATATAGAATTTGACGGAATGTGTTCCCTTCTCATTTGATAAATTAAAACGCCGTACTTGGAAAATTGTTATAAATATTTTTTTTACGTTTGTTAAAAAATTTCTCTTGAAACGGAAAAAATATTGTCCTATATATTTTCGAGTACCTTCCTTGTTTCAGCAGTTAGCAAATCGTTAAAAGCCATTTTTTCCGTTTAATAAAAGGACGTTTCTAAAAAATATAACAATTGCAGCCCCGTAGAAAGTATTGTTATATATATATTTTTAAAACTGAATGACATTCATTAACAAACTGCTTGGAGTACAATAAATATCTTGAATATTTAAAGTTTGCCAAATATTATTATTAGATCGAACTTAGTAATTTGAAAAATGAATGAAAACTTATCACTGCAGTATTACATATAGAGAATAAGCATCTGTTAAGCTCGTGTACATTACATAATATTTTTAATCAAATTCGTCACACAACAAGTTCAGACATGTACGGATTTTAAATGAATTGCAGAATACACTTTTTTCCACATTGCATAACGGACATAATCTATAAATTTTATACGCCGTCGACATACACAACCTGAATTGCAATTGATCTGATTGTACGTAAGTGTTAATTTCCATAGTTTAACCTTAGCGTTTTTATGATCCAGATCAATCTAGAAATTTATTCTTGAACGAACAATATTTTTATTCGCCAATTTTGAGAATTCCGTTTACAAATCCACAATAACATCCAATTGCTATTCTCGATCAAAGCCTTTTAAATGTCAAAAATAATACCTCTACTTCATACGGCAATTGCCTCGATCAACAAATTTGCAGCTATGCTGTATTTTCCAAACTGTTGCATTGGATTTGCCCATTGAATTCCCGCAATTTTATTCCGGTCAAACGCCTTACTTATCAGTGATTCCGATTCGAACGCATAGTCCAAAAATAAATTCCAGCGCAAGGTCTACCAAGGTCTTGCTACGGCCCTGACTCTTTTTCATCCTACTCTTTCTTGCATCTCCCTTCTCGGTAGAGTTTCTCTTTGTCGTCTTCGACGTACGAAGTACGTATTTCCAATCAAAACTCGATAAATAAATAAATAAACAAATAAATAAACGGATGTGTACCAGTATATCGAAAATTCCGTGGAAATATAAATGATTTTGCGCTTGTGAAACGGACTATATATATATAGCAGTCGCATCGATGTAACTCTTTGATTATTTTACTCGCTAAGATAAATAAATGATGCGCTAAAACGTTATTAGTTGAAAATGAATTATTTATGAATTTTACAATGTCGGATCGTAAAGATTATGGAAATAATCGCATTTAGAAGCAATTAAACGATGATTTGGTGTCGATCCACGGATGCGAACTTATAACAGTTTGGTTCTGTGCTGATTTATATTTATATCCGTACATTGGTCAACTTCCTCTTGTCAACCTCGGCATAGTGTTGACTTTTGGAGCTGATTTATTCATTGGACGCTCGAGGCCTTTTACTTCGTCCAGATTTCATAGCCGGAGTTTCTTCACTATTTATTTATATATATATATATATATATATATTTTTTTTTTTCATTTTAGTATTATTATAGTCCAGAGTAATGCGTCAGTCGGGTTATTTATTTAACGCTATTTACTCAAGAAGTAGCGAAGCTTAAAGAAGAAACCTAAATTTACAAATTAATATTAAAAAAAAAGAAAAAAAAAGAATTGCCTCTAAGGGATTAAAATGCAACTCGGTAAATCATATAGTTTTCATTGAACTCAAGTTGACCTATTGTGCTCCCCCATTTTAGATATAGCTACACCCTATAGACAATTCCGCTCACGAAGTATAGCAAAGTTCTCCGATCATATGATTCCGCCATTCCTCAGAAGCAGCAGCTCCGCTTCCCATTTCAAATAAACATCGAACTGTCGAAAGAAGAAAACCCGCCTATGCGAGCAATGTTAAATGTGCGTTATAAAAACGATTCCCTCCGTATATTAAAATAGCTCGTGTAGCATAAGTGTGTAGTGTCTATGTATATACCTATATATAAAAAAACCTTCAAAAGCGAGAGAGCAGAAGAAAAAAAACGTAAACGGAATAGGTTAGGGGCTCCGAAGAAGGCTTGTGGTATAATACGTCCCTGAACTTCGAATCGGACGACGGGAGGCTCGGTTCGACTTCGGATGTCCTCGGTTAACTCCGTCCCCCCGCACTACTGTATGCATAGTTACATGTATACGCGCACGTATAGCACAGCTGCGTGACGAAGCACATCTATATAGATACCTGCTTGACAGTATAGTATAGCGAGAGTACGATCTTCGTAGTAGTGTTAGTGAGTCGTCGTCGAGGCTAAAGCCCCCCCGAAAAACCACCAGAACTGCCACACGTAGTCGAAACCTTGTCGAGAGCAGTCGCGCGCGTAGAGTAACTGTAATACGAGTGGAAGAAAACGACGCCACAGAAATACATTTTTCATCAACGAGTCGAATAAAAACAATAAAGGTTACTCTCTGTGTAACGAAGAAAGGATTTGCGTTTGAGAATTCGTATTTCGAACGAAACGTTCGAAAGAAGCCTAAGTGAAATCGTACGTGCGCGCGCATCCTTGCAGTGAGTTTAGCGCGTATTCGAGATACGCGCTTGGTATGATTTTGAAAGAGACGGTTGTGAAGTGTTGTATTATGAGGCGCGCGGGACGGGTTCTATATGAAGGAAAAACGCTACTAGCGTCGATTCAAGAAGCATCGCGAAAGCGCGAACTTTATTGAACGAAATTACTTGCAATTCATCTCTCATATTTATTTATTGTACATACACATAATACCGTAATTCAAATACCGTCGTGAGACAATTTAATTTATTGTTTATTATAAAAAAAATATATATATATATATATATAAAATATATATTATATCTCAAATACTCGAGCCACAAGTATTCACATTCCAATTAAGGAAAAGAAAGTAACGAACAAGACTGACTATTAGAATTTCTTCGAACAATTATTTCATCGAACGAACGAACGTTAAATAACAATAACAGTGGAAAGTGAAAGCTGATCAAGGATCCAAGGAAAACGAGTAAAAAAAACGACATCTCAGTCGTCTTATATCGTCTTCGTCACTGTGGATCTTAAGCTGTTTTTGACAGTCCTCTCCTCCTTCGCTTGCATCAGCCGCTGTTCCAGCGCGAGTACTGCTGCTCGCACGTACGCACCAACTGCAGCTCTCTCTCTCTCTCTCGTCTTTGTTCCGTATACCGAGGCGCGTTCATATACCGTTGCGCTACAGTACTGAAGTACTTTTCTGTGATAAACGTGAGTATACTTAATAATAGGTGGATTTTTTTTTACTACTTTGTGATTGGTTCATTGTTCTATTTTTTAAATTTCCTTTTCCCTCCATTTCCGAGCGGATGTCTACTTACACAGGCGTAGGAGGGATTGACCTTGGGAGTGGCACGAAGGGCTTGACGAGTTATTTTTAAGTAGGGAAGAAGTGGTTATTAGATAGTATATAAGACATTTTTTTTTATTATGGAGTAAAGTTGATTGGCGATTAAGTCAGCCATACTATCGATCACTTTTCCGTTTCTGATGAAATAACCGACGTGCACGCTATTCATATTTATTTAAATGACCACAATTTTTCAACGGGAACAAAGTACATTTACGTAGTTTCTTTCATCAGCCGGTGCTCCGGAAAAAAAGATAAGCGTCCTACATTCTTTCCTTCTCGTATGCCCCCCTCTCCTCCCACCAAAAAAAAACCTAACCTACAAATGTTGGGTTTCGCAGTACATTTGAAAGTCCTCTCTTTGCGTCAGAAAAGTAAAAAACTTTCATAATCGTATATATCTATGTCTCGTCGTATATAAAAGTTATTTGCGCAGAAACGTCGCTTAAAAATTCGCGATAAGCGAGATTCATCTATGGATCGTCGGGAGAGAAAGCAACTGATGTAAAGTTTTTGTGAAAAGAATCAGAAATTCTTCATTTTACAAATAACAAAATCAAAGACGAAGAAAAGAGGCTATTGCGTCTCGATCGAATTTCAAGTATACTGAATCCACTACTTTTGACCCTGGCCTCGTTGGCCCTGTACAATGTATCTCGTTGTGCTGTTGCACGGCATTTATATTATTATACAGTAGACCTTGCGTATTTTCTATAGCTTTCCGTCCCAGTTCCATTTACCTGATTATCAACCCTTTGAATAAGGGCTAATTTAATGGCTTAATAAAGATAAGAATATATTTATCGTTGGCAAAGTTAGCAGTGAGCTTTGAAGATATGTCTGTACTGCTTACTGCTCGAAACGTGAAAAAAATTCGCGAACATTCAGCTTGCACGAGTAAAAACTTTATGACACGAGTGGGTGCTCCAAAACAGGTCTGAACGTGTCTCTCCTCTGAGGCCGGTAAAAAATATGAGTCACCTAATCGATATGCTTATTTTTACGCACATACGTAAGACTCCTTACGTTCACACACTTATTCGACGATACATAAATTTTTTTTTTATAATTATATATCATATTTACATATTTACTCATACTCGAGACGTCATAAAAACATCTTATCATCGGTTTAACTTTTCAAGGCTAGTCCAGCTGATACAGTTCATCTCGTAATTAATACATTTTTTTTTCGTTCTTAATTCAACCGCACTCTTACAAATTAACTCGATGTATAGTCAGCGAGCATCCTCATTTTTCTAGAATATTCCCGTTGTTAGCAGTGAAATTACAAATACTTATGGTCCACATTTCGCTCAACACCACACGCACATTTCCCTCCCGCAAAGTGCGAAATTCAGCTTACAAGCTATAAAAATGTTGCTATATATATACATACACTTACACACACACACATTTACGAATAAAATGTATATATAGAGGTTTGATTAGCTCTGGATGTGCAGAAAAGGCGAACGGCGCGAACCTTCTGGCAATTTCGGCAAACTTTCGACTGAATATGTGCTGGGAATCACGTAGATAAAGTGTATATGGTGGGGCAGAGCGAGAAATTCAGTCTCTTTAAATCTAGCGGTTCACTATACTATTTTTGAGATTGTCTATGATGACTTTTTTTTTATTTTGGAGGACGACTGGGTCGTAGTGACAGTACCAAGGAGGTCCAATGTCGAACGAGAAAAAATAACTTTATATTTTGACCTCTAAGAGTTTTTTTTTTCATAATAATAAAAAGTCGTTCTGTCATTGAAAGGTTGAGCAGCTTTTTTTAACGATTTATTTAATATTTACATTCGTGTGCGTTACGTTTGGATTTGGAAAGATGTTTTGTTTACGCAATGCATCGAATAGTGGTTGACGAATTTTCGTAATTATGTGTTTAAAATGTCTTTCTTTATTCAGATAAGATCAGTCTCAAAAGACTTGAATGGAGATAAATGGAGACATTGTTGATCTTTTGTTTCGTTGCCCGAAGATAAGAATCGGATACGAAATTATTGTGATCTTAAATGAAACGAAAAACATTTTTTTTTATACTGGATTTGCGTCAGAATGCAAGCTCTGTATCCTTATCAGGTGCATATATATTTATTGTATTTTCACATTGTATTATTATTTTTAATCGTCGCAACAGCCGTAATTAACGAGGTTCAAGAGGTAAATGGCTCTTATTGAAATATCTCTCGATGTAAAATTCGACGATAAAGAAACAGCTTATGAATTATTGATCTTGTTTAAATCACGCGATTTAATTTTGTTTTCATTAAGAACACGTCGCAACTTCAACAAACTTCCTATTGCATTATTAATAATTTTAAATGTTAACGAACTCGTGATACATACAAAACTTCAACTGTACATTGTAATATCGTAAACAAAATATTATTTTCCTCTCTTGATTTACTATCGATACCTATCGGCTTACAACAATAGCTTACCGATTGTTTTCAAATCCGCTTATCTTATCCCCGACGTCCGAAGTCGAAAATAGTCCATTCAGTTTAGCAAACAAGTACGCACGTCACTCGCATATACGCATGCATTAAGGTATTCTACAATAGACGTACATGTATATTACATTTCAAATGTTAAAATACATTTTAAATGTAACTGTAATTCGTCGACGAATGTCTCGAGAGAATGTAGAAAGAATGTTTAGCGAAAGCTCATTATTTGCATTGGCTATATTCACATCGCGATGCGGTGTATACGTGACTTAAAAACCGTAGTCGGATTCCTCCCAAGTTTATGAATATTTGATTGCGCATAACACGTAGAATAATCGCACGTATCGTCTGTGGACCTTATTTTCGATATAACGGACATTTATTAGATTTCGTCAAATTTATTCAAACGTGAATATTAATTATTATGCATATGTCTATGTATGTATATATGCATACATAAGTTAAGACGTAGTAACTGTGGCCGGAGGCAACCAAAACATTCGAGCTATGACGTTCTGTCTGGCCGTCCCGTCCTGTATATATATTTTTATGATTATCGTTCTCAACACTACTGTTCCGCTTTCATTCGCGCGATTGATTGTTTTTTAGCCAGTCAGTTCGTGACCTGCGTCGCATCGTCTACCTTTTACATATCTCCGGCAGCGCGTGATCTGTCAATTAGAAAAAGTTTTTTTTTTTTTATTTATTTTGCACAATTATTGCACTAGTCCATTTTATTCTATATTCGCGGCGATTTTCGGACATAAAAAGGATTAAATAAAAAAGGTGTTTATTTATTTATTTATTTATTTTTCTTTACAAGTACTGCTCTGATTATTTTCGCGGCGATTGTTCGACCTTGGACATTCTCCGTTGGCCATGAAAGTCGATTGGAAAAATAGTGTTCGCTTTTGGAGAGACGAGACGAAAAAAAAATTCTGGGCTTTTCCTAATTCTTTTTTTAAACTGCTATGAAAATTATATATGGGTCGGTGTGTGTGCTTTTTTTAAGTTTTCGACATACATATCCGATATACACGGCATAAATTTTGAATTTTGTGATTAATAAATAAAATATATTGATAATCTAGTCTGTAAAAATAGCAACTGAGCAAAGTGTCTATTTTTTTGTATTTAAAATTTGGAAATATTCGATTTATTATTTTCAAAATTAATAATTAACTTTTTTTTTACCCGTAAAACGTACTGCCAACTATGCACAGTGTCGAAAGCACCGTAGCAAAAATTTAAATAAACGAAAGGTAAAATTAATTTTTTGAATTAATTTCCTTCACTTTCCTCATTATTATACACACGTACATACGAACCGCTTCTATTTATATAATTATCAATTAAAAAAAAAACAACTTATCTCAATTACACTCGTGCGGTCGTTGTCCTAGACAACATACACCGTATAGTGATACATAGAAAAAAAAAATAGTTTTTCCGTCTCTCGTTGCATAATCCAAGCCAAAGATAGACTCGTCACGCGCGATTCTCCTCTCCTGTACATGTATATATGTATATTTTTCGAGAAAAAAAAACCGATGCGAGAAAACTGCATACGCAAGAATCTCGACGATTTGTGTAACACCTACATACTTTACAGACACACACACTGTTTTCGAAATAAACGGAGGAGAAAGACTTGTTTGACCTGGATATTTTTCGTTCCTCGAACTAGAAATTTAAAAAACACAAAAGTGCGTGCGTGCACTCGCCGGGAAAACAATTTTCCAGTAACACCGGAAAAGCAGAGTAAAAAAAACCGGTTATTTCGTTTTTGGATGTTTATACGATCGAGTTTCTTTTTTTTTTCTTCTTTTTGTACGCGTACGTTGTACCAGAAGCAATGCTCGCTGTCAGTCGCGCGCCAGAAGTAGCTTTGGTTACGTATATCTATATACATGTCGATACTTTATACCTGTACTATACTTTACAACTCTGTTGATCAACAATGAGCGCGATGAATGATACAATTAGCTCTGGGGCTCTTCCTGGCGCTAATAGTATGATTCATAGTGAAATTTTGCTGTTACCTGTGCCAGAGATTTCAAAATTTTGGGAGGGTTCTTGTTCGTGAGAGAATATGATATTTATTTTTTTTTAAGGTACGATGGAAATTTTGAGTGTACGATACTTATTTGTTGGTTCTTTTTTGCGTTGCAGATATCAGGACAGCCAGGTGGACCATTCTTGTGGTGTGACGACCATCATTGGACTACCTTATTGTGTGGCAACGTTAAGCTGCACTGCATACGCATTAATCATCGTGCATTAGTAGTCACACATTGCAGGAATGGATACTTCAGGCTCACCTGTGCCGGATGCAGTCCAACCACTATTCGAGCAACTACAAGAAGCTCTCGTATTAGAGGGAAAATATCAGCCTAACCTTCAGTTACCTGCGATCACTCTGGTAATTATTGGTTTCTTTTTTACTTATTTGAATCTGTTTAACACGGAATCGATGAATATTAGTACTTTACTTATTAACCTCAAATAAATTTGTAATGAATTACAATAGTGATATTGTATTCGAGTTTGAAAATTGCTTTTTATTACAAAAATAATAATTTTCGAAAGGAATTGTTTAAAGATATGTGATTTGTGGTACAATAATTAGTTAATTAAGTTTTGTTTGAGGTTATAAAGTGTGCTTATAGAGTAAAATGAAAATTTAACCAAATTCTTGTATCCGAGTGTAGTCATTTAAAATGCATTTTAAAACTTATTCAATACTTCGGGAGGATAAGTCTCAAAAATCTAATAATTTCTTTTCTTTGATAGAACGATGAACTCACAATTGGGTCACGAGATGGTTCGGCACATGTACTTAGATGCCTCAAAGTCTGGTACGATCTTCCATCAGATGTGTTCTTTATTGCTATCAACCTCATGGACCGCTTTTTGACAAAAATGAAGGTCAGGCCAAAGCATATGGCATGTATTAGTGTTTCCTCCTTTCACATAGCTGCCGTCCAAATGGCCCAACAATCTCTTGATGCCGATCATCTGGTCTCCATTTCCCAGTGCAAATGCACTGGTGGTGATTTGAAACGTATGTCTGAAGTGATTCGCAATAAACTGGAATGGGCACCAGGTACACAACCTATAACTTCTCTTACCTTCCTTCGTCTCTTCAATATTATGTTCCAAGCTGCTGCATCGCAACTTGGTCTTGGAGATCTCTACGACAGCATGGTTACGGTAGGTTTCATTTAATATTACCTATATTATTCGTGTCAAAATTTCATTTGTAACAAGTTTAATTACATGAAAAATCTTTTTATTCATTCACAGGAATCCGAGCTGCTTCTACGTTTAGAAATGGTAGCCTGCGACGGTAATTGTTCAAGCATAAGACCATCGGAAGTGGCTCTTGTTCTACTTTGCACCTATTTGGATGCTGCCGTTAAACGTTTGGAGTCAAACGCTGAAAAGAATATGGTTAGCATACCGGGCCCCTCGTCTATCAACGATGCGCCAACTCCAGCACAACAGATGTTGAGGCTGGTTGAGTTTGCTGCAGAGATAAGGAAAATATGCATGGTAAAACAAAAATTTAAACTTATTAGACATTTTGAAAATTATGTAACCCATCAGGATGTTAGTTTAATAATTCATGTTTTTATTTCAGATCTCTGATGCAAGTTTTTTTGCAACGCATGAATCTGTAGGTGCAATACTAAGCAAGTACAATGCTCAAGAGCAAACACCACATAGGCAGAGGCTTATCTGGAGATTATCGTCTAGAACAGCTCGCTTATTACGGCCAACTGATAATTTTATGTCTGTGTTGCCTGTCATTGCCGAACATACTCCAACACCTTCGCCTAAAAGAATTAGGTATGTTTAACGTTGGATTTGCAATTTTGACTATCCTGTTAAATTAAAAATAGTTTTGTTAATTATTTACTTTTGTACTTTTTATAGGAAATGTCGGAAATTCGCGCGTCGCACAAAAGGCATTAAATAAGAGAATATCATCGTTGAAGAAAGGTAAATGTTACACTCATACAAAATGTTAATAAAATTTATAGTTTATATAAATTTAACAAAAAATGGAAATTAATTATAGAATTTGTTTTCTAGGACACAGTAGTCCAGGAGTTCAATTTCAGTCAGTGGAACTTATCAACTGTCAAATCATGAAGTTTTTGCTGTTTTCAATACTAACCGATTTTCAATATGGTTGAATTCAGTCTTGTTCGATAAACAATTGTTGCTGTATGAGCAGTAATAACATGCGAGCTGTGAGTGCGTAAAAATCTAATTGGTTTGCCATAGGAAAAGAAAAATATCATTTAGTAGGAAACCATGGAAGTGAATGTGATAAGAAGTCTACAGTGGTTTATTGAAGTAGTAGGCGTCCACTGTTAAAGTATTTAGGTATATTCTGTCTATAAATATATAAATATATATTTACCAAATACAAAGAAAGCGAAAAAAAATATAAATAAGGTAAAAAACCAAGAAAAAATAATATAATTACGCGTAAAGTAGTTACAAATCAATGTAAGAGTTAGACACAAGACGGACTTAAAAAGATGCAAAAAAAGAATAAAATTATTATTAAGTAAATTTGATATTGTGCGACCACATAATATTTCAGAAGTTCTTGTTGTAAATGAGTTAGCGTAATATATTTTAAAGAGGTTTCCAATTTTTAAATTTACTATAATAAAATTGTAATCTCTTTAAGATAATTTACTTTTAATAAGTTTTGAATGAAATAATTGAAATTTTACGAAGCTTATAGATTAACTTCTGAAATAATTGCGTAAAAAGTCATAAACCTAAACAGAAATCAACTGTGTAGGTATAAAAAAGCCTGTGAATGTATGGAAAAGAGCAAGATGACTTTTATTTAAAATTACAGTTACATTTTCTTTTATGCTTATCTCTCTTTATCCTGCATTCATAAGTTACAGTGCAAAAAAATATACATATATGCAATTATACGTTATTAATAATGGCGTCTCCTTAATCGTGTAAATTAAAGACAATGCAAACTATGTTTCATTTAGGGTCAAAACTCAAATTGTCTAAAACAATTAATTTTCTTTTGATGTCAAAAGAAATTTTACCAAAATTGATTTATAATTTTTGTATATTTATCACTATGTAATTTATTTATCGTCAACATTAGGGTCATACCAATCGGAGATAGTACACGTATAAAAGGACGTCTTTTAAATAATAATGAGAAAACATAAAGTTGCGAATGAGTTTTCGAACGAAGCCAGTTTGTGCTAGTCGCGATGTCTCCGTAAAACAGCATTTCTCGTTTTGTTAAACTGACTACTCTGTACTTTCTTCATCGAGATACTCTCTTCAGATTGTTAAGCGTAAACAAATGTCTGAACGGGAAACCTGAGAAATATGTTCAGATAAAAAGTATATAATGTTTATACAATCATTTCAGTAAAACATGTTTGTCTAAACATCTTGTGAAAAGTGTAAAATACAAATTAATTAACTTACAGTTTCGATCGAAAATTATCAACTTGTACATAACAGCTGATTTAGGACCAATGTTTAGTATTTATTGTCATTATAAGAAGTATATTTTGTGCTTCAAGTGTCTCGAGTAAATCAGTATTTAATGTATTATTCATTTTTGTTTTACGATTATAATTTTTTTTTTAATTTTTTGACGCACAATACCGTCTTTAAGACTTGTAATATTCGAAAGAGATAGTAGATTTTTCGTTTTGTTTTGTTGTATTGTTTTTGGCATTTAATTTCATTGCAAGACTAAGCAGTTTCGAGACACTTTTGTACATTCAAAGTTATGAATTATAGATTATAAATAATGAATGAGTTTAAGCATTATTTGATCGTTAGATTGTCTCGACTGCTTTGACCACTGTAATCCCAGAATTTCTGAGAAATGCAGCTGTTATGTCGAGAATCTTGTCGATTTTGCACTTTTCTCACATTCGCGCAACTATTTATTGCTGTAAATTGATTGTCACGAAACCTATACTCTGTTTGATGTTAATGTACACTCCGAACACACTTTAAAATTATGGAATGAAGGTCGTAAGAAAAGAGAAACTTGTGAAGGCGTATTTGATAAATATCCCCTAACCAATTTCACTGTTTATAATTATAAAGTAAAACTAGGGATGAAAACGTGCGTTAAAAAAACAAGAAAGACTGCATTACTATTAATTGAACTAGTGAAAGTTAAAAGACAAGAGTATGACGAGTAGGTTAATTTCCAAGCGAAAGCAACATTAGGGCTCGATTGGTCGTTTGTGACTTACGTGTAAATCGTTGAAAGAACGCGACCATTAAAATAAACTGCGAAGAGTACAAACAAACAAAAAATTAACAATTCTTGGAATTCGCGAGAGGAGCAAAAAATAAAACTTAATAAGATTAAAATACTTCGTACGTATTTGCCCTTTAGAAGGGTCGAAGATCTCAGTTGCTGATATTCTGAGCGCTTGTATTTTTCTTTTATTTTTAATTTTTTAATTATTTAATTTTTTCCGATATTTCTTAAACTTCTAGCCTTTCTTTGATAATATTTGAAAAATAAACAAAGCTTCGCTATTATTTTAAAAAATTAACAGAATTAAAGCTTGTAGATTAACGTATTTTTGAATACTAATCAATCTATTATTTTTTAAACTTAGAGAAATTTGCTTGCGCTCGGCTTGAACAACATTAAATAACATTAAAAAAAAACTGAGCGTTCGCGTATTAGCAGAAAACAAGCGTCGTTTTAGAAGCTTTCTTCTGTGTACAAATTAATGTATCTTCAATTAACGAGAACACTCGAAAAAAAATAACTTTTTTCTTTTTTTTTACAAATATACATATATATAAACACAATATCAAAAAAAAATACACACACATACAAACACATCATCGTAGCGATTATGCGATATCATTCTTTTATCTTTTCTCGTATAGTTTTAATGAGACGCGCATACAATTATTTCTTAGTCTTAGATATTAATACGTATCGCCCTTATAAAAAAAAATTAGTATATTACAAACTAATCATTCTTGCCTTTTCTCTGGATTAATAACATTGTCGACAAAAGTAAAAAAAAAACAACAAAACAGATTTTACGTTTCAAAAAAGAAGAAAAAAAAAAGATCTCTACAATAAAGAATTTTATATTGCAAACATATTGTTTATACTTACTTTCTCCATTTACCAGATCGTCGAATTTTAGAATGTAAGCGTGTAATTTCAATGATTGTTTTTCATTTTTTATATTTTCATTTATTTTAATTCAATTATTGTCCTGATCTTAAGCACTTCGCGACATCTTCACTTTTGAAAATTGTTTCATTTTGAAGTAAATCAACAATTATTATTATTTTATTTTTTTTAACAAATTTTTCTGCGTGACAATCGTTCGATTAGTATTTTATTTTGGAAAGTTGTTTCATTACAAAATCCAAGAAAATGTATTTATCCATGTTAGCACGTTTTTTTAACATTAGCAGATGGCGCTGCAGTCGCGAGATCTTTTTATTTTTATTTTGGCGCGCGTTGTACTTACGACTGTATGTGTAAACGTGTGTGTTTCGTCATTGTTGCCAAAAGAGTTATGTCAGTTAACCTTATATGGAGATATTATTTAATTGTTTATTTTGTTTTCTAATAATCATCAATGTCTAGCGAAATTTTTCCCGAAGCTAGATTAAGATCGAAGTTAAAAAGCCAATTCGGACATGAGAATTATAAAAGTGATCTGCAAAGAAAAGCAGCTGAAGCTGTTTACAAAGGTAATAGGTTATCCCGTGATAAATTTATAATTATTAGTAATGCAAATTTTTTATAATATCATTGCCTGTTTAATCACAGATTTTGATTATTGATTTACAATGTTTATTCAATTGCGTCCTGTGTTTTTTGTAACGTGGACAAATATTTATCTTAAAGAAGATTGTTGTTTTCGTTTTTAAATTCAATATTGTTGTTTATTTGTAGTCGTATTTTTTAAGGCTTCCATATGTTTGAAATAGTAAAAATTGTAGTTTTGTTAATCGTCCAGTAATTGTTTTAAGATTTTCATAATAAACTGCTACGAAATGTTTGTATACAAACATAAGTAATATAATTTTGCGCAATTATTGATTTCCTATTGGATTAAACAAATTTATTTTGTAATATTTTTTAATCTTGTAGGAGACAAGGATGTATACATCTGCATGCCGACTGGTTCCGGAAAGTCTTTATGTTTTCAACTACCTGCAGTTACAAAAGAGAAATCTTTTGCTATTGTCATTTCACCCCTTATAGCTTTGGTTAAGGTTATTATTAATTTGTTATCTAATTTTTGAAAAAAAAAATTTTTTTCAAATACATGCTAATTTAATGATTTTTTTTAGAATCAAATCGATTATTTAAATAGTAAAAATGTTATTGCACATAGTTTAAACAGTAAAACTACCAAGAACATGAGAATAGCTATAAAAACGGACATGTTATCGAGTAAACCAAAGATGAAGATGCTTTATGTAACTCCTGAATTATGTGACACATCTAATTTTCAGGTATGAATTTTAAAAGTCATTGCGATTGTAAATTTTTAGATTTATTCACTTGTAGTAACTCAAGATTTTATGACAATTACAGCTTATATTAAGCCAAGTAAAACCGAATGTATTGTCTTATTTTGTTATCGATGAAGCGCATTGTCTCAGTCAATGGGGCCACGACTTCAGGCCCAGTTATAGAAAACTTATTGAATTAAGAAAAAAGAAACCGGATGTACCAATTATAGCTCTGACAGCTACAGCAGCTAAGGAGGTACTCAATTATAAACATATTTTTATAATGATAATTTTAAATTATCTAGTATTAAAATAACAAAATACATTCAATTATTTTAATCCAAGGTTAAAGAAGATATTTTCAAAACTTTAAAAATGGAGAATCCAGTGATTTTCTCAACTCCAGTTTTTAGAACAAATTTATTTTATGATGTGTGGTTTATCGATGCTATACCGGATCCATATGAGCATTTGAAAAAATTTATTGAAGACTCCCTTGGGCCAACCGATGATTCATTACCTAAGGTATTAAATACATTTTTATACAAGAAATGTATACTCGGGAATCATTAGTAATCATTTAATCGTTTACTTTTCATATTAGGAAATGAAAAACTGTGGAATAATATATTGCAGGAAAAAAGAAACTACGGAAACATTGGCAAAAAAATTATCTTCCATGGGAATACCTACATTATCTTATCATGCTGGTATTTAATTTATATTCTATATATTTAAAAATCATTTATATCTATGGTTGGTTATCTCAATTATTATCTATTTTTGTATTTAGGTTTAAAAAGCAAAGAACGAATGGAAGTTCAAGATTCATGGACTTCTGGTGTAGTTCCAGTTATTGCGGCAACATGCAGTTTTGGAATGGGCGTAGATAAAGGTTCAGTTAGGTAAAAACAAAAATATTACGCGCGAAATTGAAATATATTTCATATATTCGTAAACGTCATTAATTTTATAGATTCGTTGCTCATTGGACAGTTCCGCAAACAATCGCAAGCTATTATCAAGAATCCGGTAGAGCTGGTCGAGATGGAAAACAATCATATTGTAGAGTCTATTTCAGTCGAGAAGAATACAATGCAATCAGTTTCTTGTGCCAAAATGCTGCAGAAGAAGAATCGACTACTTCACAATATAAAAGTAGACAAGATTATCAGCAAGCTAAAATAAAGTCATTTAAGCAAATAGTAGAAAGTTTTACAGGAGTAAAGTGAGTTTTCTTTTCAATTACTAGTACAATATGTTCCCTAATTCTTTATCCATATTTTCATATATTATCTGTTATTAAATATTTTTAATACGATTGTGCTATATTTTAAAGGTGTAGGCATGCTTTGTTTTCAAAATATTTCGGAGATCCAGTGCCTCGGTGTGTAAATAGATGCGATGTTTGCAAAAACAAAGATGCTGTCAGAGAAAAAATATTAAATTTTGAATCTTCGAATCATTATAGTAGAGCGAATAATCGTAAAGAACCTCTTGAAAGTTTTGGATTGGACAAATTCGAGAATGTGTACGTATAATAAAAATATTCTATTAATAGATTATTATAAGTTAATATTATTAAATTAAAAAAAATATACATTTACAGTACTTACGAAAGTGACTCTGAAGGAACAGGAGAGCGAGAACAATTGGATAAACAAGCAAGACAAGAAGAAAGAAAGTTAATAAATGAGCAATTTCAATTGCGGAGAGGGGGAAAATTACAAGAAAATGAGGTGATTTCATATTTTTCTTAATAACTGAATTATTTTAACAGAATTTTATTTGATAATTTATATTTATATTTGCAGATACGAAAAATTAACTTGCAGAGTGCGAAAAAGTCGTCAGTTATTGCAGCAGACAGTACCGACATCAAAGTTAAAGGATTGACTGTTAATGTATGAATATTTTCAAATACATATATTAGCTTCAAAATGTTATTTGTGAAGAATTAAAAATTAATTTTTTTATTGGAATACATGTAGATTCTTTTTTTAGGTACGAGAATACTTTTACAGTAAAATCCATACTTGCTTATTGGATAACTTTAAATTATTTGGAAACGAATGTGAACAACAATTAACTGAAAAAGATATTGATCAAATTGCTCGCCAAGTGGAGTACAACATTATCTGTAGTACAAAAGCTATTTCTCGATATAGATTCTTAACAACTCAAAAGGTTCATTTTTTATTATTTTAGAACGAGTCGATGTAGGAATGATTGAAATCAGCTTTGAACCTGCAATTTTATTACAAAATACATTCATTCCTAAATTGATACTTCAAAATTATATTGCAAAATCTTTAATCATCATTTAATCAAAATACATAATATTTTTATAAAATGTAATAGATTTCACAAATCCAGAGGTATACGAAAAACATAGAACTGTGTGAAGATTTAAAAAACAACGAGACTTTCACCGAAAGTGAAGGAAAAGAGTTTAAAAATCAACAAGAAGATAATTTAGAACGTAAAAACGCTGTTTCGCAAATTTGTGGTGGTTTTAAAACTGCTCTAGAATTGGATAGAATGGAAAAAAAATCGGTTAATAGTGAAGCTTTACGAAAGTCCGCGAAACTTATCACTTCGTCAGAATCAAATGCATCTAATGAAATAGTTTGTAATGGATTTAAAACTGCTTTGGAGGTTTCAAAAATTACCTCGAGTAGTAAATTAAAGAAGAAAACTGATACTCGTTCCATCACAGATTTTTTTAAAAGTAATTCAAATCCTAAGCCGAGCGAAGATAATGTAATTGAAAAAAAATATGATTATGTTAAAAAACCAGAGGAGGATTCTCAAGGTAACGCGATTAAAGACAACAATCGTGTAGAAAAAAGTGATGATATATCGAGTAAAATGGAATTGGAAGAAATTCTTAGCGATAAAAATAAAAGTGAACAGGATACTAATGCGCTAAAGGTAAATGACTCCGAATGTAAAGATAAGAATTCGGAAGAAGAAATTGTTGATTCAGTTTTAGAAAAAAACACTCTAAACAGTCAAGGTCTGGTAGAATTAAAAAATCCAGAAAAAACTGATATTAAGAAAACGAAGCATAATTCATTTAAATTTAAAGTTCCTACAAAGAGTAAATTAGCTACGAAAAATGCTTTACTGTTTGGCGAAGATTTATCGTCAAGGACAAGTGAACCAAAGGGTATGTTTGAATCAACCAACAAATCAAGCAATAAAGAAACTAATAAAATTATCACTGATACCAAATCAGACAGTATTGAGCAAGCAAATAGTAAAAAACTTGAAAATCGAAATAAACGTCCCCATAAAGAAACAGAATGTTCAGAAACAGTTGCTCAAGATGCAAAGCGACAAAGGGTGCAAGAGGAGATTTCAACAAATAAATCTCCCGAGTCAATAAAAATTCATAGGAAAACTTTTCACATTTTAAAACCAATTGTACAAAAATATTACGTCAGTCCGTACATCCCTGATGCTGCCAAATTTAAAAGTATTTTTAAGAAAATTCATTTGGATATATTGAACAGGCAAATATACGGTGAGTGGATTTTTTCATATTAATAAGATGAAAATAAAGTTTAACGCAAAATTATTTTTGTTTAGATGAGGATGGTATAAAAGCCTTAGCAGTTCGAAGAATAAAGTCAAAAAAGTATCTTAATGATTAGAATTAAAATAAGAATGAATCAACTCAGGCTATTTGTGCTTTAAAACAAACCGGTGGTTATCATACTTTTATGTTATTTATTATTTGTAAATATTTATTTGTTTTTTATCATTGCATTATAAATTAATTATTGAAGAATAGGAAGAATTCATTGTACATCAACATAGGTATACAAAAACAGATGGTTGTTACTATCACAGAAAAAATATGTCAATAGAAATATTTATTTTTAATAATTGATCTTGTTATTTTGTACAAAAATTGTAAGGATCTTTATAATTT
Organism: Apocrypta bakeri; assembly: GCA_018906985.1. Classification (NCBI taxonomy): domain Eukaryota; kingdom Metazoa; phylum Arthropoda; class Insecta; order Hymenoptera; family Pteromalidae; genus Apocrypta; species Apocrypta bakeri. The sequence goes on from JACCIA010000005.1 coordinate 6,706,647, forward strand.
GAGAAAACATTTTGTAGTAATTTGTTGATTGTGTTTACTTAAGTCTTATTTATTTTGACTTTTCATAAAACATGTTATATATTTATATAAATATACTTCAAATTTCACAAAAAATTCGTTGTTTCATGAGTATTTTTATTCTCTAGGCGTAGCAAGCGAGCTTTACTCTACCTGTGAATGCGTGAAAACCCATAATTTATTATTATTTAAAGTTATTTATAAATTAGTAAATAATTATTGTTATTTATTTTATCTGGTTGTAAGCATTTTATCGTCCGTAAACAATTATATTGCAGAAATTGCAATCGTGTAATTGTTAAGAAAAAAATTAATTTATTCGTTTAGAAAATTTTGATGCAAATAGGATTTAAACAGAAAAAATGTGTACAAATCTGACTTGCTAACAATGGACATACTATTTACAGAAACATTTCAAGATTTAATCGGAAACACTTTTAAATTCCACGAGTTCAAAGAGAGGCTCTTAAGTATCAGTGACAAAAAAAACAAAGAATTTTCTCTTCTCTGATAACGGCTTCATTAACGTTTATAACAATTGTGATTTATTTATGAATAATAATTCAACAAAATTTCAGATAAAACAGTAAATAATTTTGCGCAAATCGAATACGTGAATTGTGGTGTAATGAGCGTTTAACTAGAAGTCTATGTGTACATGATCAAATTAATTATTGTTATCTACGCAGACGTACGGATATAAATAATTCGTTACTGGTTCTTTGTAGGTGCGCATGTATCTTCAATTATTTAAATCAATTTAAACGAACAAATAAAATATGTCAAAATTTGTTTTAAAAAATTCGACATTATACCGGATTAGATTAGGTTTTGATGAACTCTGAAATCGCACGGATTAAAAAAATGACCATTAGCTTTGCTACTTTACGTCATTAGAATGTTTTCTTGTTTGACAAATATACAAATTTTCAGCTCTACATCCGAAAACGTAGTGAGATCAGTGAACAACGTCACACACTTATCAGTAGTTTTACGACCCACACTCCAATGGACAGATGTTTACTTTTTCTCTCGCTATAGGGGGGAGGGGGACCTCAATCGCCAGGGAACTTCACCAGACTTATTCGGAGACAAAGACTAGGACTTCGTTTACTGAATTTGGAACTCACGCTTTCCTTTCGATGCGGTGTGTGTCTAATCATGTGTTATTGTTTTTAACGTTTACTGTAAACATATTTGAATTTCGCGCGCACCGTAGAGGTATGTTCCTATCGGTGATTCACTAGATAAATTTGCGATAAGAATTAAGAACTAGAAAGTGGGTATCAAGAGTGGGAAACCCATGACTATCACGCTTTTATGCCGAGTCTGTTATTATTTATATTGTTCATACGTCGATTAGAACCAGTGTTTTGTCAAAAGCTCTTGTAAATCGTTTAGCTCATTTTCAGAGGTATGTAAAACTTATGTTTATTGTATTTGTAAATAATTTTGCATGTGTTTTGTTTTTTTTTTCTACAAAAATACACGTCAATTGTATAATTATTATTGATCTAACCTTAAAATTTGAATTCCGACTATCAAATAGTCGTTAAAGATAACGTAGTAGAATCTGCAATTGTTCCCTTTGGAGTTTTGATTTCGATGTATATTTCTATTTATTCGATATCTGTTTATATTACTATAGACTATTATTGCGTCAAACGTTTGTATTTTGTTTTTCGATGTTGATGCAAACACTGGAATTGCGAATTCAATGCGAAGTAGCGAAGAATTCGGAGGGAAAATAGGAAAATTCGTTATTTTATTTATGTAAATATCGAATTGTCGGGCTCGTTAATGTAACTCTGAACGATGATTTTCAATAACTTCGTTCAGTAATTAAAGTATGAAAATATGGACAGCGATATTTTGACGTGAAATTTATTCCACTTTCTCAATTTGAAATAATTTTTTTAAATTACATTTTACGGTTCAACGAATTGTTATAAACAATAAACTAAACGAATTATGAAATATTTCATGTTACGTTGTTTTAATTCGAGATATCTCGTGAAAATCGGTTTAATTTGTTTAAACAAACTTGTATAAACGTCCCTTTTGTGTTTTTAGCGAGCAATGATTCGCTGAGAAGTTGGAATTTTTTGAGAAACAAACATTGAAATTAAAAATGCCAAAATTAACATTCCGTAACTTTAAGAATTTTCGCGAAAAAAAATCTGAAACAAATTCATGAAGTTAGATGCAAAGTGAAAAATACAGTTTGGAAATATTTGAATAATGAAAAAAATTTGTTGTCTGGTCAACACGTCGATATATCATGTTTACATATTTATTTTTGTAAATAATATATTTCGTTTATTAATGCTCGAACTCTAATAAATGAGTATTTCTTTAATTCTTTCAGAACTTAACGTCACCGTGATAAGAACAACAATAAGGAAGATTTGAAAATATCAATTTTAATTAATTGACTTAAAAATGACGGCTCCGGAAATTATAGATATATGTCCTTATGACAGTAGTCATCAAGTTTCGCGATCAAGAATGCCGTTTCATTTAAAGAGATGCAAACAAAATTACCCTAACATTAGATTGAAAATTTGCCCTTACGATGGTCGACATTTGTTAAACCCAAAGGATTACGATGTAAGTATTGATATTTTGACTGAAAAATTTTTCAATGTAAAATAAGTCTCCTAACAATTCTAGGCTCACGTCGCAACCTGTCCGGCGAAAGAATTCACCGAATTTCAAAATGAGAATGACAATCACGATTCACCTGGAATATTACCGATTCAGCCGTTTACAACACCACCGAACGACAACTTAGGAGTAAGTTTTTCGTTTACAACTTAACGAACGAATTATTTTTTTTTATTTATTAATTTTTTAAATACAATACGAATCATTTCGTGTAGGATGAGGATGATTCGCCCAGTCCACTGCAAATAATTCAAGAAACTAATTTGCAACGTCCACAATTTGCAGCTCCATTGATAGGTGTCTCGAGAAATCGAAGACAGAAACATCGTAGAGAACAAAGACGATTGGCCCAGGGACAAGAGGAAAACGTAACGAAGAATGAACAAACTTCAACGACGGCAAAAAATACAAATAACTGTCATAGCGACTCGAACAAAAATCTTCCCATTGCTAAACCAGTTAGTATAAATATTGTTTAAAAAAATTGAGAATATTCTTGTACACGTATTTTTTTATCCTCAGACACCGAAAGAATCCGATCCTCCTGGCGTAGCAGAGGTCGAAGAGAAAACGTCTAATTTGGCCATTAAATCTGATAAAAATACGACAGAATGTACGAATCAGGTAAATATGTAAATATAGTTTGAATATTTTCTGTAAAATGTGAGTGTGTGTAAAATAAATTCTAATATTATTCAATAATTTTTAGAATTCAGCTCGAAAAGTTGTTGCTTTTAGTTATGCTGCTGCATTAAGTGGTAACAATAAACCTAGTACCAATGGAAACTAATAAAATGGTATTAATTTGAATTCATTCATTAAGACAAGAAAATAGTATTGCATTTAAGGAGAATTTAGACTTTTTTTATATACTATTGAATTATGTCAAAGTCTCGCAAAAATGTCACCTTCAGTATTTTTTGTAATTTCTCGAAATGTTTTATTGAACTAATTATGTAGTATCAAAGTATAGATACGCGAAATTAGAAACCTAACAGATTTTAAGTACAATTTACTGTATCAATTTTCATACCAAGAGGCTATATAATACATACATAAAACAGTAATGTACGTAGAAATAGTGAGCGAATTTGAATAGCTAATTAAAAGACTAGAATTCAGATCTTTATTACAACTTATTGTATAGTATTAACAAAATGTGCTCCCATTCCTAAATAGATTAAAATTTTTTTTTTATTATTAATACGTTATAAATATATGCACATGTATATGTATACGATTATTTTGACAACATTTTAGTATATTATGTACTAAAAGCATTTGTGTTGCTAAAAATAAGAATAAATGACGATAAATGTTAGCCTATGTATTCGGCATTGAGTGTGCTGTTAACGATTTTTATATTACAATTGAAATATGTTATTAAGTACTGGAAACCGATTTCATGTCTATGATTTTATTAATATGACTTTGTTAAATATAAAAAATGTAAACTAAATTGATTAAGAAATAGAGCATGTAAATTCGATTTTGAGCTCACGTTACTTGTATCTGTTAAATACAGTGGAATGTTGATTTTTGTACAATCAGTATGCAATTAATGTTTTGGCTACGAAAAATCTTATTGTAAAAGAAAAATAACGAAAAATTGTTAACAATCCTAATTAAATAATAATAAAATTGTAATGTTTTATATGTACGATAGTCTACAATAATATGGAATGAATAGTTTCATTAACATTTTTCTTATTTTTCTAAAAAGGATGACCTAATTATTTTTATACGTTTCTATAGATACTCATAGTCAATCAGGAGTTTTTGATCAACCATTCCTTGTGCTTTCGAAACACTCGACAATTTTACTTTGATTAAAATGGTCTCGTCACAAACTTGTCTCGAATGAATTATGGCAGTAATCTCAGCCATCAATTTTACTGTCAAATGACTACTATAATGAGTAATAGAAAAATAATGGAAAAATATATATTCCATTATTTGGCAACTTCAACATATATCTTTCTCTCTCCCTCTTTTAAATTGTTTAATAACATCGACGATTAAAACAATGTTAAATTCATTCGATACATTGCATCGATCTAATGTTCAAATTAAAAGTGTCTAAATGCGATGTATGCAACCATCCACGAGTCGTGATAAAAAATATTCTTTTGGAATGCAAAAGTGCCTTTAACTTTCATTGTATCTTATTTAAAGCTGAACTTTTGAGAAAAACAGTTTAAAATTCATTCGATACATCACGTCGATCTTTTAAGAATTTTTAAGAAGAAAAAAGTTTAGCTTTGTAATAAAATGACATTTTGTCTCGCAACGATTCCAAGTTCAGGGAGGGAGTAAGTGTTTTTATTTTTATGTTTTTCTGCGTATAAAAAAATTGTAAAAAAAAACAATGAATCTCATGAACTACGATTACTCCCAGTGCAATCCCCCTCCGCCCTAAATAATATCGTTCGGCATTCGATTAAAAAATACTTATCGATGCCGACAGTCTTCTTACTTAATAGTACACGTCGGCACGTGTCTGATTAAAATACCAAATTTTAATTTGTTAAATCCATTCTTTACATATTCGATACTAAAGCTTCGTTTGCTTTGTTCACATATACTTCAAAGTAAATCAGCGAACCAATTGAGTTGACAATCGGAATAAATATACTTTGAATTGTGCGAGCAAAGTAATCAAAGCTTCTGTATTAGACAAATAAAGAATGGAATTAATATAAATAATTCAGATTTTTCATTCTGGAGGTAGCCTTACTTAAAGGTGTCTTGACACCTTAAGCTACACAGTAAATGCGATCTATTGTACTTTGTTACGACATTCGTAACTTTTACTCGCTATGTAATACTATCAAAAGCTCATATTCAATATATATATATGTGTGTGTGTATCAATATATATCAAATATATAGCAAATCGTCGCTTTTGTATAAATTTTGCAATTCTTTATCGTGCAGGGGCTTCGTACGCAATTCAAATGGTACGACTTGAATTTAACATTTCCTCGAAAGACTCTATGCAGTCAAATGGCACAAATGATCGATTCCTCCCGTTATCTGCGTTCCCGTCTACTGCGTTAAATTTCATTTTTAAGAATGACGTCGAAAAACTAAATATTTAACGTCGATATGTTTGTACTTCGATTAGGCCGATATTATCAATGACGAAGCCTAGCGATGTGTGGTTAATAAAGCACATCGTGATTACTGGATCGTGGTCACTATCGGAACGCTGATCCATGTTGAGTTAGGATATTGCTTTCAAGGCGAGAACCAAAATCGCGTGGATTTATGAATAAAATACTAAACAGCTAAAATTTCTAGATAATGCCGGTTTCACAAAATGCTAATTTATCGAACACAAATCGCACGAAATTACGATTTACGTAAACTGGACTGTACTAATTAGATGTATATATATATATATATCCCCTTTCATATAAATCGACAGCGCAAGCTCAGGCGTCAGATTCAAACACAGAAAACGGAAACAGCGAAATTGATGTTTATGAAATTATGATTTATACATTCCATACAACAAATACAATAATTTAGTACATAGAAAGAAGATGTTAAAATGTGAGTTATTTGACTAAAAAAAAACGCAATTTTCTTGGATAAAACGTAAAAGACCAGCCAATGAAGAATGACTCATTAGTGTTTATATGAAGTACAATATGCAAATATTAAGTATATTGTGTATTTATGATATATTCATGTTATCCCGCAGATGCATTATCTGTATTTTACGTATTACTCGTAATATACGTATTATACGTAAGCACGATAACAAATGAATATATCAATATATATTTATGAATATATTTAATATAATTTATACACAGTGTTATTTTTTAATTCTTCTTTTGAAATAGCGGGATTTCCCTTCAAAGTCTCGATGTAATCATTGTATTTATTTAAATTATTCTAAATTTAACTGAATCGTTCTAGTCTCAAACAAATAATTTACTTAACAGATACATATATTACATTGAAATAATTAGACTTTTCAATTTTTTTAATCTGCGTCCAGTCAATTTGTATTCGATCTTGGTAAGTATTTAACGGGAGAAATTGCAGTTACAAGTAAATATTTGTCACAACTAAAATATAAACTAAAATATTGTTTTTTTACTGGAAGTAAAGTAATTTTCTAAAATTTACCTAACTCGTTTTCCAGTACATTTTGATAATATAAGTACCGAACTCAATTTCTTTAAACGAAAATACAAAACCATTAGAAATTACGTAACCGCATTCGAAAAACTCCCACACGTAGACAAATATACATTCAAGATAGGAAGCGTTTTACAATAATATAATTTGAAAACAATAGTTTAGAAACAAAATTATAAATAATAAAAAAAACAATATAACTAAGTACTTACTAATAAGTCCGCATGAACACAATACGAATTCAACTGTATACTATATGAATACGAAAATTTATGAGCGACTAATCGCTTTTCTCAAAAAATTATAAACAATTAATGATTAGCAAAATATGTAATAATTAATAATTAGCACGGCAAGTTTTATGCGATACCAACACTAAAATACATGCCCATCAATAATACAAACGAAATTATGAATAAATAGGGAAAATAGAAGGCGTCAGCTTAGCTTATCTTTACGAATAAGCTCGTTTTTCCTGTTCAAATTAAACTCCTTGTATAAGACTCCGTATGTAAAAAATTGATTAGTAAGGTCTTACGTTCAAAAGCAATTCCTGGCGATTATCATGCAATACACTTCAATGAGCTCCCAAAGCAACAGCACAAGCCAAGTATCTCCCTTTCTTCCACGGGGTTTCATCGCGTGTAATTAAAAGTGAGTATCTATTATTTATTGCAAAAACACAATAAACAATCACTTAGCGTTAACGTTTTGATTCCCTTTATTCATTCAAGGTTACAAGACACCTTTGACCGAAGCTACTTTACCTTACAAATTTCAATTAGTTGAATTAATTTTGCGTTCTTTAAATGTATTTAACAACGAAGTTGTAGATACGTGCGCCTTTAATTTTGGACTTGTTGCGCACCTCTAAGTCTCTTTTTTAGCTACTGAGAGGAAGAACCAGCCGGTTCATAGAAAGGATTTGACCGGACGCTGCATTTGAAATCCAAGAACAAGGTAACTCCGATGTATAGTTCGAGGCACAACTTGATTTCCAAGTTGAGCCCTTTGCAGAATGACGGTTTACGTGGTGCAAGGCATTTTTGCGAATTTTTGTTTGTCGATACGAATGATCGGACTGACTTTCAACGAAAGACTTGGGTGTTGTCCTTATTAAATAGCGTAGCGGCTGATTAGCTTGGTTCAGCGACAACACCGAGAATATTATAAGTGTAAAGTGTCTTATTAGTGTATTTAGTTCAGTGCAAGTCATTCGTACGATGCACAGACACGTTTTCTTCAAAATGTCAGGCGAATTCCTAGGTAATTTTATTTCTAGTTAGAAATAGAGCTTGATTCCATTTCATACAAGGCACACCCTTTTGGATTTCTCGATGGCGAGGCTCGCGGTCGAACCTTCTCGAAACTAATTTCGAAGGCTTCGGAGGTCTTTCTGATTAATACTGTGTAAAGTTTTATTGATTGTACAACACAGTCCCTGTTGTGCTTTTAGTGCGAAAGACTTCCCTTATAAGTAAAAACAATGTTTCGATGAGTATTCAGCTTAATTGGTCCATTAGTTCACTTTGAACCTTACTGGGAGTGAGTTTTCAGCAACCTACTATAAGCGAACAATGAAGGGACTTGGAGACGTGAAACAAAGCTGAAATTAAAGGTATGCGTATGTACAACTTCATTGATAAATGTATAACAAATGGTATCAAATATTACTATTAAACATTTTAACTTTAGGTGATCGAACTTCAAATTCCCTCGCGCTGTAAATTGCGACGCACTATAGTGTATTCTTACGCAGCATATATTTCCTGCACGTGTTCTTTTTTTCGACGCGGCTTAGTTTTATCGATTGCTTGTTGCATGTTGGGGACTTGTCTAAGTTCAAAACACGAATTCGCATGTTTACAGAGTATTAGCTAAATTTTTTAAACACAATAAAAATTGAATAATAACAGATAACGAGTTTCCAAATAAACCGAGTCATCATCAGACGACTTATTGCAATTTAATGAATTACGCACACGATCGAATATACATTTCAATGTTATCAGTGGTGGGAAAGTGCACGTGCGTACTTTATTCGTGATTTCTATCATCGTTTATCGTAGAATTATTAAAAATCAATATTCTCACTCGTGACTCCGAGTGAGAACCGAACTTCAAATTGTCTCACACCTTAGAATGTTAAACGATGAGATTTTTAAATACCGATATCGCAATATCTCGCTGTATTTAAGTAAATACTTAAGACTCTTCCCGAAGAAGCTGAGAGTCTGGTCTGCGATTCGATGTAACTCTGGAACTTAGCACCGTCGCTAGCGCCCTTGACATTGGCACATTTACCGGACCATTGGGGTAGGTTCTCGGCGCCTTTACACTTCTCGATTAAACCGGTTTTCCGATAATCGGTTTCCCCGGTGTACACGTTTTCAAATTCATACATCGTTAGTGTATTATTCTCGCTGTTGCTAATTATGGATTGATAATCATACCCTGCCGATCAATCCCAACCGATCGAATCTCATCCAGGACGGCGTGAGATTGTTTCCGACCGCGACGAGAGTAGATTCGTAACCGAACATGAATTCCTTGGCTATTTGGTGATGTATGAAGAATCTTTCATCGCGTTGGCGATACTCCGTGTATAAAAGAAAAAAAAATATTCAAAAAATCGGTATTCATTTTTGGAAGGTGAATGTAAAGTCGAATGGACAATACTCTGTGTATTATACAATTTTCTGTAAAATAATCGGTAACGATAAGCTTTAATATCCAAGAGATAAAAAAAATTGCCATTCATGTTCGAAAAATCGGTATTGATTTTTCGTTGAGAAACTAATATTGTATAACAGCGACATGCTTTAGTAGATTATTCGAGAAACTCAAAACAAAGAAAACAACGTACTATCAATGTTTCATGCTTTTGCTCGAGATTGAAGTAACTATTGTTTGTTGCTCGCTACATGTTATTGGAGATTATATAATATGTTATCTGTAAAATATTATTTTTACCCAAAGAAATAGAGATTCTCCACTTTTTGTAGAAAAAAGGCATCGAAATACATTTATTTAAAACCGACCCACAAACTTAAATATATATTATATACTACATTTTTATTTCGAAATTTCGGTATTGTTTATGGGTACCAATCAATGGAAAGTAAATATCTTAAATATTCTACTGTTAATGTTCAGTTACTATTCGCCTACTTTGCTCATAAATTATTGAAAAATAATAAAAGCTCTTATTGCGTTTTATCACATCTGCAACGATCCATATGCGTCGACTACTTTTCGAATATTTTGATAAGTATTGCAGAGGATTCAATTTTTTTCAATAGGCCATTTCGTCTCCTAATTACATAAAAATAAATCATGAATGGCACTCGAGCTATATATAATGTATACTCAACGGAACGTAAGAGAATAAAAACGTTTCGGATATCAGAACTGGCTGAACGTAATGATATCTTGGCAAATATGCGTGTATCCAAGTTTACGAAATATAAAAAGAGATATAATTACACTATATACAGAATAATATATATAGTCCTATATTTCTACATGGTCCTGTTCGTTCTCGTTAGTTTCTCAAGCCTGGAAACGAAAATAATAAAATTAGATAACATAAACATTGAATAATAACCGATAACTATAGTTTCCGGATTCACTGAATCACTATCGGATGACCCACTAAAATCAATGAAATCGCTCGTCAGCGATTCTATTCGAGTCTTATTTACTGCTGTAGGAAAACGTGCATCTGTATATTATTAACGTTTCATTATCACCGCTTTTTCATAAAATTGGTAAAAATCAATTATTGAAAAGGCTCTCGCTCGTGATAACCTCAGAACGTTTTGCAACGAGACACTGCGGTCGGGGTGAATTCTGAAAACACGCGACGATTTATTGGCCGTAAGACGAGACGGTTTAATTACGATGATTGTCATTTTTATACCTTAAGTTCACCGCGATCTTCGAGCACTCATATCGAGTGTACGAAGAAAGTATCGGATACTGATTTTTTCAAGAAGCGTCGAATAATACTCGCGACGCCTCTGTTGATCATTTTAGAAACTTACTATTTACGAAAAGTGTACAAGTAATTTCAACAGGCGGCCTCGTACACGAGTTACCGTAGGCGCTCGATTGTTTGCCAGCGTTTGGAGAGGAAATTCTTCGGAACTGGCCGGGATGAAAGCGACCTCAGTTTTCTACCTGCTCGGTAAATAAGTGCATATCTGTATTACATGCTCGGTCCCAACCACCCTAAACTAATGTATTGGCCCATTAGTGCGGGTAAGCGTCGGCGTGTAGGGGCATCTGGCAAGCAAAGTAAGGGCAAGCAATCGAGCGCATTTATTCATACACAGAACATAGAGAATATATCGAAAAAATAATGTTGATTAAAAAGGCTTCTATTTAAATAAAATACGTTTTTATCGAGCGAGTAGTTAATGATATCGAAGTGGTAAAATATAAACAATTTGGTGGGAGGCATTTTTTTGTTAATTTATTTATCTTATGCCACATCCCCTAGGTAGAGTTAGTGACTTTGAAAGGAACAAATGAATAACAAAATTGACTATGTAATACCCGAAAGTCAAGTATAAATATACACAACTTGTACATTGAAAATAAAGCTTGTTCAAAAATACCTTTGAAACGTTATAATTAAGTTATAATTATTTAAGAAAATAATGCATCAATTAATTTCCGAGAAAAATTGTGTGAATTACTAAAGACTCGTAAAAGATAAGTAATATCATGGAGAAAAAAGAAAGGATTAATCGAATATTGTCTATTTGAAAAAGTAGATGAAATATAGCTGAAAAAAAAAAATGTTTACTTAAACCACTTATATTTTGGCCGACATAGACAGAAAGCATGTTCATTTCTTGCTTCATCAATGAAGCTCAGAATGACCAGAAAATTCATGACTTTTAACGTTAATAATAATTATCGAACGCAATGTTCTTTTTATTTCAAAAATGCGAAAAATCGTTGAACATATATTTCGAATTTTTGATCAGACAAACCGAATGACAAGCTACAGGCAGCTGGTACGTTAGCTCCGCGTCTCCGCGTGTTTTCATCTTCATGGATTTACTCACATGTAAACACCTGTATTGTAAGCACACACACACACACACACACACATCATCCGACTATACATATACATCGTCTTAGTGATTAAACATCAGGCCATACTTATATATATAGCCATTTCACCGCTCTATATATATATATATATACATGCAGACATCTCACATGTTGGTATTGTTCCTCCATGGCAATAGTGCTGACATCTCGTTTCCTACGAAATCACTAATCGTCAACTGCTGCTGTATATAAAGCCACTGATTTAGTAGTCTCACAAGTTCTGTATAAAGTGCGAGAGTGAGACAGTGGCGTAAACGTGAGTGGGAAATTCGGGTGAGACGTCGAGCAAACTGTGAACAAAGTTAAAAACAATTTATCGAAATATATATATATATATATAGTCCAGTGAATTATTAACAAATACAGGTAAAAAGTGATTTTTTTTTTCTCTTCGCCTATTTCTCGTTATTTTCTATTTTACACTTATTCGATTCTTATGCAGAAGGCGAAGTAACCTATAGCTTCCGCGTCGGCGGAATATTTCAAATTTTTCGAGCAACGGCATTTCGATTTTAAATAGCCCTTCGTTACATACACCGCAGTTAATTATAACCGAATTCGCTGCTGATACTCTTCGCTCATATATCTATATACACGTGTTCAAATTCGCTGCCAATACTGTGCACGTGTATATACAAAGATCGGAAGGTTTTCGTAGTTTTGAAATTTGCTACAGTTAGTCACGCTTCGGAGCGTCGGCAGTTTTAGGTCTACAGTACGGTATACCTATGTTATATAGGATGGTCTATAGTATATAGGCCCATATAATATATATATATATAGGAGTAAATCCACAAATTTTGGAAATCACTCGGTACCTGAAAATCAAAATATTATTTACGATGGCACGACGATCGGACCCTTTTTGCTCAATCCCAGATTCATTCCAAGTAAAACTTAATTGCAACTCGACTTTTGTAGCCAAAATTGTAGAAACATGTTTTTCGATTTTTCGCGTTATTGGAAAAAAAGGTATTCGACTAAAAAAAAAACTTCAAAGAACAATCAAAGATGTTCGATTTTCAGAAAGAGGTACAAAGCGTCTTTGAACATAAAAGTATACAATTATGGGAAAATCGGACGATCTTTCGTAAATACGCACTTTTTCTCATTCTTCTTTAAACAGTTAGACCTTTTCTCTCGGGTGGAGCTTCAAAGTGGTTTTTTTTTTAAATTAAAGGTGTTTTCTCTTACTTTGTTTTACAAATCAAATCGTACAAGCTTGTAAGATTTGTATACCTTTGGCGTGTTAATGTACATTTTTTTATATAATTTTCACATGACATTAATTTTATTTACTTCAACGATTGTTTATTCTCTCGTTAAGTTAAAGCCGTTATTTATTTATCTGAATATGAAATCTCGATCCAATAAAAAAAAGTTTTTTTTTTCATCTTAATATGCATAGATTCAGATCGCCGAATAACTAAATCTAATTAGATTCGGCATTACATTAAACAAGAATTACAGAGCTTTCATTATAAAAGAATCGGTGAAAAAGGCAATCGAGTTAAAGGTTACGAGCATTTTGAACGAAACAGACTTGTTAATTACGAGATTTTAGGCGCTATTCAAATGCTGATAATTCTCGAACCGGTAAGTCTTTTTTGGCGATTCTTTTTGGTTATTTACGAATTGTATCATTTTGATTAATATTTTTCAGCTAAAATTAACTTTATATCTGCCTATAAATTACAACTGATTTTTCAGAATATTTATCAGCATATACACAGTCAGAAAATTAATAGACCAAAAAGTCGATCTAATTCAAAAGCTTCGATTAGCAAAACGTCGCGAGCAATTGAACTGAAGTAAAACAAAAAATTATTTTTTCACTTTTTTAACAATAACTTACTTTCTGCTTAACCGATCCGGACATTTTTTTTTCAAATTGAAGCTATGTTAATATTCTTCGCAGTTGCATTAACTCGATGAAAAATCCCAAAATTTGTGGACTCAAAAATTAAATTAAAACCGAAAGTCAAGCTGAAAAGAATAAGCAAACGGCTCGTTTTACTCGGAAGACACTTATAAATTAGGCAAATAGTGTCCGGTGATCGGGCGAATAATTTTTCAATTTCCAGGTACCAAGTTGTTTCCTGTATTTAGTGTCTTTGTTCGCGCAGTGTTAAACGAACGTTACGATGAATAAATAAAAAGGTCTCGGTTAAGGAGTATATTACAATATAACACAATGAACCATCGTTGTTTTACAGTCAAAATGCCGCCAAACGATATGATACCAGAGAATGTGATTCCCGACGCGGTTCACGATCCCTTGAAAACTTTGGACATTCCTGGATTTAACGACTATGACGAAGACCGCAAGGATCCGGAATTGCAGATGACGCCCGAAGAATATTACGAAAAAGTTATCAATAAACCATTTTTCCAGAGGACAGACATAAAATGGTGGAACATGTACTTCCTTGTGGTATTGCACTTGGTTGCGCTTTATGGATTCCTCACTTTTCCATACTTCGAGAAAAAAACGACTTTCTTGTGGGGTGAGTTGTACATCATCGGTCATTCTCTGATAGGTTGACTAGTCGAAAATCGATAGTATTTACCTTTGGAATTTTTTAAGATTTTTTTGCGCGATGGTTCCTTAAGATGCAAGATGTCAAAGTTGGCATTTTATCTTCTCAGACTTTTCTTGTAAAGTAAATTAAACTTTGCAGATAAAATACTTTCAAACCTGTAGACGCAAATCATAACAATTTCCTAAGTCATCAACGTCTTGAAATTCAGTTTCGAAAAGGTTCCATTGTAAGTCTCAACGTGACAAAATTTAGAGGCCTTGTATGAATACAAAAGTGTCAACAAAGGTCTCAAGTTTCGAATGAAGTTATATTTCTCGTTACTATTAAAGTTATCTAGCGGAAAAAGAAAATACACTGACAAAAGTTAGCCCAAATCGATGCTGAACCAAAATAATATTTGTATAAAAATAAATAACTAATTGATTATATAAACGTCGAAATTGTTCAACTTTTATGTTGCGAATATAGTTATTAAAAATAAAAAACAATTCGCAATGAAATTTTAATTAATAATATGACCATCTGTCAATGTTATTGGATGTGACCGTTTGCCATATTTATTGTACACATAGAAAGTTGAAAGTCGTCTACTGAAGTTAGATGATGCATTAAAAATTTAACGAACCATTAGACTACGACGATTTTCAACTTTCTATATATATGAAATTGAAGCAGACGGAGTCGTAAACTGATCTATATAATAATCAAATGTCACACATGAATATGTCGTGTAATGACATTTGAATGACAAGTTCACGAATGTGCAGTACAGTGACAACAATGCGATATTCCAACGATTTTTTTCACTAAATTCAAATTTTCAATTATACTTATGAATCGCTGCCAAATAGGTGTTTCCACAAAAATCGATGTACAGATAATAAATGTCCTTATCGCACTTTCCTTTAAAACGTTGATGTCTACGTAAATTGAGTATAATTTATGACACATGCACTGTATGTATTTATAAAACATACAACAAATCTTGTTGATTTTAAGTGGTTGGATGATGCTGATGCAATATGTTCCGACGTACTTATCTCTTCAATTCTGAAGTATTGACCAACGATTGTTAAACTTCTATAACTTTCAAAGTTCAACCTTTCAATATTTAATCTCCTCCTTGACTAACGAAATTAATTGTATCTTTTCTTACATTAATTCCATTTGCAAGTACTTCGATACAGATTAAAAATGTATTAAGTATGTAAACTATCGAAATGAATTATTTATTTTCGACAGGTTGGTTCTTGGCTGTTCTGGCTAACTTCGGTGTCGCCGGTGGTGTTCACCGTTTGTGGTCTCACCGCGCGTTCAAGGCTAAGACTCCCTTAAAAATAATCTTCATCTTATGCTATCTAACATCTGGACAAGTAAGTTCAAACAGTGCTATGATAATTAACGCATTTTATATTGGAAAAATAAAAATAAAAATCTTATCAGTACTCGGCGATATGGTGGGCTAGAGATCACCGAATTCACCACAAATTTTCGGAAACCAGTGCTGATCCTGTTAACGCTGCTAGAGGATTCTGGTTCAGTCACGTGGGCTGGCTTTGCATGAAGAGACACCCTGAAGTCTTGAAAAAGGCCAAGCAACTCGACTTAAGTGACGTTCTCAATGATCCAGTTATCAAGTTCGAAGAGAAGTAAGCGACGATAAGTTTGCTTTATGAATTTATTTTACATAACGTTTATGTTATTTCATTGAAATAAATAATTTCAGGCACTTTCAGCTGTTGAGGCTTGTCATTGGATTCATTATCCCTACTGTTGTACCGGTTTATTTCTGGAACGAGACCTGGTATTGGGCTATTTTGTCGCAGGTTTTCATGCGTTACGCCTATTCGTTGAACTGCACGTGGGGAATCAACAGTTTTGCTCACTTATATGGGTATCACCCTTACGACAAGTAAGTTAACATTTTTTTGTTCTTTACTATAAATATTGGAGATTATCCTGTTTTAAAGAGAAAAGAGACTTTATTCTGCTCTGGTTATTCGAATGTTTGATGTCGATTTACGAAGTATAATACTATACTGTAAATTACAACATTTTCAATTTGAGATTGCTCGTTTAAAGGGGCAAGGCTACGCACATTTAAGTCTGGCTAACTAAAGTAAAAAATTTAAATTAATTATATTAATTAAATTTTTTACATGTTCAGTGCTGAAGTTGTAGATATGTATAATTACAATTTGAGCTTTGTTTCTCTTCCTTAAGTCCCTTCATTGACCACCTTCAGTAAAATTCTCAATTTCCATACGATTTAACGGGAACTAATGGACCATTTAAGCTGAAAATTTAGTATAAATATTCTTCGATACACTTTTCAGAGGATAAATGTAGAGATTTTCATGTTACTTAATGAAGTGTACCAAGATTATTTAAAAAATTGTTATAAAATCGGTTTTGTATTTTTAATAATATTTCTATTCGGTCAAAAACATCCCTATCCATAGAGCATTTACTAAAATTTTCAGTTGAATTGATCCATTAATTAAGTTTGAATCTTATGGAGAGTGTGGTTTCAGCAATGTTCTATATATAGTTAACGAAGGGACTTCAAATTTAATATATAAATTTTTTTTTTAATTTTTAATGTTAGGTAGTCTCTTTTCAAGGTGTCTTGTCCTCTTATGTTAGCAAATTTGGTATTAATAGTAATACACAGTAAATCGAAGCATAATTAAATTACCACAATTATTAATTATTGTCCAAAAACGTAGGTTAAAATAAATAACTCTCCTAATACGAAATTTTTTTCAGGGACATTCAACCAGCGGAAAATTTCGTATGTACTTTAATGACTGGAGGAGAAGGATGGCATAATTACCACCACGTATTTCCAGCTGATTACAAAGCTTCCGAGCTTGGTTTCAACTATATAACGAACGTTAATCTCACGACTTGTCTTATCGATCTTTTCGCTAAAATCGGTTGGGCTTATGATCTAAAGGAACCGTCGGAGAATCTTTTGAAAGCTGTTATCCAAAATCGAGGTGATGGCACTCACCCAATACACGAAAGTCTGAAAACCAAGTGATTATACGTTAATAGTTATTTTCCAAATTGTGGAAAAAGCTACCGATGTGTAACTAATCGAGTGAACCTTCTAAGCGTGAAAAATGCAAGGATTTGCTTTTTTATAAGATTATATTATATATAATGATTTATAGTTAATTGTACAAAACGTCAAAGATAAGTGTGTCCATACGTCGTTTTTTATTTAATTCATAGCTTAATTTTGCATTTTTATCGCGAACCCGTGATTTGTGCCCAATATGTGTATGATAGAAAGAAGTCGATAAGCGATTTCGTGATCAAAGAACTGCGATTGGTGCTTTCGGAGTGCATTGGTTGTAAACAAACATTTAGACAATAAACATTTCAAATTGTTTTGAAAAGCTTCGATGATGAAATAAGAATCGCATTGACTTATTATTTATCCTCGTGACTGTAGTTAATTCATTGATTTGTTTATTCATATTGGGCCCTCAGATCAGGCAAGATCTGAGGGCTGCATACATCGGAATGCATTTTCTACATGAGAAACTATGATTCTTTTATACTATAATGTAGTTTTTTTTAAATATAATAACAATTATTTATTCCAACAATTTAATCAAATATACAGTAGGTATACTCGACGAATTCACTTAAGACTCTCTTCGTTACGGTGTAAAAAGGTAAATATTTACAAATAATATTAATAACAACATAAGTCTTTTTTTGGAATTTAAAAGGCTTTCGAGCTTACAGTAAATTTGCATAAACAGCAAATTTTCAAAAATGCACTAAAATTTAATTAAAAATAAATGCATCGATTAACGACGTTTTTTCTTAAACAATCAACAAGTAAACGATATAAATTTTAATTAATCAGTGCGATTGGATTGAGAAAATTACTTTTTCATTAATGGCGAAGTTGTATCTGAACTTTGAAACAGCGTATACAGACTCTATCGCCTGAACGACTTTCGAACGTGAGCACTAAAATCACGTGAGGTCAAAGACATCAGGCGATGTTTATACCGGCGCAGTTATTGGGTGGCGCGACATCGCTATAGTTATACTTCTAGCGCTGAGGTAATCACTGCCGTTGATCTTTACGAGAGATAAACGCTTTTGGAATTTTTTTTTTTTAGTCACTTCATTGCGAATGTATTCTGCGTACAGTTCGAGTAATGAAAATAACACTTATGGCTTTGATCGTCGTTTGTAGTTCAAAGATTGTATGTTTTTTTTACTTTATTCGGGGGCTTGTGACGATGTGGAAGATTCAAAAACATTTCGGACATTCTTATTATTTTGTCTTTTATAAATGTTGTTTTTTAGATTTGTTAATTAAATCGGCGAGATAAAAATTCAGTTTGCGCGCGTTTAAGTAATTAATTTGAAAGCTTGAATGTTGATGATAATATTATTTTATGTTAATTAATGATGTTTTTTAATCTAAACGTTATTATTTGTAATTTAATAAGTTTGCAAAATAATCTATAGTGTCCTTTAATGGATCATTTTAAAATTCAATGTGTCAATTAATAAAATGAATTTTTTTATTTAATTATTCAGCCAATTAATGATATACTATAGAGACTACATTTTATTAATTAATTAAACATGTAAGTATTATGAAATCCGAAAATTATAATTTTTTGTTTATTAAAATATAACGATAATTTTAGATTATAACTTAATTTTTTAAATTACACGATTTATATTCACAATCAAAATTATATTGTATGTTCTAAAGTTACTTTATGAAGAAGCAAACATTTGTTATAATGAAAACAAATTTTAAGGGTTCTATACTCAAATGTTACCGACTGAGCTAATAACGTGGTAATATTTTAGTAAAATAAGTATTTTGATAATTAAAATGAAATAAGATGTAAGTACATCTTAATAAATTTAATACACTTAGCTAACACAAGACATCTATGATAAGTTAAGACGAAAAATGTTTGAAGGGGCCTTATACTCATAAGTTACCGACTGATCTAATAATGCGGTAACATTTTAGTGCAAATTTATATCCTAATAACTATAATTAATACATTTCGCAAACCAAGACATCTATGAAAAGTTAGCTTGATAATTGGTAGCTGCCATCTCTATTTCAGCTAAAAATATGTGTATTTGCTCAGTCGGTAACATTTACGTAGATAAGCGTTTAATGACAGAAAGAACGCATGTGTTTGAAAACAAGGATAATTAATTATTTTTGAGGTCTTAGTATGGAAATATCCGTCCACTTATTTGATTATATAAATGTTATTTCTTAATCAAGTAAATAACATGCAACATTTATAAAAAAAAACGTTTATTTTCACTGGCAAGACAATTTTATTATAAAAATACACTATACATAATAAAAATTGACTACACACCCCATTCTAAAATTCCAGTATAATAATAATCTACGAATTAATAAGTAAAAAAAAGCATTACTCAGTTCGATTCTTACAAGCGATGTCATGGCAATATTTAAAATTTCGCAAGAAGACAGTGTAGTTGCGTTATTTTTCTCGGAATGGTAGTGTTATCAATAACAATATATAATGTATGCGCATATGTATACTTCGTATGAAACCTAACTAAGGCTATCCTCAGTGAATTTTTATTTTTCTTAACATTATTGCGCACAATATTTATTGTTTATAAAACGAGCGCTTATACGAAGCACGTATACAATAATTATTATGTATGAATAAGGCAAGAGCATCACAAGACGTGCCGAGTACGATGAATTCGGAACATCGGTAAAATCTATATATCAATTAGTTTTACAATACAATAAACGTATTATTATTGTTATTTTACATGAATTAAAATCTAACATAAAAATGTCGAATGTCAAGGCTGGAGTTATGAAATTCTGATCGAAGATTTACACACTCTCGTATACATTAAAAATTACGAGCTTACACGTATATATATATATAAACTAACAAATATCGGTTTTGATTCGACAAAATAAACACCGTTACAGGTTAATTAAAATACTTTAGCCGTATGAATTTGCTTATTTATATTCCAATCTCGATGCTATTTCTTTATTCAATTCACGAAGCGCTGAATACGAATGGCGGTTGCTGAATTTTGATTTTTAGTAGAATAAAGTTGAGTATAAAAAGAAGCAGAGTTAATTTTTAATTACTAATTGCAACAATAAAATCACAGTTCGAACGTATACGAGAAAATGTGAAATCTTCGAGCAAAATTTACAAATCACCCTTTGTGAATATATTCGAAACTGTTACATAATTGATTGAATTAATCATTAATTCTAATTTATTATAAAATAACTTAAGGAAATTACTGGTAGTCGACAATTATTGTATCGTGTAAATAAAGCACAAGTTTGCGTTTGACCCACAATTGTTATCCTATTTAATAATTACATAAAAAAATCATAGGTAAAAATTACTATTTACATGTATATACATAATCGTATGTCGTATTAGTGCGACATTTTTTCGTCTTCGTTAATATACAACATTATGCGATGTCACTTCGTACATAAATTTATAAAAAAAAACTGTTTTTTCGGGTGAAAATTGGAGAAAAACATTCTCGAAAACATGGGTTTTTGGAACATTTAGAGATTAATTAGATCAGTCTTTGTCAAAAAATCGTATCAACGTTGCGTTTTGATGTCCAGAAGATTTAAACAACATTTTCACAAATATCTCATTTAAAGTACTTTATGTTGTGTATTCTAAGCAATATAATCGAAGCTGCATAATTCATAACTACATTTCTGATCTGAATGTGGACGTTACATATCCGAGGAAAAATCGTTATGTTAAAGAATCCCCAACAATAATAACTTTACATTAAATTACACTTTTTCAGTTTTTCAACACTATTGTAAGATATTCCTGATGTTCGATAAACGTTTGTTTTTAAGCAAAATAATCAAATTCTCAAAAACTAACCATTGAACTTAATAATCTAAATTATGCGTCAATGATATAGTTATAAACTATCTTTAATATATATTCACATAAAGATGAAAAAAAAGTAAGTACTTATTGTCCGTCGGAATATTGAGTTCTTACAGTGGTAATAAAGACTACAGCTGTCCCTAAAAGAAAGTTAAATTAGTTAACGATTTTAACTAAATTATAATTTTATCAACGTTTTTAACACATGATTATTCATTCAAAACTTTTTTTCTATCAAGGTAATTTAACGTAAAATCAAAGCGTTGCGAAAAAATCAAGAGACCAATGCCCGGCATAGGTAATCGTATCATCGTTGTCACCATAAATCTATATTAAAGTCTCGTAATTTTTCCGAATTTTTGGACGGATGTGTTGATTCTTGTAATTCACATTCGCGCACCATCTCTCAAAAGACATATACTGGATTACACTGTTTTTGTCTTGGAGTTAAATTATGTCGATGTGTGTTCCAACAAAAGATCATCACGTTTCATGATATTACGTATAAACTTCACTTTTATCGCGACCTTAATAGCTTCGCTTTGTGATTTCTATTATTTTTGGATCTAAAATCAATAGTTTCAAATGCACCATTTCTGAAACGTGTTCAGAATGCTAAGCTCTTTGGAAAGCTACTAAATGAAATTCGTCCAATTTGTTTGTTTAAAGAGTAACTTAACGAGCTTCAGAAAGATTACCTCGTCACTCGACTCTGTACCGAAGAGTCGCCGAGAGGTGTGAACGCATATTCCTATTCGCTACGATTAATTGATCCTTCAGACAATGGCCTCTTTGAGATTAGGTAATTCCTCGAGTGCTGATGGTTCGATCGGTTCGATTTCTTCCTCTTTGGTGCTGAGCAACGTGTTGAAGTAAACATCCATTTCCTTGGCTTTGAGAGATGGTCGCTTCTCGTTGAGGTAGTTCAGTCGTTTACGTTGGACCTCAGCGTCGAGCCATTGGCCCGATGATGCTGAACTTTTTGGTTTGTAGGTTAGTATCTTGATAACGCTCCAAAGCAGACAGATGGCGCCAGTTAAGAATATACCGTAGATGGCGACCTCTTGCATGGTTGGGAGGATGTTCAGGTAGAGGTAGAATTTGGTGTTCAAATCAGTTGGAAGCTCGTGCATTCCCTGAAAATAATTTAATTTTTGTGTTATGAGGGCATACACGTTTGGTGGGACGCAAGAGCAACATTTACCATTTGCTAATAGGGTTCGTTATGGGGAACATACTCAGTTTATGAAATTTTAATAGCTAAGAGATTAGGAAACTTTCAAACGACCGGTTTGAATTTCGTGCTTCATTAATATTGAAAAATAAGAATAAAAAAACTAAGAAAAATTTTAAATATCAATCCAGTGTCGAAATTAGGTGGCCACATTTAAAAAATCACACTGACTTCTAAATAATCTTGAAAATTTACTCATAGGTCAAATTGATTAAATCAGAAAGATGTCGAAACTTGGATATGTTGGAGTCCCTTAAGGGGGTGCAATACTCAACTTTTACCGACTGAGTCGATATGCACGTAAATCACTATTAATTGAATATATGTTTTGTACATTTAACGATTATACCACCATTAGAAATAAAATGAAAAATAATAACAAAAATGAATGGTTAAAGTACACTTACGATTTCGAACCAAAGAAGTGGAAGAACAAGGTTGGAGAAACCGTCGACATTGTCAATCGAACTAATATCCTGGAGAGCCATGTTAATCTGGAAACGGAAGGCGATATCGACTGGGAGACCAGATTTCGGTTGTATATAGAAGTAAGATTCGTGAATTGATTTGTTTGGTTTCATTCCGTCGATAGCCTCGATAAGTGAAGGGTCGGACTCATAGAAGTGAGGGTAGGACAGAGCGATCGGAAAACCTGTAAATGAAATATAAAATCCGTCAATAATTCAATTATGAATAACCCATCTTTTCTTTTCACTCGCGTAGGTATATTTCGTAAACTATTGCGTATAACTTGCATTTATTAGAAATCGCCATATTAAATAAAAATTCTTTGATTTTCCTCGGATGACTCGCTAATCCATCGGTTAATGAACGATCGTGTATCTTAACGAAGTGATTACTATACTAATTTCCTACCGCGATACATGAGACGAAGAAAAAAACAATCACCAATACCGATCGCTGTACATTATAAAAATGTTGAGAAACAAAGTGTCATGAAACTGCAGTGAAAAATAACGATTAAATAAAAATCTATTCGTATGAGGAATCCAGTTTTTTTTCGGAGGCGTAATTGCGTGTATTGTCAATGGAAAAAAACGCATAAAAAACGGAAAAATCTCGAATGACTTTCTGAACATTTAAATTCAACGAGTCGGATGTAAATAAGGTTAAGACAGAAAAAATACGGATAGATATACTGACCGTAATAACAATCGGTAACGTCGATCAGTCCATAAGGCAGACAATAGCCTTGTCTGCAGAAGCACTTGTTTTCCGGATTAACGAGGCCGTTGTCCATCTCGTGATCCATGAACTTGTATTTGTACGAGTACAAACCCTTCACGTATTTCTCGCCGGTGCGTACCTGAAGTTAGAAATAAATATTTTTCATTCTTTTATTTCTCAATATTATGCCGATTTTTTATCTATCGATACTACAATTTCTTCGGAATATTTACCATTGCTGCACTACGACAGAGACTCTTCCTGAAGAAGATAAGGGTCTGGTTAGGTTCGATGTAACTCTGGAACTTAGCACCGTCGCTAGCGCCTTTGACATTGGCACATTTACCGGACCATTGGGGTAGGTTCTCGGCGCCTTTATACTTCTCGATTAAACCGGTTTTCCGAGGATCAGTTTCTCCGGTGTACACGGTTTCAAAGTCACCGTCAAAGTCGTACATCTGTGCAAACGAGCGTTGGTAAATTATTCGCGTTTTATTTTATATTATAGATTGAGAAACTTACCCTGTCGATCAATCCCAACCGATCGAATTTGATCCAAGAAGGCATGAGATTGTTTCCGACCGTGACGAGAGTAGATTCGTAACCGAACATGAATTCCTTGGCTGTCATACGTACAAGAGGTTTCGATTCTGTTTGACGAATCAGTAGATTTAAACCCCATCTGGTCAGGTATGAAGAATCTTTCATTACGTTGGCGATACTCTGCGCATAAAAGAAAAAAATATTTGAAAAATCGGTATTTATTTTCGAAAAAAATCGGTATCAATTTTTGGAACGTAAATGTAATAAAGTCGTATGAAAGTGATTTTTGATAGAACAATTTGTATTCATTTTCAAAAAATCGGTAAATAAATCGTGAGTCATTTTCGAAGAATCGACACATAAATCAGGAGTCATTTTCGAATAATCGGTAAGGAAATCAAGAGACATTCTCGGTAAATATAAATAGATATACATAAGAAGGCATTCTCGAATGATCGGTAAAGGAATAAGATTTAATATTCAAGAAATCTACAAAAGAATTTGCATTAATATTCGAAAAATCGGTATTGAATTACGATCAATGAAAGTAATTAATTGCATGACAGTGCAATATTTTAATAGATTATTCGAGAAGCGCAAAACAAATTAAAAATCGTACAATCATTGATTCATGCCTAGTTTGCGCGATAAAATAAGCTATTGTTTGTTAATCGTGACTTATCCTTACAGACAATGCACTACATCCGTACATTTGAGGTTAAAAATAATATTCAAATGATAGCTCATTCTAAAATTAACATTATTCAAGGACAAAAAAAATATTCATTTTACCCCAAGTAATTGATTTCCTATGTTTAAAAATAGTCACACACACACACACACACACACACACACCCACACACGCGTTTATATACACACATATTCCACATTTTTATTTCGAAATTTCGCAACGAAAATCCTTCCTCTCACCGACTATCGCTACACTCAGACTTTCCCGTGTGGGTTTACTTTCTTCGCGAGAACACTTACACGAGCGATTACCGGCCGATTCCATTATGTAAGGACAACTCAAACTTACGCGAATACAGTGATTGAGGTCCACTTCGTACCGACGAATTTCGAGCAATTATGCATTACGTTTGTATAGCGTATCGCGCTATTTCGTTCGTCTATTATTTCAAGCCAATGCAAATTTCGTTGTTTATTTCTGAGAAATAATCGATAGATTTATGAATTTGAAAATCGTATTTGTTATCTTCTATTATGTGACAATTGCATAACCTTCGAATGCGGTAACGCAGCTTTTCCACGGACACGGACTTGAAACCGCGCGTTTAAAATCCGATTTTTTTAAATACTACAAAACGTACAGGTAATTACGGACGATTCTCTGCTAAACCGTTACTTCGAAAGTTTGTTTTCCGTGATAATTTGAGACGTTATTAAAAATATTCCCGTAAGTTTCTATAAAATTTATTAGAATTTTTCAACGCATTTCTGTAAGTTGCAGAATGTTTTTTAATGGGACTAATTAAAAAATATATATATGCATAGATCTCCTCAAGCAAGCAATAGTTATTATACATCCATATAACAGCTTTGTTTGATTTATCCTGAAAAAAGATTCCTAAATTTAAATAATTTTATTTATATCACGAAATGACTCTCTTGAAAGAAAATATTAAGACGGTTTGTGTAGTTAAAAAATGGAATTGTTGAAATGTAATATTTAACTTTAATATTAATATTTAAGAATTTTTTTGCATCTGAAATTTTCTCTTAAATGACAATTTTCTCTTTTTGAAAAATAGTTTTTTTTTAGTTAAATAATTGTTTTTTCAATGCCGAAGCGTTATTTTATAAAATATTTTCAAGTTGTTTTTATCGAATAAAGACTTCGAAATGTGAAAAGTGAAAAGAAAATTCATCTTAGATCTAGACCTATTGCAGAACTACTGCAAATATATGCTTACGAAGCAAATATGGTTACAAGAATCAAATTGGTCTATTTACTATAAATCATTATATTAATAAATTTGATGAAAAAACATTGCAATGTGTATACGTCAGTTCTGGAAAAGTGTTCGATAACTCAAAACTTTTCAGATTAACTTCAACATAGTTTTCGATGATATAATCTTCAATTTTGTCTCACCGATTTCATATACATGACATATTTCAATTCATGTTGTTAAACCATTTCTAAATAGAATTTCTTCTATTTCAAAAAAGCCTTAGAATTGTCGTCAATAGATTCAAAGCAAATTAAAGGGTTAAGCATTCAATTCGTTCGCAAATAAAAATTTGACGCTATTTAAAAGGTGCAAATCTTATATTGAAACAAATATATCAAAAATGTTTCTTCAGTAAACAATGATGAGTAACAACAACAGCAACTGATAAAAACAACAAAAAGTTCTTAATTTTCCCGCCACATTACCTATACAAGTACAGCTATATACATTGATAGCTATACCTATATACACTACTAAGGAAGAACATACTAGGAGTGACGCTCCGATAAATCTATCCAATCAAAATAGCAATTTCTATATACGTATAGGAATAAACACACATCTATGTACTACATAGTCGATTGGAAACAGTAAAAAAATTCGGTGTAAACGGGCTTCGAATGCTCGTACTGATTAAACGCGTATATAAACATTGGCCATAAAATTGCGTAAGAGCCTTGCGGTGGACAACCGGAGATACAGGGGTCCATCGATACGATCGTTACATAAGCCCAGGCGCAAAGCGCTAAACTTTTACGAGGAATGTAAATTGAGCGAAGCGATTGTGCGCAATCGCTGCTTTTCTTTTCGCTGTTCTCTCGATGCATATCTATTATATGTATACATATAATATATATATATATATATATATATATATATATATATACAGATATACATATATATACATACACACATATATATATATATATATATATATATATATATATGTGTGTGTGTGTGTGTGTGTGTGTGTGTGTATAACTGTGTGTGCGCGCGTACGCCCGAGAATTTTCTGCAAAATCGAGTTGGGTTGCGTTTGGACACTATGTGCTCGCGACTGCAGACGCAGAAAAAGAAGTTTAATTAAAGCCTTTCACCCAGTCCGAGTGTATCGGTATTTAAGAATAAGAACGATTAGAGCTTTTTTTTTCGGCGATTGCAGTGATTATGGATAGAAAAACCACAACCGATTCATTGGCACGTGAATATTTCCTTTTGACTATGTATTTCTTATATACACACTTGGTGTCTTGCGAAAAGGTGTATTTTAATAAAAAATTTAAGATACCGCAATGACAGTCTTTTCTCCATAATTTTCCAGACTGTTGAGGCTGGTTTATAGTTTTAAAGTTGTTGGAAATCGATAAAGAATAATTTTAGTTGTAAAATTTTTTCAACATAATTGTTATGTAAAAGTGTGAATTAAGTGTGTAACTTTCTTCCTTTGTAGAAGATATTTTGAGTCTTTGTAGAAGACTTTTGGCGAACTACAGTTTAAGTTTAAATTATTTCGAAAGCGTTCGATCTCATACGTATGTGTATTTTTAAAGAATGTGATTTTTAATCAAAATTGCAATAATTTTGTTTTCTCACTGGTAATGGATAGACTGAATATAAAGCAAAAACGAAAAAATTGAACACCCGAGTATAAATCGCTGAAGTAAAATGATTCTTTGTTTGATTGAAGTAATAATATGAATTCTGTACTTAAACTGCTTCGTAAAAAAAATACGCAACATTCCTTATCGAAGAAAATGATAAAAATTCTATTCGACGACGTTGAAAATTGAAGCTTTGTATCATTAAATCGTAAACAAACTCCCAATACTATTATCGCCATTAAACAGCTGAATCGCTGACAGTAATAGAATACATTATAGCTTAAATTAACTTGTTACTTCAATCGAACTAAGCAACTTCCGTATCTCATTATTTCTTGTATATTTGCCTTGTATCAATGAATAAAACAATAACACACGCGCAATCGAACATTGTGTAGGAAATGGCATAATGATTTATTACCCAGAGAAATAAAACAATTTATTGCAGGCGATTGTTTTATTGCCTTTTTACTTCGTGTACACGGTTTAAAAACATAAAAGAGGAAAATTTGAAAATAATAGATAATAATGAAGTATATCTATAAATAAATAGTTTATAAGTGTAATTAATTAATTATTAACCTTAAGTATTAAGCTTTCATTTTCAATGTCGAATACAATATTTATGCGTTTTCTTGGTAGAGGAAAGCTATGTTGCAATTGTGATATAATTATTGTATATCATTTGTAGTGTTTAACTCAGACGTAATCTTTAATAGATGGATCACAAAATCCATCGTAATACCGATCTGAAAATTTTCCTTCACTGGCATTGCTTTTCTGTTCAACGCTCTAATATATTCTAGATTCAGTTTTTTATTAGCTAATCGTTTAGTCTCACATTCAATATATTTAACATCTCAAGCCGATACCAAAATTTTCCTTCTCAATCAAATCTGATCGGTAATCACCGATACTTACCGGTACACTATTCGAAAAAAATAATCCTAATAATATACTCATTTCTGATTAATTATTAATCTAGTGTCACATTCAATATATTTAACATCGCAATACCGATCTAAAAATTTCCCTTCTCAGTGAAATTACCGATACTTCGGTTACTATTCGAAAATAATAAACCTAATAATATGCCGATATATTCTAGATTTAGTTGTCTTATTTCTGATTACTGAATAATTTAGTGTCATTTTCGGTAACATAATAAATCGTCAAACCGATCGCGGACCGATCCGAATTTTCTTCCTCAGTGTCATTACTGATACTACATATATTCCTTGGACTACTATTCGAAAGTACACCTATATGTCACAAAATGTCCGAGATGAAGTTGTCTCATTTGTCCAATCACTGCATTATTTTGCGTCATTTCAATTAATTAATAGATGCAAATCGCGAAACCGATCGAGAAAAAGAAACTCTGACCTCGCGACTCTTTGTAGCCAATTAAAATTCCTCAAATACAATACATTTACTTTCGTACACATGCTAATTTTCGGAAGGACATCACGGTCGATGCCAAAGCCATTATCGTCCATTTTCGATCGGAATCGACTCAGCGAGAAGTATTTATTTATGCGCTATTGAGTCAGAATTCGATCTGAATTCGCGAAATTCCAAAGTAGATGAATTAAGTCGACGTTGAAAACCTTTATCCCCGTATACGTCGCGGGTGAATTTATTATCCTTTGTGGTGTGTGCTTGCAACGTTTAAACGCGGTAAGTTCTTACGAATCGGTATAAAATCGGTATGTACCTTCAGGGCCACGATTTTCTGATTCATTCGACTTTTTCTCGTCTCGCGACGAATTCAAGTGCTTTAATGGAACGATAATTAGTTAATCAATCGAGGAATTTTATTTGCGTCAATATCGATCTTTTCGAATGCTTGTATTATGGTTCGTCTGAACTTTTCTATTCGTCATTATATTTTTCCCGACTGCGCAATATTTATTCCTTTTTTTTATTCTAAGACTCAGTTTTTTCTTGCATTATTTATATAATAGTACGTCTTATTTTGCGCGTAAGTAAAAATTAGCATTTTGTCGTATCACACTGTGATTTGGTTAACGTTGTAGTGACAACGATGAATTTTCGTTTGCAAAGCTTATTTTTTACGTCTTTTACGGTGTCACATAGTCGAGTTACTTTATTGAGCTACATCTTCAGGAGTAGTTTACGGTATATATATATAAAATAACGAGTGTCGTAATAACGAGTTATCCGAAGTAAAAATATAAATGGACATAACTGTGCGTGTAATCTGGAATTATGTTAAAAGAAAACGACTACTGCTTTTAAGATAAATTGCCCGGCGGGTCATATTTCTGCATTACATGTTGAAGAATCACCCGAAAATTACTGGGAAAAAAACGCTTTCGATGAAACCGGTTTTTTTTAAAGAGTGGTAAGCTTCGATTGTAGTGCTTTTCTTTATAGGTGTATTACAAGAGCCGAGTATCATTATGTACTTGTAATGAGAATGATTTATGTATTAACTAATCGATACAGCAAATTTCTACATGCGTCTTGTAATAGAAGCTACTTCTGTTCTATGAATTATGATCTAATAAATGTTAACTAACACAGGCAATGTTTCTCCTTCTTTATTGTTTCCTCTACGTCATCGATATATTATTATTATTTTTTTTCTTGTAAAATGAGTGCAATAAATGGATTTTTTCGATTAATATTTGGAGGACTTGTATATGCAGAAGTATAAAAGAATTACAGTAAAAAATTTTCTTTTTTCTTTTTTTTATGAAAGATCGTGAAGTACAAGAATCACAGAAAAATTGAGAGCAAAAGCCTGATAGGTAAATTATTTAAATATTATACTTCTAAGAATACATTTTTACACAGAATTGTCTCGTAATATAATGTTGCATATATTTTGTATATAATTAAAAACCAATTATTAATATAAAAAAATATTTTCTATATGAATTTTCTATTTTCTTCTAGAACAAGGTATCTAAGGAGCTTATAGAAGTCTTGGACTACTGAACTATAGGTAAAAATATATAGAATATACCTATATATAGTAGCATTAGTACTAGTTGAGTAATTATTTAAGCAAATGAAATTTTTTTTAAATATTTAATTTGTGTATGTTCCACGTGTAGTCAACCGGATTTTCACCAGACTGTGCTTAAAATATTCTTTATGAGTACCGCTACGTACTATATAATATATTACTTCTTAAAAATAATTTTTTCATTTAATTTTAAAGAAATATTTACTTAAATCTTATCATTATATTTATGAGAATGTTAATTTAGTTCAAATATTAATGTCAATGACAATCAATGTTTGTTTAAATATACTAATTCGTTATTCATGAGAAATGTTATTTTAGTAAAGCTAATTTTCATTTCTATTCAGTTCGCTAAATTTTACTTTCAAATAGATACCTTTTAAATGGAAAAAAATTATTTTTTTAAATATAACATACTTTTTTCAGTGTACCTTTGACACTTATAAGTGATATACTGTTATTAAATATTTACATACAATATAAGCATAATTGATAAAAATAAAAAAATAATTATTTTCAAAATTTAATCGAAGCTGGACTCCTTGAGAGATCCTTAAAGAATTTTTATAAAGAAAGTTATGCGTGTTAGAAGAGCAATCTTGCACAGCCCGATAAAATCCGGTTGTAAGAGAACTTTTCGAACAAAGGATATATACAGCGGGAGAATATGTTGTCGAAGAGAAAATTCTGTAGCTTCGCAAGATTATTGTTATGGACAAGGAGTCGAAGAGAGAATATTCGCGACTACTACTGGTTTCACGAGATACTTTGGTTAATTTTATTCGAGAAGGTTCGCGAGTTGGTTTACGACTTACGCGGACGCCGTATGCAATTTTTCATCGGAATTCTCGCTCGATCGCTCGTATAATTTGTTACTTCGTGTACAAAGGAACCATGGCGCGGAAGTTGAGTGTATTTGAAAAATAATAAATTTCACTTGTCACGGTTTAGAAATGGGCTGGACGTGAGTGCTCCACTCCTCGACCGTCACGCCCTCTAGCGGAGAGAACTTTTTTTTTATTTATTGCACAGAAATTCGTCGACTTTATCGTAAATTAAGTTTCGGTACGAGTAATAGGCATTAAAGAACATTTTAATTGAAATGTTATGTTGGGATATTAGTTACTGAGATTAGCCTATGTTTTATTGTTGATTGTATTGTTAAAACACACTGGAATGGGGGTAGGGCGCCACTAAAAACTCGAAATTACAATATGTATACAAAAATGAATTTCGACTAAATGTTATTCGTAGTACTCGTGATCTGCAATTGAATGTCGACTCTATAGACCTTTCAAAAATTATTTTTTGCTCAAAAAAGCAAAAGGGCGACGATTATATATTGAATAACGAATAAGACTAATTAAAAATTTCAAGAACATCTACGGTATATTTGCATTTAAATCGAAAATGGTAATTTATCGTTTAATACACGTAAAATGAACATTTCACCAAGTTACCCATAAACCGTGAACTTATTCCAGAAAAAATCAACCCAAATATTCCAATAGCTATGCAAAAATCGGTATTAAACCACCGATAATCGCTTATGCAAGAAACGACTCGTGCGACATAGCTGTAGAGTATATAATATACATACAGCACACGGCATCATCGTGTTCGGTCGACGGCTTGAAAATATTGCGCAACTTGCACGAGACCGGCACGCGACTAAAATGACTCTTCATTTCATAATGATTTTTAGTCTCGATCGTCAGGTAACGTCGAATTTTCCAGAGTCTCGGGTATTTCAATGAATGCTGCATACCCAGATGAATGAACCGGTACGTTCATTGCCATTCCGAAAATAGAATTAATTAACATAGAATTACAGTTAATTGTTTTTTTCGTAACGCGTTGTTCAGACGTAATGTAAAAAAATTTTAAAATGTGGTTGTGCGTGTCGTATTTCCTTATATTCAAGTTGTTTCGATATACAGAGACTAATATTTAATTATACATTTTTTTAAATTTCGTTACAAAATCACGAAATTAAGCTTTTTTTAAAGTTTTCTACACTCGTTCTTTACGTTTCATATTCCTGTTTTTATTAGTTTAATCGTCCGCCGAAAATTGTTTCAGTGCGAAGAAAAATTATCTTGTGTCTTATTCGACAGATCAGATTTTAGAATACAACAGGGATAAACGATCATAGATTATCGGTAATCGATGTAAACACGCGGTAGTAGTTGTAAAGCGATTTATCGCGAATGCAAAGCTACGAGATAATTAGCATGAAAGTATTTATTATTAATATGTTTTAACATATTTTATAAATAGTCAGTTTAAATTTGAAATAGGTATTATTCGAGCGAATGGTATTTTGAAATGTTTAAATAAATGAATTTTTGAACGAAGATAGTTTAAACAGTTTTTGTTTGATTTAAATGAAGAAGGTTCGAAATAAAATCATGTTATTTATAGAATTCGAACGATAAGCATTGCTTTAATTCCGTTTAAAAAAAATAAGTTAAATTGATACATCGTAAACTTTGACGTTTTTATTTCAATGAATATTTAAACGTATTTAATACTTCTATATAAAATTTACTAAACTTTATAGAAAACATTATTATTACACTACTATATATAAATTTTCATCCATATATTATTTTTACACTTCATCTATATATTATTTTTACACTACTATATATAAATTTTCATCCTACAATAAAGTATTCTTTGGTAGACGTAGTGTGCGCTTGCGCAGTGCTATCATATTTGTAGTACGCATGCGCAGTAGAAGGATACCAGTCATGAAACTTGCAAGTGGCAAAATGTTAGCGTCAATATATAATTCCGTGCAGTAGATTTGCAATGCGTAAAGTGATTTTCAGGGCGCGGCGTTGTGTTAATTTTTTTAATCAACTTTTCTCCTCTACGTAATTATTTAACACTATTATTAATTAAAGTCGCTTAGCATACTTTTGCATACGTTTTTACGCATCATCGCTGTGACAAAAAAATCGGTCGATGTGTATGAAAGATTAATGAGTATAAATTTATCTGCACTTTCTGTACAATTGTTTTCTTTATTTTTCGTACTGTAGTAGTCGACCTCGTGAATACCTTAAATCCTTCCTGTTTGCATTCCTTACTTCAGTGCCCAATTAACGTTTAAATACGTGTACAATAAATAAATATACAATATTTGTTTACATAAAAGTTTCTGAGATTGCACATCGTTAAAGTCTCAAGTAGCTTTAGTGCTCCAGAACAGGATAAATTGTAATGAATGAGCGATGAAAGAAATATGATATTTTAATTTTTTTTTAAATTTTAATACTTTAGTATGGAAAACTCACAGCCTCGTTAAATTATCGCGAAATAATTCAACGACAAATAATGAATCTTTGTTGTAAAACTAGGTTGTTTATATCACTCTGAGCACGTTTCCCTATTTTTCCATAGGAAAATAAAACGAGAACGAATATATGACGAATCTCTTATTTATATCCCTTACACGACACGAATCGTTCAAGGAAGAAGCTTTAAACATTATCCATAAATTACAAAGACTATTAATTTCGAAATTCCCGCGCTTTTACAACAAATGACGAAGAATTAAGTACACATCCGAAGCAATTGCGTAATTATATGACCTGTTTGGCGCTTTTCCAGTCGCCGGAGGAAACGTGGCTGCTGCGTACAGCAGTCGTCGACCTCGCGTTAAAAGCACATGTTCCTTATCTGTCAACAACTCGTGCGAATAGTTACTCTGTATATCTATATCTATATACATTGATTTCTTTAAGATACCGCTTGCTGCACTTCGACGAGAAGCTTTTTATATTCGAAGCCGATTCGAAACGAGCTTGCGCCAGTTCGTTTATCAGAGAGCGATTTAATGTTTGCTAGGGGAATTCACGAAGTCGGAAGAGTCGGCTCGAGTGTGAAAACGATATTTTAAGATTTCGAGGATGTAAGATGTTATTTTGGTAAGTGAAAGTAATTTTTTTGTGATTGCAAGTGGTTATTCTTACGCGATTTCTTGAGTATAAGTAAAAGAGTTCGGCTGGGAAACGTTACGATTTTAATTATGGGATTTACTTTTAATGTATGATAATTTTACGATTAGAATTGTCTTCTTTAGGCTGTGTGACTTTTTTTAATTTTACTGCGATAATTTTTATATAATGTTCTATTTATGTGTTGATAATTTAATATGTAACATTAAGTATAAAAAAGTGGAAAAATTATACATCTTATGGACTAGTAATGAAAGTGTGGAGGCTTTACATAAACGGTACGAGATTTCGGTAAAAAGTACTTATAATATGATTTTTGTAAAATATAATAATAAGCAACAATGGCCTAGTTATATAAATATTATTACAAGGTAATAAACAATATAATAATTCTAAACCGATCGAAGCTTATCTCTTGCGGTAACCAACGAGAAGAAAGCAGAATGAAAAACAAGTGGATTCGCATAAATTCACGGGAATTTCAGATCCGTCCGCAAAGTTTGCGCTTTCGCAACGCGTTTCTCGAGTAAAAAAATCACCGAGATTCGAGCAGCGTGCACTGAGTAGCTAAGCGGAATTCTCACAATTGTTCAGAGTTGCAATGAATTTTTAACGAAATCAAGAGATGAATAAACTTCGAGAATTCGGAGGTGCACCCGGCGAGCCAAGAAAACGTGTAGATTTATATACGGAAGTAATTGTTAGCAGTGACATTTTTAAAATTATTTTCGGTAATTAAAGTTTTTATAAACAACGAAATTCGCATTAACTGACACTCACGTGCTACAAAATAAAGTCGATGCACTGAAAGTGATACTCATTTATCGTCGTGATAAAGTCGAGTAATGTAGGACGAAAGATAAGTGGTTTATCGTTGTGCTCTTACGTTGTAAAGTGCACAACAATGTATCCAATTAATCAGCGTGTAAATGCACGCTTCACTTGTTTTCATAAATTATTGGAAACATTTGCTGCTGAGCTTTGCATTCGGTGTTGTATCACTATCTAATATACGAGTATGAATTTTTTACTGTATATACACGGCTTATATACTTTAATCGCAATCGAATTGCAATAAACAAAAGGGCTGAGCATTTTTATTCCAACACTGAGTTTGGTAATCGTATTAGAGAGAGTCGAGACTAAAAATTGTATGTAGTTTTATTTTCTTTTGATTGTATTTGTATATATAGTAAAAAAGACTGCTTGAATTTTCACTGGATACTATAGTAATTTTTACGATAGCTAAATATATGGTGTACATGCACATCTATGGCGCGATCTTGTAAAAAGTTCGATGTTGATGTTTACCACTAGGAGGATACCAGACATAATACTGACAATGTGGAAAATATTAATGCATAAATAAATAAATATTATCGAAGGGTATAGTAATATTTAGTAGAATATATGGTACGTATACGTTGCGTAGTGCTATCTTGTTAGAAGTCTAATGTTGACCTTTGCCACCAGGGGGATACAAGTCATAAAACTCGCGATTGGCAAAATTTAAATGCTATTACAATAACTTATAATCAAGCGTTTATTTTGAGGATAAAAATTGCTATTACAGTATTTCCGAATTTCAATAAATTCGTACAATTTCTCTCCGTAAATACAAGTACAATACGTACAAAAAAAAGTCTTTTTTCGCCATTACCAATGTGGTATTCCCCAGTGAATAATCATTCCTTAAAAGTCACCTTTTATCCTCATCGAATCGTTTTTGGCGCGTAAACCAGCGTCTCTTCACAATGAGCCACGTGCTCGAAATAAACACGCGAAAAATCCCATGCGAAGCTTTTGTGTCGTCCTTTAGTAATGTCGAGTGATGATGAAGACGTAGTAGTAGACACAGAGTGACTCAGAGAAAATAAAAATAAAGTCTATAGACTCCTATAGGAGCTTGAAAGTCAGCTCGTGTGTCCCTCGAATGGACGTTCACGACAGCTGTATGTATTCGAGAGAAACGACCTTGACAAGGCTGGTTTTTGTAATTACACACGTGGATATGTAGACGAGTGTAATTTGTAATTTCTGTACATGATCGCGTGTGGTTTAACCCCTTTTTCCTTCCTCATCTGGTTTGGTCAGTTGTGAAACATTTGAAACGAACGTCTACAATTCCGCGAGATAATTTTGCGGTTTTTTTCTCATTAAAACAGGAACGATTCCATGCGCTATCGACACGAACGCGACGACTTCGTCCAAATAGACCGTAGAGATGAAATAATTTGCATCTTCGGAATGACTAAATGCAGAACCTCTCTCGACTGTCGGTTTCGAAACTTCAATAGCATATTTTTGCGATGCGATTGAACAGCCAAGCCTTTCGGCAGTTGTCCTACATCCAAACAGGTTTGGATGTTCGAATGTTGTTGTATTATGTAATTTGCAATGGAAGATTGGGGATCGAGACGAGATGAAGAATAGTTCAGAGACTTACCAATAGAGCGATGTTTGGCATCACGACGATGTCTTCTTCGGTTCCATTGCTCATTTCGGGGATGAATTTGAGGGGATGAAGTGGTATTGCTGTGACTGTTCCATTCGAGTTGAAAGTTACGTTACTGTGTTCCATGAATTCTCTGATTAAAAAAATAAGAGCAATTATGGGGTGAGATCTGAGTCATTAAAGCTTTTTAATGAAAATGAAGAATTATTAGTATTGATAAAGACGAAGTAAACCGTTTTGATTAGAAACGTTGATAAATTTATGCTGTTATGCGTATTGATGATTCTTAGAGATTAACTTTCTGTTTCTTTTGTACTGAATCATTTTCCGTGTTACAGAGAGCTAAATCTGGCATCTTTACCATTTTTTCTATTTTATACCTATTTTCAATCATTTGTACCCCATCGGTGTACAAAGAAAATATTTTTTGTCTAAAAACACAAAAGGTCGTTTTTTTCTAAAATGTTATATTTACTTGGCTTCTCAAAATCATCACCACCTACTGCAACGAGTGTTTAATAAATAATTAACAGTATTTTATTAAATAAAATTAAATACTGAATAAACAAATGCATTCCTAATAAGCAAAGCAGAAATTCAAATAGAATTGGAAAATTCAATACTAATACTGGAAACGAATATAATAATGTATTGATTCGCTTTAAATCCGTTTCTTTAAATAAAGAAATAATCGTTAAAAGTTCTCAGCAGATCATTGCACTCTACACCAATCAGATAATAATGACTTCCCACTTATTTCCAAGAGACTGAAAGAGAGTGTACTTTTTATGACCTCGATCATTCAAAAAATACTCAGAGCAATCCGCATCCTGATTTCATAGCCAAGAGGTATATACAAGAATACTCCCCGTGATTTTTCTCTCGATCGAATGCCGTCTTTATATATATATGTATAACAAACCTGAAGACATAAGGACCAATTTGTACGAGCTTGAGCTTGGACTCCTCTCGTTTCATGTAGGCCTCGTGATTCGTGATATTAAACAGGTAGACCTTGAGGTACAGATCGACCGGCGGGGCTCGCCAGATCTCGTAGATCTCCCCGCCTTCACCGAAGGTCGCTTTCCATTTGAATATGAACTCGTAGGGTTGGACGACCAACACTAAGCAGCCGATCACCAGACCCAATAAACCCATTGACATCAGCACGAAGATACCTGCAAATTTAGGAAAAATTGTATTTTGTGAGATGTGGATTTGTCATTTTCTAATCGATGTTTTAGCACTGGGAAATTCATTGATTTAGATCCAATGGCGTATTTACAACTTTCTTTTGATCAAAATAATATTTCATTATTTAATACTAAACTTATCGTTATTAAGCGCAGATAATAATGAATTGAAAGCATTTCTCAGCCCGTAAAATATGTATGCTTTGAAATTGCTCAGAAACGAAAAATTCATATAATAACGAAAGTTGATTCTATAAATAGTTCTCGAGATAAAGCTACGCACACATTCCAGCGTATATTTAGTAAAAACGTGCGATACGAATCGCTCACGCCTGAAAACGCATATCAGCAGAAATTGATAAAAAATTCTACAATTAAAAGGGTTTTCTATCTCGGAAGCAAACCGAGCTTGCGCAAGCCCTCCGCGGGTCATTTAAGAATCCACGTGTAAACGAAGTATTTTATCAATTCCTTTTCTCTCTCTTTCGTTGTAAACTAGCGGTTTCGAACTCTCTTCGATTCAAGGATGTCTGCCTAGAGGTTTTTTTTCGTGACTCGCCAAGCTTTTGAGGAAACAACACACGCTGCATCTTTAAAACTCTCGGCGCACGTTTGGACGTATTTCAGTTCTCGTCTCTTCCGTCATAGCAGTACAGGTTTTTCCAACCGTCGATTTCGTATTTTCACCAAGTATTTGGACTTTTTTTTAACGACAAGTGTAAACATTGGATATTAAGAATGCGAACACTCGGAATTTAAATTTGGCGCGTTGACTCGATTCGAATTACAGTTCACTGTGCGTAGATCTTAATCCATGATTGTACACGTGAATTAAGAGTCACATTGTACGTAAATGGAAACAAGGAAAGGAAATTTGTTTATTCGACACATAATGAGATTTTATTTCTAGCGATACGACAGACGCACTTTGACCCTGATCTTCTTCGGCTTGTATCGTTTAGCATATGATAACATCCTTGAAATCGTGTAATTCATACGATTCTTTAGTCACAAGGCAAGTAAATAATCAAATAACAAAAGCTCAGAGTCGAGGCTAGACATCAGTGACCTGGATTTTATTGGGACTGTTGTAGTCGTTGAATACTTGAACTTATAACTTCATTAACGTATACAAATTTGATCTCAAACTATGCATCGTAATACTAAGACGCAAAGGAATTATATCTTATTCATTGGTTCAATAAATAACTAATAATTAAAATTTTTTATTTTATAATTGTTTATGTTTTGATAACAATTAAATATACGAAAATACCAAGAAATAGATATATCCTTTTTTTTTAACGAGTAGAACCAATGTACTAATTGGTTTACAATATATACGTCGATGGTCCATTTTCAAAGCGATCAAAACCGTATTCGTAAATATATAAATAGTTAAAGTAAATCAATTGTTTTTATGTCTTAGTAAGAATTAATAAAAAAAAATATATCTAAAAATAGATATACTGTTTATAAAGAATAAAACCAATACACCACTTGGTTTACGATGTTTAATACGAGATTATTTATTCACGCATGCAATCAGTCACGTAGCTCATTGCGAATAACATATTTGTTGAATTTAATATAATTAAAAGCAAAAGCTTTCGTAAAATAATTACGAAGACAACAACAATCTTATTAATCCATTAGTCTATAAATTAAATTAAAATTTCTATTATTATACACTATAGCCTCGATAACGACTCGACACTTTCAACTCTCGCTCGCATTTATAAGGCATCAATTAAAAAGTACAACAAAAATCCTTTGTTTATTAGTCGATAAAAAAAAAATGTGATTTCGATGAATAATTCATGTTCATTCGGCGTCCGACTTTTTCCCCCTTTAGAAAAGATGCTTCGCGAGAAAACAAATGACTATTCGCTCTACAGTGTCGTGTATAAATAACAAAAAAAAAACTGCATAATATACTCATTGTCGCAATTGGGAAAAACCTCTCTGTCGTTACTACCTGTGCAAGCACCAACATTTTTTTTTTGCTTTTCATCGGCGATTTATTCGATTCGATAAATTTCCATATCCCGACGATAATGGTTCATCAACTCGATGTATTAGAAACTTCACAGAATAAACAAGAGGCAGAGAAATTGCTCGTCCCTGACTCCGCGACATCGCATACACATTCTACGCGCGAAATACTTCACGATAATGGGCCTTTGTCTGCGATTTATATACATATATATGTAGGTATACAGTAGCCGGTATAATCGAGTCGTTCCGAAACGGAATCACGTTTCTTTCGAGTCGACTATCCTTGTATAATAGTCGCATAGCGCTGTTCTCGATCATAGAGGATTGACTTATGCAGATATACGGAAGCGACGATGAGCGAGAGAAAATTTTTTTGTTTTTTACGATCAAAGTAGTCGGTGTGCATATGGTACCGTTACTTTACGAGTACGTCTCAAGGAAAGCTTCTTTTGATGTTATGGTTTTCGGTATGCAAAAAAGCTCGTTCGTTCCGTATATAGATTTTATGCGCTTCATACAAAACCAGGAAAATATTTGGATTTATGACGTTGATTAAAAAAAATCTGCATCGTTCTACTCGAATTCGGAGGATTTGATTCATAGCAACCTTTCGATGGTATACTGATGTGCGTGCGATTTTCATAATTCATTTTGACCGATTTTTACACGGTTCGTAATTTTTTTTTTGGACTGAAGATCGAAATGAATTATTCAATTGTTTATTAAAATTATGTATAATAATTCAATTGTTGAAAAAGACTGTGTTTTTTCTACTGTAATACAACTTTGTTCTTAACGATACGTCTTTTAATACTAATATGTCATATTATTTATTGGTTTGTACTTTTTACCGAGAAACGTGTATAATTAGTGCAAAGTTTCAAAAATACCGATGACGTTTTTTAATCGACGAATCAATTACTGGTAAAAATGGAGTCAAAAACAGTTACTTTATTCAAATTCCATCAGATACGCGATTAAAATTTTAAATAGGGAAGAATTTCACTAAAATAAAATGTTGCATTTTTAATTAGAGAAATTTCGAATATATTTGGAGTTATTGAAATACCCCGAAAGTAGACCGTCATTTTTTGTCTGTATTATTATCTGTGAAAGCAAAAATCAAATTTCTACAAGTAGCTGGTGAACGAATTATCTCGAGTACAGCTCATTGTGACGCAAATGAAATCAAGAGAGAAATGAGTAAGAACCAAGTGATTAACGATAAATATCTACCAGGCATGACGCTTGATTAATCTCACGTGTTTAGATTCTGGAAGTGGTGGGGGGGGGGACTGATGTTTAAAGGTCTCATTAATTTTTTTGCCATGTTCGAAGTCTTACTCTTTCGATTTAATAACAATTTAATAACAATAAAAATTATTTAATTGATATCAATAATTTGGAAAAAGTTGTTATATATTCGTAAAATAATACATTTTTAAAATTCAATAGTTCGAATTCGTCTATTTATTAAAATGTGTTATTTTAGAATGATAACATATTTGAATAACATTTTTAAATTATTCAAAGTACTGAAGTAAACGAAATTTTTACGCGTCGCCTAATCTTTGGAGCTCTCCGTGCTTATAAATATATTTACTGACTTTTATTGTTGATCTTATTATTGGCTATTCATTTATAATCTGAGTACATTAATAATTATACATTTTTATGGTTATTTATACCGATCGGTATATTTTTGTTGTTAAAAAGTACGACTATTAATAAAGCTTTAAACGATCGGTATCTTTGTTTTGAATGTCTGGTTGATATTTTATTTTTATTGTCTGATTAAGATTAATCGATTCGTAAAAATGTCAATAACTATTAGTTTTTCACTGTAGCATCGATTCGACGAAAACAATTTTCAATAAATATTGCACTTCATCCAAAATAATCTTAGTCAAATTCATAGAAATAGACGCTATTTCAGTACAAATTTGTCGAATTCCTGATTCGGAGTTAATTCAAATTTACTTGATAAAGGCAAGTACATATTTCATTGTTACGTGAAATTGAGGAGCAGTTGAAAAAACAAGAGTGTTATAGAACACTAGCCGCTTTGACGCTTAAAAATTCTAAACATACCGGTTTTACCGATTTCTGCGTTCGGCCGATTATTCGTAAACTAGTTCAGATTATTTTATATATATGTATACGCAATCTTCCGTTTCCTCAATATATAAAAGTATACAAATAAGAAAAGTGAGTATCTATTGAATACCTATTTATTGAGTATCTACACGTATAGATATACGTTGAATCATTTCCAGTGGGATCGGTCATAAAATGTTACTATATAATTAAAATCTATTTAATATGCATATCGTCTTTAAGACTTAATACGATTTTATTAAGATAACCAAATTTCCTGAGTTTCGCTCTCGATTTCCTATTTTAAAACAAGTCCGTACGCATACATACCCGTAAAAAGTCTACCTGGAGAACGCACACCTTATACATAAATCAGCCAAACCCCACTACTGTATATCATGACGGAAACGCGTACTTTCGCTCTACCGAATACACTTCTCTTTATTTTTCCCTTTTAAGCAATCACCTATACATCTACGAGCGAACACCTACAATCTACGATGAATTGTTGATAAATCGGTAAAAGATCGGTAAATTTTGTTTCAATGTATAAACCATTTTTTGGTGTAAATGAAAAAAAGGATTATAAGATTCATTTTGAGAAATCTTTAATTAAGTACATCACCAGCGATC
The DNA here is from genome assembly GCA_018906985.1 of Apocrypta bakeri. Lineage (NCBI taxonomy): Eukaryota > Metazoa > Arthropoda > Insecta > Hymenoptera > Pteromalidae > Apocrypta > Apocrypta bakeri. The sequence continues at coordinate 6,749,994 of JACCIA010000005.1, forward strand.
ACTTGAGTGAAAAGTTATATCATCTGAAGCATTCGTTACTTATTCATAAAAACTCGCGGGATATTTTTGCTGCTTTCAAACATTGATCACTTTTTGTAAGTGCAGCCAATTTAGAATTCTTTTTACTGCTTCGAACCACAAAAAAGCAGTGTGTTTTCAAAAAAACTTTGCCGATTCATCGGATCGTTACATAGATAGCTACCTCCAATTAAACATATTGTATTCAAATTGCTAAACGATAAATATTATATAAAAATATATGCGAAGATTAAATTTTCCAATAAGTATCTTAAATTTCTAGCTAAAATACATCTTAAAATCGTTGTACAAAATATAATTTTATCAATATTTAATAAAGCTCTTTCGTTGTAGAAGCAAAATAATGTAGCCTTGTCGTTTTACCGGCTTATCGGCATCTGGCTGCAGATTTGCATCTATACAAATTCGCTTATACGGATACCATTAGGAAATAACTCTCCAAATCGATTTGCATTATTAGCAAAGATAGATGTTCATAGCGCATGATCATTTTAAAGCGCAACTAGTGCTGTAATATTGTGAAAGTGTATACTATGTGAGCCGCTACGTCTGATTACGCTGCTCAACGCGACGATTGTGTCGATTAAGGATGACTTGCAGAATCGTGTGTTTTTGAATGAGAACTATATACGGCTATCTTATTGAAGATGAGCGTAATTGAATTAGCGATTGAAGTAGCCGGTACATCTGATTTTATTGTCTTAAGAATCGCATTGCACGATCCCGTACAATCATCTAACTACTTAAGAAATGTCATCAGTGCGGTCATTTATTGTTAATCGAATTCGATGTAACTGAAACTTTTTGGTTTGTTCAATTCGTATTAAGTTCATTTACAGTGACAATCGTAAGCTTCAACAGAATACACAGACTTATGTAATAACATTGCTTAATTCTCATCAACAACGTAACAACATTAATATGACGTTTTTTAACTGCAATACTAACCAATAATTAACCAGTATATCGTTAACGTTTCGACTACAGAAGATACGCGGAAATTTCTCTCTAATTACGCCTGCAGTCCCATTACATAAACCTTCCGCTTCTGGACTTAACATTATACGAACTCGTAAGTAAACAAGTAAATTGTACTACGATGCATCTCTTGAACCATCGTGATAAACCGGCTGTGCGTTCGACATAGACTGTGCAAGCGTCTACGATTATGATCGGTAATAACGATTTTCATCAACAAAGGAGAGACGAGTTTTTTTATTGCTCTCCCCTAAACCAGTTCATTAGGTTACTACACTTGAGTAGATGCGTAGAGTTTTTAAGAAATCGGTTGCATCTTATGCAGATTTATTACCGATCTTTGTCTTATCCGACGGATTTGAAGTGTTTTGACGGTGTACGTAATAGTCTTGCAATAGTAGTTAATTTTTTTATGAAAATTCAAGAGAGATCGGTACTCCGACAAGAGATCGTTATGACATTGACCATGAAATCGTAGTAGGTACGCGAATACTGGTATAAATTGCTGTCGAGGTCTCTATACGTGATGTCGAAGACACACAAGGTGGATTAAAGTTAGATTTTTATGCTTTTAATAGAGCTAGTTAGCAATAACAGGTTTTCGCGACACCGCGGTTCAATAAATCTGTGGTTATACAAGTTGTAAATGCGACATATGAGTAAATAACCTTTGAATCGTATCGTTCATAAGATTTAATGACACTTCTATCGCATCTTAATTCAGTTGTTTAATTACAGCACAAACAATATTCAAATTTATGTCACTGTCGGTTTTTACCATTCATACAAGTTGATTCATATAAACAGGAAAAATGAGGAAAAATTGTACGGTTATGGAAATCAGATTTTTTTCTCATCTCAATTAGATTACTTGCGTCAGTCAATTCGAGTACATGCATTATAATTCATTGTACGATTCAGCGCATTCCAATAACAGAAATTGAACGAAAATTTTTTTGTCATTGAACAACCGGTCTCCGAAACACTTTAACGTGAATAGGCAGAGTTTCGATTGTAAATAAACCGTACACTAGAAAGAGAAAGAGCTCTGGAAATGTCTACTTAGTAGTTGGCGAAATTTTCTCGAGCGTAAAAACCGGTTTAGCTGATTCCCGTTTTTAAGGCGCACCGTTCACCGGCTTTGCAGAAGAGCGACGGAAAAAGGGGAGGAAATGAAGGCTGAACTTGTTTTTGCAGATCATCGTGGAATTTCAGTCGAAAGGACAATTTCAATTGAATTCGACTACCGATTGTTCGCTTACCGATTTTCTCTAATGAGAAAATTCACGTTATTATTATTATAGCTAATATTATCGAATTACGTACGAGTTTTTAATTATTCCTGCGATTGCTTGTGTATTTTAAACCGGAAGCTGAGTACGTAAAAATCAAGAGTTCGAAAATCGCAAAAAATTCATAAAGAACGATAGGCACTCGGGAGAGACGCAAAGCCGAATACATATTTTTAAGTCGTATATTTATCAGCTTTATTCATTTCACGTTTTTTATTTTTAAGTTTGCAAACGATGACACAGGAATTGTGCCGATTAAACGTTTCGACTTTCTATAATCCTGTTCTGTATCACAAAAATGCATTTTCAATTTGGCGGATTTTAGTGGATGTGTCAAGTATCCATATTTCGAGAGATTTCATTCAGCTACTGTCATCATCTATTTTTTCATTCACAACGGTACATCGCAATATTGTATCGTCAAAATCAATATAATATTTCATCGTTATTCGAATTAACAACAATTCGAGGACATGCAAAACCGGTTGTTCGCTTTATTTATTTAAGAGATCAATCGATGCCTATTATAATCCTCACGAAAATACGGTGCCTTTGTGTATCTAATTTCGGAAAATAAATTCTTTTCATTCGTAAGGCATATTTTTTATTTTAGATTACAATACTGGACCTTGTATTTCGGGTAGGATCAATCTATTCTTTTTTGGGCAGAAGTGTCTGAATAATTTCCTTTCGAAATAAACCATTAATTTCTCTGTTTAGTTCTAAAATCGACAAAAGTTCTAAAATTTGGTTGAAAAATCGATAAATCCGCATAATCTATAAAAATACGATCTCCGCTATTTATTTGAGAAAAGTGGGCTATGACATACTTTTTAAGTGTCACGGCCAACCGATCGATCGAGCAAAATCGTATTTCATCGCAGGTGTTGCCGAACGAGCGAATTGCTACGACCAAATTATGCAAATTTCCGCGGTTTCTACTAAGAAAAACGGAGAGAATGATAAAGAAAGACACGTAAATATTGACATTTTTTTTCTCGGCGAAGGTCGAGTGTACGATGATAGAAGACTCGTATATGATTACGTTACAATCGCAAGTAACGATCTTATCGACGATGTGCGAAAAGACTGGATATATATATATATATATATATATATACATATGTACATGTAAATAATGATAAAAAAGTCGTGACAATAAACTTGAAAATTATCAGGCGTGACCTCCGGTGGAGCGTGTAAATACCAGTTTTCATGTAAGTGTATTTTTTAAAACTTGGTAGCAAATATGTGCACATTGTATGAATTGAAATATGATGAAGCAAGAAAATATGTTTATTGATTCGCTATGATTCTCACGATCCGGAAGTTAGACGAGATATATCGATAAACAATTATATCGTCGAGGCGAAAATTCGAAAATACCGATTTTCACTATATGAAAATATGTCAATATTACTAATTGTTGATTGTTAACTTATATTTAAATAATTAGTAATCCAAAGACTCTCCAACTTTCACTGATTTTGTATTCATCGAAGGCAACTTAACCAATACATAAATATATATATATATATATTTTAACGACAATAATAATCCTACATTATTTAATAACATTATTGTTATCCTTTCGAAGCACATACGACATCGTTCTTGGTCTATATAGTAATCGTCTCATTCAAACGCTCAAAACGGCACTGGTATTTTTTATTCAGAGGTTGCAAGACAAACGGATGATAAGTACGTGTTCGTAGGAGTCCCGCCGTTTATTATTATTTTTTTCTTTCCTTATAGTGATATAAAAAAATATCGCGATTATCTAGTGATGTGCGTGGGACAATGAAACGTTTAGGAGCATACAGCGTTGCGAGTCAAAATGGTATTTTTATTATAATCGAGTATAATTCTCGTACAAAGAATTTTTTTTTTAAACAATGTTTACACAGCGGTATTCGAGTACGATGTAAAATTAGCGCAGATTTCGTATTCAAGATTTCGATCCCAATTTGTAAGCGTAGTGTTTGTTACGATTCGTGTGACATGCAAATTGATATTAAAGACTTCTGACTTCATAAACTACTTCGGAGAGTCTCTACGCGTGAAATTATCGTAAGTAATTAATTTAAATCTATTATAACGATGAAATAATGATGAAGTTTAGTGTACGTGTAGTACACATGTAAACCTCGAGCTGTGCACTTCAAACTGCAATAAAAATCTTTGGTAATTACTTTTATCGAATTATTTTATCGAATACAGTAAAAAATAAGTAGCTGCTAATTGGCCACCAATTGACATACACATTAACTTATCGCGTTCAAAATGTAGATTAATGTGTTTACATTGTAAATATACCAAACGTTTATTGCTTACCTCAACGAGAGCAAAAGAAAGAACGGACCTTAGCGAAATTCGAAAAAACAAATTATGCGACTGCAAATCGGTTACTTCTTATCCGAAAAATCGTCGTCTTTGATGGCGCGACACGTCAGAAAGAGAGAATTTTATACGAGTCTCTTGGGACTGCCACAGATAAATGCATTTTTTCAAGGTCGAAACTTCTCGGGATTCCCTCGGCGACTTGCCGCTACCGTCATCGGTATCGAATTGCATATGGAAAGAAGTCTCTTTTCACATTCTGCAGATTTCCGATTTCTCAGCAGAGGAGATACTGACGCCTACGTGGAAAGAACGACACTGAGGTTTTCTTTCGAAAGGAATAATTAATTTTTTACAATAGGCACTGAGCAAAACTGAAACTGTGTAATTTCACTGGTTGCTGGCGCAGTTACTCTATTTCGAAATGTTATTGGTGTCTAACCTCGAAATAGTGAAGAATAAGAAATTCTTGAAAAAAAATTATCATTATTTGTTTCTTGTTGAATATGTTCCGTATACGTATATACAGTGTAATCAGTAAAACTGAAGCTCTGGAATTTCTTGGTAATAGCGCATTTTCACTACTTAAAAATGCTATTTAAATGAAAGTTTCAAATATAGACTAATAACTTATTGGTAAAGTCAAAATAATTCGCTTGTTATTATCGCGTTAAAAAAATTGGATTGGACGTTTCCGGTAGGAGGTGGTTTTTATTAGATCAGTTTACACAATATCGCAATTAATATTAGCGATTCTCCTTTTTAAAGCTGATAGTTACACTTTAGACACTGAACAATTAGAATTTTCATTGTAAAATCAGCGATTGACAGAGTGAAATTATAATCGTAAAACTCGTTAATTAACAACGAAAGGTATTTCATTCTAAATAGTGAATCTAGGAATTATTCTTTATTACGAATATTCAAGATTATCATCAACTCTGTAATTCTGGCCAATTTCGCTATTTCTGAAGTCGAAAATACGGTTACTATAAAAACCAATGAAACGATTCGCTATTTGAATTTTAAAAAGCGCCTCGTCGGTTTTGAAATGAAACTTTACCGTTTTTAAATTGTCTCGTTAAGAACACTTGCTTCGAGATGATAATCGCTCCGATCGTGCGAAACCCAAAGTTATATTTCCCGCGATAACTACATAGTAACGACAAAAACGCGGATGGGTGTCCGCAAAACTGATTAGGTATTAAATAAACACACTTTGGGCATGTTTTTTTTTCTTGAATCATACTTTTTGCGCATCGATATTTACGTTTTAACGAAAAGTTTCGTAATGATTATAATATTGAATTCGATATGTCCACGTAAGAACACGATTTTTTGTTAAACGGATAGCTTTTTCTTGATTTTTTTTTAAAGCAGATGATTTTATAATCACGTGCTCCGAACAAACAGCAAAAAAGGTTTTGTAGTAATTACAAATCTGTCATTCACAAACCGCTATTTTTTTTCATTTATCACTTTTTTGAGCCCGGATCTTCGGCGGTATATTGAAAAAAATAATCTGTAACTGGGAATTTTTCCATTTTGAATCCACGTTGACAAAAAATTCATCTTCTAGCCATGATTTCAGAGCTTGTGCGTTAAGATGATTGAATTAATCTTACAGTTCGCAGTGGGAGGGCTATTGCGCTTTAATGCCCATATCGAAGTTTTTATAATCATTTAAAGCTTTGTAATCTTTTTCCATGAAAACATAAATTAGTGGTAAAAGATACGAAGGCCAATCAATTAGTTTCTCAATAATCATTTTACAATAACATTTACTTCAGAAAACTGTCTTTCATCCGATCAACACCAGCCGACAAAAACCTCCAACCAATCAATAAACGTCCGACCACTTCACAATAATATTTTTCTATTTACAATAACAAGAGCTTGTAATCACAAAATCGTCTAGTCACAAATGCCGCGTTATTCAACTGAAAAATCATCTATATTTTATTTCTTCAAAAATCCACTTACTTCTCGTCCATTTCGTCCTACCATCAGCTTCCGATGAAACGTGATCGTCGAAGAACTGGTTCACAATAACCGACGATTTTCTCCTTAAATTTCTCGCGTAAAGTAATGGATCTTGTTGTTCCTTCAAATTCTGATCCTTTACTTGAACCTCGTTCTGTTTCGGACCAACGAACGAGTAACTCCTTTCCGAAAGCCTCTTCCAGATATTAAAAAGCTCCTTCATGATTCCACCCGCGAAAAGTCCACACAGCGACGAAGGAAAATGATAGAAAAACGCTCTACGAGTACCGAAGGCGCTTTCAACAAGCGCCCCGCGATTTCGTACACCGATTCTCTCGAGATGACAATTCGAAGGGAGAGAAATTTGAATTTCGCGGGCTGGAGCTTTCGCGGGTAATGAGTTGTGAGTTTGAGACCGGTTAGTCGGAGAATAAGGTGGACGACCGCGTGCCGTGCGATACAGTGGAAAAGTGCCGAGTCGGAGTGTTGTGCTCCCGAGAGCACTTAAGCCTTTGCCACCTCTTTCTCGAAAGGATTGTAGAGGTGGACGCGGCACGTGTAGCTTCGACCAATAGCTACTCGAGCGGCTTAAGTGTAAAAAGAGAGTTAAGAGAAGGAACTCGAAATGTACACTTGTTTTCTTTGCTTTTGCTTATGTGTATATATGCATATTCGACGATGCAATTGATTGCGCTTTGGATTTTAAGACGATCGAGTGGATTGCCTGTGTGTATACATACATAATGAATGAGAGAAAAATTTGTTTTAACAGATTTTTAACGACTCAGTTTTAGTGGGCAGACGATGTTTTTTTTGTTTGTTTTTAATGTATTGCATTATCGTTTGGGTTTTTACGTTTATCTTTTAAATAAAATGTAATATAAATTATTTATTAACAAATTGAAAGAGCTTTATCAAAGAAATAAATGTTTATTTGTATTAAATAGACAATTTTTTTATTAATACGTTTTTGTAATAATAACAATTTTTGTCGCTTAATAATTCAAATTCTAGCGCCTTTTTAAGTTTAACCAATCGGATTGCTGAATCACTAAATATATTGATACGTTTATTACTTTTGCAGCCGAAGTATTATGTCTTACTCTATTTAATTTAAATTTATTGTAAAATTAGAACGAATAAAAAAAGTCACATATTCTTTTATTTACTAATTCTAAATGTGGACAGTTAAACTCCGATGTATTATCAATATACAAAGTAATTTGATATTCATTAATAATTTTGAATTTGCGGATTAAATTAAATGCCTATATCTACTATTGTTTTCTATTATAATAATTTATTTTAGTACAATAGAACGAGAACAATATTTTAGGTAATAGATCAAAACTCTTTTTAGCCCATTCGATTGATGTGTATTCTGCCATTAATCATTTAACGTCACTAGGATATATTTTGGATATATATTATGAAAAAAAAATTTCTTACTTATTTCACTATTGCGCAATAAAAAGATCATAAACACAAATCTTATTTATGATTAAACGATAAAAAAATGTGATTGAAAAAAATTGTATAGGGCTCCTTATTAGAATTTACCGATTGAGACTATAGAATGAATTGCACTAAGACAAAACATGCTCACCTTCCATCTTAGCTGCATCTATCTTTACACAACGGTTAAAATTGAATATTCTTTATTAATTATTAATTGAATGTAATTTTGTTCATAGGAAAATAAAGATTAGAAAATCGATTGTCACGATGGAAATGTTTATCTAAGAAATATACCGGTTTTCATAGAATTGTTTCTTATAAATACAAAGATGGTAATAATACTTTTTAACTCACGTGTATATATGTGTGCATATTTTATTGTCAGTTTCTTCTTACTTTGTCTCAATTTATATTATTTCTCAATGCATTGCGTATTTTCAAACATATTACCGCTTCACTAGCTCAGTCGGTAAAATCTAAATAAGCGACCCCCTTAAAAAAATTAATTCGAAAATTTAGAAACTTACATAGTCGCCTATGCAAATTACGTGCTCTAATTACCAGTGCTATAATATACGAATTTGATCCAAACAAAAAAACTAGTTTCCTCTACTGAACGTCAAATCACAATTGCAAATGCGATCGCGTAACTCTGTCGAAAAATAGCATCGATATTGCAATCGTTCAATCCAACTTCAGTGGTTTTATTAATAAAAGTTATAAACTGTCTCCGCATTTCTACAATTAAATCATCCAGACCCTCGTCTTGGTTCTTATACATTGCATGTCTTTTTCTTTTTTTCATTCGATTTATTTAGATTCGAATTTCGCCGATAAATTCGCGTAAGAGACATGCAACGTCTCATCTGCAATTTACCGGCTGGGAATTTCGGAGAAGCGACTTTTAATTGGCTCTAAAGGCGAACTCGTAAGAAGCTCAAAGATTTACATGCGTAAAAAATTTATCAGCTCTTCTCGACTCCCATCAGAATGCACAGCGATAATTGAAAATGGTAATTCGGATCGCGAAGGAATTCACAATTAAACGGTATAATACTGTATGGAAAACGTGCAATTCGTGAAACCACCATTTATCGGGAATTTGAAAATTATGCAGTTAACGTTACATGCTTTCGTGGCTATTAGCATCCAAGTTTTCCTTGACGTGTCTGTGTGTGAAAACAGTTGGGGATTTGCAGACAAACTCCTCGATTAGATATAAAAACTGATATAAAGGTCGAAATTTTTTGTTTTCATAATTTTTATTTTCTCAAGAGAACTGTATATAGATATGCGCAGAGCGCATTTTCGCGGATAGTTTTGATGCAGGCATTGAATGAACGAAACATTGTTGACATAGATTGCAAGAATTCGCGATAATGTATCATCATTGGAAAATTATTATTTCTATTATCTCTTTGTCATTGGGTGACTTATTTAAATTTTGCTTAAAAAATTATTTCAACTTGACAATGACGTCTGTGCAACAAATTTTTAATATAGATTTTTATCCGATACATTTCATTAATCTTTTTTTGCTCTAAGAGGAAGTAGTTGAATAAAAAGAATTTTAATCTACGCTTTATTTTGTAACTTTATATTATAATTTTTGCGAAAGAATTTTAAGATATTCGGAATATTTTTAAATAACGTGGACTCTCTTCTAAAATTTTGCTATAATACTTTTTTAACAATATATTAAATACGAAAAAATGCATTAACTTCGAGTAATCTCCGTTTTTTTAGACAATTTATTTCGAACCAAAACAGTTGACCTCATAAATATCGAATAACTTTGCTGCTGACTAAAAGCGAAGTTTTGTTTTTTTATTGCAAGCGGTGCGTTGGAAATGGAAATTCTCATAGCTATCAATGCATTTCCTTAATTTACTAATAAATTCAATGATCATCGACTTGACCGATGGTTTTTCAAGTTAAAATACGGTTGTTCTCCTTGAAAATGCCGTGTTCATCAGTCGTACGTTTGTGATACAAAGACTATTAAAGATTGACACGACAAAATATTTTCGTATTCCACAAACTCGGTTTTACTATTAATCTTGTACTCCATTACAAAAATAATGGAATATGTTTTTTATGGTCTATTTATTTTGATGCATAATTGTTTTCGTCATCGTATTTTCTCAATCCGTTATTGTAAGAATATGAGCTCGTTAGTACACGAGATGATCACGACTGAGGAAAGGAACGTGTTTTTGATTAGAAATTCATTGATAACAAGGATGTATTTTTTATTAGTATAAGTTTTACACTTACACGTTCGTTTTTTACATACAATGGAAGTAAATAATAAATTAAAGTAAAAAATAAAAAAATTGGAAATAAATTAAAAGTCTTACTACTAAGTTTGGTAAGCAAACTTTATTAGCTCATGCAATTCAATAATGTCAGGTAAGTTAAGTTTATATAAGTTGATGTTAAACTCGTTTTGAAGATTGAACTTGACATTTTATTTAATTATTTATTTAAATATCAGTAAAAGAATTATATCGATAGAAATAATTCTGTAGATATGTAGGAATTATAAGTCTAGAGTGTGTACATTAAATTAAAATAAATGTTACATTATATAATCAAAATGGAAATAGTGAATGTTAGCAAGAATGTGTAGCACATAAATTTATGTATTTAAAAAAAGGTTAGAATTAATCTTAATCCAGTACTTCAGTTGCAATTTTATTCCTATATTTTATAACTTTACTCGTAGTTTTCAATCGGTAGGTAGCACATTTAAAATTTTGATTGCAACTATGTAATTATTTTTGTTACATAGTTAGTTTTCTTTTTTTTTTTGGTAATTGCATATTCTCCAATGAGGTAACCTCAAAATAATTTCATGTAGCACATGCAGCTAGCGCTCTCTGTCACAATTTATGATATTTATATATATATATGTATACATGTAACACGCTCGACCATACATATACAAATAGTGCAATATTACTGGTTATATAATTATTTCATTTATTATCATAATTAATATAAGATGGCTTCAATAATTTTATCACACACTGAACATATTAATTTGTTTCTAGCTTATCGCTTATTACGATAATTAACGGTTTAGCTTATTATTTAATTAACTTCACTAAGTAACTCTATCGAGTTAACTTTTAGTTAACTTAATAGAGTTAACTTATTGTTTAACAAGCCTACACAATAATTTCTTTATTCGAGAAAATAGGAACTACTTGTAACACAAAAGCTCTCTAAAACTAGCAGTTTTAACGCTACAGTAATAAGGAAATTCATAATAACGGAAGACCTGAATTTGTACAATGGTTCATGGTCAACGATTATGCACGATCATCCTTTTTTTGGAAATTCTTTGTTCCGCGTTAGTTTGCATTAATGCGTAGCATTATATGTTATCTTGTCATTCTATAATGCATTTCAACAATGTAACTTTGTGGTCAGCGTAGTTTTTTTCTTTTGAAAAGTTGATATCCATTCTTAAATGCAATAGGTATTATACGTACACATCGATACGTATAATATATACATTTGTGTACATACACATATAAGGTGTCTCACTTTAACTCGTTAGGGAAACCACCAATCCAGAAATGACCCAAGAGCAAAATTATTACGTTCGAAGAGGACCTTGATCTTGATCAGCTTGGGTCATTTATGGACTGGTGGCTTCCCAGACAGCATTTTCAGCTGTCTAAGTTAAAATATAGAACACCTTGTATATGCAAAATCGGTAAATAACCGATAATCGATCGACTATCGGTAACTATTTTTCATAGTATAATTTCGAGATAAAAATTCAACGTGACTAACGTAAAATATATTATACTCATAAAGTATACTATGGATACATTACATAAAAATTCGAAAAATGCTACAATAATAATTGAAAACCTGTTAGGGCATTGAAGGTTAATTATTTTTACGCGTACTTTTTAAGTACTGGTTTTCGAAATCGAAACAGTAAAGTATTCTCAACGAAGTGCGAAACCAGTTTGAACCTGACCATTTTTTTATTGGTTTTAACGTTCATTGTTGCTTCATGGTATGCGAAAAACCGAAGAATTCGATACAATTTTGATAAGTATATATGTATGTGTGTGTGCGTGTAGGTATATATCAAAAGTAGCTTCAAGCGAGTATTTAATACAATTATGTACTCGTGAGTAACGATCGCAATCAATGATAAAGTCGGTCACGTCCAACTACAACATGAAAATATCTTAAAATGTTATGGCATAAATCCAAGCAAAAATCGTGTGTTATACATACATTAATTAAATGTTCGTGTATATACACATGAGTTATTAATAATATATTGATTTATATCATTACGTAATAAATAAATAACCATTTGCCACTTGTTTTAAAAACGATTTATTTCAATGGTCAGTGACTTCATTTTCTGGTACGTACGCAGCTGTTATTAGTTTTGGAAATTAAAATTTAAAAGCTCAGAGCTTAATGTCAAGCTTAAATGCAAACTACTAATTGTGCTTCTAAGTAAGTCTACGGAACAATTTTCTTAAAGGATAACTTTCTTTCACACGAGTTGCAGTTCTTTAGAATAAAGGTAAAAAAATTTTCACATAAAACCTTGTATTGCAGTTCACCTTGAAAACTACAAATGTGCAATCTATATGTGCCATGACAGTTTCATTTGCTCTTAATTAAGTGAGTTCACGCATTGAAGAATTAACCTTTCCTTAATCGAAAAACAACACGACACAATTTCATCGTTACATTAATAAAGCCGAAGAACAAGTTTTTTGTCAGGTTTGAGTACTTCCATCGTCGCAAGTTTATGATGAACTAATGTGTATTATTATTATAAGCTTTTTTCAATATTTCTGCTTATTTATATTAAACTATTTCTAATGAGAACGTTGATGAGCGCGTCTGAAATGGATACATTAAAAAATGCGGAATAGAGGGCGCTAGTTGCACATGCTGCTCGTAATTATATTGAGGTTAGGTTTACTTATACGCAGCAAATTTTTATAATTACCATTTATTAATTCTGCCTCGGCTCGTCAAACATTATTAATACAAAAATACAAACAGTATTATTATAGACTTCAAGAACTAAATTATTATAAACTGGTAAAAAAACGTAAAATTTTATGTTACTTTTCAGCTTAATTTTATTAATAAGTATTTAAAAAAATAGTCTTATAATAAACAATAGACACGTTCTAAACTTGTTCATCAATCCCACGAAAGGGCATCGCAACAAACTTCCTAATGGTAATGCATCATACTACCATTAATACAGGAGCGAAGCGCACCATTAATAAAATTTCACGCTTCCGGATCATAACAAAAAAATATTCCCCTTTCGACTCTCACGCGTGACAAGCATAAATACCGAACTCGTCGAACGTCTCGGTATTTATGTATACCTACGTCATATACTCTTGTATATAAGCTCGTTCGCCTTCGACCTGCTGATCGAGACAAATTCTGACATTTCCGCGCTGTGACGATGCCATTGTTTTATCACTGGACACTCTGCGTAATGGTATACATGCACGTGTGATATCTCTTTGGAGACGAACGACAATGATGCTTCAGCGCGTGATTTTCTCGCATTTCTATATAGAATACCCGAAGTGGGTATAGCTTGTTTAACAGGTTTATAATAAGAGACTAATAAATCTGTAAGACTTGAATATTTCCAGCTTTTACTTTCTTGAATAAATTATAAGTTGATTTTATTGACAAACGCAATTTTTTTTATAAATAATTAGATGTGTACAATAATGTTACGAAAAACGTTGAATTTTTAGTGCTTTTGTCATTGATAAAGAACAGGTTTTGAAAGAGTTGCGATTTGGGGTGACGGATTCGAAGGAAATCATACTGGTGATGAGCTTTTAAAAATTGGCGCGAAATTTGAAATATTCAATTTGCAATTTTTGAAAAATGCGCGAACTTTCGAAATATTTATATCTACTTTTATGAATATATCCACGCAATTGTTGTGATATTTGATTGATATTTTTTGAAAATAACTTTTAAGGAAATATAACCGCTCATATTTTCTAGAAGTAAGTCTGAAGTACAGTTATGAAGAATATTTCTAGAATAATGTTTCTAGAATCATCTTTAAAATATTAGAAATTCGAATCAGGCATTTTCCAAAATAACATACGATCTCAATGTCGTTAATGTCGAAACGTACATTCATCTGTACTTATGCAAGATAACACGCCTATTTGAAATGCTACATGGATTTATGAAGAAACTCGGGATAAATAGTCTTTTTCTAAATTAATTCCGAGTATAATAATATCTCGAAGTCATTGCCTATTGCAAAAGTAAATTGAATGAATCTACAATTTTTCTTGAAGTTTGAAACTAATCAAAGGTAATAATCGTATAATACATTCTTAACTTCATTACTAAAAAATGTATAAAACAGCATTGGAATGCTGTTCCAAGATATCTCGTAAAGTCTCGTTACTACGTGGCAACAGGCTATAAAAATTGGACACCAATTTTTTGTCAAATGTCGTTAAAGATCATCAAGATTTACGTACATACCTACATAGGTAACACCAATTATAGTGATGTATCCGGTATTTTCCAAAGATGAAAAGAAATACTTGTCGCGATTCAATTCACCGTTCTACTTCAACACTACGTTAAATTGTGATAAATCCATAACACCCCTCTGGGGTAAGTTAATTTTCAAAGACCTGCAACGAAACTCATTCAATACGTTAACGATTTACAAAAAATAGAAGTCGACGAAGAAGTTTCCACGTCTTTCAGATTTTCGTCATCAGATAAATAATGACGATCGAGTGAAGTTTGTAATTTGCTCGATATTCTTTTAGTGTGTATAAGGTGTATTGGAAATGTTATACTAACAAGAAAAACTTGATATGCACGCTTTTTGAAACTTTTTTTCTGCACTTGCTGGACAACCTTGTCGTAGCAGCATTCAGGTGATCGATCACGCGTCCCTGTTCAAATTATAGCTTTTAGACATTAGAACAAGTGATAAATAATTAATTCTCGCGTTGATGTCAAATATTACTTTGGGCATAAATCTGACATTTGTTCGAAATTTGTACACTGGAACGCACTATAAATAACCATGTACATATTGAAAATCTAAACTAACTCATTCTCATCGTTCTCCAATTGTAACACCTTTTTCAGATGACTGACGCACATCTGCTGTCTTCTATGACCGATTGCATAGTTTTACAGAATCGTTAACGAATCAGTGCATAAATGTGGATGTTATTACATAATTTAACAATTCTAACATAACCTTTGTCAGAATATATAATACCGTCAAACGACTAATTAATCAGCATGATTGTCATTTGCATCGAGCGATGATGATTTATGCATTTGGTCATTAATTTCCGGATTTCTCGCAACTTTTATGATCGAAACAGATCTCCCGCGGAATTCTTCTTATTAAGGACTCTTTTTTTCATATATTATATTACGTTCGATGCGACGACGATGATTAATAAAATTTTCCCATGACAGACGATCGTCGTCACATCCCGTTGCCTCCAAATCGCGTCATCCAGTTTTTTTACTACCGATTTTTTCCGTTTACAATAATTGCAGTAGATCAATAACATTGTCGAAAGAAAAGGAAGACTCCGAGACTTGTTTCGTACAGTCGCGATGGTAAGATCGTTAATGATATCGTACCTGCATGTCCCGACTTTTAATAATATATTATCAAGATTAAATGTAGTAATTTTGTTATCAGACTGGTTTGCCACTGTGACGATAAGTGGTAGGGATTTTTTAAATTAGTTTTTATTTTATATGTTCAAAATATTTTTTTTTTTTTCGATTATTAGAGGTGTGCTCCGAGCATAAAGCTGGAACGATTATTCGTTATTTTTATAGATAGTGTGGAATACAGTGCAATTCGATAGAACGGAAAATCGGTTAAGTGACGAATGAATATGCGAATGAATGGAAATTCTGTGGCTTGATTTTACAAAATTAAATTGAAAATTGTAAATTGCGGGAAAATGTGAAATGGGATCAACAATTAACTATCTCGAAGAGTATTTCATTTTCGTACCTCAAGATTATTATGTCTAGCTAGAAATGAAGTTGTCAGTCAAATTATCTCATATTGTGACTAAAATGTCCGTTTTATACGTATAATCATGTCATTGACCGAGAACATCACTCTAATTTACAGGTATATACAAGTATATAAATTCAACCTACGAATGTATTTGAAATAAAACAATCATTTGAAATAAAAGGAAAAGTATTAAAAGTCTTGTATCTAATAGTTTAATAGCTCGATAATTCATAAGAAATAGATACTACAAGTAATAAAATCAATATTCGATTAATGGAATAAGCGCTCTATGTGAATAGATTTTTTACGATGGCTATTACGACTATGTAATTGTTTCATTCGTTTATTCCTTATCATTAATATCAACTTCAATAGCCATGAACATTCCGCCGAGGTGTGAATATATGACGATTCGCTTTCATGGTTACATTCACGGTTACATATATATTAATGTCTTGAATAATTTCTGTTCTTGGTTTAAGCGACACAATCGAACAATAAAAAATTCTAGTGACATTTCAATGTAAGAACAAGTAAATTATGAAATTTTTTCTTTAAATTTAGATCTAATTCGGAATACATTACATTGTGTCAGTAAGGACAACTGCCCCATTCTATCAGCGATTCGCACTTCAACGCAATAATTCAAACATTTTTTACACATCAGATCTGCCAGTACAAAAATTTGTTTACAGTTATCAACGATCGGTTTCATTAGTATCGATCGAAAATCGTGTTCTCGGTAATATGTATCTGCCAAAGATTCCGTAAATTAGAACGAAAGATAATAACAATTTTTTGTAGTTTGTGCGTCATTGAAACTACCCGATAATCACAGTGAGAAACAGATGAGCTTATATTTTATAAAAACGAAAAAAGTACTTAAGAAATATACTGGAGAGTTAATGCGGCACTGATGTCGATTGCTTAGCGAGATCGTTATCGATCGAGCGTTTAATAAATCATAATTACACGGTATATTACAAGCCATTTGTCTTCTTGATTTATCAACGCTACGGCTGCGATTTTATAAACACAATAACGCGAATAGGTATGTTTGTGCGTTAACAGTTTATTTTTGTAGAGTAAACAATTTCTCTACTATTATATCATTTCGTCTGCGGAATGCAATGGAATATTCGTCATAAATTGTTTGAAGATTTTTTTTTTATAACTCGCCGAAGTTTTACATAATCGTTATCGCATCAGTGCATAAATCGGAAATTTGATATTTGTTCGTCGAATCGGTTTTTTTTGTTTTTTGGTAATTATTAAGCATGTACGTAATAGATGATCTAATCTTTGCTGAATACTCATGCAATTGTTGATACTTGTTTGATTTGCCAGAAATCTTCTATCATTATTCAGCTATTAAAAAAAGATTTAGAAATATTAGAAAATAATGATCCACTCGTTGTACCAATTTTTAAACAAATATCGGAGTTTAGCGACAAATAATAACAATACAATCAAGATATTTCAATAACAAGGCTTCAACTTTAAAACACTTTCACCTTGCTGAAAGGTGCATTGCAATCTCTGAGGTGATTGCACTTTTCAATGGTATAAACAAGCTACAGACGAGCCAGAAACGTTCCAAGTATTTTTATTTCGCTCGAAACTGAGACAGAAATACAAGATCGAATACGGACTTCCCGTAAACTCTGAATTGTTGGTAATTTAAAGATCACGCAAGTCCATAAATCATTCATGAGATCGAACATTTTGCTGACCTTCTCGACACCGGTGTTCTAATAAGTCCGTAAATTAATGCCCTTTCCGGCGTTTAACCAGGGAATTGCGAAACGATTCGAAACGACGTTCTCGTGACTTTCGATTAGGTTTATGAAGCTTTTATTGGCCATAAAAATTGAGATGAAGGGGGCAAGACACCTTTAAGTAAGGATACCAGAAATTAAAAGTTTTTATTTGTTATAAATGTACGCCAATACAGTATTATATAACTTCCGTTCTTATCATCCCGATATTGATTCAAGGTTGGACACTAATCCATTACTAACTGATGAACAATGTACCAGCAGCCAGTACCGACAAATCCCACTGGGGATCGACGCTTTAATGATTAAACAGGATTCATGTCAATTTTGAGCTCAATTAGTTCATTAATTCATTTTGAACTTTACGGAGAGTGAGTTTTCAAGATCCTACTATAAATAGTCATTAAAGGAACTTAAGGATGTATTAAATATTTAAATTTTTTCCTGACTTGTCTATTTGTCGTAATTTCCTTTTCAAACAATCTCCGATATGCTTTGAATAATTTTCACAATTTTTTGTTCAGTATAATTTTGTTGTCAATTTGATATTTTTCAAGTAAAAAAAACAAGAAATTGTACGTAGAAAATCATGGGTTTGAATTTTTTCTGTCGAAAACAACTTCTTCGAAACATTAGCTGACTAATGAGTGACAAAATCGCAACGTTGAGGCATTGAAGGGTTAAGTGCTAAAGCTAAACCGAAAAAAATCCAATTCATTCCTTGTCCGCCTTTCTCCGAAGAACACCGGATAGCTAAATAATTTTTAGATTTTCTTTCGTTATTATAAAATGTTATAGTAACAAAAAAAACTAAAAGACTCCACATATGTGAACTTCATGGCAAAAGTTAAAAATTACACGCGATAAGCAAAGTGAATGGAAAATTTTTTCGCCCTTAGTTGTCGGTAAAGTCAAAAGAACGACGTGCAAAGTGCGACAAAGTTTCCCACTATTCTGGTAAATCAAGGTCAGCTGAATGGATATTTTATCTCCTCCTCTTTTTGCGTCGTCCTCATTTGATTGCATTTCTATGCTAATTTTCGTGCGGTAGATGGACAATTTTTATATCGCCGTGTTGGATAATTTAATGCGCGTAACATCGTTAAAGTTATACAATAATCTTTCCATACTGCAATCTTCGAATCATCAAATTTGATTAATTACTTTTATCTCGATAAAAAGTAGTATCGGTTACAGCATTCTTGTCATCTATATCTGTAGCATTAAGATTGATATTCAGCATTGGACGTTGATTTTGTAATCGTTAATTGGTTGATTGACAATAGAAATATGGAAGTATAATCCATGTTGACTGTTAGAACCGATGACATTTGAGATGATTAATCGATCGGAGAAAATTGATAACTTCATTTATAGGAAACTCTGATTTTATGTACTATTTCTATTAATATTGATGGAATAATAAATTAGAAATTAACGTAATTTTTAGTAGAAACGGTGTATTGCTATTTTGTAATTTATATACATATAAAATATGATATTATTACACTAAAATAGTAGTACAGACTATATAATTTTTGTCTGCAATAAAAAAGTTGCTACATTTAAGTATTAATTAATTAATGTTTATAATTTATTCAATAAATTATAAAATAATACCAATAAATTATCGACAAAATGTTTATATAATTACAGATATAGTTGTACCCAAATCAAATTATAATAATAAATAAGAAAATCACTTTACCTATTACAATTTTTTAGTTATTATAATTAAATGTGTAAAGCCCAATATTCTACTCCATTACTACGCCCTGGAATGTTATTTTAAGACGAATTATTTATAAATGAATTGCTTATCGTAAGTAATTTTTGTTAACTTCAATGTTGGAATTTTTATTCACTTACTTAACGTTTAAGCCCATACGATCCATTTAATGAATTTCACATTATTTTCTAATTCACAACTGTACGTCACCCTTTTCTTCGAATAAAAAAAATAGTTTTCCCATTTTCGAAACTTATTCTGGAATAATGCAATACCTTGACTGGTCTTATTTTTCATGTGGATCACGTACTATTACGAATGAATAACGTGTCAAGTAGAAAAGAAGTGGACTCATGATCGAGATTACTACATTTCAGTTTCAGAGCTTACATCACCGATGCGAAACTCAAAATCATCCTTTTATTGCCGACAAAGTGTTAAGGATACGGTAACAAGTGTCTGCATAATTACGCGAATGTCGATAAATATTTGAAGACAGGACTCACGCATTGGAATGACATTTCGATTTTTTTTTATTTCCATAAGCATTTGCCTCCTGAGACAACATTGTGTTATTAACCTTGGTAGACAGATTAATCAACTGTTAAACATCGGATGAGCAACGATTGGTCTAATTTAATAATTTTTAAAATAATACATTTTATAGCTAATTATTTTATTAGAGACTACGATTATTATATTAACCAGCAATAGTGTTAATTAACTGAATTGTAATATCAACGGATTTTTTAAAATTTATTGTAAGTATTGTATTTTATGCTTTTTAAGCAATATAGGTTATGTTGTCGATCTTTACAATCAAAAGAAAGGTAAGGTTAGTATTAGTACTATTAACCTAATTTTAAGAAAATTTATTCATTAATTAAAATTAGGTTAGCAGTAGTAACCTAATCAATAATACGATGCAGTCTAAACGTTGACCAAACATATAAAATAAAATAAAATTTACTAAAAAGGTTCAGCAAGTCTTTGTCTTATCTTTCAATTTACATTGAATCTCATTAATTTATAACATGTATTTAGATTTTATTGGTGTTAAAAATTAGTTTTGACTAAAAAATTATCAATAATTAACTGAAAGACCATTATTTTATTTGATTAATAGCTACTTGTCTTCAAAATAAACTAGAATCCAGCTATAACTTAGTTTTTACTAACTTTTTATATTGATGCAGTTTTCTCTTTGTGAAACAATAGCGACCGCTATATCGATGAGAAATTATCGAATTTATTTATATTTTTTCCTTTCTCTTTTCAATTCGCCTTTTTTGCTCATTTGACTCTATCTATGCTTAAACCTCAAGAATTTAGCTTTTTTCCCATTACGATTTTTCATCTCGAAAATCGATAGACATCTCTGTATATTTCGCAAATGACGTAGGTGTTTTTAATCACTTGCGAGGAATAACCCGTGAAATCACTAGTTTATTCGTGTCGATGGTATTAGTTTCAATTATATCAGGCTGTAGAAAATGTTAAAAATATCACTTTTTTCATTTCGAATATTGAATTTCGTAAACTTTAAGTTTTATAAAATGAAGGTTAATACGGTATTTCATTTATACCAGGAAAATAATTATTTTTATTTTATTAAAAAAATGTACATCGTCAGTTATTTCCATATTTGCTTAACGTGTACCAGCGAAATAAATATTATTTTATTTAATAAAAAAAAAAATTTGTTTATACAAAGTACATTGCTAATTAATTTCTTATTTAATCCGTATAATATCGTACTTTAACATTTTGTAAAAAAATATATGCGTGACAAGTTTAATACAAGTTATTCACTACGTCTTGGCGCGAAATTCAAATTATTCCAAGTCTCGCGCATAGCGCGCATGTATTTATTCAAATTGAGAAACATTTCTACGCAACATTGCATATTACTTATTGTTTTCTTGTTCAATTGGCATAACCACATACTCGTGAGTTTTACTAGCGCATTATGTTGTCGGGAAATTAATTAGAATTATTGTATAATCGTCATTACTATTTTTACACGATTTTAATTATCAGTAAAAAAACTGAACTGGAATTTCCAACTTGCAAGTTCGACACTCAGCACGATGTCGATACACATTTCAAATGGTTCACTAACACCAATTTTGAACACTTGTTTGGTTTTACCATACGCGACACTGTCTTCTGACCTACTACAACGTCAATAATAAAACCAGGTTTAAAGCATAGTTATATAATAATTAACATACCAATATAATTTCGAGGTATGTTGCGCAATCGTTTGGACCATTAAATTTTACGTCGAACTGATTTATGAACTACAACGAGTTTATAGTTCAATTTACCTAAGTTTTTATTGGAAAATTCTGCCGCTAATTAACTGTATACCTGTATTCATATGTGTGTATGTAAGAGAGAAAGAGAGAAAGAAAAGACTTAATCTTGCTTACGAAACGTGAATTTAAAATTGCCACAATTGCGAAAACAAGCTTTGCGTTAGTTCAATTTTACAATTTTGTAAATAAAAGCTTTGAAATATGTATGTAAATATGTATCTCAACGGGTATCTTCGACGATTAATATTAATTTTCGGAGAATGAATTTTCTCTTAATTATTTTTCTTTATTAATGCAGACGGCTAATATTTATAAGCGAAAAATAAATGTTTCTTTAATAATTATTTCGCGTTTTTTTCTGATAATGTTTTTTTTAATCGATAGATCATAAACCCCGTATTTAATAACCGCATTCAGTCCAGATGACTCCAAATGGCATTATTACACACATTACTGTCAAACGGCATTTCTTTTTCTCGGCAATAAAACGACCTTCCTCCAAGGAATTTCTCACTTAAGCTCAAAGATTTAGAGCCATAAATATCGAATGTATTTCACAAAACTGTTCTAAAAGCCGAGTGAGTACGGCAACACTAAAATAATTACATTGCCTCATAGTGAAGAATTTTCAATATTTGAGAAACAAAGTTCATGTTTCGGACCGAATTTCATTGAGCACGTGTCCTTGAGAAATTAATATTATTTATAAACATTATTTATAAATAATTTATACTTTGAACCAAAATGGACTATCAGTCAGCCGTTGATAATTTTTTGTCCACGATTGAACTGTTGCTAATCGTCTGATCGGAAAGCGAGATATTTATTTTTTACAAAACATGATGTAAATTATTAATGTAAACTTTTAAATTAAAAACTAAAGTTTGATAATAATATCAGCTATATTCCCGAAACAATAACGAAATATAACACTTCCAATAAATTTAAAAAAAAAATCCATAGATCTCGATGAATTTATGAAATAACTGAAAATGACTGCTCATTTTCAATTTATAATTTTAAAATTATTAAATTTGATCAGCCGGTGCTTAATTGAGTTTTCCACCAGGATATCAGGTCTATCTGATGATTCCAATCACAACAGTGTGTAGTAATCGAATATCCAAGAAATTTATTCACCTTCGCGCCCTGACATTGACGCCAAGCGAAAAAAAGTCCAAAAGCATTCAAACTTTCCACAACGATCCCTTCACTCGACCTTTTTTGGTATCGATTCACAATAACAAAAGTTGATTTTTCTTTACGTACGCTTGTTCATTTTTTTCTCGTGAGATACTGTATTTCGCGTAGTTGTACAGTAAAAAGAGAAAATGACTGGGTAGTAATCTGGACCAACCTTGACTTTTCTACAATATCTTCAATTATGCGAAATTTCAGGTTCGACATGGTACCGAGATATTTCGTCACTGATACAGGTACTATTTATTTGTGGTACTAATTTCGTAATATGTATTTTTGGAGACTTTCTTGATGGCGAAATAGTCAAGGACTTGTAATTATGTAATAAATATTTATTTACTTTACAACAGTCTAAAAATAGATTGTGAATTTGTTATTGTTTCTGTCGTTTTCATTATTTCGGTCAATCTGTCAGAGAATGTCTCTGCTATAGATTCAACATTTAAGAACATATCAATTTTATCTAAGAATTTTGTAGTATTTATTAAAATTATAATTTTATTTGTGAGTTCTTCCAACAAACTTTTATATTGCTGAGATAAAAAAAGGATGTTAAGACACTGATAACAATTTGTTCATTAACTTATTTAAAATAACAATATGAATTTTTCCAATCGCAGAACGAAATTTCGCGGAAAAAATTTAATTACCTCCAACTGATATATACCGAAAGATTATTGCTTGCTACAAAGCAAATGAAAGGTATTAAAAAATGATGATTATTCAATTCGTCATTTGTGTGTTATTTATTTTTTTTTTTTCGTCTAATCGTTTCATAGAGGGGTAATGCTTACAAATCTAATATTATTACAAAACGAAACTTTGTTTCTAATTATTGAATTATTATCGATATTATAATCCTTTATGGAAATAGTATTTTTTTAAATATCGGATTTAGCGAAGGCTACAGCTTGAGCAACTTGTTAGATTTTTAAGATTCAAAGCTCTAATGTTTTTATTCCTACCTAACTGAAAATTTAGTAAATGTATCATTTTGATTCTAATAATTTAATTATTTAAAAAAATTAACAAAATGATTTTTTTGTTCTGAGACCTATTAAAATACAATTCGATAGCCCAAAATCACACAGAAATATCATCGTTTGAGCTTTGGATCTTAAAAATCCATTAAACTGTAAAACAAAAAACATATCTGTACTCGAAATGATAACCTCATCTTCTGGTAGGTCTCATTAAATTATGTATTTTATATACTTATAAGAGAAAAAATGTTAACTTATTTATATTACATTTTTAGCTACAGATATTCAACGTTCGGGGAGGGAATAATAGTAAACTACCTTAAGAATTTTTCCAAATTATCGATTTCTGAACAAATAATATTGATCCTAATATTGATAGCAGCGGCTCTCGTTCTAATTAATAATCCATTCATTTTTTAATGAAACGAAAAAATAGGTCGAACACTGTGAAATCACAATAACACAATTTGAATCTTATACATAAAGTAATAATAAATCGTCTATAATTGCCTAGAAATAATAAATAACTCTCGATGTATTAAAAGACAAAATATTTCTCTTCACAAGTCTAATCATCGTATATTAAATGCGTCAAAGATCGATCTTATTAGCTTATCCATGTAATACCCGAGATATTAATAAAAATAATCCTCGGTTAAAGCATAACTGGGATAAACTGATTATCCCAATACGAAATTCTGGTTAATCGATAATTGTTTATTCCGCGTATTTTGCGTAAATGAAAAAGTGAACTACCTGAACATCGTATCCACTTCTCCAATATTTAACTTTCGTAAATTCGAAATTCACGAAAGTAATCCGTTATATTCGTACGATGCCTTGGCCAATTTGAATTAACGCCTTATCCTTGGCAATGAAAATTCAAAAATGCTAATGAGCCTTTCGGTGTCACACGTACGTAAAAACTCATTCAAATATATTATACGTGACGTTGTACAATCCTTTACTCTCTTATTTTTCTCGGTCGTTGACACCATACTCGTTTTATAGTGTTTTAAAAATTTCACGTGTAGAAGACTAAACCATAAAGGCGATCCTTTTTCGAAATACGTTTTATAGCGGCAATCAAAAAGTCGTGCATCGAATGCACTAGTTGGTTTTGTTATTATTTTTTTTAAGAGACTCATGACGTCAAAGGGAACTTCTCAAATATAAGATTATTTATTATTACGGACTTAAAAAAAAGTCGATATCCAAAGTAGAGAACGCGAAACGAGAAATAAAAGTTAATGCATCGAATTGTATAATCATTAAAAGGACTGAAAGCTTTTAAAGGTACGGCTCGTTAAAAAAAACGGTTGATCAGCCCTAATATTACACTGAAATACGAGGCAAAGCGCATTATAAAATATTCGAAAATTTTCGTACATAAACCGTGGAGTATTTGTACCAGAAAAATCAGTAATCTTGAAAAAAAAAACAGCTGTTAAGGACAGCGGGATGATTGATTTTTCGCGCGAGTATTCGAACGCCGCAATGGCACGTAGGCCTTAAATTGTTTTTCTTAATCTCAGTGGGGTAATCCGAAGGGGTTATCTAATGTCATGACATTTAATTGCTGTAGAGTCGCGATTACCAAAATGGATGTAACCTTGATAGCCTTTGTCATCGGTTATTTACGAATAGCGGACGTGTGGTGTATCGGCTGTAACGCGGACGCTTAGTGATAAATCGTTCGCGATAATGCAAGAAGTTGGTGCAAAACTTTATTCGGCGTTTTGGAAAACTGATATCGTTTAAAGCACAGACAAATACTCTAAATCGATAAAATGTTGCAAGCCCTACTTGCACGACAGAACTCCTGGTATACTTTCAAACGACAACATTGCGACATTTCCCACGGAGAAGCAATCATTTTCTTGCCGATTAAAATATTTTCCATCATGTAAGCGAGTTTCTACAATTTTCAATTCATTGGAATCATATGTAATGACACGGTACAGTCGGAGCAGGATATGGATCTAGTTTTATCTACTATAGCGTCGATTTAACAAGACACCGAGATGTGAAACTTTGTAATCTTGTTTCCACGAAAACAATCGCCTTAACTTACAGATATATATAAATATGTATATATATATGTGTATGTAAACAGCGAATTTTTGTACAACAAGTGATTGTAACTCACAATTATCCTTTGATTATAACCGAGGAAAAAAAATAATGGCTTGGAACGTGTAATTAAAAATTATAAAACTGCTGCTACTTGAAATAATCACGGTAATTTGCTTTTTGCAATCTACGTTTTTGTAAATTGAGCAATTTTATTCTACCCCTAGAAAAAAATCTGCAACATCTTCGCGACGCACACTTATCTCGTCAGGATGTAGAGGGATTCTTCGTAAGTGCAGGTATACTAGACGTGTAATTACGCGACATACCGATGCAAATATGTTTGTAATTTTTTTTAAATTTATTACTTTTGGAAGTTGGCTGCAACGGGACTCTCGCCGAATCCAGGATGAGAGACTTCGTCAATCCAAGTGGTCGACGAGGCACATCCTGAAGAGGATCCTTTGGTGGTTCGTCCTTTAAAGGCTTCGGTGTACGCTGAGTCCCTGAGACATTTAATTGGATTTTTTTTGTGATCATTATTAAAAGGATTTTGATATTTTAATGAAATTTCGAATATTGCGGAAGTTCTTCAAATTCAATCCAACGGGATATTGTTCTGAGGTATCAAAAGGCAATTTTCATCCTACAAACCAAACTAACGAAAAAATGCAGGTTTGCTCGTATCAATTTTTAATTCTTGTTTCACGAATGACATACATTAATGTTTCATACTTTTGTCATAAATTTAATGAAAATTTAAAAACTATTCGACGTAAATTTCAAAAGATCGCTAAATAAGCGAGACATTGTTATTTTAATTTATAAATTAAAATTTCACGTCCTTCATAATAATACATTTAATATCAAATCTAAATGATAATTACTCGTTAACATCTAAGGTATTTTGTTTTGATTATCAATTGCAAGTGTCGTCGAAACGCGCTAAATGCCCTATTTCGAACAGTTTAAAAATGATACGTGCCGAAATTACTAAAATAATGGATAAAAAATAATGATATAAAAAAATGAATACAACTGGTCAACGAACTCTGTATACATACTAATCAAAAAGTAAATAAAACTACGAGGCTTCCTTTCTTGATTTTAGGCGACGACGACGTATCAGTATTTATTTA
This sequence comes from Apocrypta bakeri, assembly GCA_018906985.1. Lineage (NCBI taxonomy): Eukaryota > Metazoa > Arthropoda > Insecta > Hymenoptera > Pteromalidae > Apocrypta > Apocrypta bakeri. The sequence goes on from JACCIA010000005.1 coordinate 6,777,378, forward strand.
CCGCAAGTTTTTCATCGAACATTACAGTTTTTATCAGTTCTTTCTTAGAAATGCTGCTACTATCACACACTAATTTTATCTTCACTAATCGATAATTTTCATGTCGGACAAATACGAATTGACATACTGTATAAGTTGCATAATCTGAGAAAAAATTTTCTGAAAATTAATCCTAGACGCGGAAGTTAAGTCGATTCTATTTAACATAGACAGTTCAGAACGCATTATTTCGAATTCCTATGCTAACTGGTCATATTTATGGTTAGATGCTAATCGTTTCTAGTTTTATGAAATCATGCATTCCATTGAGTAACTGTCACATTACCGACGTTCGAAGATCCATCGAAAAAGATCGATTTAAATACAAAGGTTTGAGCGATCTGTTACGAAACAAAATCTTATAATTCGATTAAAACAATAAATAAATAACAGCGAGTATTTTTCGGACACTTTGACGTCGTTGCTATATCGAAATTGAAAGTCCAAAACGTGAGAAAATTTGACCAATGTGACATCAGTCAAAGAGTTTCGCATTAACGAGATTAAAGCATCGAAGATTTCGGGCTCACCCATTCCCCGATTTCGAAATATCTTCGTTTACACCAACGAAGAAAAGAAAAGCCTCTTAACGACAACCTACGCAAGAAAACGCGTCACTCAATCGCGATCCGATTTCCGCTAAATGACGACGCCAGATCAAGACGTAAATCGGTCTTAATTTATAGAAAGTCAAGTCAGCTTTTAATTCGTCGCGATACTAATGAGTTTCGTTCAGATGCATACGAGGAAGCGTCGAAGTTTTGATAAACGGTAAGCGTCTCTTAAGATATGCATTGAGGATAAGAGAGACGAATAGTTTTGTCGCAGGTATGACTTTTTATTCAAGATTCATGCAAATCAAACTCGACTAAAAAACAAAAAAAAAAAAAAAAAAAAAGTCGCTCGATCGTCAGATCGCCGACGAATAAAAAAATATACCACTTACTTTTTCTAAATCCAGCGAAGCACAGTAGATTCTTCATATCGAAGGTTCTTGAGAAAAAGTAAGGAGACCGCGAAATTCAAACGCAATAAATCACCAAAAAAAGGACGAGCGATTTTTCGACGCGACGCCTTCAGCCTTAGATCGCACTCTGTCGCGTGTCCAACGATTTCTGTTTCACGCGATGAAGATCGGATGGCGTGTATTGCGAGTATAGCAACACGTTCGCTCGTACAGCGGTTTTGAAGCAAACTGACGACTAAGCTAGCACTAACTATGCTGAGCTCGCGCGGATTTTTCGATTATAAGAAATAGCCGAAGCGACGATAAGGGTCGCCACCGCCGCCGCCGCCGCAGCCGTGAGATAAGTGAGTATAGTTGAGGCGGGGAGAGGAAGTCTCGTTGGGAGTAAGAGAGTGCTTGCTGTGGAGGTTGTTTTTATTATCTATCTAGGTCTGGAGGATTGATGAGGGAAGATGCGATGAGTTTGTCTGGAGAACGATGTGTAACGTCTTCGGTATGGTATTTTTTATTTCGTCTCGCAAAAGCACGTGCTACTAAAGGGGAGACTGAGGTGAATGTTAAAACTTTCCGTGTGATTGAATTGAATTTATTTATTATTTTTTTTTAGCTTATTTATTTCGACAGCGAGTGAATGTCAGTTGGATATCAGAGGTTTCGGAATTCTTACAGAATTATGGAATTTAAGTAATTTTTTTTAGAATTTGTAAATGTATTTATGTGAGAAATAATATATTTTTTATAAATAATATACTGTTTTTTAGTTTTATTCGATTGAGTAATAGTTTCATGGGTTTAATCTACTTTTTTTTAAATGGTTCGGTTTCTTCAGTGGAGGATAAAGATAATTCGATCTTTTGAATATCAGAGGTTTTTGAATGTAAGCTTAACTGACATTAACAAAGTTTCACTATGATCCTTTTTATAAAAAATTATTCTAATTTATTAGTTTTAGAATTAGTAAATATATCGGTCAATATGACATAATAACATTTTTACAGTTAATTTACTGTTTTTTTAATTTTCTTCATTCCTATAGTGAAGAAGATTAGTTTCAGTGGATGTTGAAAAGTAGTTGTTGAATTGTTTTAAAATAATGGAATTTAAGTGATTTGTTTTAGAGTTTTTAAATGTATTGGTAAATTCATGCGTAGAATAATAATTTTTAGATTTGATTTACTGTTTGTTTTTAAAATTTTATTAGATTGTTTAGTGGAGGATAATATAAAGAATGAATTCCATTTATTGGATATTAAGAGAGTAGAGCTTTTAAAATACTTAGTTTCTGAATTAGTAAATTTTTCGGAAACATATATGCATACAATAATATTTTACTTTAGTTTAGTAAATTTATAGGTAAATATGCGTATATATTAATATATTGTTTTATTTTTAATTTTATTTGTTGGGTAATAGAGGTTTTTGAGTGTAAGTCCAAGTAGAGCTTTTCTCACAAAATAGTATAATTTAACTAATTAGTTTCAAAATTATTTTATAACATTTCATATTTCAGAAGGGCTATATCCCTTAATTTAATGAAACAAACTTAATTTTTCAAAATTATCAAATCTCCTTCTGCGGGTCTTCTTCAGGACTCGTTTTTTCGACGTCCTTGACAGGAGCTTTTTTCTCTTCTTTCAGATTTTTTCGATTTTTTTCGATCTCGTCTAACTCTTCTTTAGTCAACGCGAATTCTGCAAAAAAAAAATTTACTTTATCTCATTTCGATCGATTGACTGTAATGAATAAAAATCAAATGAATCGTCATCATCTCACTGTCGTTCGATAAATTCAAATGATAAATCTCGCGCTCACAGCGTGACGATACCATTATTAAACTTTTATTGTCATAACACGATTTACATAATATCAAAACACCTCTCGCAACGTACATATTATAATCGGCACTATTTTTTTTTTTTTTGACCATTCGATTCAGACCGGGAGTCTCTGTATCGCTATTTACGAGCATATCACTCGCAATTATTGAGTACGCAATGGGATTTCAATGCACGCGTCGTTAAATTGGCGAGTCAGAAATCACCGTATTACATGGAAATAAGTAGGTAAATCATGTTTTTTTTTCTCCATTAATACAGAAACTAGAAGTTCTTCAACATCCGCCACTTTTACTGTACCAATGTGTATATTAGTGTTCGCTGCGGCTTGATAATTCTGGAACCAGTTTTTTTTACTGAACGCCCGCTCGAATCGTCGGGCGCATTTATTATTGTGTAATTTTCTCGAGAGTACTGTTTATTACTCGACTATTCGGACCGGAGAGTAAGAGAAAAAATGTGAATAAATATAAGTGTTTCGTCAGTGATTTTGCCGTTAATTTTCATTGCGATAAATTTACTGTAAAAATCAGTCGGTATTATTTGGCTTTATGACTTATTCATGGGAATTTTGTTCGATGGCAGTAGATTAGCTAATTTTTAATTTAAAAAAAAAATACATTTATGTACGCTCGAGAGAAATCTTTTTATAAGTATGCAAAGATGGATTTGATGATTCGATAGAAAATTTCGACTTGTGTGTGAGCGAGACGTGAAAAGTGAAAGATGTGTTCGTGGGAGACGACAAAATTCTCACCTCCGACGTCTATGTTGCTGTCGAAAGAGCATATCGAGGTGCAATTGCGAATAGCGCGTATCGATTCAAGTGCGCTAATTTTTTTCTCTTTGTCGTTTCTTTTGATATTTTTATCGGCTGTGATGTCTTCTCCTTCTGGTTTTTCATCTTTGGCTTCTTTGCTCGTCGTCGCGTTTGCAGCTTCTAATTCGAAAGATCGTTTAAAGTTAAAATTATCTAAGGATCAGTGATTAGTATTCGTTTAACAATAACAAACATTTTTTTAATCCATGCGATCAATTAATCTCGTTATTGAGTTGGAAATTTGCATGCAACAACGAGGTTTGAAAATAACATTTACGTGTTATTTAGGTCTAGTAACGTAGGCATTTATTATAAGTTTTCTTTTGATAAAAATATCCACACGTGGATCGAAATCAATAAAATAACGAGAGATTTGTTTCTCAGTCTCGTAATGTCTGCAGCCGTTTCAGTCAAAGAAAATATCAATGACATTAATTATTTTTCTCAGACAATAGTTTTTCTACGCTTTATATTTGTTGATATTTGACGATGACATTATTTATTAGAGCTATCGAGATTCACCTACTTCTCATCGCTGTAGATAGTAATGGTTGTTTATAATTTTTGTACAGGTCTTTTTGCTCAGAATTACTAGTTAGATATGTTTTTTAGTAGAGACTACTAAAGTAGTAATGAGATACGAGTGATTGGCCGATTGCTGAAATTTGTGTTTTAACACTTTTTTTAATTCAATAATTTTGTATATATATGGAGAAGATTCTGAAGAAAGACCACAACTGTAAAATTATTAAAAAATTGGAGTAATATAAAACACCGCACTGAGAAACTGGCTACATATTGTTTAAGAACGACGGGATATATGAATGTAGAAAAAAAATGTTATTTTAAGTAGCAAAATTTGCTACATAAGCTATGTATAAATTTTACTACATAAAATAGTAATTTTTGCTAGCCTGAGTAATTTTTATAAAAACTTAATAAATTTTCTTACGAGAGATATAGGTATGTTGTATCGCAATTCAGACGCTTATTCAGTGATTTTCAATAATTATCAATTTAACGTACCGAGTGCAGATAGCCGGAAACACTAATTAAATGTATTAACTTACTTAACCGTACATAATCTAGCCGTAACTAATAATTTATCGCGTTACAATTTGTTCGCATAATCGCATCCTCGCGTCGCTCAAAATTCCGATTAAAAATTTCCTTATATATTAACGATGACAACATTTTGGCCCATTATCGTTGCAAAAATGAGCGCGACGTCGCCTAGATGTAGTTTTATCAAAATGTCGAAATTCGAAATAAAAAATCTGCATACATTTACAAGCCCTGAACGATCTATTCAGAAAAATTGGATATATTTTTTGAACGCTCTGATAGTTATATTGTACATTTTTCATGATTTCGATAATGCAAATATGGTTCGATTTTAACTTCTTTAATAATTTGTTAATAAATTGATTAAATGCATAACAGAATTTTATAACATATACTAAACCGCCAATTTAACTTAACCCACAGTTGTGTTCTTGTATCTTGCAGATAACACTTCATATAAAATAATACATTTTGTCTTAGAATGTAATATCTGAGCAATAACCTTAAATAGAGACAAAAAATAGAAAAGAAATCAAATTTGTATCGTCCACTGTCTTGTGCGTCTCTGTGTATTTTGTTAACGATAACGACGAGAACAGGCAGATTCTATTGTTTAGACTGATTTTTTAATCAAACACACAAGATTCGAATTTTATCATTACAGTTCAATAGCCTGAAACTTTGTACACAACTATAATCGGTAAAAATGAATTTCTCGTTCGATTCAAAGACTATGCGAATGTTCTATAAAATTGTATTCTCGAAGTTGTTTATTCGAAACTCTTACACCGCCAGTAGAAATTATTGGATGAAAATACTAATGAATAATCGTTTGCTTGAAAAAGTGAAAATAAATGGTTTCCACTTTAATTTATCTATCTTCTATTTGCAATACCAGTATTGATGGTATATATTTGTCAAAAGCTTTTTTCCCTCAAAATATTTTTAAACCGTTCTTAAATGCCTTTTTGTATCCACCATCATGAATTATTTTAGATTCTTATTTTCATGTATCTATCGATTCGAACGTATTTTATCGATAATATTTAACTGATTTAAAAACAAAAGTTCCTTTTGTATTTTTCGCGAGAAGTCCTCCCTCGCGAGCTCCAATTTTTTGATAATAGGCACAAAATGCCACAGCCGGTGAAAATACTACCTCTATTAAAAATCGATTTTTAAAAAACTTTCAGAGAATGACGCCGTATACGTATAATTTCCTAACAATTCCTTAAAAAATAATAAATTTAGTAATGCGATCGTTATTAACATCAATAAAAAATCAATACAATAAATTGCATTCAAATTTACCAGATTTATCCTGATCGCAAGCTTCCTTCATCTCCATGATTTTTCTGAATTCGCTAATTTCTTTCATTCGCACGATTTCTGCCTCGTCCAAAACGCAAAGAATGTGTTTTGCGTAGATGTACTTATTCCTCTCCTCGAATGGCGGTTTTATCTTCGATAAAATCATATCCCAAGCTGTCGTTTCAGGTTTTATTATTCTTCTTCTTTTTTTTTCTACGCGACTGCACTTCGATGATTTCGTCGGTGACGAAGCTGATGAATTGTCAAGTGCCTAATTTATCGTCATATTTCTCGAGCTGAACTTTTGATTAAAATTAAAAAATACGTTTTTCGTACTTTAGTAAAATATACTCTGCGAACTAAGGAACGTTTTCGTAAAGACTTCTTCGAGTAAGATGAGAAGCATTCTGATATAAGCTGTCGTATAAAAAAAACTTGTTTCTGCATTATTCCCGGAGATAAGTTCATATTTATTAATGAAGTGAAGAATGAGTGCACGTGTACTCATATTTATTTGTTACCATGATTACAAAGGAATAATTTTCTCGGTAAAAATTAATTTCGAATTCGGTAACCAACTGAGCTCAAAATCGATTTTATCTCAAAAAACATCGCACAAAATAATAATACTAATGACGTACGCTTGAACGGCATAGTAGTTTTCGCAGCAGTACTACGCGCGTTAAACGAATTAATGAACTATCCATTTACACTCTGCTAATATAATATGTAATATCGATAAAAGTAGACATTATTCAAACTCGCAAGCTAGATTTTGAAAAAAAATCCATACATCCATTAATTATTTTCTTAGAATACAAGTAAAAACTTTAAATATCAACTAAATAAATTTAATACAAGTCGAAATAGCGCGAAAACAAATTTATCATCGCTTAAAAGAGTCTCTCGGCGATTACTGATTTCTTAACGATCAATACGAATTCGCATAAAATAAGCAATAAAAATATGTTTTTTTACCCTCGTCACAATTGACGTCTCGTGTTCCATCGCAATTGCCGCATGTCACGTTTTTCTTCACGTTTCTCGATGCCCTTTTGGCTTTTACATTTTCCTTGGCTAGTTTCTTTCTGTACCGACAACATTCTTCATTTGCATCTCGTACTTTAGGCATATCTTCGCTGTTATCGTCAACGTGACTTTATTTGCTGACGTTTTCCAACTTTAGCTGCGAAACGCCGGAAAACGTAAGGGTCTTTATCATTGAGAAAACATTTTTTTGCCGATCGAACGCTCTTTGCGAATCAGCTGTTTTGACGGTGATTACACGCTCAATCGATACCCGATAAGCTCGCTGACATTGAACTGCAACCGTTTTGTAATGCAACGGTGTGTCGCGGATTTATCGGGTAGTTTGACCTTTTCGATTATCCGTGTTATAATTAGTCGGTGCACGTAATTTCGGGCTCTTCTAAACCAAACGTGTTTCACCAAACGTGCGTTAATCGAACGAATGCAAAGTTCACGTAAGTCATCTGGCGGGTTAAATTTAATCGCATTGATTTCTCAAATGACGATTCACAGACGTAAGAAAGTGGACTTTTTTTTTGTTTTTTCTCTTCAAGAGATGCAAGGTTTATTCGCTTAATCGGAAAATAATTTATGTAAGTGCGAATTTCATTGTTTGCCCTCGGAGGCTGCATGCTCTTTTGAAAGAGCTATTTGCAATTTATGCAGCGCCGAGAATCTTTTCCGTTGCATAAATAAAACCAACAATGGATAAATTACAATGACAAGCGAGTGTAATAAGAATAAAAAATCAAATCGTACTCTAAAAGTTTGTAACATCTCATTGTTTCGAGGTTGAATTTTATCCGACGAGATAAGATTCAATGAAATGAATATGAGCTCTAATTAACTTATGGACCAGTATTGTAACACTTCTCACGTTCGTGACATCAATATTATATCCAATGCCGGAAGATTTCGCGATGCCTTATTCTGATTTATTTGTAATCGGAGTCAACTTGTTATTCTCGATTCTATATTCTGCAAAATGACGCGATTATTCCGTAACGTTTACTTAAAAATTAATTTTTCGCTTTTACCAAAATAATGTACTTTTCATAGCATAGGAAGTATATATGTTTTGTTTGGAGTATAGGAGAATTAAAACATTATCGTTGTATTTTTGATAACTGAATGGAAATAACACATTATACAAGCTTACCTTTGCTCTACGGTATTGTAGGTTAGATATTCAATGATGTGATTTTGGTAGATCAAGATAATTTTCAAGTTTATGTAGGAACAAGCACTGGAGAATAATTTAGTGTTTCGAAATTGAATTTTTTAATTATTTCGCCGAAAAATAGAAAAATTTTGCGAGTCCCAAAATATGCGTGCTTTGATGAGTCAATGACTTGAATAAACTGAACTTAGCAATGTATTCAATGAACAGTGAATTATTTTTTTTTATCTTTTCGACGGTTAGTTATGGTTTCGACTTTGAAAACGTCCAAATTATTCTCTATCCTTTAAACCAAATTTGAGAATCTGAATCTTATCATCGTAAAAATTTCGGCGATCGATCACAAGCATGTTGATCTAGTTTAAATGAGTCAATAATAAAAAAACAGTAAAACTCCAACAGTGGTAAAAGAATAATTAAAAAAAATGCAAAAGCAAGAAAGCAACAAAGACAGAAATATACACGACGAAAGCGAAGTTGAAAATGAAAACCGTGCCAAATTAGACCAACTGTGCAAATGCGACAGGATAATATCAGAAAGTGAAATCGCCGATTTTGGAAACACGTCAAAATTCGATTCCGATGATGATCTTGCATTGGACAGTGATGATTGCGATGAAGACCTTGTCGTTGAACGATTGAAGTTAAATAAATTACTCGATCTCCCTGAAAACACGCATTCGCTGACGAGAATTGTGACTAACCTTCCACAATGTCTCAAATACAATTTTCGGTCTGGTTTGACCCACATGAATATGAAGCAATTTTCACCATTGTCACGTGGCTTACAAGTACGAAATGAAACAATTTAAATTTTCTAAATGAGATATTCCTCTAAATGATTCTACGAAATTTAACAAAATTCATCCTAAGGGTCCAGCAATCGCAGTAGCAGCGATCGCCACGTCAATGATCATAAAGCCGAATTGTTGGAACGAACCGGTTATCGATCGGATAGTGGAGGATGGTGACACATACTTCGCTGAATCATATAAAAAAGTTAAAACGGACGATCGTCGAACATTAAAGCTATTCGATCTCCAGAGAGAATTGGATATACGAGGAACGTACCGGGTGACAGTGCAAATAGATGATCCAATGTTTGTGGGCACTTTCAGATCGGAAAGTCCGAAGGAAATGCACATAGCAAAGGCTATTGTTCCTTTTTTCCAGAAATATAACTCCTGCATCCTGACTTCTTCAGTATTGAACGTGGCTATTTGGAAATGTTGCAAGTTCTTTAACTTCTTCGATGGACAAGCGAGACATGAGAACTGTGAAATTGCCGATCCGTTAGACGAGGAAGGCTTCGCAAAATTGATTCTGCTGCAGAGTCTGGCGGATGTTCTCTTTATGATTCTAGAAAAGAGTAATGTGAAAAATGAGTCTTTCCTTCTCTACGGCATCGAAGTTGTTAATGTGAAGAATCTGTCTGACTTAGCCGAGGACAATAAAACTCTAGGTGAACCGAAGCGTCGACCTGGTGGTTACCTGATTCGAGACAAGTACCGAGCAGTGGTTCAAGGTTCTTACCATCTGGAACATCCAATTTTACCAACAGAATTTCAACGTCGTGGCCATCTTGTACTAGCTATAGCAGTTCTCGTTTATTCGAGACTTTTAAGCGGTAACAAGTGGTCGAAAGTGATGATTGATCTGATCTTCAATCAATCGCATATTTATCTTGCTGATCTTGCGCGAGTACTCGGTAAAACTTTGGACGGAAACTTTGAGCTTACAATTAAGGATCTGCTTTGTGACGTCGTTCTTGGGGTCTATACAGCGAAAATTAAGGCTGTGGAGAATGTTATTCCTGGAATGGGTAAGAAAGGGAAGATGACTATAGATGTTGGTCTGCGCGACTTTTTCAAATCTCACACTACTGGTGTAATAGAGATAAAAAAGATCTTCTATGCTATTTGGAAAGAGGATAACAAGTATTATATGTTAGATCCGTTTGGTTGCGATCAAGAGGGATTTAGAATCGATCCGACGGATTCTGACAATGCCGAGAGGTATAAAAAAGCTGCCGCCTGCATCACTATGAACTCGTCGGTGGACCAACTGGTGGAAATGATTTTGGAAAATACGGAGAACAAAGACAAGGATCCGTTTATCATTCATGGACTACAAGTCTTGTACATAAAAGCGGGTAGTTCAAAAGATGGATCGGATGAAAAGGTTATCTTTAGAGCGAAGAAAATTAATCGAAGACCTGTTCGACCACCAACTCCTTTAGCTACTAAAGACGAATGCGAAGTTGTCATAGATTCGTTACCTCGACCGAAAATTGATCCAGACCTGCCCATCGATGAAGTAGTACAATATCCTCAGATCATGAATCAAGTCGAGTTGTTTATAAAAACTTTCGAAGAAAATAATCCAGTGAAGAAAGAAGATGTCGATGAAATTATTCAATCACCTGGCTACAAAATTGTCAATCCTAATAGACTGACTTTAAGAGGAACGAAGAGTTGCTTAAGTTGCGAGTTTGACGAGAAAATTAGAGGAAGACAAGGCCTTGTTACTGCATTAGTGGCTGTTGCAGAATCAGAGAAAAGCGATTTGGTTACATGGGTTAGCGCGGATATCGATAAAATCATCTCTGATGGAAATTCGATCTACAAAAAAATAGCTTCCTGGATCCATCAAGGCTCACCTGAAGATGGGTTAGAAGAAGATTCGCTTTCAGAACAAAGTACTAAAGAAAGTCAATCGTCCTTTACGGCAGATATTAAAACGGAAGATATTAAAATATTGCCGGTAAAAGGACTTGATTATATGGATCTATCGATGATACCGAATAAATTCAAGATAGGCGATGCAGATGTAAATTTGATATGGAAAATGAATGTTGTAGAAGGGGAAGCTAATCCTTTAGCAAATTTAGGAGAAGCTCTAGAGAAGTACTTTGAAGAGTATGATCAAGCCATCTTAGAAAATAATAAATTAACCTTTGCAATATGGAAGAAATATGATAAGTTTTTTATGCTAAATCCTTACGGTAATGATCAAGATGGTTGGCTAGCTCGCAATGAACCAGCAGCTCTTTTCGTGGTGGATAAAATAATCGGGTTGGTTAATTTACTTTATGGGTTGCTTCAGTTCAACGACTACAACTTTACGCTTCATTTTATCAAATTGATATTACCATTAGAAGAAGAAGAAGAAGATGCTACTAGCGCTTCAATCAAACTTCAAACGTCCGAAATCAATACATTACCAAAATATAAAACCAAATTCTTACCTGTAACCGAAGCTGATCTTGCAGACATCAAAATTACAGATTATGAAGCAGAACAATCCGAAGTAGATAATGTTAAAAGTGTTTCCGAAATAGAAGAAAATAATATTAAAGTTAAAGAGAGCAATTCAGAAACAAAAAGTGATTCGGACGAAGAAAATGCCAATGTTCAAAAATTGACACATAGCATTGAAGAAAAAGAAATGATACTGAACATTTTTGAAGAGATCCCAGAACCTAAACAAGCAGACGCTCCTTCCAGATTAAACTTAGCTCTCGTAACTGGTATCGTTAAAATCGAACAGTTATCCGAAGAGGCATTGCGCGAGAAAAGTTTGGAGATATATTACGAAAAGCTCAAGTACAACCATCCACCGCCATTCGTTCTTCCTCCTAAGAAAAATCTGTGTGCTCTTCTAGATGCGAAATTAGCTTCAAAATCGGTGCAATCATTACTTTCCAGGTTCTCAATCGATTCGAAATTAGCAATTAAGGACAAAAATAATGTAATATTATCAGGCCAACAAGATGCGACGGTTAGTTTGTACGATACCATTGAAAAATCAAAACTCATAACACTTCCTCCCAAAAAATATTTCTTTTCGAAAAGTTTACCCACGGGACTAACTCCGATTAGAGCAATAAATGAACTGTTCATACAAGATCGAATTGCAGACGAAGAGCAAGAAGAAAAATGTAGAAGAAAGAAAAAAGAAGAAGAAATCGTAAAAGTACCTGAGACTGAACCCAGTGTACCTAAAGAAAAAATTTTACCGGTGATAATTCCGCTTGGTCCGTGTATCATGACACCTAAACCTATACCAAAAGCACCAGAATGTCCTGATAGGAAAAAGCGGAAGTGTCCCCTCAGTCCTAAAGAAAAAGAAGATACGATACTGAAAAAGCTTGTTTGCAGTACGGAAAATTTATTACTCGAAATCATGTATCCCAATTTTAAGGAAAAAACGGTGAGATGGAATTTTGTTTATTTAATATTTCAGTAAGTGAGAATAAATGTTTATTAATTTAAATAGATCGTTCATTGGAGTGTTTTGTGTCAATTTTTAAACAGAAATGATTATATGCAGATTTAATTACGTATCATGAATAGACAAATAAATAAATCAAATTTCTAGGAAAAACCGCTAGTAGAAGATCATCCTCTTACACAATCAGCCGAAGACATCCGAGATTTGTTATCCACAACCACCCAAGAGCCTGACTCAGAACCCTGTGGTTTCAAACCTACTGATAATGAAAATATCGGTATCATAAGTGCAAATACGAGTCTCGAAGATCGCAAGTCTGTCGAAGATTTTCATTACAAATCTTGTTTCTTCGCTGCTATATTAACGATTTTAGCGAAGATCAACGTTAGCGTTAACGAGCTTCGTAGTGGAGTACTTGATAGGTTCATTCGATCTGCGGAGAAGATCGGCAAAGGAACTGGAAAACTGCAGTATAAGATCAGTCGGTGCTTTCGTAATTTTAATATCTTAGATGTTAAGTACAACGTCGTTCTCAAGCAGATTCGTTACGCTGAACCGGAGCACTACGAACAGGACGATTTAAAAATTGCCATGAGTTTGTTTCTGTATAAGTATCAAACGGGAATTTTGGTTTTTCACAACGTTGCCTATGCATTTTGGTTTGCCAACAACATGTTTTATCTATTCGACTCTTATGCTTGCGATGAAAATGGTGTGGCTAATGAAGATGGGTCTGCATGTTTGATGCAAATCTGCAGTTACGATTCATTCGTGGAAAGAGTGTTAGAGAACACTGGTGATGCCACTGAAGCACCTTATAGGCTATATACCATATTGATAACTCATTTGGAATCACAGAAGAAGAAGAAGAAGCTGAAGCTGTTAAAGAAGCAGAAATCATGTAAGAAGCAATTGACGGAAGAAATTCAAGCAAACGAAGAAGAGAAAGTGACAGAATTGGATCGAAAATGCGAATCGGAAACATCCTTGATCGAGCTTACTGATTGGATCAACAAAGACAAATTGAAGATTATTTCTCCAGAATCTTTTGGTCCAGGTTTTTTGCCGATTAAAAATTTCAACGCTTCGGCTATCGAGGTAGAGATTTTGGAGAACAAAATTACTCGTCCAATTCTAGCTCCATTTAAAGTAGACCCAAAGGGCGTACCAATTAGAGATACACCTTACGACAGAACATTCTTCAACAACTCGACCTTAAGTGAACCTATGGATTTGTGCGTGATGGCCTGGTCTCAGATTTACTATCCTACAGTTTGGAGTATCAAAACGTTTCAAGCCCTATTTGAAGCCAGCAAGGAATATGCTCATGACAGTTTGATGGCATCGGAGGACACTACAGTTAAAGAAATGACAGACAATCTTCTCACGGACTTCAACATTGCCAACTACAGTTTTCGTGTAGCATTCGCGCCGATGCATAATGGAACACTTTATAAGACTGAGGGATGGAACCTGGCAATGACATTGGATAGTATTTTCAATGCGCCAATCTATACCGGTGCAGTACTAGTTTGTGAAAAAGCAAACATAGCCATAATGAAAAAGGAGGATAGACTGTACGCTTGGTGGCTAATCAATGGAACGAAAAAGATTCGGATGATCGTATCGGATGATATGGAAGACTATTTGAAGATAATTGTGAAGGTAAACTTTAGTGATAAAAAATGTACTTTCTAGTATGATGTATTGATATGCAATAATTGTTGTTATGCGTAGGAAATTAATCAGCCAAAGGAAACAGAATTTTCCGTAAGGATAGTGACAATATCTTATGCAAAGATACTTGGTCCAAATTGTAGTGATATTGAAGGACTTCACGAATCAATGATGCCATCTACCTCACTCGCTGAAATCCACACTAAGAATACGATAGGTATCAATGATGAAGCTGTTTTCCGACTTATAGACAAGACTCAAACGCCAGCTTTCGTGCATGGATCAGTAGCGCTCAGCGAAAGAGATACAGTGACGGAACCAAGTGTAAAAAGATGCTACTTCGTTGCGTTGTTTGTCATGATGTTGAAAAGGGACATTATTCAGAATCCTCTACCGGAAATGATCGACAAAGTACTGGAACTTGCGGAGAGTTCTTACAAAATGTTCAACCAACCAAAGTATCATACTGAACATATTCTGAAACATGTTTGCATGTCGGATCGACTTTTTGAAATCCGTGATTGTGCATCTAATGTCACAAGCTTGCAAGATGAGAATAAGAGTAGCGATGAATTATTTCTACCCTTTGTAAAGAAGCAATTGAAACAGTTCTTCAAAAAATCCACAAGTGGCATCTTACATTTTTCCAATTGCTGTTATGGATTCTGGTTCTCACCTGTAACAAATTGCTACTATTACCTGGATCCTTACCAATGTAATGAAAAAGGTAAAAGAGTTTGTAAAAATGGTAAGAGTTGTCTTTGCGTGTTTTGCTCCATATCGGATTTGGCGAAACAGATGTGCATCAATCAGTATGAGGAGACGACAGGCTTTTTCATTCACCGAATACACATCGAACTAGTTAACGAATCACCTTACAAAAAGTTCCAAGAAGATCCTATTTGGACATATCTCGACTACCACTGGAGCTATCGACATCTTCCAAAAGTGAAAGCTCCTAAAAGAAACAATACTAACGAAGATCCCTTAATCGAAAATCTTGGAAAGAAACCGAGTTGGAAAAATTATCTGATAGAGGTCCCAAACACTATTTATTCTGTATGGGGTACCGTTGGTTCGTTCGATCTCAAATTTGGTTGCCATGCCGGTAAGACTCAGGCAGCTATAGGTATTGCATTAATGGCCATGTGTGATCTCTGTCATCCATCCGAGTGGAGTACTGTTGTTTTAGACTCAGCTGTTCTTTGCGGTGATTGCTATTATAAAGAGAGTAAAAAAGTAACCACTCGCTGTTGCAACAGATTCGGCTTAGCCAAGTGTCTGAAAGTATCTCCATATCTTTGGGATGTAGAATATAAAACCGACATTTGCGGTGTTCTCTACGGTACCAAGGATCAAAAAACTCTCGCCGATGTTTTGAATTACGCTCTCGGAAAATCCTCATATCTACTGTTACAATGTGATAAAAAAATCTTGACAATCTTGCAGACAACAGATGCCTTTTACGCAATGGATTCATCATGGACTGGACTACCCTTGTTCGCCAAAGATCACGGGTCCATCTATGTACTAAGGTGTAAAGATAGGAAAACGTTAATCTACGTTCTCACGAAGATGTTGAATACTAACCGAAGACTAGAATTCAGTATAACACCTGTAAGACTAAGATTCAGTCAAGAAACTTGCCAAACGAGTAATAAAAAACAGGTGCCTAATCGAAAAAAGATTTTGGACAAACCTTGTCGTACAGAACCAGGAAAGACGATCAATCACTCTAATCTTGTCAATGGTAGCGTTATTGTACCAGACGAAGATTCTTATTTGTGTTACAGCAGAAACTTGAAACTAGGTCTGGTACATGGTGCAGAGTACGAATTACCACCGTCACCGAAAGTGGTTAAGAAAAGCGTAGCTATGAAAAAGAAACATGTATGTGGTCCGAAACTGTCGAATATGAAACCTTCGAGTTCCCAAAAGTTATCAGATTCAGATCGCGGTTTCAAATTCCAATTCAATGGGGCAGTACCTACAATACTAAACCAAAGGATTCAATGCCCCCGAATCGTGGATTTGGTGAAATCCATACAGACACCGAAAAGGCAACAATGCAACAGCCAGGCTCTTCGCAAATATCAAAACGATATTGCGTTCGATAAATTGCTTTCCAAAATCCTTGACGGAGGATATTCGAAAATGATAGATATGCCAACACATGGTGTCGAATCTGAAGACGCTAGTTCGAAACTAAATAATGTTGATGATCGATTTAACATCGGAAGCAGCTTTATTAAGGATGAAAATAGATTCGTGTTTTACGATTTCAATGACGAACTAAAAAAAGACGTTTATCAAACTTACAAGCACACTAAATCCGTCGAGCATGTTATACCCGTAGAACTAAATAAATCTGTTGAAATAGATCAATCCGTTGAACAAGATAAATCCGATGAACAAGCTAAATCTTCTGAACGCGTCCAATCGGTTGACCCCATAAAAAAGGAACCACTCGATGACGAAATCGTAGACAATGCTAACTTAACTGATGAGAAGACAATAGTAAAAGAAGAAATTCCAGATGAAGCAGATAACTCTGGGAATCCTGAAACCGGTGGCTAAGATGAACATTCTGTGATACAATTGCAATCAGACATCTTATATAATGTTAATAAAAGCATTAAAAATACACAATGGTAAATTTGTAAACCAATTTATTTATCAAAATAAACATGATAAGTTATAGAATAGAATCTAAAGTATACAGACCGATGATTGAAACGTGTATGATCGAGGTATTCTTACATTGTACATTTTACGTTGATCAGAACGGTGTAAAAAATATTCTATTATTGGATATATATATTATTTTCTGATTACATAATAATGAGTAAGCTACGCATCGGCAATTTCTTGGTTGGGTATAGCAAATGGTATATACATTTACTGAAAATGTTGATATCATTATTACATCAATAGCGATACGAGCCACAGCATAGGCACATAAAGAAATTACAATGTAAAGATCATGCAGTATCTTAAACCTTAATGTTACATTGATTGGATACTTTACAACGTCAATTTTTTTACAAAGTACGTTTACTCGATTTCACACAAGAATATCATAGCACTAATTATTCATAAAGATATAGTTTAATTACATTATAAATAATTTCTTTTTTTTTTAATATTATGAGAATACATATGAGCTTTTCACGAGAATTAAATCAAAATTCATATCTATAAAAATTTGGTCACTTTAAAATGATTACATTATATAAATTGTACTCAAAAGGATCTCTTAACTGCACAACCATTTTTCAATAAATAATACATTTCGTTAAAAGAAAAACAAATTATACTATAAATTATAAAATCTTCGAAATATTGTTTCTTGATTATAGCAAATTTATTATCGTCAAAATAATAATAAAAGAAAACATTGGAAAAATGTAGATAAACTTTCTTAACTAATAAAAAACTAAAAACTCAAAACGAAGAAAAAAGGTATT